>OZ002734.1:4271225-4871225 GCA_963924305.1 Polygonum maritimum
CCCATGACACGGCTGGGCTGGCCCGCACTGTTGGCCATCACTAAGAATAGTCAAGAAATAGGATGCCCCTGTAGAAAAAGGAACACTATACGGACCCCATACGTCACAATGTATTAACTCAAACAAATGCGCAGCTTTATTAATACTCAAAGGAAAAGAATTTCGAGGTTGTTTGGCTTGAAAGCAAGCATCACAAGGCATAGAAGAATGTTGTTGACTAACATGGGATCCTAATTCTGAAATAGAAGACAAAATTGATGAAGAGGGATGTCCAAATCACTGATGCCAAAGCTGAGCTGTAGACACAGACGAAGCTACTGAAGCTGCACAGACACCCGAGACTGATCGAAAGCAATGTAGCCAATATACCCCACTCCGTTGCTCACCGACTCCAATCACCGTCCTCGTATTTGGTTCCTGAATCACACACATATCAGATGTTAGAGTGATAGTTAAGCACAAATCAGCAGTAAGTTTGGCTAGAGACAGCAGATTGCAATCAAGAGAGGGTATGAGCAAAACATGCTTCAGACTTAAAGAATCTGTGAGAAGCAATGTTCCTTCTTCTAAGGCAAATGTAAAAGTGTGATTAGGGAGTTTAATAGAGACAGGAGAGATAGAAATAATATCCCGGAGCAGTGTGCGATCTCCGGTCATGTGGAAGGATGCACCACTGTCTAAGATCCAGGATGAAAATTTACCGCCTGCTGCACTCGATTTGGTATTGACAGAGTTGAAGAGATCAAGAACGGTTTGCCACTGATCCTTGATGAGATTTAGAGCAGCACGATCATGAGCAGAGGGCTGATGTGAACCTGAGGTTCCTTCACTGCGCTGAACAGAGTTAGCTTGACCTGGAGTACCTCTACCGCGACCACGTCCACCAGAGCCGGCACCTCTGCCAGCACCAGAGTCAGTTTTGGTGGTATTATCGCCACGACCGGATCCACCAAAATTGCCACGACCCTGACCAGAAGATGCGTTGGTGGAAGTTTGGTCACAATTGCGAGTAAAATAATTGTCTGGATAACCAATTATCTTGTAGCAATTAGAGACTTCATGATTGCTCAAGCCACAATGAGTGCACTGCATGTTTTTGCGTTGTTCTCCTGTCTTAGATTGAGCCGCGAAAGCCATTGCATCCGGATTAGAATCTCGAGTGCGAACAGCTGATCGATGGCTCTCTTCTTGAGTAATAAGAGCATAGACCTGATTGAGATTTGGCAAAGGATCCCGAGCAAGGATGTTTGACCGGACATTGCCATAGGAATCATCATCGAGGCCCATGACGAATTGATGAATGCGCTCTTCTTCTCGTTGATGCTGTAGAATCGGCGAAGAAGAACAAGTGTAATTTGTTAGCGGGACATAAACCTGTAGATCGTCCCACAATTTCTTCAATTTTCCATAATATGCAGGGATAGCTTGGCCTTGTTGGCGACATTGTGTAATCTCGGCACGGATTTGAAAGATTCGTGGCCCGTTTCCGACCGAGAATCGTTGCTTCAAGTCATCCCATAGTGTACGAACATTGTCGCCATAAGTAATAGAAGACCTCAGAGTTGGATCAACAGATTGCATAATCCAACCAATGAGCATCGAGTTGACGCTGTACCAGTCGTCCTCCTCAATGGTGTCGCTTTCTGGTTTAAGAATCCGCCCGGTTAAAAAACCCATCTTGCGTTTAGCCCGGAAAGCATTCTTCATAGCCGTCGCCCATTCTTGATAGTTTTCGCCCTTGAGAACCACCGGACAAATAGAGAGACCCGGATGATCCGAAGGATGTAAGTAATAATCAGAGGAAATGTCAAGAATTGGACGCTTAGAGACGGATTGGTGTTGTTGGTGAAGATTTGCAGGAGACGTAGGATTCAAGTTATCAGACTCGGCATCGGAGGTAGCCATTGCCTAAGGAGACAGAGGCTTCACGAAACAGAGGAAAAAAAAATTGTAAATTTGATGTAATTGAGAAGAAGAACGGATGTAGCGGAAGCGATATGAGGTCGTCGGAAAGTGCTCCGATACCATGTAACGAGATGGATATGTGAATGCTGTGTGAATTGTATTATCCTCAAGGGAAAGGTTCAGTATATAGTAATCTCTGAGATTATATATACAAGAGATTACTTCCTTATCTAGATACATAGAAGATATATCATACAAATCATATCTAAACAAGATATATACTATCCTAATATAATTAAACGCTTTTTATTACTCCCTCCGTTCATAAACCACCAATGTTTTGCGACTTAATTCCACAATTTGAACCGAAACATGAAATCTACTCTCAAATCTACTATAATACAGTATAAAGCAAAACCCAAGTCTTTGTTAAAATTTGCGCCACATCATCAACCCTGAATAAAATAATGATTTTATTTTTTGCATTGATTTTCAAAAAATAACTTATATATCTTCTTGATATCTTATCCAATTTCCTTATGTATACTTAATATCTACCTCAATTATATATCCTTATATGAATAAGGAAATTCAAGTGATTTTCTTTTATATTCTTAAAAAAAAATATTATTAATTAGTATACATTTTTGTTATTATTGAATCTTGGATTATAAGTTCCCGAGTTAAAAGCGTATTCGTATCAAAATTCGATTTCAAATCGGTTAATTCGGTTTTATATTTACATTACCCGTACATGGTACGGGGTTTGTACTAGTTCTCTAAAAGTACAAACTTTTTCCCTGAAACCTAGCTACTCAAACCCTATTCTTGTAACAACAACGCTGCAACACCATCCCTAATTCCCTATTGATAATAACATCATACTTGCCAATACTAGCAAACATTGTGGTTGTCAAGGAAGACATAGGAGGTTGGTGGCTAGCTCTCATTATGCTTGGACTAGTAAGGGCACTTCGTTGTCTTCACCGTGAGAAACTTGGTCAAACGTTCTATTTTTTCACTTTAAGACCATGTACAATGAGAATTCTTATTTGTAATACTTAAGGGTGCTTAATTATTATTATAATATTTTCTATCATTTCAATGTTATTTAAGTACCCATTTATTTTTTCCACTCCAATAGAGCAACTCTATAGGTACATATAAACACCCATTTATGTCTTTTATACCTTTACATTTTCATAGAAAAATATAAATATGCTTTTATATCATAATTATATATCTTATATTAATGTGAAAAATAATTTATTCATAACTTAAAATAAATTATTATGCTCAAACAGTACATAAATAATTTATATTAGATTATTTATTGATTAATATTGTATTATCTTTAAATATATACGAGAAGAGAATGTTGTTAATAAAAGAAATTTACCCTTGTAGATATAATCCATAAAACATCCATAAAAAAGTACAATCATATTAAACTTAATAATGGTTATATTACAAAATGCAAAATATTTCACATTACATAAAAGAGTACTTGTAGTGTGTAATATTTTATATTTCAATGTTGGTTATTTTATGTAATGTTTGAGGTTGAATGCATGTAATGTTGGCTTTTTAATATATTGTGTTTTAAATTAATTATGCTATTATTTATTTAAATAAATCATACTTTTATCACTAAATAAAGTTATATAATTATAACATATAAATTTATACAATAATACGCAATTAATCATATGTAAATACTATCCAAGATTATAAATTTTTTAAAAATATACAAAGTACATACAATATTGGTCTTATTAGATAGATAATATTATTTCATAAAGTTATTATATGTTATAATTTTAAAAGCTTTAAAAAGATATGATCAAAAGTTTAAAATTTACATTCAAACATACAAATAAAATGCATTCATTAATGGCATGTGGTAAAAAATTATTGGTTAAAAGTTAACGGTGAGAGTTCTTAGTGGGTGCTTGTATAAGCACTTAGTGCATGAGGTGGTTAACATTTTTCTTTTGTCCAAAAAATATACAAGTACCCTTAAGTACCTATTAAGAACCCCACATTGTACATGGCCTAGTTATCAAATTTTCATTTATCAAAGAGTTGTTGCTAGTGATAGTTTCCAATCTTTTTTTTTTGTGGAAATTGTACAAGAGGAAAATACTCTTATACATTTTCACCTAATTTTAAGAAATAAGAAAATAATTTCTAATTTTTCATTATTCCCACAATTTTTTACTTTGTGTTTCCTCAGTGGCTTATCGACCACGGACCACGGTGCATGTTTCTAAGAGCATCCCCAACAAATGTGCTATTTCTAAGAGCATCCATTTTGCAGAATTTAACATTTTTTATTTAACTTCAACAACTTATCTATTTTGAAGAAGTTAATGTTTTTAATTATTACAGTACTTTTATTTAACTGATAAAGAAATAAAAATATTGTACAATCTTACCTTAAAAATACTATAATTTTTTAACTAAATAATAAATAAGTAATTATACTAAAGAATCATAATGTAAATAAGGAAATACAAAATTATACATTCACAATTAGGTCTTGGAAAGACTATATATTACTGGTTAATGGCTTTAGGGTCGGTACCGACTAAAGTATTTATGACTTATATACACATAAACTAAAAAAAATTATGACTTATATAAGCAAAAAGTTCATTCATTCATGAAGAACTATGTTAATTAAAATATTTTATAACATATATGGTGATTTTGCATTATCTATTTAACACTAATGAATATTACCGTAAATAAAGGAAAAACATAAATTTTAAACTCAATTTATATAAGCCTTATACTATTAGCATAAATGCATTTTAGAGAAAGGGATAATTACCATAAATACATTTTTAGAGAATTCTCTACATTTAGAGAATGAAGTGCATTTTTCTCCCACCTTCTCTATTATGGAGAATGGGATGGAGAAACGGTTGGGCTAAAATAAAGGCCAAAATTCTCCAAATTTTGAGATTTCTCCAAAATGCCTAATCTGTTGGAGATGCTATGGCAATTTTCGGTTTTTCGTTCCCAAAAACAAGTAAAACGAAAGCAAAAAACACAATTCATGAGGAAAAGCACTACTATATATAAATCTATGTATATATATAAGTCGTAAGGATTGAAGCCACCACGTTGCATCACCTCAGATTTTTCCACATGTCGTCCCGAGAATGTGCAACGTAAGATTTTGCCACGTGTCAACCTATATATTGTTGCACCATGTCACATAATATTTATTTTTTAATTAATCCATGTCATATAATTTGATCCATGTCATACGTATTTATCCAAGTCATGTACACGTGTCAATTATATATATTCATATTAAAAAAACACATCTCAATACATAAATTTCTTCACCCTTTGTAATCACAATTTACTTTTTAGTAGGAAACAATGAATTTCTTTTTGGTAATGTATCCCCACTATGTTCATAAAAATAACAATAATTGTTCTACTTCCTTTTATATATCGTAAGTAATTTTCTCAATGTTAATGCATTGCTTCTACTGCCATATTTAATATATCGGTTTTTCTATTGTGTGCCCTAAAGGGCACACAATAAGCAGCTAATAATAGAAATATTTGGTAAATCTTGAATTATTTGTTTTTTAATTTATTTTGTGACGGGTTTACTCTTTCCTTTTCAGGGTTTTAGTTTCTGTTTTTGGTATGCTTATCATGTGCCCTTAGGGCACACAGTAGAAAAACCGTTAATATATTTGTCAATACAAATGCAACATCATAAACTCTTATTTAGAAGCAAATTTTTAGGATAATTTAAAGTATAAAATATTTTATTGATCAAGATATATGACTTTAAATTCGAAAAAATAGAATGATCTTTTAAATGTTGCTGAAGAATTAAGATTGTAGTTAGTCTTTACTTAAATTCATATGATTAATTAAAGAATTTCAATAATTTTTTTAATATATTTTTGAGATTTTATTTATATATTTTGACAAGTTGAAGATTTTGTTAACAAAAATCATAAAATTATTGAGTTGGATTCAAGGATTTCATACTCATATAGTAGAGATATGATCTTAAAGTCATGATTTTGTATGACTTTTTTTAGTAATTAAAGTTTTCCATAAAATTAATTTTTTTTACTAATCTTTCTTTTTCAAATTTGGTTTATTCAATAGTAAAATGCATCTTAAAATTAGCAAAATTAAGAATTATCTTAACATCTTCCTAATTATCTTAACATCTTCGTTGTTACAGCAGTTGGAGGTGATTCAAATATCAATTGTTAAAATAAAATAATTAAGAATATATAGAATTAAAATTTTTATTTGCTATTTTTTTCCCATATCCCTTCTCTTTCAAGGTGTATCATTTCCTCATACATTTTATTCATGGTTAGTTGACATTAAATCTATTGCAAAAATGTTTTGTCTATTTTTTAAATATTGGATATGTATGCTTTTCACTTGATTCTACATTTGGAATTTTATGTAAATTATTTAACAATTTCAAGTTCATCCATATTATTTGCTTGATTCCTTAATCAGTTTGTACGCATTGCAATTTTTTTTACTATATTTCATGTTGAAATTTTTTCAAAAATGAAAATCATTGACATCTAAAATATCTTTTTTTTGTGTGGTGTATTATTTTACTCATTTATGTGTTTCAATGGTATACCTTTTTTTTATAATTCAATTGTATAGTACCTTATATCAATATATTCAACATCATGTTATTTTTTACCATTTCTTTCGTTTTCATGTTATCACATTTTAAAAATAAACTAAAGTTAATTATCATAACTTATTTTTTAATACATAAAAAAAATGTTAAAATTTTATATCGCGGGCACACGGGAATTACGCTAGTATAATACGGAGTATTATACTAGATATAACGGCTACTCAACTCATTGTTCCCCCTCGATTTCAAAAACCGCCATCGTCTCTGTTTCTTTTCACCCACGGAATTCTCCTCCAAGAAACACTCGACGAAATTCTACATCTCTTCTGCATCGGAACCAAGATCTCTCCAATGGCGATCGACAGAGGCGCCTTCACCCCGCCACCTTCTTTCAATTCGCGTCCTTCTTACCCTCCCAAGTCGTGCAAGTCTGAGAACACGAAGAGCTACTCTTACTCTTCTCCTTCTCCGTTCTCCGATCGCTTTCACATCGTTCACAAAGTCCCCGCCGGCGACTCCCCCTACGTCCGAGCCAAACGCGTTCAGGTCATCTTCTTCTCTCTAAACCCTATCTCAATTTCAATTTTCTCTTCCGTCACCATATCTAGGGTTTCTTTGTTTTTCTGGATTTCTAGTTTCGATTTCGTAGAGAAGTTGAATCTCTTTTGGTTCTTTTGAAAAATAGTTGATAGACAAGGATCCAATCAAGTCAATCCCGCTTTTCTGGAAGGCGATCAACACTGGCGATCGAGTGGATAGTGCAGTCAAGGACATGGCTGTGGTGATGAAGCAATTGGATCGCTCAGATGAGGCCATTGAAGCTATCAGGTCTTTTCGTCATCTCTGCTCGCCGGAGGCACAAGATTCTCTTGATAATATCTTAATCGAACTCTACAAGGTATATCCACATCCAACTCTACTTTTTCACTTTTCCTTTTTCTTACTGTTGAACTGAATTGTAGATCTTGCTGTGTCTTTCTGATATTTCTTGCATTGTTTCAGAGAAATTTCTCTTGAGATTCCTTACCTAATTAGAATGTACATGGTGTTAATAGCATTATGAGTCTTAATAGATGTGGTTAATGCTATTATGCTAACACGTTAGTGTAAACTTATTGAGAAAGCTGCTAATTGTCTTAGCACATGAGCTAATCATTGAATGGTATATAGACCTCAGTTGCCTCTTATTTGTCCCAGGTTGGCTTGTTACTAGCATAGTGTAAATTCTTGATGTGCTTGATAAAGGCTCGTTTTATTTACTTTGAGCCTTTGACTGGCTGTGCAGTGCTCCGGAAGGATGGAAGAACAGGTTCACGTTCTCGAAGAAAAGTTGAAGCGCGTCGAAGAAGAGGCATCGTTTGGGGGGAAGAAAACAAAGATGGCCAGATCCCAAGGGAAGAAGATTCACATTACAGCTGAACAAGAATACTCACGGTATATAAGCTACCTTCGTTTTACCTTGTTTCCATTTAAGCAACTCATGGCAGACTTGTTCTTATGGTATTTTGGTGTACACAGGCTGTTGGGTAACTTGGCTTGGGCTCACTTGCAGCAGAATAATTTCAAAGTAGCTGAAGAGTACTACAGGTTACAAAAAAAACAAGTGCTACATTTGCAGAAGTAGAACTCCTTGACATGAATCTAACGTGAATATATTTTTTACTTGTTGTGCAGAAAAGGGCTTTCAATCGAGCTTGACAGGAACAAGCAGTGTAATCTAGCAATTTGTTTGATGCACATGGACAGAATCAAAGAAGCAAGACTTTTGCTTCAGTCTATAAAAGTCTCAGCTGGAACTCAACAGATGGATGAGTCCTATGCTAAGTCATATGAACGTGCACACGAGCTATTGGATCATATTGAGTCAAATGGAGGCTCAATTACATTTATGAAGGGCAAGGAGAATCACAGTGAGCAAGAAGAGGACTTTGACTGTCGAAGCCAACTGGATTATCTTGACAATATGTGTAAAATTGGTGATGGTCAAAAGTCTGGAAGCACACAGAATACTCCGGTAGTTAGCAAGTGGAAAACTGGGAATCCAGAGGAAGCTTCAGCACAGCGTTTGTGGACACAGCCTATAATCAGGAAGCATAGACGAGCAACACAAACTGCAGCTCCTCTCTCTACGAGAGGATTTTCAAGAAGTCTGGCAATCTTAAGACGCGGAGTCAAGGAAAGCGAGCTAAATCTTGAGAAACCGTATACGTACTCAGAGAAATCTAGTGCTGGCTCTCCAAGAGAAAGCATCACTGACCAGAATTCTTGCAATGGTGACAGTGCTGTTGAACAGGCGAAAGATTTATTCTGGCCAAGTTTAAATAGTGGTAAAAGCTGGGCTGACATGGCTGAAGAAGAGGCACAAGAAGGTTCACTTAATTATATGTTCCCATGTAATGGGCAACAGCCCTGTTCAGATGAACTTGGCCCTCCAATGGATTCGTCTTCGGCTGAGCCATCCTCAAAAAGCTATTCAGCACGTCGATCCTTGACTTTTGATCATGAGGAGAAGCAGGACATGGGCAACTTTGATTCTTTTCCACCCAAACCAGAGGCATTGTTGAATCTCAAAGTCTCAAACGCAAGTTCGTTTAATAACTGGAAGAGCAAGGGAACACCCCGATCAAGGAGGTTGCCAGTGTTTAGGGACATCACTCCAGCTGCTGCAAGTCCTAGGGCTTGAAACAATGACGAATGTGTAGATAAATGGTACATAAGCTTACAATGTACTATAAGATTCTTTTCCACTCATATTTTTGCACATGATTTTAATCATTATAGGGAAAAGTGATCTTATGAGTTGTATAGTCTTGTTAGCTGAATTGCAAGTAGGGACATCACTCCAGCAGAGGAACTGAATTCCAAACAGCTAAATAAATGCTGTCATTTATCAGTTTTAGTCGTTATAATGGTTTGAGTTTGTCCCTGCACAACTTTCTTGTATCCTTTTTGGATGTGCATATAACACAACTAAAATTTAAACAAGTCAACGTGGAAATTTGGCAAACCAGTTTATTAACATCTTTTCAGGGTCGAATCACACCTTTTATGAGCTCTGCTCTGTGCTGGTCCAGCTGGTCTTTCAACTGCTTACTCCATCTTTCTATCAGTTGTTCTTGTGTCTTGATCAACTCCGTCTTTGCCGTCATCTCTTCTTCCATCACAGCAATACCCTGCCCGTCGAAAAATTGAAAGGCCTAGACCTTCCTATGAAATTCTAACTGTTCTTTGTCAAAGTGATAAGTGCAAAGCGTTGTTATTAGCGAAGAACATGAAGATGAAGACATGGACAGAAAAACAAACCAACATCTAGCAACTCCCAACTTTCCAATTGGTCTCCAAAAGTTATAATAAACGGGATACATAAGTCATTTTACGAAAACAAAAGGCTCTAAACACTCCAACGACCTCATATGGCCAGTGCTTAAACAGCCATAAAAAAGCATTATATACAAACGTCGAGGCTCAAGAGTTGTTGATGAGGGTAATGTTGGCTCGAAGATGTAAGGTCCCGTCAATAAAGTAGTCGCTGTTGTTACTCATGAACTCGGTCCACGGTATCCCCAACAGGTCTGGAAACCCCCAACCACTGTAATCCAATGTACAGTTCTTGAGCTTTCCCTTGCTTTGGAACTCCTTAGATGTTTTATTCATCACTTCAAATTCAAAATCTATGGTGCAAGTTCCTGAACCTTCTTCCCTGTCCACAAATAGACCAAAGCGGTCTTCTTTCTGCCCAAAATAAGCTGAGAGGTAAAGCCATTTTCCACCTAAGTAAAAATGCAGAGAATCAAGTCGTTTCGTTTGCAAGAGATTCGCGCACTCATCTTTTTTTAGGTTGAAGTAAACGACGCAATGAAACTTGTAAATGCGTCCTAAGAAACCGCATGTGTTGGCTGCAAGGTCCTTTGAGGCCTGAATCTGTTGCCCATATTCAACCTTGGAGAAGAGGGCTTCTACCACAAGCTTCGAGACATGTTCGTGATCAAAGTCAGGGCAAACTAGCACCTCCTTCAACTTGGAGCAGCTCATGTTTGGGAAACACATGAACCGTGCCAAGTGCCTTGTAAGGATTTCTCGACGCTCTCCTAGTTTGGAATAGGATACACGAGCCCACTTCAAGATGAAGTCATATACATCATCTTCTGAATCCACTAAGAGACCTTCACTCCCGAGAACAACCTCTAAGGCCGAAAGAGGCAGTTTCATTGCCTCGTCTAGGGACCTTCAATCAACAAATGAAGAAAATCAATATATGCAAAATCCACATCACTTTTAGATGAAAAAAAAATCCAGGCCACACAACATCAAATCTTAGTAGCACTCACTTACTTGGACAAATCCTTATAACGGGCAAAAATGTATGTCTTTGCTTCATCAATCAGTGGCCGGACTATTTGACTCACCAAAACACTTGAAGGAAGCTCCAGATACAAAACCGCATCTTCTAGTGACATTGGAAGCTTCAACAGCATCTGAATTGAGTGTCTCATACAAGAACTCACCTCAAACTTGTCCGCGGCAATCAACAACTCCACCAAGTCAGTTACTGAAGTTGCTCTAAGCTCATTCCCATACATGAAGTTAAGAAGATCCATTAAAGTCGCTTCCTCTGCTCACCAATCAGTATATATAGTAGGATTTATTAATGTCTAACTAAGTTAAGAAAATAATACATTTCATATATGCAAAGGAGTGTAAGAAGAGGATACATACCAGATGCACTAATTCTCAAGGACACATCATTCTTGTTCTGTGATTCTTTCATGCCATTTTTAAACAACTACATGGCAAAGTTGGAACACATTTTTAATGGGCAGAATAAAACACATGATCATGAGAAAAGGAGGGAAGAAAGCATATATGCACCTTGTAGAAAAATGGACTCTTGGCAGCAAGGACAACAGAATTTATGTGCAATGTTACAACTTTGGCCACATCATAAGACTTTAAATCTGTAGACTGCTCAAGCTCAACATTTATGGAGGAAAACCATGCATGATACTTGTCTACCCTGAGATTCTTGCTGGATTCGTGGTTGGGTATGATCTCAAGACGGAGAACCCGATCGGAGAAATCAAAGTCATTGAATGCGAATCCAAAATTCTCCTCCTTAACCCTTGGAACTATACTAGAACCTCCCATCTTATGACTATTCATGCCTGATTATCAAAGACAACTTACATAAGAGAGCTTCAACAAAGTCAAAGAATAAAGCTCAATTAGAGTCCTAATAATAGCACGATTAAGACTGAAACCAACCTCTGTTGTATACTTAAATATGAACGGACAAAGGCAAGTGTAAATCAGAGAAACTTACAAAGCATGTAATTAAGTAGAACCAAGCAAGATTGTTGCTTGTGGAGAGCTGGCAACCGATTGAATTCAAAGTTTAGAAAGAGGTAACTGGCAAATACGACGTGGTCATTTTTCCAAATTTAGAAATCGGACTCTTTTTTTTTGTGTGTTTTTTAAAGTTAAAATTTGAAATTTCGACGAATGAGAAGAAAGAGTTTTTTAAAGTTAAAATTTGAAATTCGGTTGTGATCGTATTTTGATCTGGCCGCTTACTAACTTTTTTCCATCAAGCTCAGAACTTCATATTTATCAGAAAAACATTCCCAGGCCAACTTAATTGACGGATAATACAAGTTTAAATTTTGGATCTTGTGAATAAACCCTAGAATGTCGATGGTAAAGCATAAGTTATACAAAGCTACTAGAAACTTAGATATACTACACCTTACGTCAAAACACAGCATAAGTTATACCAAGCCCTCCATCAACTAACTACTTGCCCAAACCATTTCGACCTGGTCCATGCACCCAGATGAAATCACTCAATGAAGTCCATGATCTGAGCAAGCACACGCTTGGACTCCTCGAGCAACTCGACACTTCGGGTGAGCTTCTCTCGCCTGTTGGCGACCGAAGGCGCCTCCTCCAGCATCCTTTCGATCCCGCCTCCACCGGGCCTCATCAGCTCCTCCACGACAGCTCCCTCCAACTCCCTATTCACCAAATTCTGGACACTAAACAGCAAGTGTAACGCGACGGAATCAACAACCCTCCTTAGCACAACCTTCCAATACGCGGTCACCCTCATCTTCACATCAAACGCCTGCTGAGCCACACTCTTGTGTGCCCTCATGTGGGCCACATCGACCTCCCAAAACCCGTCAATCCTGAGCACGGACGTCTTCGAAACGCCTTCCACAACGGCCATAAACTCCTTCTGGTTCCTCAACATCCTCTCCATCCCGTGTTTCTTCATCTTCAGGACCAAACCGTCCACCGCCCGCCTCATCAAGGAGTGCAGCTGTTGGTAGTCCGCAAAATGGTGCATCAATATCCTAACAACAACACTCTCTAGAAAGACGAGAACCACACTCCTGTGAAGGAAACTCGGGAGCCAAATCCCCTTGGAGTCCTCAAGAACACTGACCTCCTCCATCGAAAACATCCCTTGCTCGACACGGCTCCCCTTCCGGAGCTTATCCGAATACCCGTTCAGCATCTCAGCAAGCCTAGCAGTGCAATGCATGGTCTCCTCATCCGGAAACTCGTCGAACTCGCCCATAACGATCAACAACAGCAACTTCCGGCCTACATTTCTTCTTGTTCTTTTGCCTTGCAGCGTTATTTTACTCACAAAGTTTAGGTTATTTAAACTTGATTCTATGTCTTGTTTATGTCAATTACCCAATGAGAGTGCGATGAATTGTATCCAAGTCTTGATTTAGATTGTCGAATTCCAAGCAGCATAAATAAATGCTGTCGTTTATCAGTTTTGGTCGTTATAATGGTTTGAGTTCGTCTCTGCACAACTTTTTTGTATCCTTTTTGGATGTGCATATATCACAACTAAAATTTAAACAAGTCAGCGTGGAAATTTTATGAGAGTATATTTGAGATCTAGGAATTAGTTCCATCTCATCTGTAATTCTTAAAGGCCAACCTATGTGAGGAATGGAACAGCAATGTGAATCCAACGTAATCGCAAGACATAGAAAGAAAGCACCAGATTAAAAAAGAATGACATTTCTTGCAACTGCTTGTACTGAGCATAGCAAAATAAATTGACAAACATCACAAGTGATGGGTTGGATTGATCTTACCACAAGCTACAAAAAGAAATCGAGAGATATATTGATCAATCCATACTCTATGAAAGAACTTTACAAGACAGAGTAGCTGCTACAAAATGGGGAATTAAACCGCCTACGAGACTAACAAGCAAGAAAGGATATATGTCATTTGGCAAACCAGTTTATTAACATCTTTTCAGGGTTGAATTACACCTTTGTGAGCTCTGCTCTGTGCCTGTCCAGTTGGTCTTTCAACTGCTTACTCCATCCTTCTATCAGTTGTTCTTGTGTCTTGATCAGCTCCGTCTTTGCCTTCACCTCTACTTCCATCACAGCAATATCCTGCCCGTCAAAAGATTGTGGCCAATAAAAGCTAGTGTTCAGTTCAATTTTGTTCATGATAAGAAGATCACAACACTCCAATCATTACCTTTCGTAGCATCTCAGCCCTACTAGGTTGATCCTCGCGTAGCAGACCAACAAAATACAACTGAAGCTTCTTGGCTGCCTCCATAAAGTCTCTTGCATGCCTCTCTACATCAACTATAACAGCACAAAGGTCACAACTTTTAGCAAGTTTACTCCATTTCAGTTCATCGTGCCAATACATGTCCCTAACATAAATGATACAGAGATTAACACTAAACCACACACTTCTCTATGTCCTACTTCGTCGGGCATGAAAACTATCATCTTAAACCAGCTGAGGTATTTCCCAGATGAAAGCTGAATTTCAGCAGGAAAATATATAGAGTTTCAAAGAGCCCATCATTTAGCCGCCTTGCAACAGACAGAAAGTACCATGCTGAGACTCGTATTCATGCTGAGACTTTCGAGATCACATAGACATTCTGACCAGACAACATCACTCACAAAGCCGAAGCAATTATCAACATGAAGCACCACATACAGAAACCAATCTTATCCAGAAACTATTGTTTGAAAATGATAAAGTGAGACACTCAAGTTAGAGCCAGCGAAACCACACCATTGACAGCAGAACTGTACAATCTACTTATCGAAGGCTACTTAGAAGCACAAACCCCAAATCCAAACAGCAGCCTATTACATTAGAAGCTAAGGGTGACATTAAAAAAGACCTCACAGATTGGTGATTTAACCCTAAATCATCAAGTTGTACTACATAGTCAACCTCTTCCTTTTGCTGTAAGAACTTAATCAATAAGGCATTTTTGAGTGATTTAACCCTAAATCATTACGATGAAAGGCAAGATCTTGAAACGGCTCCATTCTCCCTAAACTCATCAGTGAAACTAGTCCTCACTTTCTTCTGTTTCTTTTCTAAAATCATACAGTTACAGTAACAGTAGTAACTCAAGCTTCGTTCATCAACCAATTCAGGTCATTAGGGTTTACATTGACGAATCAAGCCACAAAATTCCAAGAACGTGAAATTGCATAAACGGAAACTAAAATGTTGAGTAGGACAAAGAATAAACAGGTGAAGTAGACTAACTCTGGTGAGAAGGGTGGGGAGAACGGTCTATGGCTTGGAGCTCTCGAGCGGGCAAACAGGGGAGCAAAGCGGCTTCGAGCGCCATCACACATCCAATCATGTCGTCCTTCGCCGTCGGCGTCTGCGGCTGCGATGATCCTGAAGGCGGCGTCGGCGCCTCCGCCACATCTCCTACTTGCTGCCTCTCCGCCATTTTCAGTGAGAGAACACAGGCGAAGAAAAGAAAAGCCTTTCTTTGTTGTTACCGATGACCATTGGTGGAAGATTCAGTTATGGGCCGACTAAAGCACGCTAGCATAGCAGCCCATAACCCGAAAAAAAACGGATTCGGATCCATGAATCTGAACCGGTCAGGCAGGCCCCTTCGTCTGATATGTCAAACGTCATAATCAGCGCACTTGTCGGGTTTTCCCCTTCCCACACCCGACGACTTCTCCCTCCTGTTCAATCTCCGTCCCGAAACCCTAGCTTCCGCCGATGCCACCTCCATTGCCGGCGATCTCGCTCTAGCTCACACAGCCCTTCGCTGAGCCACCATCTTTCGCTCACCATATCTGGCCCTGTTCGAATTCGATCAGAATCGAACAGGTGTGAAATATGCGAGCCAACATCCTTTCTCTAAATTGAGCGGGAACTTGAGGGACGAGGGAGCTGCATTTCCACGCAGGATTGCATGCATTTGCAGGTACGGGATTTCTCCGAGTAATTTCTCTTCTCTTTGTGATTTTGCTCCAGGTTAGGTAGGCGATTGAATTGTTGATTGGCAAAACATAATCGGTGTACGTTGTCATATTGAAAAAGAGGCGGTATTCCTCTTTTCATATAGTTGAGTATTTTATTCAAACGAATTGAGTATAATGTTTGTGTATACATG
Source organism: Polygonum maritimum (assembly GCA_963924305.1). Classification (NCBI taxonomy): domain Eukaryota; kingdom Viridiplantae; phylum Streptophyta; class Magnoliopsida; order Caryophyllales; family Polygonaceae; genus Polygonum; species Polygonum maritimum. The sequence continues at coordinate 4,287,227 of OZ002734.1, forward strand.
TGATTTGTGGTAGATATGTACTTCTCTTGTAGGATTATGGCACATTTCACTTCAATGGGCAAATTACTAGCTTTTTTTGCAATCCTTGCCACTTGCCAACTATAGCCTTGTGTTTTTTGTGTTTGTGTGGCGTGTATTCCTAAAATGTAGTTCCATGGAAGAGGTTTTTAGTTCCAAACAAAATGATCATGTCTAACCATGTTCTTTGCCAAAATAAATACATTTGTATTCATTTGGTGACTGCCTGTGGACCTAGGTTCAATTTAATACATTTGTCAGTCTTAACTGTTGGTTTGCTAAAGCTAATTTCACATTGGTTAGATATCATTTTAATTCTGTTACGTGATGATCAATTTCTTTGGCCTCAAAAGGGTATAGGTTAAACTTACACTGTACCTTAGCAAGGCACAATTTGTTAAATGATGATTAGTTTCTTGTGAATTTGCAACATGCTTTTTCATCATTTCCTGATGTTGACTTTTCTACTTGCAATTTTGAATTGAATTTAACTTTTTCTTTTTGCTGGTTTTGTTGTGGCGTTTGATATAGGGATAAAAGGAATTGTAGGTGGTCGACACTTCTTGTCTGCATGTGGCTGCATTCAGAGGGAAAATTATGCTAGATTTCTTGCAATTGGCTCTGAATAGAAGTGGCATCACTTTCCTCGGCTGTCTTGTTCCACTGTCGCAGTGGCACCCTATAGAACAAATAGATCTTTTCGGTAGTGAAAGCCTTCCTTTTCCTGCCCCTCTCCCTCTCTTTACTTGTTCAGCAAAACTATTATGAAGTACTCACTTTTTGGTTGTTGTTATTTTTGAGTTTAAATTTGTTTCTTACATGTTGACATGCATTGTCGTTACTGGTTAGTATGCCATATCTTGGATTATGTTATCACTCGTATAGAATGCTTTGAAGTCTCTGTAGTAATGCAAATGAAAAGATTTTATTACTGTCTTATAAAAGAAGGTGGCGATGTAACAGTTGCACCTGAATAAGTTACAAATTCCATCAATTATTGGTTCATTAATTAAATCGGAACCTAATCATCTAAAAGCTAAGAATTATTATACAGTATGGAATAGCTTTTCTTCTAGAAAAGGAAAAATAAATAAAAGCTTATAAGTTTATAGGAGGCCCTAGCCTGTCCTGGGTTGCATCCCACCCAGGAGCCTAGGTGGTTCCTCACTGCCCAGGGACCGCCTAGCTTCTGAGTTCCATTCATAATTTTGTTTTTATTTTTTTTGGTGGGAGAACTATATTTAATAAAATTAAAATAAATCCAGAACTTTCTACTCCGCTTAGAATAGGTGTTTTTTAAAGAATTTTGGTAGCTCACCATCTTTGAGTTATAGCTGAGAAAAAACTAGAAAAAGTAGTGGGTACTGTTTAATGAAAGGAAATTAGAAGGTTTCAGAGATTTCTCTAATAAATTTTTTACTTTTATGGTTTAATTGCTATCGCTTGTGTTCTATATTAGTAAGCAACTGAAATTGTTATGATGATTATATGGTCTTCCATTCTCTTTCAAATGTGGTCCTTTTTGTGGTGTTTCTGTATTGCTCGAGTTATAGTTGCTAGTTAGCATCTATTCTAAATGTAGTAATTGATATTATTTCCAGGCTGATGTTAATGGGCTGCTTGGATTGCTTTGGATTCTTAAGAACGCCCAGAAGGGTTGAACCACCAAGGAATCTTCCTGGCATAGTTTCTCAGCTGTCTCATGAACGATTGTTGGATGACGAGGATGAGGATGAGTACGATGATGAAGCATATAATGGTGAAGCTACAAATATGGAAGATGGAGATTATACTGAAGCTTCAAGCCGTGCCAAGCGTTCTGAAGGGAATTTGTTGTTCAGAATTGAAAACGGAATGATGTGTAGACAAGTTCCTGTTAAAGAAACCTCTAAAGTGGTGCGGTTAGAGGTAACAATAAATTATCTTTTTATTACTTCACTTGTCAAGTTGTCGCCTTCAATGCTCTTTTTTGGAGTATATAGGGTACAGAGTGGCAGTAAAGCTGTGTGTTTTCCTATCCAAATTTATACATATGCTACTAAAAATGGTATGCTACAGGAATCTGTTTGGCACCTCCTTAAAGATTCCTTCCTTCTCATAATGTATATTTTTTTTGTGATTATGGTGACATGCTTTGGACTTATGCACATGGTGACCAACCTGTTGGCTACATTGTAAACGCCAGCTTTTTTGAATGACCATTTTAATTTGCATGCATAAGTTTTTTACCTTATGGTGGCTTGGGGATCAAGCAATTTTAGTGTCATGGTACATTGGTACTATATCAATCTAGTATTTCTTTACCCTAAGGAATGTGCTAATGTATCCGATCTCAAGACTGGGAACTTGTGTTTCCACTTTTTGCAACAGATTTTCAGTTCTGTGCTTACAGTTCCTATGTATGTATAAATCCTATTACCAGATCCTTCTTGGATTATTTGAAATGAACATGAAATGACTACATAATTGAAAACTAAGATCATAAGTAATAGTTAAGTTAGTTAAGTTATATATGCTTATTCTTTGATTTGGTCAGGATTGGTTTTTAGGAGTTGGGATAACGTGATGAGATTTATTATTTGCTGTTTCTTATCCAAGTAGGTTTAATTTAGATGGACTTCATAAAGTTTACTAATTTAGTATTTTATCTCATGTCCAGGATGAAGATGGGAACAAGATGATTAACGAATACATCCGGGAGTGTAAGGTCGGTGCCGGAAGCTATGCAAAAGTGGTTAGTGAAGTGCAATATCCTTCTGCTCCCTCTCCCTCTCCTTTCTTAAGAACTTGATTTTTGTGACTTATTGCTTTATGAAACAGGTTCTTTGCAGGAATACAATTGATGGACAGCAGTATGCAGTAAAGGTACTCGTTTTCACTATTTGATCAGTGTGTCATGTGCATCTTTGCTCGTGCTTGTTGAACCGGTTCCAATGTTTGGGTTAGTTCTAGCAAAATGAGTTGTTGAATGGTTTTTAAATTGAATGCTGCAACACAATTTCTGAGCAAGTCATTGGTATAACTTTTTTACTTTAGTCTCCACTAAGATCATGAAATCCATGATTTTCAGATTGGAGGTTTTAGCTTGGTGGGAAAGAAAATAGACTAGCACTGGGCTACTATTTAAAAGCTTAAGTTTGACAAGTAGGAGAGGAGTATCTTAACCAAAATTTCCTTCTAGTAAGATCCCAAAATGGAGAATGAACTTTTTCTGTTTGCTCATATTTTGAGAATTTGGGATGTGAAGAGTTATAGTAAGACATTTAGGGGTCACATGTAATGTAGGTATTAACGTTATACTCCTACTGATTGATGTTGCTAACTTGCTATGACCCATCTACCCTGCATTTGAAAGATACAGCATGAACTGTTTGGCTGGGTGACTGGTGGAAGGTTTTTACATAGTAGGTTACCTTGATATTTATCATATTCATCATATTCTGGAGAACAAGTAGCCAGGTTGCTAATATATTTATCATATTCTGATGGTTGTACATATTTTTTCTCACTGTTATTCTTCTTTTCATACTTGCAGATCTTTCACAAGTCACATTTGTTAAGGCAGCGTGTTGCACCATCAGAAACGGCCATGACTGATGTTCTTAGAGAAGTATGATTTGCTCGTGGGATTTCCTTTATGTAGTTATACTCAAGCTAACTTGGTTTCACAATGCACACTTTTTTCACCAGACTGCTATCATATTACTATGATTTAGGTATATACATCGATCAAGATTAAGATAGCTGAATCATGATTTTTTGATGTAAATATTCTACCATTTACATCTATTTCACGTTCTTAATTACTTGGTTGGATGGCACAATATAGTTTTCTCTTGCTGTTATGTAAAACTTAATTTTATGATCAGTTCTATTTGACTGATAGTTACTCCAAACTTGATAAAAGAAACTCCTTCAAAAATGTTCACTTGCATATGTAAATTGTAAAGCTGAACGCTGTTTGACTAGGAAAGATAATAGAGTTTTGTAAAATAGAATGACAGGAAGTTGCTACTTCAAATACGTTGCGTTGATCTTTACATTCTTCTTCTAAGAAGGGTGTATTGTGTTGGCATGTAGGTACTAATAATGAAGATGCTGAACCATCCTAATATTGTGAATCTCATTGAGGTGATTGATGATCCAAACTCCGATAACTTCTATATGGGTATTTCTTGCTGCTTGTATTTTTACACTTGTTTCTAATTCTGCCTATTGAGAAAGTTGTAAGGGTTAACAAGGATATTGTCTATATACGTAGTGCTTGAGTATGTGGAAGAAAAATGGGACTGTGATGGGTCTGGTCCTCCTGGCGGCTTAGGAGAAGATATTGCTAGAAAGTACCTACGGTGCATTGTTTCTGGGCTTATGTATCTTCATGCGCATGTAAGATTCCATTGGGAGTTACTTTGTTGTGCGACTCTTCTATACTGATCGGACATGTTACATATTTCTTCTATTAAATTACAAGCATGACCAACAAACAGCTTTGACATAGGGTTGACTCAGTTGAGTCCATGCTTCAAGTAATTGTCCAGTAAATTTTCTTTTTGGAAATATTGAATGTTCCATTGGAAGGCTTCCTCTTAAAAAAATTCTGAAGCTTTAGAATAAACAATCTCATCCTCATGGGTTACATTAAAATGTAAATAAATCTTAGTTATTTTATGGCGAAATGAGGCTCATCAGTGTATAGCTGTTTAAATTTGGTGTTGTATTACGGTAGTAAGCTTATTAATATTAATGTTTTATTTTCCTCTTCATTACAGAATATAGTCCACATGGATCTAAAACCACAAAACCTCTTGGTTTCACGTGATGGTACCGTGAAGATTGCAGATTTTAGTGTCAGCCAAGTTTTTGAGGTAATTTAGTCGCTTGTTTTAATTTGATTCTTTTACAGTGCTGGTTTTTTTACTTGCTCGAGGAAAAATTGAAAAGGGGCGCCAACAATTGTGCAACTTAACATGGTTTAAAATGATATCATGCTTTGTAAATGTGAAAGAATTTTGCATGGGAGAACTCTGTGATCTAGATAGTGGAAAATAAGGGCTACTTATTAGTCAACATTAGCTTATTAATATTGGACTTTGGCTAGAAAGAAGTAACACTGTTTACAGGTAAAACAGTGAATGCGGTTAAATACAGGGGGAGGAGCTTTTAAAGCAACAAAGCATATGAAATGACGTGAGAAGCTACCTACTTTCCACTTTGTAGAATTAAGTTTTCCCAAAAAAAATGAGAGCGGTAAGAATGGAAAAGTGGAATTGCTTAATCAAGGTTCTCCAGTCATAATTCATTATATGCACGGAGAATTGGAAAAGCCTTACAATGGACAAGTTGAGCAAATATGCTGTTGATTTGGATTCTTGATTGCTTTTGAGTAAATTGTGCAAAATTAGAGGGAAAGTGCATTACTTCCAGGGTTAAATATTGTCTGCTAAATAACCAGTTTCACTACTGATCTGTATCCACCTGAAAAGATGAACAATCCTCTTGGGGTTATTTTTCCTCGGAATAACTTGCTAATATTTGAAATGTCTCTAATTCTGATAAAGAAGGTTTATTATCTCCTAGTTAGCCAGGATGGAGGGAGTGGCATGCACATTCCATCTCATTCACTTCTTTTCTTTTGTTTTTTTTTTTTGGTATTTTCTGATCTATGGTGATTTTTGATCTATTTTGCTTTTGCAGGATGATAATGATGAGCTACGCCGCTCCCCTGGGACGCCTGTTATAACAGCACCAGAGTGTATATTAGGTTGGGATTTCTCTTGAAAAGTAAAACCTTTGATACTGATTTGGGTGTGAGACCGGACAAATAAATTGTGCTTGTTTCACAGGTCTAACTTATGGTGGCAAGGCTGCTGACACGTGGGCTTTGGGTGTAACCTTGTACTGTATGGTGATGGGAAACTTCCCCTTCATTGGCGAAACCCTACAAGACACTTATGAGAAGGTTGGATAGTTTCTTCAATGCTGCGATCCTGTTTCAAATTATATGTCAAAGGAAAGATGGAATAGGAAATGAGATATCGTTTTTTTCGGTTAAGGAAAATGAGATATCTTAGTGGTCACATTTCTTATAATTCCTTTCCAAGCAGAAGTGATGCAAGTGAACTTTGTCTTCATTTCTTCTGTTCATCCAACATTCCAATTCTCTTGCATACACATATTTTACTCTGCTGTTTTTTGTCGCCCTATATGTACACAATCAAGAAGGTTAGCCAAGTGCACTAATAAGGGGTTTTCTTCTTAAAAACCCTATGCTAGATTGTCAATGATCCTTTGCATCTACCAGGCAACATCGATCCACGGCTGATGAACTTGCTAGAGGGTATTCTATGCAAAGGTAAGCTGATCCTGAGTTTCTGACTTTCATCTGAACTGAATTTGCAAACTGAAAAAATAAACTATTTCTCTGATTGAATGTTCATTGCTTGTGACAGACCCAAAGCAAAGGCTGACATTAGAAGCTGTTGCAGAGCATCCATGGGTGATTGGTGAAGACGGTCCACTGCCCCAGTTTTTGTGTTGGTGTAACAGAAATGGCGTGGAAAGGGACAACGTATTGGATAGCAACTAAAAATTGTGCGTTTATAGTCTTTTTTAAATCTTTTTCTTGGTCTTCTTTTTGAATTGTGTAATATATAGGGGATGTGTAATATATAGGGGATTTTTAACAGTTTGGATCGAAGGGCAAATGAATGTTAAATAAACCATCTGGAGTAGCCATAGGGATGCAAGAGGGTTTGGATTTTCCCCTGAATACTGGAAAATCAATTTTTCCATTTTTAAATAATGAAATATTTCTTTGTGACTTACAGTTTGTGAGTAATGTAAAGATTTAAACTTTTCGTTTATCCCTGTCGTTAATTTTGGCAAGCATTGCAATTTTAGTATCTTGAATATACATGCTGTCATGTTTGTATGAGGCCGGGTCATGCACAATCTTTATTTAGAAATTTTAAAATGATTTGTAGAAACTTACATTAAGTACTACGAGTACTTAATACCTTTACAATCATTGACAAATATAACTTCAAATGACAACTCTGGGAATTTAATTTGTCAATAACTAAGATCTATTAAATGCGAACTATGTCTAAACCATATTAAATACAGAGCACATACACCTTTATGATCTTGCTAATCATAGGGCTATCATTCACATATATAAGTTAAAAATATAATATTTATATTTTTTAAAATAAATATTATTTATTCTACATATATAACCAATCAGGTCAAGACAATGAGTTCAGGTGAGATTCGGGTGTCAACTCAACCGGGTTCGGTATTTTCCATTGCCTGTTGACTTTTGGGATGAGTTTCAACCTTAAAATTTGCGGTCGGTTTGGGTCGGATTTGTGGGACATATTTAGTTATGACAACTCTACCTTTATACATTCTCATATTAATAATTTTAAGATAAATTATCTTTAATGCGACTAATTAATGATCATAATTCTGTTAATTATTTTTCAAAATAAATAGGAATAAGATAAGAAAATGTAACCTACCTGAGTCTTAAAATTTGTTATTAATGAGAACAATGAATATTATTCTACAAAAATAATTAAATTATAGTGAATGATATTAAACGGTAATTATCCTGCTACTTATAAGGATCTTTGGGAACCAACTATATATATAACAAAGTTGTACTAATTTAAGAGTCAATTGTTCATAAAAAAAACGTATATTTGAGGAGATAATTGCCTAATTATATAGACTTATACACGTAACATTGACATACAAAACAATATTATACACATATATGAGAAACAATATACCAGAAAAATAATATACCAAAAAAACATAAATTCTTTTGGATAATATAAAAACTAATTAATGAGATCCCATACGATAGCATGGTCATCTACCTAGTATAAGTTTAAAAAAAATATCGGGGAATTAGTCATTAATTGTTAATCACTTGGAACTAGAGGGTCATTTTGGTCATTGGGTCCGATTTAAGTACAAATATGGGTACTAAATTTTATAGACAATTATGACCGGTTATTACTCTTTTTTGCGAATTTGTGTTGATCCATCAAGTTTAGAGCATAAATTTCGATATAATAATTAAAATAAATCTTATTATATTGGTTTGAGGTGATAAAATAATTGAAAAAATTATATCTAAAAAAGCATGCAAAAAATACAACCTCATAATCAGATACTAAAAGTCGTCTAACTTCACAAGAAACCTACAAATATAACTAAAAAGAAGATTAAGACAAGAAACAAAAGAGAAGGAAAAAGAAGAAAAACAAAGATTATACTCCGTAAAAAGGAGACATAATAAGGCAAGAAAAAACAACAACAAAATTTTAAATATTGGTAATACAATGCAAAATACAAATAGAACTCTCTTTAATCTCCATTTCTCTCAAAGGAGCTTTCTAAGTCTTTTTTTTGTATGCTTATCTTTACTCAATATCCATGGATTTTAAGAGTGTAACTCTAAGCCTCGGAGACATCTAATTTAGCAGTTTAAGATTTCACGGTGGTATCATAAGGTCATTGTTCTGAATCTCGCGCGCGAGGTGCCATTTATAAATCCTCTATTAAAAAATTTATTCATAAACTTTAATTTTTTAATCACGGCTTTCAATTTTCATCGTACTAGTGTATCTTTAAAAAACAACGACAATCAAAACAACTGACCCAACCAAAGTACTTAACAGAGAAGGTTGAAGAGATGATTGAAAGATTGAGCAATGCCAAATAAGACTCGAGACAAACGACAAAAGTTAGAAAAAAGTCAAGATGAAAAAAGGAGAACTTGCATATAAAAGGATGGACGAAGAGGATTGCCAAAGATTACTTTGACAAGTCAACCAAGTGTTCATCACCCTTAAAAATTACAAAAGTATTTGCGAATTGATAAAGTCTCTTTATCTTAACACTAATTTTTATAGTGGGGAAATTGCATTTAACCACCCTTTATTTTACACTTGTTGCAATTAACCACCCTTTATATTTTTTTCTACACTTAACCACCCCTTATTTGTATTTATGTGCATTTAACCACCCATTTTAACAAAAAAGTCATTTTTCCCATTAAGTAAAGTAAATTACGCTTTTTCCTTTCTTTTTTATACTTTATTTAAAATAAATAAATAAAGAAAAAACCATAATTGACAATTTCAAGTTCTAATATGCCGATTTTTACAACCCTTGCCTAATTTCCTCCATAATAATTTCTTTCCTCTATCCAATGGCGAAGAAGAACCACGACTTCGCCAATGCAAAGACCATGGGTTTTAGATCTCATTCTAACAATTTTGAGCATCCCTTGGAGTCGATTGTGTCTAAGATGATAGACGACGACTCGAGATTCAAAAGGTTGATATGTAGGCTTAAATCCAATTACGATGACATTCCAAGCTCAATTTATTCATAACTTTTTTTTTATTTGAAATAAAATTAAAAAAGAAGGGCAAAAACGTAATTTACTTTACTTAACGAAGAAAATAACGTTTTTCATCAAAATGGGTGGTTAAATGCACATATTTACAAATAAAGGGTGGTTAAGTGTAGAAAAAAATATAAAGGGTGGTTAATTGCAACAACTGTAAAATAAAGGGTGGTTAAATGCAATTTTCCCTTTTATAGTATTAGATTTGGGAGAGAGATGAGAAATTAGACAATACAATTTGACCCGTCATCAAATTAAATCCAAAGACAAAATGGCTTCATCAATTTCAATTCTACCTATAATTGAATGAAGAGATTATATATGCAAAAAAACTTGTGTAAATGGATGAAACATAACACAAGGAACTTCAGTTTTTGTCAATATATATGAAAATATTTTTATTTGCACCTTTTGATTTAGTGTTGGGCATTTCCTTAGAAAATAAACAGTTTTAATTCGTCATCTTTTCCAATAAAAACCACATTAAACATTTGTTTTTCGGATTTTTACTTCAAAGCAAAGTATTGTTTTTATTTTCTCAAATCCCTTAAAGACACTTCGAATAAAATTCTATACTCGTCAGCCATTGAAACTAGAAAGGTAGAATGGGGCACCAAATGTAACAATATAAATATCAAGACTTTAATTTCCTTACATATGCTAAAACCATCAAGAATGAAAATTTTATCTTGAAATATGATAAAATAAAAATAAAATTATAGTCTATTGAGAATATAAAACTATAAACCAAGAATTATGTAAACCTTGCATATAACTTGTAATACAATCCAAAATTTATATATCTTTTGATCAATTTGGATAGGTGAACTGAATGAGACTTATGCATACAAGAATGATATAAGAGTTAAAAGTTGAGAATATATACTATATTGATTTTTTAGTCAAACCTTTTTTTTTAATCAAAATTTTAGTTGAAAATTTTACCCTGGAATTATAGTAATTATCTAGTGTAAATAATCAAGGTATGGTATGGGAGCCGGAATATACACACCGTCAAAGCGAAGTTGAGAGGATATTTTGAAATGTTAGGTGAAAAATATAAACAAAAAGTGAAAGAGTAAAACATGGAAAAACAAAAGCAATTCACCAATAATGAAAATGAAATTCGCAATGAAAAACCAAACCACTAAAATAGAAAAAGACTCGAAAAACTAAAAAATGAATAAATAAATCCCTACAAAAAAAAAGCACATGTAATATAGTAGAGCACTTTAAATCACTAAAAAATACACATAAGTTTAGTCTTACATTATAAACGTTGAAATTCACATTGTCTACAAACCTCCATCGTCTACCATAGCTTTATCCCCCAACATCGTTCTATCTTGATTCAAGTCCTTTATTAAATTTAAAAAGATAAAATGATCTTGAATTATTTCCTTCCATGTTTCAACTCTTATTAAAATGACCTTTACAATGAAATAAATTTTCAAGGACCAAATCCTCACGTGGTTAAAAAGATAAAGTCTTATTTATTTGCTTTCTTTTGTTTTCTATATATTTATAACTTTATAGTTTATTTTGCTTTATTAATTACTAACTATCTATTTAATTAGTTTATTGCCTTTTTCTTAATTCTTGTAGGAGTCATTTAGAGTCGTGGACTATTACAATAGAAAAATAGATTCAAAATGACAATCTAATGATCGGTGATATCATCACTTACTAGTCAGATAAAAATGCAATTTTAACTTGGTTTTTCCCCTTATAAGTTTAAGTAAGAAACTTAACTTTATTGTTTGTCACATAAAAAAGAAACGCTAAACTATAATCCTATGCAATCAAGTCCGTTTTAATTTAGATCGACGCTATTTGATATTTTTTTTTAATCATGTCTTTACCTTTCTTACCAATCAATTTTGATCTTTCAGGAATTGGATATAAGGACTAAACTAGGATGATAAACGAGTATAGTAGTGTGAAAAGTAGTAATCATAATATAAGATTAGGAATAGGTAATGCACAGATAGGATTTAATTTGATGAATACTTATTTTAATTTATTTTTTTTACAATCAATTCCCGTTATATAAAAAATAAATCACAATTAATCATATTCCTGATTGATTCACATTACTTACTTTTTTAAATATATAATTTACCGTCGAGGGAAATCTTACCCCATTGTCCTCCACTTCCACGGTCCGATAGCAGAACAAATTCTATTTGGGAACTACTTCAGTAAAAACCACCACAATAAAGTCGAGGGGGAGATAAACAACAAGAAGAAAAAAAAGAAAAGGAAAAAGAGAAAATAGGAGAGAGAAATCACGAATCAGGATTCAGGAGCAGAGAGAGAGAAGAGGAAAGGGAGTGAGTGCGGGAGCGGAAGAGAGAGAGAGAGAGAGAGAGGGGGAAAGGATGAGTCAGATCGTGAAGAAGAAGAAAGGGAGGCCGTCGAAGGCAGATCTGGAAGCTAGGGCGGCGGCGGCGGCGGCGGAGTCGGCCAACGGCCACCATCGGCGGCGGACGGCGGAGGAGGAGGAGGAAGAGGAGGAGCGCGACATCCGTCGGAGCCTCCGCCGGCGTAGCGGTGTCAGGTACAACCTCTTGGACTACGACGACGACGACTATCTGGACGACGACGACGAGTTCGAGTTCGACGACGGCAGGCCGGAGGCGGAGGGCGGCGGCGGCGGGAGGAGAGAGAAGAAGCTCAAGTTCGTCCTCAAGCTCAATAACAGCTCCGACAGCGGGAGAGCGGCTCGGAGTAATGGCGGCGAGGCCGCTCGTGCTCGCCGAGCTGGATTTAGGAGATCCGAGTCGGAGGAGGAGGACGAGGAGGAGGAAGAGGATAGGTTTGTGAAGAAGAGGAAAATCAGCGTGGATGCGGATGAGGATGATGAGGCCGATGATGATTTCGGTAATAATTACGACGAAGAGGTACAATTCAGCTTTCGATCTGACTGAATTTTGGTGTTGAGATGAGTAATAATTGCTTGAGATAGCTCAATTTGGTTAAAATTGGAAAGGTTTAGTGGAAATGCTTAAACATTCTTTGCTGTGTGGGGAGTCAACTGTCTGAGCCAACAAATATGCCCACAGAATCTGATAACATTATAAACTCAGCTTTCCCGTCTCACTCTTTCTCTCTCCACTCCCTATCTTTAACACACTATTCTGCTCTATATCTTCTTACTCTTGTACTCCTACTTCAGTATCTGGCAGTGTTTACTCTTTCTCTCATTCTATCCTTTCACTTAAGGGTTTGCAGGTTTGTTTGGATTGCATTTGTTTTTTTATTCAAAGTGTTTATGATGTTTTCTGTTGTTTTTTTTTGGCAGGAAAGAGGAGGAAGAGAAGAATACAACAAGCCGGATTTTGTTGATGGTGTTCCATCCCGAACACCAATGCCAGAGAAGAAGCGATTGGAGTTGATACTTGACAAACTTCAAAAGTATGAGAGTATAAAATTTCCTTCTTCACTCCCAATGCATAAATGAATGCTAATTGGCAGTGTGTAAATCTGGCTATGTTGTTCCCTCAACACAAATTTGGTTTGCATTTGGCAGGAAAGATACTTACGGTGCTTATGCAGAGCCAGTTGGTCCTGATGAGGTAATTAAATGAAGTTGTGTAGTGAGTTGTTCTTAGTATTTTGTTATTTTTGGCTTTAGGTTTTGAGTCTTAAAGTTGCTTCTTTGTAGCTTCCTGATTATCATGACATCATCAAGCATCCAATGGACTTTGCCACTGTGCGGAAGAAGCTTGCAAATGGATCATACTCAATATTTGAACAATTTGAGGTGCGTGCTCATTAAATGTACCTGAATGTTTCTGAACTTATTCTACTGGTTGTTTGGTGATAATGGACAGTAGCCTTTTCATTTCTCAGTAATGCCCAAGTTAATTGTTTAGTAATTTATTTTCATAGCTGTGAGAACGTAGGATTTAAAATAACATATAGGATCAGATAATAGAGCTGCTTCAACCCTTCCTGAAAAATAGAGCATCTCCACACAGTATGACACTCCTTATCCCCAAGTCTCCCAAGGGTAAATGAAATTTAGGTTTGATATACGGTGTTTCTGACATACTATTAATCCTTCTTGTAGATGTTCTGAGTCTAGTTTTAATGTTTGCAGAGTGATGTTTACTTAATATGCTCGAATGCTATGGAATACAATACGCCAGAGACAATATACCATAAACAGGTACTGAAAGTTGCATCAGTTTTTTTTGTCCTAGTACTGTTGTATAGATATCATTAAAAAAATATTAAGCTCTTACATTTATGTGAATGTGGCTTTTGTCTAGGCTCGTACCATTAAGGAACTTGCTCAGAGGAAATTTCATAGAGTAAGGGCATACATCAAACAGACAAGGGTTGAAAATGAAGGAACCAAGAAAGAAGCAAATTCTGAACAACAGGGAAAACCATATCCCATTATCAAGAAGCAAATGAAAAAGCCACTTGGCCATAGTGCACAAGATCCTGTAAGCTCTGATTTCTTGCATGGGGCAACACCTGCTACAACAGATGCTCATAACACAAGTAGTGATGTCCAAGCTAGTAATCATGAGAGACATAGCAATAGTGAAGGGCTTGCGGACGGTATTTCTTCTCTAGGTGAAGACAATGTTGAAAAAGTAGAAGATCTACAATCAGGTAGATTATCTGTTGTATATTTACCATCAAATATCCTTTCCAACAGCATGGTACTCATGATTTGAATTTCTTGTCAGATAGATCTTATTTGACCTTTGTCTGCTAACCTTTATCCAATATTTCCTTTTACAGGCAAAGGAATGACCAAGCTTGGGAGGAAGTCGTTGGTGCTTGATGAGAATCGTCGTGCAACATATGAGATATCTAATCAGCCTGTGGATAGATCAGAGTCAATATTTGCAACATTCGAGGGAGAAGATAAGCAGTTGATTCCTGTATGTATGAATAATAATGATTTTGTCAACAGAGAACTAGATTTTGCATGTTTTTGAATTACCTTATGTGGCAGGTTGGGCTATACGGAGAACATTCTTATGCACAAAGTTTGGCTCATTATGCTGCTACTCTTGGGCCAGTAGCATGGAGAACCGCATCTAAGATCATTGAACAGGCATTGCCTCAGGGGTCCAAGTTTGGTCGTGGATGGGTTGTTGAATATGAGCCAATTCCTACACCTGTGCTATATGTAGCAGACCAGTCTCCAAAAGAGTTTCCATCTGCTAGAAAGGAACAATCTCCTGCCGTTTCTGCAAAAATGAATAAATCTTGCGAGACCCCAAATAGTTCGATTGAGCACCTGGGTGCTGGTGGACCTTCATTGAATGGAAAACCATGTTTTTTCCCTGGTTTTGGAGGAAGGAGGCCAACCACTCCAAGTGGCTCACTTGTTCAAGTGGAAAATCCATTTGTTAGAAAGTTGCAAAATGCTGCTAATCTAACAGAACATACATCTGCTGATGATCGAGGACAAAAGAGGCCCATCTCAGATGCAAAACCACCTCAAATGCCTACTTGGGGTGGACACTTGTCTGCTACCTCAACCGGTGCAGCAATCCAACAGCAGAATCAATTTAACAGGAGACTTCAAAGTGCTTGTTTTCCTGCTAAGATCAATGAGCCTGTAGAATCCATTGTCACCACTAGTGGATGCCTAGAGAGTGGTTCTAATTCAGAGGGTAAATCATCCATTTTGCCTACTTCAAGAGGAAGCAGATCTAATACTCCAACTGGTCCTGTTATTCACCCGCAGAATCTGTTTTCCAGAAATAATAGCACGAGGCCTGAAAATCCAGTTTCGAACAGAATGGATCCAAATGCTCCAAATCTGACCAATCAAAAGACGAATCCTTTTCTGCAAAAACAGTTTGTGGGGAATGCAGAAATGCCCAATTCTAGAGGAAGCAGACCTAGTACTCCAACTGGTCCTTTTATTGATCATCAGAATCCATTTTCCAGAAATAATAGCATGAGGCCTGAAAACCCAGTTTCTAACAGAATGGATCCAAGTGCTCCAAGTTTGACCAATCAAAAGATGAATCCTTTTGTTCAAAAACAATTCCCGGGTAATGCAGAAATGCCCAATTCTAGAGGAAGCAGACCTAGTACTCCAACTGGTCCTGTTATCGATCATCAGGATCCATTTACCAGAAATAATAGCATGAGGCCTGAAAACTCAGTCTCGAACAGAATGGATCCAAATGCTCCAACTCCGACCAATCAAAAGACAAATCCTTTTGTGCAAAAGCAGTTCCCGGGCAATGCAGAAATGTCCACTTCTAGAGGAAGCAGACCTAGTACTCCAACCGGTGCTGTTATTGATCACCAGGATCCATTTACCAGAAACAATAGCACGAGGCCTGAAAACTCAGTTTCAAACAGAATGGATGCAAACGCTCCAACTTTAATCAATCACAAGACAAATCCTTTTGTGCAAAAGCAGTTTCCGGGCAATGCAGAAATGTCCACTTCTAGAGGAAGCAGACCTAGTACTCCAACCGGTGCTGTTATTGATCACCAGGATCCATTTTCCAGAAACAATAGCACGAGGCCTGAAATCTCAGTTTCAAACAGAATGGATCCAAACGCTCCAACTTTGACCAATCACAAGACAAATCGTTTTGTGCAAAAGCAGTTCCCGGGCAATGCAGAAATGTCCACTTCTAGAGGAAGCAGACCTAATACTCCAACTGGTCCTGTTATTGATCACCAGAATCCATTTTCCAGAAATAATAGCATGAGGACTGAGAACTCAGCTGCGAACAGAATGGATGCAAATGCTCCAAGTCTGACCAATCAAAAGACAAATCACTTCGTGCAAAAACAGTTCCCCGGAAATGCAGAAATGCCCAATTCATGGGCAGAAGATACAATCTCAAAAAATAAGAACTTCTTGCAGCAGCCTCTTCCAAGAAGGCCACCTTTTCCAGCTGGTGAAGGTGTTATTTCCGGAAGACCTCCCAATGGGAATGTAAATCATTATTTAGACATTAATCAAATGGCTAGTTCACCATCTAGTGGAGTGAAGATATCTTTCCCACCAAGGCCGGAGCAAGGTCTGAGTGATCCATTACAGGCAATGAGACTTTCGGCTGAGAATGCTCAGAAGCAGCAGATCAAAATGAATAATTTGTTTGGTCCAATGCCATTTAGGCCTTCTGTTCAGACCCTCAGGGGAGATAACATGACCGCTGGGGCTGCTTGGATGCATGCAAGTTCTGGTGATATTAACAGACATGCCACTGGAAATCTGAGTGTACACAGTAACCAGATCCCTGCAAAATCATCATATAACAACACTCAAGAGCTCTATCCACACATCTTACAGTCCGGTGAATATCCTGCTTCCGGCTCCAGATATTTTCATCCTGAAAGGAGCAAAGCTACATTTGAAGAGCATGTTTCAGATCATGTTAAAGCCAGCAATGATGCACATGTCCAGAACAGATCAATGGTCTTTCCATTGCAATCACCTAGGCAGGGTCTTAGTCCACATACTGAGCAGAAGAGAAAGCAGGATACATTGCCTCCTGATTTGAATGTGGCTTTCCAGTCAACGGCGGACCCTCAGCAACCAGACTTAGCATTGCAGCTTTAAGTCCTGTTGTGGTTGTATCTTCATGGAGCGATTGTATTAACATGTACATCTCGACTATGAGTGATTAGGCAGCTTTATTTGGCTGTGGAAGAAAAAGATTCAGTCTTTGCTTGGGAGTTTAACTACTACTATGGCAATTTACTGTCAATTTCAGCGGTGGAGGTCAAATTTGGTTTTCTGCTTCACAATGAATAGTTAGGCAGCATTCTTAAGTTTCTTGTATCAGAGAGCTGAAGTTAGTGAGTACAGGGTTCTTGTTGTCTGTTGTAGGATATGAATTATAGCAGTAGCGATGTGTGGTATACCTTCTCCAATGTGTTATTCACTTTGATGATCTAAACTGTGTATGGCAACATACACTTTACATTGTAAGGTTCTGCTACTTTCTTATCAGCAGATTATCACATCATTATGTTATCATGGCTTATCAACTACTTTATTAACACTGTTTACATTATTTTCATGCTTACCAAATACACCAATGCTTGGCTGTCACTTGTGTGCACTATAAATCTTGGCTAGTGCTTCAGTATCGATTTACGGTCTTCCATAGCTTCTTATGTTTGGTCCTTTGTCACTGGAATTATAGCTGTTATCTTAACATTTATGTTCGAAGAAATTTTATTTCCAGATTGATGCAAATTTCCTCCTTTGATTGCTTTGGATTCTTCAGAAGGTCCAAAAGGGGTGCAAAGCCTTGGAAGCTAGCAGTCTGGGATTGTAAGTTGCCTCATGAATGTTTGTTTAATGAAGAAGATTCTGATAAGGTGGCACATGGTCATTTGCTGTTTAGAATTCCGACTGATTAATGTGAAGATCAAGTTGCTGTCAAAGAGACTTCCAAAGCTGTGCGGTCAGAGGTGAATACACTAATGATCCTTTTGTTACACCATTTGCATGTCACCTTCATTGGCCTTTTTTTGTCGGTCTAGAGTCTGTCTATATTCATATTAATGCATGATAGCTAAGTTTTAGTTTGCCAAAATGTTCTGTACTAGTACTGCCTGTTGCTGTGATGTTTTTTTTTTATATTTCTGAATGCCTGTGTGTAAATATAATCATGCTTTAAACTTGCACATGTGTGAATGCAACTACTAGGAAGTGGCTGTTGAGCATCCTGTTAGCTATGCATTTATCACCTCACATATTTAGTTGGTTAGTCAATTTGCCATTGAAGAACTGAACCTTGTTGCTTGAAATGGAATCCCGAAATTGAGATTAATTTTATCATTCTTCATGAATGTTGAAAGCTGAACTGGTACTGTATATGATCTGAAGATTAGGAACTTATCTCTTCAGCGTTTGCAAGGACTTTATAATTCTGTTCTTCCAGTGTAAATTATGTGAAACCCTTTTGCAAATTCCTTACTGGATTTATTTCATGCACTTTGAAATGATTTACATGGTTTGCCAATTTGTCTTTCTGTATGTCGGTGGCTTAGATTTCATTAAGTAATATAAATGTTATATATGTTCTTTGGTAGTTTGAACACCAGGGGAGAGAGAAACCGTAGAACATGGGTTTGATGCATAAATAAATGTTGTATTAGATACTAGTTTATACAGAGTTTTTTTTTTTTGATGTTTTTAATAGATGCATTTATGACTCATAAGATAATATATACTCATTGATTTTGGCGTATCTAGGATCTCGTGCAACTCTAGCAGGATCTGTCATGCTGTTTGAATTGAAACGATTGTGGAGTAATAAATAACAGTCAGCTCACCACATGTATCGGATGTGAGAAGTCTTCACTTTGACTAATGAAATAATAAACAACAGTAAGCTAACCATTATTATGCATTCATGACTGTTTAAAAAAAAAATACTGATTTTGCTTATTTAGGATCTCGTGCACAGCTTGCAATATTACTCAATTTGTGGGGATTTATGACAGCATTATAGTCTTATAGACACTAGCTTTCGACATTACTCCACTTGTATCGCACTTTATGCCGCATCAGATGTGATTTATTATTTACTGTGTGATGGCATTATAAACAATAATCTTGTCTCTGGTTTTAGAAGGCAAGTTCAAGTTGAAAAGCCATTAATTTATTAAAATTACATGAGAAAAAGGAAATATTGAATATACTAACTCCTTGCAGACAAAAAAAGTCAGGTTATGAAACCCTGGTAAATCATACGATCTCAAAATTAACTCTAAAATTACAACTGAGGTAAACCCTATAACAAACCTTATACTTTCCAAGAATGATGTGATTGATTCCTTTGACAACTCTTGATGATATACAGCTATGATCTAAATCTAAACTGAACAACCTTGTTTGCATTTATTCGTTTTCTGAATCTTCTGTTGCTATGGCTGTATTTGGGTTTATTTTGTGTTTCTAACTCCCATTTCTTGAATTTTCTTTAGCCGTGGCAGAATTCCTAGTGGCACAGACTGCTTCAACAGATAGGCGTTTCAGCACATTAGGACAAGGGTCTTTCCCAAAGCTGGCATTTGTTATGGCCACGGCACAACTCCGCTTTCCCACGCATTTCTGCAGATCATAAGGCGACGACAATGGCAAAAATGAGAATCTACATACTTTTGAGTTAAGATACACAGTGGCTAGGATGGTTATAGTGATGTTGATGATATTTTCAATACCTTTGCTAAAACCGAGCTTGATGAAGACGCGTGGCAAGGTCCTCTTTGGAAAGACCCACAACTCCCCATAGGAGTCCCAAAGCTTGCAAATTTGATGGTAGCAATGTACTGACCAGAAGCACATTTCAAATGAAGCTTTGGTTTTGCGACGACTCCTGTTTCCCCGTTGATTCTCCAGTTCCTGACGCTCGGGTGAGACTCTGACACATGAGCACACAGCTTCTGTACTGACCGCTTAGCGACGGAAATCTTGGCTGGATCACCTCCTAGCTCTTCAAACACCACGATCAGATTCCCCGTCGGCTTCAACCATGAACGTGGAACATGGTACCTAAAAACCTCAAGACCGTCAGATTCAATTCCGGTACAGATAATCAAAGGAGAGGTTTAGCTTTTGATTAACTCACCATCTTTGAGTAGGTTGGCCACAGCCAACTTGGCAGTTGGGCGGCTTGAACGGAACAGCGAAATTACAACCATGACACTCCCCTTTAGCATAATTTGTCCAATGCCTACCAATACTTTGTCCATTGATCCAAACCTGTCCCTTTCCCATGCTCCCCATGTCCAAAGCCATGGGCTCATTGCCATCTGGTGCATTGAAATACCCCTGCAAATGGTGTTTTCAACATCAAAAACTTCCCTCATACATTAATTCACATGACATTCTTTCCTCATTTGTTCTTACCTTATGCCATGTCAGTGGCCGATGTGTTTGCACACCCTTCCACTCCACAGACGATACACCACCCGGATAGGCAACATTCATTCTCTGTCCTCTTAGACCAATCTGTGATGAACAATTTCAACATGAGCATTTTTTTTTCTCTATGATAGAAGAGATGACAAAGGTTTGATATTTGGTAACCTGGTAAGTCCATCTGTGTTTGGTGAAGTCCCATGTTCCTCGGTCAAGGCCATGCAACGCCACCGGACCCAGGATGCCTGTTTCCATTGCCTCCAAGTGTTGTCCTATATTCTGTAGCAATTACAAACACTGTTATAAATGGATTTTGTGTGTTTACATAGATTTGAATTGAAATGTATTGAAAAAAAAACCATGTTTTGCACCTAGTGACCATATGATGAAATGCTGATAACAACGATGTCACCAACATAGAGAAGAACACGGAGAAACGAGGTACTCACCGGTAAACCAACTGATACACTCAGTAAAGCTATGCGGTTTAATCCAGCATGAAGATTCACCTTCCTTGTGAAGATAAATCCTCTGTGCTTTCGCATCCCGAATGTTGATCCTGCAAACCAAAGAATTTGTAGTTTGTGTAAGGCTCAAGTTCTCAAAGTTGTGTTTGAAAATGCATGGTTAGATTAGCTTAGATCAACACCTATTAGCTGCCCATTCACGAATACATGGACACCGTGCCCTGTCGAACCTACTACGAGCATCGGTTGTTGCCCTTTACTTAGGAATGACTCGGACGGATTGATACGAAAGCTGCAAAAAAACGATGAAAAATTAAGATCCATAAAAGATTTTGCCTCTAACCATCATTTTCTTAAAAGCAGTAGTATCATTCACTAACCTGGCCTTGTACCACAAGTAGTCTGTTGTGTCCCTTGTTACATTGATTTGGTCCAAGAGACCCTTGGTAGAAAAAGTATGCCTATCACTCGAGGCGTCTATCTCTTCACTGTAACTCTTCCAGGATGATATCCGAGTGTTGCTTGGCAACATTGCCATGTTTGATGTTTGTGCTCCCACCTACATTGCTCAATAAAACAATGCTCATTATACTACTATACGAATCGTTTTCAAGAACTATCATTTTTCTAGGATTTATACCTTTGCCGAGTTGAAGGCAACGTTTGTACAGTCTGGAAGGATGCTAATGGACCAAGGGGGCAAATGGTAGTGTTTATTGTTGAACAGAACCTTTGCAGCAAACTTTTTGTCATAGTTTGAGAGAAATGCTGCACACTTTCCTTTTTTCGGATAGTACGCGTGAGCCTGGATAGAATATAGAGGAAGCTATGAGTAACTGATAGTGAAATGAATGTGATGATATGATTATCATCCAAGTTATATACCTGTTGATTGGGTCCTAATGATGTAAAAGTAGGATTAGCTGAAACTAAGGCATGCTCACAATGCTTAATTGCCTTGTGAAGCTCCTTTAGATGATCATATTTTGGCTGTCTGGGCAAACCTACAAAATACAAGTCAGAATATGAATACTTTTCAAATCTGGTCTCAATAGGAAAACCATTTTAAACACAATTCTTGATTCTCACCATATTCATCAAGGGGAGCATTGTAGTCATAGCTGGTAGTGATAAAAGGACCTCCTGCAGAGCGGCCGAAGTTTGTTCCTCCATGGTACTAAACATTGTAATAGCAAGAAATATTAGGCTTACCAAAACTTACATCATCTGGATGAATGTATCCTTTTAAGCTAAAATCATACCATATAGTAGTTAATGAAAGATCCTCCTCTTTGTATGAACCTACCAACAGCAAATGCCAAATCTTGAACCGGTCTTTGATAAGTAGGTCCTCCAAACTCTGTAAACCTACAACAAGTTCATGAACAAAATAAGAAATCCTTAGCTACAACATGTTTTGTAGTACATAGCTTGCCAATTCAGCAAATTCTTGACAAATAGAACGATACCAGCCACTCCAAGCCTCTGTCCACATGAGGGGTTTGTAAGGCCTATTGGGGACAAATTTATCACAATAGAAGCCATTGCAGGTATTGATCTGGAAAGAATACAGAAATTCATTCACCAAATGAAGTTAAACAAACCCAAAGATTTTTTTGTTTAAATTCACAATAAAGAAAAAAAGCAGTAAAGTATTATAAGGAACTTACTACTGGATCTGGAGCATCATTTTCCTTGCACATAACCCAGGGAACTCCGGTTTGTAATTTAACAGCCATGTTAGCAGCCCAACTCACGTAATTATAGCCCTTTTGTCCTTGTATCTTGCTTTGTTTGCCAAACTCATTTTCAATCTTGAGACCAAAAAGTTTCAAGTCATTTTTTTGAGGAAACTAGGAAGTTGAGCTCACAAGAAATGCAAAATTTATACAATCTTACCTGCGATAGAATGATCGGACCGCCCTGTGATGCAAACAGCTGATTACTTTTCATCAGATCAACTATCTTCTTTGTAAATCCTCCCATTGCTCTCTATAGAACACAAAAGGCAAATCCATTAAAAAGTCTTTTAGAATTACTTCTTTTGCTTTTCATTAAGTGTGAGTGAAATACAGTACCTTAAAGGGTTCATTGTCTGTTCTAAAACTAATTCCAGGTACATACTTCAACCAAACAGGAAAGCCTCTACACACACAAACAATAAAGCCATTAGTAAATTTATACAATATGCAAAAGCAGCAGCTAATCATATATCAAAGAAGTGCAAAAAGAGATACCCATAATTCCACTCTGCACAAACATAAGGACCAATTCTGAGATGAGCATAGAGGCCAGCTTTTTGAATGGTCTTCATGAATCTGACCAGATCATACCTCCCTTCAAAATTGTACTGTTGAAACAAAATCAAGGAAACCCAGTATAAACAACAATGCAGCATTACTAAAACTCTCAAACAAAAAAAGAGTAGCTGACAAGGAAAAGACAAATACAAGAGTACCTTTCCAGGAGATGGCTCATGGGCATTCCAAAACACATATGTATCAATCACATCAAGGCCACCTTGTTTAGCCTTCACTATCAGATCTTCCCACATCTATCAAATGAGAAAGAAAAGATCAAAAAAAAAGAAAACCCAAATGGGATTTGAGATTTGGGACAGCAACAGATTTAGGAATGTACATCAGGGGTGCTTCTGGGATAATGAATGGAGCCAGAAATTAGGATCCTCCTTTGTCCATTGATCACAATGGCCTTGCTATCATAGCTAACCTTGGTGCATTGGGTCACTTGATTTTGCAGAAGGGTGAGCACCCAGAAAAGGAAAACCCATTTTGGATCCATAATGGTGTTTGTTTGGACTTGATCACACTTGTGGAAACAGAGAAAAGAAGCACAGAATGTGAGTGTGAGTGTTTAGAAGGCAAAACCCATTTGGGATCTTGGCTCTTCAGTCTTCACACTCCACACTCTTGAGCAAAGAGTGTTGTCTGCTTTTCTCTGGGGAGAAGAACTGTACTAGTATTATATAGTGCACAACTCGCGGTCAGGCTGTGACTAATGCCAACTCAGCAGAGTTTAAATTAAGACATAGTACTCCGTATTAGAAAACTAATGAAGATGTAAGGAAAGAACAAGTTGGCAACTTCAACAAAATTTAGTTGAAGATGCTCGGAAAGTAGAAGCTGACAGTCTGAAAAACATAAAAAAAGGGTTTTACCGTACAGTTTACTCATGCTCTTCATTTTGATTTGTCTGGCTTATTTTTCTTAGATTGTTTTATGTGTTTGATTCTTAATGTTTATGTTTTCTTTTTTATTGTATTTAAATGTATTAGGAAATATACAAGATATCAAAGATCAAATCATATAGGAATTACATGGAAAGAACTTTCCTATCTTACGTATGATAAGATCCTTGATTGATAAGATCAAATCATATAGATAGGTCATAGGATTACAATATTATAATAGGAAATATACAAGATATCAAAGATACTATCCTAATCAAATGCATTTAACCGGACTAGTGGACTTCAAGTGCTTAAAGTGTTTTTTCATCAAAAAAAAAGGTGCATAAAGTGTTAAACTATTAAATTAAATTAAAGGAATAGAAAACTAGGATTAAAGGGGAGAAATGACGAAATAAATTGATTTTTCTGTTGCTATCCAAGTGACGTACTAAGATTAACATACTAATCAACACTTTTCATATAAATATGAGCATCTAGGTAAAATGCGCACTTATACAATTATTCAGTCAATAGAAGTCTTAAGGGCTCATCCAAACGCAGTGTTTTCTCCTCCAACACCAAAAACCCTAGCAGCCATTTTCTATTCTTGTTCAGCAATGCTCACTCAGATGATACTTTTGAGTGACCAGCTCTAAATCTTCAGGCTAACAGAAAAACATATTGTTTCTGTTGAAGCTAAAGCTACCTGAAATGGCCTTAGTTGGTTCAGAACACACCTCTGAGGATCTCAGGTTCATGAAGCTGGCAATAGAAGAAGCTGAACTTGCGTTGCAGAGTTTGGAAGTACCAGTAGGGTGTGTGATTGTTGAGGATGGCAAAGTCATTGCATCAGGAAGCAACCGTACAACCGAGACCAGAAATGCTACAAGGCACGCTGAAATGGAGGCCATAGACGCTCTTCTGTTGCAGTGGCAAAGACAAGGCCTTTCGCAGTCTCGAGTCGCCGACAGATTTTCCAAGTGTGCACTTTATGTGACCTGTGAGCCTTGCATTATGTGTGCCGGAGCCTTGTCATTTCTTGGTATACAAGAAATCTGTTATGGGTGCTCAAATGATAAGTTTGGCGGGTGCGGCTCTGTTCTTTCGTTGCATTCGAGTAACAAGTGCACGGCAGGCGTAATGGCGGATGAAGCCGTGTCTCTTTTTAGAGCTTTCTATGAGCAAGGGAATCCTAATGCTCCCAAGCCTCATCGTTCGTCAGTAATATGTCCAGGAATCGGAATGGAATAAGGAATCGAAACATATCATTCCCAAGGTGTGCTGTTGAAATGGGTCAATCCTAAAACCTGTTGTTTGATAGCATTATGAAATGTGAGTGTTTAGTAGCACTTTCTTGCACTTCATAGCTTGTCAAATGAATCGAATTTGTCCTATAAAATGAAGCCAAGGTTAACTATACACCTCCCACAAAAGAGGCAGGATCTTCACAATAGAGCATGACAACATGTGTACCATCAGATACTTATACATAAAATTGGGGAAAAATATAAAAGATTCAATAACTACAAGAAAATTTAGACTATTTTCTGACCCTTCTTCCAAAGGCCACCGATCTTCTTTAACATGTTTGCATTTTTCTTCTTAAGAGAATCATCGTCCATGAGATCATAGAACGGCGAATCCATTATGGTGCCAACAGAAACTATTCTGTCAGCCACCTTTGCATCATAGTCAGGTGAGAGAATTGCAACAGCTGCTTCAGCAGCCTTCCTCCATTGATCTGCCTGCACCTTCAACTTCCGCAGCTCAGCTACCAATTCCGCCTTTTCCATTTGGGTCACGTCTGGTAATTCAGAAAACTTTATCCCTTCTTCTGACAAAGAACCAATTTTCATCATACCCTCCTTTTCAGCTACCACCAAATCATTGCTTCTCGTTGTTCCGAGCATCTCACTCTCCTCTGCAAGAGTTTGAAGCTTGGTTCCTTTACCAGGCAAAGCTGACTTTATGCCTGTGAGGTGTTCTGCCAATTTCTTCCGCTCAGAATCCTTTTGACCGGTCTTATTATTTTCTTGGATTTTGATGCTTAACTCCTCATTTTCATGTTGCTTAGATGCCAAATCGGATCTCAGTTCTTCAATTGCTTCTTTTGACCTTTTTAGCTCTTCAACCATTGTAGCCTCCTTGAGACTTGTTTCTGACTTGGCGCACTCAACTTCTTCAATAGCACTTCTAATTTGCACTGCAGTCTGGATGCATTCATTCTGATACCTGACCTCAGAAGCCTCTAATGCAGATTTCAGTTGTCCAACCTCAAGTTTAAGGGAATCAATTTCCATCTTGAGCTTGTCTCTTTCCTCATCATTGTGACCATACATATTTTCAAGATTTGTAGAATTCTTAGCATTATTGCTGTCAGAATCTCTCTGAAGTTGGCTCACAAGTTTCTCCAATGTATTCACTTGCGCCTTTGATAGCTCTAACTCTGAAGCTAAGCTATTGTAAACTTCCTTTTCCTTCAAGCTATCTGACCGAGCTTCTTCTAACTGCATCCGAGTTTCGTTCATCACTTCAAAAGCATGGGCCTCGGATTCCTTAGCATCGATCAGCTGATGTTTCATTTTCTCAACCAGCTCTAGAGTTTCAGAGAGCTCATTTCTTAAGCTTTGAATCTCCTCATGTGCAGCTTCTGCATGTCTACTCTGTGTAGCTTCAGATTCAGCTGCCATCTCTAGCCGCTTTTTCAGTCTTAGGGTTTCATTCATGGCAGATTGTAGAGCGGTGGAGTCTGCAGCATGTTGCTTTTGGAGCGCCTCAAGCTCAGATTGCCATGATTTATCTCTTTCGTGTGATAGTTTACGGAGTTCTTGCAATCTAGCATCCTCAGAATCAGAAAACTCTATCAGTTGTTGCCGAGAATCTTCCAGCTTAGCCGACAGGGATGATATCTGTTTCTTACTGTCTTCCGCCTCTTGCTGAGCTCGCTTCTTTTGTGCCTCTAACGAGCTCAACTGATCCTTCGTCTTTTTCAGCTCCTCTTGGAAATGAGCAAGCTGGGACTCGAGGTCAGACTCTTTCCTTGTATTCTTCTTCTGAAAACGAAAAAAAGGTGCTATGCGTTCAGAAATGTTCTCAATGACATGAGGAATCAAAGATCTAAAACAAGCTAACATTTTGACCCTTTCTCATAAGTTACATTGCATATTCTATACTGTTTTGTATGTAGTCATTTTGAACACGTCTGGATATTTACAATGGCAAAAGGCAGACATTGTTTACCTCAGACACTGGGCCTCTTGGAGATGTCCGGTCTGCAATTTTGGAACCTCGGTTTTTTGGGCTCTTGTTTCGATTTGGTGAAGGAGAAGTTCCATTCCTGTTAAGAAAAAAATTACAACAAGCACTAGAATCCAAATTGCTAAAAAATTTATGATGTCAGGCTCAAAGTTAAACGAAGTTTGAATTTATTCACCTCCTCAAAAAAAATTGACATTTTGGTTTACTCTTTTTGGCAAACAAAGTCTGTAATGGTATCAATTAAGATGAATTTATATATAGTGTTATAGATCTGAGATTTTAATCCTCCATATCTCAAATTAAATAACATGATGCTAAACAGTTGCAGACAAACTAGCAGTGGTCCTGACAGAGACATAAATGAAAAACCAATCACCCCTCATTTATCTAATCCAACAGATCAATAACTATTTAAACATACATACAAATATCCAAAATACAAAGCTAATAGTCATTAATCATCGATCCATCATCCAAAATACAAAGCTAGGGATAGCGAATGTAACTCTCATGAGCAACGAACAAGATACAAAAGATTGCCATACAACAATCCTCCGCACTATAGATAATATACATCCATGTAAGGAAGAATTTACCTTGATTTCGTCGACTGCATTTTCCCCTTCACAAATAGCAATGATGGCAGTTGTGTAATGAATGTTGAACGCTTCCAATGCTTAACTTATTTAGACCTAACAATGCCTGAAATTCAGTTTCTTCACACCTGCAATAAGACACCTAACATATATAAGTACAGACGAGCAATAAGCATTGCTAATCAACTACTAGCCTTAAGAAGCAGATTTCCAGCTTAAGAGTCTAAACCCAACAAACCCAAATATTCCTTGAAGGAAACTCCATGGAAAAACTAACATCACTTGCACCAACCAACCCAACAGCAATAAGATTTTGTGAACCCAAAGCAGTAGCTATCAGCAGGGAAGAATAGGACGGCCAAAACACACGAAAAACTCACAAACAAATGACATCTTTTGCAATGTTTTCTTGGTTTCCTGCATTCTACTCCATGACTCATATGTAAAACACACTGTTCCCCTGAACAAAAATTCTTGAGTAGCATAGAAGCAATGGTCAAGAAAACGACCCCCACAAAACAAAACCTAAACTACACCTTGCTCTATCTAATGCCACTATAATCTTCCAAAAAGGGGCGAGCCCCCAAAGTGACAAAAGCTTGCCGTTAAAGTAAAATGATTAACTCACTAAGCCAGGTATCATATTAATAATATGGGCTGATAGATGACAGGAGTTTAAACCCAATAGAAAACTTCACTTTGCTTCATAGTTTTTCTTCATTCAATGGCATAACCTAACCAACAGAGCAGAGAAGTAGGCAACGAATTCAATGGCATAACCTAACCACATAGAGAGCATATATATTAACGGACAGATCGAGCGGGAAAAGGGTAGCACCAAAACGGAATCGAGAGTCCAACACGAGTCGAATGGAATGGCAATAGCGTAGATTCCAGAAGAAGATGAGTAGTAGACTGACCAGATGGAAATGGGAAGAAGAAACCCTAGGGTGGGTCCAATCAAATTGGGAATGGGGGGCGAAAAGAGGGAAGTGAGAAGAGCTGGAAATGGAGGAAGGCGGGGAGATCCGCCATTAATGGGGGAAGATGAGAAGGCAGGGTGCCAGGTGAGTGAGTGGTGGCGTATTGTCAACTTTGCAGCTTCAATGTCATGACTTGTGAGTTGTGAGACATCAGACATTAATGGGGGGTTTGATTTTTGATTTCTTTGGCTGACTTGCGGCTTTCCGCGGGCAACGGGGCTGTATTCGTCTTTCGTTTGTGTATGTCTCAATTGTTGAATTTTTTATAGAAAATGCTTGACAATTTGTGTTTTCACTTGCGTCAGTCAGCATTTTTTTGAAAAAAAAAAACAAAAAAGCGGCAACTTACAATAATGGTGTGACTCTCCTTCTCTCCTTCCAAATCTGAAACTTTTCCATGAAGGCTGAGACTTGTTCTTCGACTTCGACGAGCAGCTTTCCTTCGCCCCTTCTTTCCGATGGTGACGTTCGGATCTGGACGGTAGTGCAAAGGCGGTGGGGATGAGTCAATGGCCAGGACCGATGATTGCGGTCGCGACGGGTCGAAAGGAAGGTATTAAGGAAAGATATCATAGTCTGTATATTTTAGATACCTTTTAGTATGGATATAATTTTTGTAACTTGGGCTCTAAGGAGTTGTCATATACTTGTATAAATACATTATACAATCAATGAATTAGGGCAAGAAAGAAAATCATTTTCCAAACACACTTGGGTATTTAAAAACGTTTTTTGGACATATTGGTATTAAAAAACAAAAAAAAGGACAATAGTGTATTAAAAGAACATTAGTCCGTCAATTAGGTATTTTTCAATTGATTTTTTTTAATTTTCATACACAAAACTTAAATTTGATTAATTGGATTGTTAAATTTTTTATTTATAAGTAATAAATTTTCATATTTTGTTTTAGACTTCAAGTTGACATTTTTAAATGAAATCAAACATGTTTGTTCATAAAAACTCTAAATTAAAAAAATTTCAGATATACATACCAACACTTGTTTGTGAATAATAATGATAAGTAAAAATTCTCGATGAGACACTGCTTTTAATTGTTTGCATCAAAATGCAATCCGGTCAACTCCTTATCATTATATATGCATTCACGGTATTTCTAAAAGTAGTAATATCAAATAGGTTGTTCTCCATTGTAAACAATCAATACGTATATTATGTTGTGATAAGCGAATAAATAATACTTTAAAGCAAATCAAACTCCTATTTCCATACAAACTTTTTTTAAAAACTTTTTACTTAAAGTGTGAGAACGTTCTTATTCAGAAAACTTTTATTTTGATTTTTAATAAAATATAAGTATTTTTATCAATTATAAATAAAATAAATAAAATATATATACTTATTTTATAAAATATATAAGTTGTTTGTGTATGAAAATCATTTTTTTCAATGGAAAAGTACTTGAATGACTTCTTTTTGTTTTTTTAATACTCAAATGTCCATTTTTTTGTTTTTTAATACCTAAACGTCCAAATAACTTTTTTAAATACCCGATTGTCCAAAGGGGACACTTTTAAATACCAATATAGTAATTTGGCCATTCTTTATATGATATCATAGCTACTTGGGATTACAAATCTTTACATGGTATCAGACCTACTTGTCTAAGATATGGATTTGCAAAGAGGGCCGAAGGCCACGATTTTTTTTTTAAATTTGAAAATGCTAAACTATTCACGTGTGGGAGCCGCATCCAAATCATCAGTCCCGCAAGCACATCCCGCTACACGTCCCATTTGTCCTTATTAGTCGGAATTTCAAAATTACACTCTTTTTCGTGTGTTTTTAAAGTCAAAAGTTAAAAATTACGACCAATGAGAGCAAAGGGGACATGCAGCGGAACATGCTTGCGGGATAGAAAATTCGGATGCATGGGAGCCACTCCATTGGCGAGACTCATATCTTGCCAAATTGGCGAGACACCTATAGCAAAAGCCATTTTTTATTCCTCGATTACAAATTCTTGTAGTTGGTTTCAAATTTCTTACTGCTCAGTTCACTAAACATTGCTCAAATTCATTGCTCTATATATACATTGTAAGGTCCGAGGCCCTAGAAGGGCTATCCCATGTCAACCCGAGGACTTCCCAGGAGGTCACCCATCTTGTACTACTCTCGCCCTAGCACGCTTAACTTCATAGTTCTTTTGACCTCTTGAACTATGAAAAGGAAGAGCTCTTGTTGGAATGAGGAGCACCTCAATCCCTTATAAGTTATCGGGGTGTTACATACATGTACTTATTTATTGCCTAATTAATTTCATTTGAACAACACTACACCTGCACTAAATTATTACACAATTTTATTGTTTTATATGGTATGTTCCACTCTTGGCCAAAATCTAGCAAGAGGCAAGGATTGTAGGAAAACTCTTCCCACGACTCTTTTTGTATTGATAATGATAAGATGATTACAAGCAGAGGCGCCAACCACCATACTTAAATAAGCAAATCTTATACTTAACCTACCACTAGACCCACTAACACAACTTAATTGGGTTAGTGCCGAAACTAACTACTAAACTGATGCTAGAAAATAGGAGAATCTTTTGACTTAATATTCAGAACATAAACTAAGGAAAATAATACGCTAAATGCAACAAATAGACTATTGACTCATTAATTAAAAATAAACAAATTAACTGCTAACAACTTTCTTCTTCCTTTTGTAATATGGAGGACTGAAGTGGTGATGCCGAGAGACTCGGGATGGAGGCAACGACAACTGATCTCACTCGAGAGAAGGTTGGGTTTATTCTAGGGTTAAACGATGACGATTGACGAGAAAGACATTAGGGAAGGCAATAAAATAATATTATTTTGTATTGGAAAAAACATTTCATGTGTACATGCCCGTTTCCATTAATCCGGAAACATTTCCAAAATTCGATCGATCCCTGCCCCCGAGTGCCCAGTTTTGAGAAACGTTTCCTAACTCAATCGGAAACGTTTTTGGTCATCTCCCCACCGCTTCCCTATGTCGGACACCATAATTTTTTATATGGTCTCATTTTCGTGCATCATAGGTGAGGATACTACAACTTGCAAAACTCAAGCAATTAGCTTTCCAACCTACCAATGTAATAAAATTTCTCAATAAAATTTGTGTAATTATCCTTGCTCATCTTCTTAAACAAGATACGCATCATAAGATAATTGCATAAGTTCTTTGTGGTCTTGATACCACTTATATCTTGAAGAACATCCAACAACTCGTCTTTGATATTCCTACAAACAAAAAGTTTTGAGGATGATATCATCGATGAAGAATAAACAGGAGAGCTTCGGGCCACTACGGGTCAACTTTATAGGTTTTTACTCGTTGTGATCAACTATATGCTCAATCAGATGGATTAAACTTTCGAACTAAGGATAAAAATATAGGAAATAAGGGGTCGCCTGACACCCCTAGTAACATTAAATTAGCTTGAAATGATACCATTCTGAGGGATTCACATCCTTGCAGACAAGACACAAGCCATAATCGAAGCTATCCATTGTGAAGGGAAACTGATTGCCTTTAAAGTATCCTCGATAAAGTGTTTTATATAACCATCATACATTTTTTCAAAATCCAATTTAAGCAACATCCCACCTGATTTTCCTTTCTTATGTTTCGAAGAATGAACCACTTCATATGCTATAACGATGTTGTTAGTTATCAAGCAACATGATAAGTAACTTCATTAGTGAGGACCAAATGATCAATCAAACTTGGGAAATCTCATTACAAATTTTAATAAGACAAATATGATTATTAAAGATGGTTTGTTGACCTTAGTAATAAGCACAATGAGAATGTTGTTAACCAGTTTCGGAAAAACCATAAAAGTCACTTACGAAATCGGTCACCGATCTTTCTTGGGCATGGTTTCCGTTCGATTCAAACCAGAGAATCAAACGGGATATAATCCCAGGCCAGTTATGGATCCGAAATTTGTCGGTCCTCCCACGGTTCGCTGATGTGGCTAAGGGCATTAATCTCACTCTCTTGTGGACTTTCTTTATGAATGTGAGAAAGTAACTCATAACTCATATGTTATTTTTTCTTTATTTCTTTTCTCTTTTTCTCTTTGTTTTCTTACTGTTTTTTTTTCTTTTTTTCTTCTATTGCATGTTCTACTCCCCAAATAAACTACTTTCTTTATAATGGCGTTGAGGCCTCGAATGATCACAGGAGGCTCGACCACCACTCCCCCACGTTGTTCTTGATCTTTGTTGTCTTGGTGTATGCCTTCCTCTTCTTCTTGGCACCACCACAACCATCTCCAATTGCTTCCCAACAAAAATTAGCCTTTTCTGGTTTGGTGGAATCCCCTCCTCCATGTTCTTAGCCTTTACATTATCGACATCAAAGGATGAGTGAACAAGCTTCTGCATGACTTATCCCCGTTGATGCCACTAAGAGGTATGTGAGTGGAACATGTTGGGGTCGCCAATGAAATAAATGGCTAAGTTGTCCTAATATAGGTGTCAATTTTTTAGGAGAGGCCTTGCGTTGTGGAGTAAGTTTTGAGTCAGCTTTCCACAATGCATATTAATTTTAGCGAGAAAAAGGTTTGAACTGTTTCTTATGAGGCCATATTGTTATGACATCGCGTAACTCCTACGCGGTCCGATAGAAGCGCGCTGGTGCAATGCCGACTAGGGCGACGAAGTCTGACAGATAGTATTATGCAGAGTATCCATGTTGGAGGATCTAGTGTGTTAATGGGGGGGGGGGGTTGAGGATAGTTTTGTTAGTTTTTTGTCTTTGGGAAGCCGTCATGTAAGTGTTTCTTTACCATGGAGCGCATTGAGTGTGTTGTTGCATGACTAAGTTGCCACATATGTTTTATATCATACCACATACAGTGGCAAATAACGTATAATTAATATGATCTACTAGAGAGAAGAAAATACACAAATAGAGTGAGTCTTTTTTGTTTTGTACTTGTTTAAATTCGTGTTATAATATATACTAGTTTTACTAGCTTGTGTGTAGCAATTATGTAATAAACACATAAATGATTTTTTGGAGGAGCAAGAGAATTAATGGATAAGATTTGAAGGAAGAAGAAAATCCCGATGATATTGACATGTCAACTCTTTATCAGATTAGAAATGTTATAATACTTTGAGGAAAAATTGAATCCAAATGGAACCTATTAGTTTGACCAACTCGTTATATTTGAACAAAATTATAAAATTTATTTTAAATATCATTGTTTTTTATTCTTAAAAATAAATGGAAAAAATATTTTCATAGTAAATATTACTCCCTCCGTCCCTTAATGTTCGTCCTATTTCCGTTTTTGTCGTCCCAAAATGTTTGTCTTACTTCTCCCCCTTTCTATTTATATCAATTATTTCTTCCACAATTACCCTTACACTTTATCACATTTTATACAAATGATCACCTTTTTCATCTCCTTTATTTCTCTTTCATCACTTTACACTCATTACCTATACCTATCAATTCATCTTTATTCTCTTCACTTTCAACCCATTATCTCCATTAAAACACTATTCATTATCTTTCTCATTTAAAAAAAAAATTTTACACATTATTTTTGCCATTAATCAAGTGCAGCAAAAACTCCCAATTTGGACTCATTTTTGAAGTTGTACGTGGATGTTGAATTTGGACTGAACTTGGCCTTTAATGGAGGCTTGGGTTATCACCCAAATCAGGCCCAATATCTCACCTTCTCCCCACATAAATGTGAGAAACCCTAGCTGCTCTTTCATTTCCCCCTTGTGCCTCCATTTGAGATTGAAAACCTCTCTTTCTCTGAGCTTGCTCCATCTTCGATCTCCATCTCGCTTTGACCTCGTCCCTTCATGCTTTCATTTTCCGCCAACCTCATTTCCCCCTCATCTCTTCTCTGAGCTTGCACCATCTTCGATCTCCATCCGCCTTGCATTCTCCCCAGATCTGTGCTGATTTGTGGCGAGGTGTGTTGAGATGGCTCACAATGGCCCCGTTGATGACAGCCCCGAGTTCCTGGATGCTATATTCCGCGACGATAGCTCCCTCGAGTCAGAAGACTCCTCCCCATACAAGTGCCCTTACTATCCACAATGTGAATGGGGGCATGACTGTGGCGGGAACCATTCCTTCACCCCCGACCGGGGTTCACTTTTGAGGGAATCGTGGTTCAAACGGAAAGATGAGGGGGAGTGCGTGGACCAACCCCTTCCGCCGGAGTCCAAGGCGAACAGCGGCGGGCTGGAGGCTGAAGATCTGGACGGCGGCGGGCTGGATCCGGAGGCTGCAGATCTGGACGGCTTGTACGCCCCTGATTCCGAAGTGGATCAGTAGCTAAGTCCCCTTTAGCCCTATGAAATTGCAACTTGTTGTTGTATTTTGTTGTTGGTCGAACTCCCCTTTAGCTGCTTTTGTTTGCATGTTTATATGTTTGTAAACCCTTGCATGTTTGTAAACCCTTGCATGTTTGTATTTTCTGGATTTACTCCCCTTAACATTTGGTGTTCTGTGTTTGAATGAGTGATGAAGGAGAATCCCTTTTATGTTTGTTTGAGTGATTTGGATTCCTGTGTTTTGTAGTCCCTTTAACAGGCTGTTCATGGATGTCAATGTTGTTTGAGTGATCTTGATTCCTGTGTTATTCATGATCTGGATTCCTGTGTTTCTTGATCTGGATGTGAATGTTCATGGATGTTTGTGGAACTTGTTTGTGTTGATCATGATAATTTGATGCTGAAACTTGACACGTTTTCTGTGTTTGAGAACCCCTTTTATGTTTGTTTGAGTGTTATGAAACCTGGATTCCTGGATTCCTGAGTGATCTTGATTCTTGTGTTTGAGAACCCCTTTTATGTTTGTTTGAGTGTTATGAAACCTGTTGATGCTCTTGAAACTAGTTAGTGAGTTGTCTAAAAATTGTTGATGCTCTTGAAACATGTTTGTGAGTTGTCTAAAAATTGTTGATGCTTCTGAAACTTGTTTCATGCTTCTAAAACTTGACTAATTTTGTGAAACTTGTTTGTGAGTCTTTTGAAACCTGTTCATGCTCTTTATACTTGTGTGTGAGTTGTCTAAAAATTTGTCATGCTTCTGAAACCTGTTTCATGCTTCTAAAACTTGACTAATTTTGTAAAACTTGTTTGTGAGTCCTTTGAAACCTGTTGTTGCTCTTGAAACTTGTTAGTGAGTTTTCTGAAATTTGTTGATGCTTGTAGAAACTAGTTAGTGAGTTTTCTGAAAATTATTCATGCTTCTGAAACTTGTTCCATGCTTCTGAAACTTGACTAATTTTCTCAAACTTGTTGGTGAAATTGCTTTGAATCTGTATGACAGTTGATGTTTTTGAAACTTCTTTGTGATGATTATTTTGAAGTCTGTACACCATGTTTTCTTTTCAATTTATGGCCACATTCATGCTATTGTTATTGAAACTGATGAAATAATTCAACTTATCATGTTGTTGAAACTTGTTTGTGATGATTGATTGTAATTTTGTACAGCATGCTCTTATTTCTGTATTTCTATATGACAGTTCATGTATCTGAAACAAAATTGTGATGATTTATTTGAATTTTGTACACCATGCTTCTATTTGTGTGCTTCTGAGTTTTTGAGTTTATGTTATGCTTCTGCGCTTGAGTCCTTTTTTTTGTACAACATGCTCTTATTTCTGTATTTCTGTATGACAGTTCATGTTTCTGAAACTTGTTTGTAATGATTTATTTGAATTCTGTACACCATGCTTCTATTTGTGTGCTTCTGAGTTTTGACTTGATGTTATGCTTCTGTGCTTGAGTCTTTTTTTTTCAATGATGATTCCCTGCGTCTGAGATGCACACTCAGCCAAGCATATTTAGTTGACATACATTAGGCAACCGCCCTTAATTGTGGCTTTGGATGCCTTTTGCTTGACAATGGAATGTGCTTGAGTGTGCATCAATGATGGACAAGGGGACTCTGAGAATTTTTTTTTACTCAATGATGAATGGTTGCAATGCTGAGATGCTCATTCCTACACAGCCTATTGCATTGACATACATTTGGCCACCGCCCTAATTTGTGGCTTTGGAGGCCATTGTATGTAGATGTGACTTGTGAGGGTGAATGAGCATCTGTGATGCTAAAGGGGAGTCTGAGAGTAATTTTTTTTTTTCCTTTTCAACAATATTTCCAAAAGTACTTCATATATCTCCCCAAAATATTGAATAAACTTGTACAAGTTTTCCAAGTACACAAAAGTATTTGACACACTACATGTGTCCTATACATAATTACATGAAGTCATCTAATGCATC
Source organism: Polygonum maritimum (assembly GCA_963924305.1). Classification (NCBI taxonomy): domain Eukaryota; kingdom Viridiplantae; phylum Streptophyta; class Magnoliopsida; order Caryophyllales; family Polygonaceae; genus Polygonum; species Polygonum maritimum. Next base: position 4,324,333 of record OZ002734.1, read on the forward strand.
ATGCTAATCATTAATATCTTCATGAGGATCTTCAGTCCCCTGTGTCTCTTGCTCTTGATTTTGACTTGCTGCTTGTGTCTCTGGACCATCTGCACTTGCATGAATTATGTTCCATGCTTCACAAACTGCCCAGTTTGGTGCTTCCACTTGAATGGGCAGATTGCCCTGACTTGCTAACCTTTTCTTATTCACATGTGGCAAGTCATAATCATTACTGTCTTTTACTTTTAATACCTCATTCATGACATATTGTAGTGAATGCCACACATTACCCAAAATTAAAGGGTCTAGCTCAAAAAATGCTTCATGAACAGCTTGTAACATGTGCTCTATATCCTTGGGCATTTTTTTGTGCATGAGTGACTGAATGCTTCTAAAAAACCCTAGATCTAGGATGTTTAAATCTGGACTATTGGGTGGCTGTTGGATTAAGATGAAAGTAAACTCCCCTTGTTTGTCAACCTATTGCCATTCTTGATCTTCTTGAGTAATGTGTGCTTTGGCATTGTCCTGCTGAATGAATATGATCTTGTGACCACCTTGTTGTGGCCATTTTGACTTGATTGCTGGAATGATTTGATCTATGAGCATTCTTCTTGTTACTGTTTTATTCACTGATTCAACAAGTTTGGTAACCATGGTACCCTTATCTCTGTTCTTGGACTTTCTCTTTGCTGCCTCTTGATATGTGAAACAAAATATTCCTATCTTGCCATCAAAAGTGCATGTCCCCTCACAATTGAACCTAGGTCTTGTAACAGCTGCTGTAAACATGACTTTGGGTATAAATTTACTTGATGATGCAACCCTGTATTTGCCCCTTTCATTTTCTGCTAGATACACTCTTTGTGTCTTTTTGCTGAGATGAAACCATTTCTCATCTATGTGGACAAAATCAAACATTGAGTAGTATTGCTTCTTGTTATGTGGTGTGCTGCCCTGAAGTAGACTCAATATCCACTCCAACCTTGTCTTCATGTTTGATTCCTTCAGACCTGGATGGAGTGGATTAGTGTGTGCCCTAATTGATTTTCTTTGGATCATTCTGTGCACTGTGCTCTTTGATACTTCGAGGTTTGTTGCTAAATTTCTTATGCATGATCTCTCCCCCATTGTAAGGGCTGTGATTTTAGCAGCCTCAACTTCCACTCTCTTTCTACCACAGTTGTGGTACTTTGTACTTACAGCTGGCATGTGCATGGCATTTTGTTCTCCCCTTATGCTCTTCCATAATCTGCCAATTGTTCTTGTTGATACACTAAACTCACTTGCAACCTGTTTAATTGTGCTGTATGGCAGAAGTCCCCCCTGAGCTATGTGCAGAAGCCTCATCAAGATCTGCATTTTTCTGTGAGAGCTGAGCCTTGCCGTGAATGGTTGATGATGCAATTGTTCTGCTGAGGTATCACCTGCTTCTGCTTGCTCTTCCCCTTGCTCACTGAACTGAGGAGAATCTGTATCTTCCTCTACCTCCCCCGGTGTTGCATTAAGATCAAAAGAGGGGGGTGAATGAGCAGGTTCAGCTTCAAATACCTCTGGTTCTGAATTTTCATTTAAATTTATGGCTGAAGCCATCACGACGTGGCGATGATGCAACAAAGAAGCTTCTTCTTCCCTCCTCTCTTTAATTTCAGAAGAATGTTTGGTGCCTTTAATGGCTTTTGAGCTGTAATAGAGGAATGTTTTGTGCCTTTAATGGCTTTTCAGTTGTAGAGGAGAATGTTCTCTTGTGTAAGAGATGATGTGTGCTTTTATATGCTGGCAGAATGTGGGGTTTGGGGTTGGATCCGTGTGACTTGAATGCTGGATTCCTATTGGTTGTTGTAAAGTTTAACTCCCCTTTGTAGTGGTTGAAAATAAATGAGCTGGATTGCATTTGATTTTCTGCTTTTGTACTTCCAGTTTTGCAGCTTCCATCTGACACAAGCCTTACACAAAAAAAACATATATGAACTTCTTAATTTTGGGGTGTACAGTGGAGTGAGACAATCAATTCGGAACAGAGGGAGTATTATTTATTATACAGCACACTCCCCTTTTAGAAATACATGTCGTTCTAGAGATTAACTTAAAATCTTAAGGTGGTCTTTAATTTAATTAAATATCCGTTTATAATTAATTTGATTAGTTTTTCTCTTAGAAGAGGAAACAGATTTTTTCTTTATTTTGGCATTGTTTGAATGGATAAAATTGAAAAAAAAGACGCTGATAAAATATATAAAATAGCAAGTATTATTAAACATAATAATAAATATATACTATATACTAAAGTTATATATACCCCTTTGAGCATCTACGTTAATTTTGGTCTCACATAACATTAAATTAATTATAAATTATTTATATTTTAACAAATTCTATTTCCTTATGGATTTTACATTAAAAAATATCGTATATGTTTATCTAATACTTATATATTAATATATCTATATCCATAATTTATCAAAATAATATCTATATTATTGTACATTAAATTTGTTCCTTTTCGACCTCTTACATTAATTCTGGTCCCCTTAATATTAAACTGCTTATATTTGATGATATGATATTCTTATTTATTTTATAATACAAAATATAATATTTTTATCTTATCCATATATATGTGAATAATATCTTTCTTATTTATTTTCAAATAAAAAATAACTGTCTTTATCTTATCCACATAGATATGGACATATCAAAATAATATTTATGATCTCTCTTTTATATTAATTTCATCTATAAATATTAAAATAATATTATTAAATCAGTTATATCTATTTTATATAATATCAAATCAATTTTTGTTTGGCCAAATCTTTTCTATTCGATAAAAATATTATAATTTTATCTTTGATTTTACTTAAGTAATATTATATAAAATATATTCTTTAATTTATTCTTAACATCAAAAAAATAGAACTACGATTTCGGATACAAAAATAATACTTATATTTATATCCTAATAATATTATTATATATCATTTCATCAATTACATTATACATCAACAAAATATTATTGTTTGTGTCTTGACTCTTGATACGAGCAATTAGGTAGTTAAAAAATAATAAATATCTTCAAAACAAAAGTTCCCATAAAAATAATTTAGTAATGATCCGAAAGTTGAAGGCATGACCGACCTAGATATTATAGGACCGAATCCGGCCAAACCGACATGATGTTTATACGTATACGCGGCATAGAGAGTGCGTGTCACTCATCTAAATGGCCTACATGTGATGTGACTGAGTACGTCCGTTAATTCACACAAACTACCATTCCCAAGAGATAGGATAAGAAGATATCCATGAGCTACCAGTCAACCAATTACAAACCACACGTACACTCACACGATTATTTCATGCATAACATGATTTACCCTTCCAACTAGTACGTTCCACATATCAATCCCTCTATAAAAGCCCTCCAAATCCCCTACGTACTCCACAACTTAGCTTCAAACCACCTTATCCCAACAAATATCATCTCTCAACAACCATGAATCATCCACCAGGCGGCCAGCATCCCCCAGGCCAAGGCGGCCCTCAGCATCCCGGGCCGGGTCAGCACCCTCCTGGGGGAGGCCCTCAGGGCGGCCAACCCGCCCCCGGCCCCGCTGCTCCGGCACCGGGGCCTCACGGTCACGGTCCTCACCACCACCACCACCCTCCACCACCTTGATCAATTAGCGTACATGCGCGTGGTTGTACCGAGCTAGCTGACTATATAGCTCTACTTGTACGTACGTTGTGTGACTTGTGTCATGTGTGTCTGTGTCTGTGGTTTGTACGTGGCTTTGTTTAATGAATAAGATCGACTAGCTTGTGTTAATCTGTGTAAGGTGCATGGTCTAGTACGTTCGTGCTCCTTTTATCACCTGAACCATCGATGTATCGGTTAACAATAATTAATAGTGAATGATCGGTATTTGTTGAGACTAAAACCCATCTCACATCGAAATTGAACCTAAACCACGTACCCACCATATAAGTATATGGGCTACTCCCTTTATCGCCAATTGATTTTTGGGTGGAACCTGATGTTCTTATGTGTCGGGTTTACCGTACATATGCACAAACCAATGCATGACCCCCACGTCATATATAGCCCAGTGACATTTAACAGTATCATATCATATGCGTATGTTGTACGTGTTTTTTCTTTTTTGGTGTAGCTCGATCTATCATACAGTATAAGGTTGGCAGTCTTGCATATATGCTATGGAGCTAAAATTTTCAGAGCTTATATTAGCTTGTTTCAATCTGCACAACCTGTGTTTGATTAGCTCGATCTGAGGCAATGGGCTAATTATCTATCAGTCTTCGAGTGTTACAAATTAAATGAAAGAGACCTTTACACGTACCTCGACCCCATGATTCGTTCGTACGAAGTGGCTAAGAGATGAGATTTCCTATGTAGCTTTGGGTCAATTGAAGACAGTATCGAAGACGTCGGAACGTTACCAATGAATAAGATTTAAGCAATATAATGAGATTTCAGGGTTTTGAGTCGTTATTGAAGCTAGAATTTGCTTATAGATCTAACAAGGTCTAGCCTAAAGCGGGCAGAAAAGAAAGTGCTACATAACTTGAATTATTGTTTTTATTTGTCAGATTGTTTCTTCCTTACAAGCTCGGAGCCTTTTTATTGTTGATTTTCTAACCCCCTCCATTACAACTGATCATCTTTCTCATTAAAGAGGTTCATTCCTCCCCTAATTACTCTAGCTAGCCGTTTCTGGCAACCCTTGGCAGCAAAAATATATACATTCCTTTTCCACCGGTTTTCAATTTCTTGGACTCCAACCCTCACGCCTGATAGGCTCATTGGGTCGTCCACTTTATTGGGCATTTTAGGCTATCACCAACAGACACGTCTTGCTAATAACCTCCTTCAGAACGATCTGACAACTTCCTCTGGCATGATCTGACAACTTTTTCTGTGGGCTGTCAGCCTAACACGCTTTGGACTTGATCTGTTTTTGGGCCTTTAGCCTATTGGGCCGTATAATATTTATGGGTCCAACAGTTCTCATCTAATTCTGCATAGTATTTAGTAAAATGGTTGGAAAGTTGAGTGAGAGCTTTACAAAAACCTCCATGGTTTATATTTGAACCAAAAAAACCAAGTGAAGAAGGTCATAAATCGGGGACATTTTGCAAACGTGATTCCGCAAAACAAAGAATCGTAACACTTATGCAGATTAATAAGTGAAAGTAGTGAGTCTAAGTCATGCCTTTTTCATCTGCTTCAAATATCTCAGTTTTGTAGTTTGTATATACTAATTGGAAGTTTAGGATTGTTTTGCATACATCGATCAGAAGAAATAACCATATGAAGATTATTATAAACAAGTGTTCGATTCTGTTGGTGTTGTAATCAACCAAGAGAAGATCAAAAACAGATCGCATTACAAGATACCAATTCAAAGGCTCTATTGTATGTTGTGGTTGTTGCATTTCACACACATTAACTTAGAGTATCTGCACATTTTCACATGAACAATTCTAATGAATTTCATCTCGGGACTTGGGGGATCAGTCATCGTACGAAGTGTGGGGTGAAGTAGTGCATCCCGGGTCGAAGGGATCTTCGGATCCGCAACAATTCCAGTACTCGAGAACTTGGCCCAAGTTGGGTGTGTTCATGGTGCCTCCCGTCTACATGCTCTCGAACTTCCTCTTCGTTTCCCCTGCACCACCACATCCACATCACAACAACACACTAGTGAAAACATCCACACAATTGTAGATGATCACTAATCAATCTCCTATAAAGATGCCCAAGTAAGCAACATAAACTAACAAGAACGCCATTCATTCAGATTTTTGGCAAAATGGAAGGATCTGAGAGATGTCATTCATCAAAATGGCTCCATGTTCTTGTGCAAAATACTAGGGTTCATTACTTCCATAAACAGCCATCAGATTTTGGGTATCACTAGCATAATCACAATTACAAGTACTCCTACGCACACATTCACAGAGCCACACATTCTCACACATATACCATCCTGCTTTCACACACGAGCATCTCCACACAACGACATACATTTCTTCACTTACACGCCCATACTCACACAAACACATACCTCCACTCACTGTCCTAGTGAGGCGGAGTTGCAACTTTCATTGCACTTCTAACCGGCAATACAACCCTTCTTCATCATTGCACCCCGATTGGACGATACAACCCTTCTCCACCATTGCACGTCCCCGGTCGATGCAACCCTTCATCTCCATTGCACCGGAGATTTCTTTACATATAAAACTTCTTTGAAGCCTCAGTAACATTGAAGTACACTCAAAAGCATTTTCAACCATGAAATATAGAAAAACAACGTTGCACACTATATCACACCATTGTAAAGATTATTTATATAAATAATCGATCGTGTCTAATTCCCAAAACTAATCCTACAATCACAGCGCACAACCTAACGAGCTAGAATAGAACTGAGCATGTCGAAAATTGACTTACCTCGACTACGAAGAACCGCTCACTTCCACTCAAAATTCAATGAGGATCAATACGAGCTCCTGAATCGAACCCGGAACCGAATTAATCCCACCTAAACTCACTTAATTAAATTTCCATGTCAACTTTTGACCAAACCCACAAAACCACCATGTAGCTTCTTCCACAGTGGTCCCCACCCACACTTCTCCTTTTCCTTTACCTAGGACTGGATTTAGAGTTATGCGTGTGATTGTGGACTTTTGTTTGCTGACCTTAGAATCAAAACTGTTTTAAAACGTCCTGCGGTTACTGTGCTTAGTCTAGCTTGTTAGGGTAGCATCTGACCCTTCGGGGAACTATTTTTTTTTAGTTCAGGTAATCAGGTCGTGGACGAGCCTCGACGAAATGGTGGAGCAATGTAGTGCCGCATGTCATAGTAGTTAAATTTTGGGGTTGTTCTTTAGCTAGTTCTTACTGTTTGTTCTGGTATTGTTAAGTAAGCATGAATTGAATAGGCTGTTAGGCTTGGAGTTGTTGTTAAAGATTGTTCTGGTTTTTTTTCTTGGGATTCGGTTCATGACGTCTTGGGTCGTAAACTATAAATTTTATTTCTTTTTCTATACGAGTTGGATAATTTCTTGTTTTCTCGACGTGCCCGAAGTTGCAAGATCCAGTTGTTCAGTTGTCAAACTAGCTTAATTAGTAGTGGCTCGTGAGGTCTACTACTGAGTAACGTTTTGTCAGAAAAAATTGGGTGTTACAAAAACACCCAATTTATATTAATTCCATCTATAGATATTATAATAATAATTCTAAATCACTTATATCTATTTTATACAATAATTCTAAATTCCATCTATTGATACTCTTGACCCGTTGGGTTGACTCGACTCGACCCGAAAACCCGTAACGACCCGATCCAGTTGACCCGTAACCCGTCTGACCCGAATCCGAACCCGAAATGACTCGACCCGACCCGATTGACAGGTCTAGTAGCGACAAAACTACCATTCCCAATTAGATTGGATAAGAAGCGATGAATGAGCTACCAGTCAACCAGCCACACACACAACACGATCATATTATTATGCATAGCATCATTTGTCTACTACCCTTCCAACTAGGACGTTCCACATATCAATCCCTCTATAAAAGCCCTCCCAAATCCCCTACTTACTCTCAACTTATATCTTCAACCCAAAGTCGACATCCACCTTATCCCAACAATTGTACGTCTCTCAACAAACATGAATCCTCCACCACCAGGTGGCCCACATCCCCCAGGCCACGGCGGCCCTCATCCCGGTCCCGGGCCAGTTCACCACCCTCCTGGGCCAGGCCCTCACGGCCCGCCCGCCCCCGGCCCCGCTCCTCCGCCACCGGGGCCTCACGGTCCTCCTCACCACCACCACCCTCCACCGCCTTAATTTAGCCTACTTGCGCGTGGTTGTACCGAGCTTGCTGACTATATAGCTCTACTAGTACGTACGTTGTGTGTGTGTGTGTGTGTGTGGTTTGTACGTGGCTTTGTTTAATGAATAAGACTAGCTTGTGTTAATTTGTGTAAGGTGGTCTAGTACGTTCGTGTGCCTTTTATCACCTGAACCATCGATGTATCGGTTTAACAATAATTAATAGCCAATCATCGAGATATCATGTTTTTTGGTGTCTCCAACTCTTTATCATATATGGTTGGCGGCCTTGCTTCAATCTTTCAGTGTTACAAATGAAAAGAGACATTTACATGCCTCGACCCCATCCTTCGTGCGTACCAAGTGGCTAAGAGATGAGATTTCCTCTATATGTAGTTTTCGATCAATCGAAGACCACCATAGAAGACGTCGAATGTCACCAATGAATAAGATTTAAGAAATGAGATTTCAGGTTTTCGAGTTCTCATCTAATTTGGCCATATTCAGAGGTTTTCGAGTTCTCATCTAATTTGGCCATATTCAGAGGCGGAGCCCAGATGCCATAGTGAGGAGATGCGAGCGTCTGGATTTGGGAGCTTTCAGGAGGAGTAGAGGTCGCCCGAAAAAGCGTTGGTTGGATAACATCAAGCAGGATGTCGCCTTGTTAGGGATCTCAGAGGATTTGGCTCAAAGCAGAGAGAGATGGAGGGAGAAGATCAGAGTGGTAGACTGTTAGCCAGCTGGGTGGTAGAGCGGGTTTTCTCCTGTGGAGTTTTTGTCAGTTGGAGTTTGATTTTTATTTCTCCCTTTGTTTACCTTTTATTTCTCTTTCTTTAGTTGGTGCTTTTAGGCGGTTTAGTTCTTCCTTTTGGGTTTTATTGGGCGTATTTCATCTAGGTCTGAGATACCCCCATCCTGACCCCCCAGATCCTGCTTTTGCGGGATTTCCCTGGGTAAATGATGTTGTTGTTGTATTTAGTAAAATGGTTGGACAGTTGATTGAGAGCTTTACAAAACCTCCATAGTTTACATTTGAATAAAAATACAAAGAATCTTAACACTACTGCAGATTAATAAGTGAAAGCAGAGAGTCCAAGTCATGCCTTTTTCATCTTACTTCAAACATCTCACTTCTGTTGTTTGTATATACTAATTGGAAGTTTGGGATTGTTTTGTGGATACATCGATCAGAAGATATAACCATATGTATGAAGATTATTATAAACAAGTGTTCGACTCTGTTGGTGTTGTAATCAAGCAAGAGAAGATCAAAAACAGATTGCATTATACAAGATACCAATTCAAAGGCTCTCTTGTATGTTGTGGTCTGCTTAGATGATCAGTAAATTTTAACATGAACAATTCTAATGAATCTCATCTCGGGACTCGGGGAGATCAGTCATCGTACGAAGTGTGAGGTGAAGCAGTGCATCCCGGGTCGAAGGGATCCTCGGATCCGCAGCAATGCCAGTACTCGAGAACTTGGCCCGAGTTCGGAGTGTTCATCGTGCCTCCCGTGTACACGCTCTCGAACTTCCTCTTCGTTTCCCCTGCACCACCACATCCACATATCACAACAACAAACTAGTCAAAAACATCCACACAATTGCAGATGGTCACTAATCAAATCTCCTACAAAGATCCCCAAGTAACGTCATTCGTTCAGATTCATCAAAACTGGCTCCATTTTCTTCAGCATAATACTAGGGTTTCACTGCTTCCATAAACAGCCATCAGATCTTGATAGTTCTAATCTCAGAAGTTCCACAGACATCCATTCGACCTTCTAAAACCTAATCGATTCTCGAATCTATACTCTCACACAGTTTTAAGAGCTCAAACAATTCATTAATCAAAGATCAATTGATTGAATCGAGCCGAATTGAAGATCCAGGAGAGAGAGAGAGAGAGAGAGAGAGAGAGAGAGAGGGGATTGAATGGTACCGCCGAAATGAGCGGTGTGGAAACGGCAGGCGCGGGGGTGATTGGCAGAGGGATCGAACTGAGTCTTGCAAAACTTGCAGGTTTTAAGAGAGCGAAGGCCAATCGGTTTCTCTGAGCAACACCTGGCGCCTGAGAGTTTCGCCGGCGGTGAAGAGTGGAAGTAGCCGAGGGGGCGGTTTCGTCGGCAGTAAGGGATCTGAAATGGACAAAGACGGTGTGAGGAGGAGAGAGGGAAAGGGGCGGGGTGTGGTAAGTTTGTGTGAAATTGGAGACTCTGCGCCATTGTTGTTGCTCGATAGCAAGAATTGGGGTAGGATTTGAGGTTCAGTCCGAAACTCCCAATCCCTTGTTTTTTCTTTTTTTATTTTCTTTTTTTTGAACGAGCTACAACCTCATTACAACTCCATAGTCCATAGACCTGATATTTTTCGTGATTGGCCGGACCAAAAGTGTACTTTCTCCCAAAAGTATATTTTCATTGTCTTGAAATTGACGAAATATAGTTCATTTTCATCAATTTCAACACAAAAAAAGTATAAAAGTGTAGCAAGGTTCAAATGCAAATTTTTTTACTGGACATCCGGGTTGGGCCGGTTTGTAGGGGCCAATTTTGGTGCCCAAACCCGCCTGGACATCCGGGTCAGGTTGGTTCTGGGGTAGACCCATTTTTTAAAACTTATATTAAAAATAAAAATACATTTTCTGATTTTCCTTTAAAAAATAAAAATATTTTATGATTTATGGTATTCACATATTTTGTTATTTACGTGAAAAAAATACACGTTAAGAAAACATTCATATATACACATAATACAACAAATACCCACAGAAAACGTTTACAAAAATACACATATTCTATGACTTAGGGCATAAACATATTTTGTGATTTATGTTAAAATAAACTATTGATTTATTTTTTTACTTGAATCATATATACAAATAATACAACAAATACACACAAAACACGTTTTAAAAAATACACATATTTTATGATTTAGGGTATAAATATATTTTGTGATTTACGTCTAAAAAAAATACACATTTTTATGATTTATGGTATTCACATATTTTGTGATTTGCGTTTAAAAAAATAAACATTAAGAAAATATGCAAACAACACAAAAATATTGCTAGACTTTACCACTATGCTATTGTGGTTTGTTTGATTATGATTGCATAGTTTTTATTATATAGGGAAGATTGCAATGTACACTAAATGGAGCATTTAATGGGGACACCACCTAACTTTTATATATATATATATAGATAGATGTGTATTTGTTGACTAAAGTTGTTCATTCATTGGCCAAAAAAATGTAATGAGTAGTAAGATTAAGAAAAAATTGTAAGTTTTAAAGTGAATGATTGCTTTTCATAAAAACTGTGTTAAGAGCTAAAACGACACTTATTGTGAAACGAGGGAAGTACATTTTTTCCTCAAGAAGCAGAGTCGTCCCGAATGTCGATCCTGGCCCCCATGACAACAGGTAGAAAGCTACAGCCAAATTCCAGCCTTAGCTGCCTAGTGCAACGCCGTGCGCCGTTCAAGCCCTTCGTGTGCACTTTCGGCTGACTCGGCTACGTTCTTATCGAACCCTTCCTCGTTTGCAGCTGCTCGGTGCAACTTCCAGCTAGGAAAGTCCCAACACCTTTGGCTCCTTCTTATGCTGTTCGATCTTGCAAGAGTCGTCGTTTGCAAAAGTTGCTGTTCGACATAGTCCACGTATTCGTTTTCTTCGAAGCCGATGGCTTGGTCGGCCTCTATTGAGAATTCGACGGCAGCCATTGAAGGACTAGGATTGGTTTCCGGATTCTAATGCAGAGAAAGCTTGCTTTTTATATCACGTATATATAGCCTATTTTAGCTCCTCCTGATCACTACTTTCGAAAAGCTTGTTCTTACTAATCAGGAAATTAACTAATTTAACCTTATCTTCTTACCCGCCAGAGTGGGTATACGGAGATCAGTCACTTCATTATGAAATTTCAAAGAAGAATGAAAGAAATGGACCCATATGAGATTTCGTCCATACAATATCATTGCCTATTTACAGCTACAAAATTTGACCTGGACTTCCAAGTTTTTTCTTTAGTGTGGTTTCACATGATTGTACTGCTCTTGTATAGGAGTATTAAATTGTCCTACCGTGTGGAACTGCAAATTCCACAAGAGTTTGTCAACATTGTCATTTGATGCTTCCACACAACAAGACACAAACAAACCAAACAGTTAGGATATACTAGACAAGTTTGTCGGCATGACATTGGGGGCACTGGAACACCCAAACGCCCTGTCTAATGAGCCACACACATGACAGCACCCGTCTTCTGCCTCTCGTCGCGTTCCCCACCATTGAACGCGGCCAGCAACAAGCAAACCGCCAGCAACAACGCCAAGTAATCGAACTTGACAACCACCTTCTCCACCACCAATGCTGCCGTGTTGAGACAGAACTGAACCGCCGAGCTTATCAGCCCGAACCACAGCATGAAGCTCCCGAACACACGAGTATGGTTCCCCGGATAGTAGAAGCAATACCGCCCCCTTCTCTTCCGCCACTTCACACCGTTCTTCCTCTTCTCGTACACAAACTCGGTTATGGAAACTACCATGGATATCCAAGAACACACTGCCGTCAGGTCCCGGTACAGTTTCCCGCCGATTCTTCTGTCCTCTTCTTCCTCCGATGCTACGGCCTGGCAAAGCTCGAGCCCCACGTTCACTATGACGACTAACCACTTGACTGCGTTGATCTTTCCATCCGTTTCCAAAATTCTGCCCATGAATCTGGTCCAAGACGACGAATTAGTACTTGCAATCTTGCACTCTGGGGGACCATGAGAGAATTGTGAGGTGGGGGCGACGGCGATGGTGCCCTCTTCTCTTCTGCGGCGTTCTGCTAGGAGAATTCTAGCCAGATCGCCATGGTGGAAGCGCAAGGCCTCGAGAAGCGGAGTCGCCCCGTGATCATCCTGTGTGTCGATCTGAGCCCCACGGGACAACAAGTATGAAGCTACAGCCAAGTTCCCGGCCTTAGCTGCCTCGTGCAAAGCCGTGCGCCCACTCAAGTCCTTGGCATTGACGTCGGCTAACTCGGCGAAATTTTCATCAAGCTCTTCCTTGTTCGCAGCTGCTTGGCGCAGTCTCCAGCTAGGAAAGTCCCAACACCTTCGGTTCCTTCGAATGCCGTTTGGTCTCTTCTTTTTTCCGATAGAAGGGCCGTTTGATCTTGTCGTTTCGAAATCAAAGCCTGTTGTTAGGTCGGCCCCTATCGAGAATTCGACGCCAGCCATTGAAGGACTCTGTTTGTAGTTGCTTTACTTGGTGCACGAAATTGTTTTGAATGAAAGAAGCAGTTGCTTCAACTTATCCGGAACTGATCAATTCAATTCATCTTATCTTCTTACTCGCCAAAACTGCTTATACGGAGACTTAATAACTCCTGAGGAAGCTTCGCAGAAAAATGAAAGAAATCGACCCCTTTTCAGATTACGTCCATACGTCCATACATTCATTTCGGCAAGTTAAAACAAATTCCTTGGGTCATTGAAACTAGACGTTGTGGTGCAGTTCATCATATAGACATATATGCACTTCTTGCTCCTTCAGCACTGTGCTGATTCCACAAGAATATATATGCCTGCATAAAGTGCAATGGAGGAATCCAAAAGGAATGCCTATAATGTCGAAACTAATGTTTAGACTTCAAATGTTTAAGGGCCTTTAAAATGCTTCTCAGGTTGCCACAGATCGAAGCTACAGCCTTGCAAGTTTTTTTTAAAGTGTGATCTCATATAGTCATATGCTTCTGGATCTACTGCTTCTCTATATTGTTGTGCCCTGCCATGACGAATTGCTGATTTCACAAGAGTAACAAAAAACGTACAATTCATCCAAGATTGGCATTTTTAGGCTTTGGCAAAACATAGGGTAGAACAAACCAATTATCCATTCCCACAACAACACTACCACCGAAATTCACGTTCAGAAAAACAAAACTGAAGTAAGAAGGAAAGAGCGTAATCAACAGCAACCAGGTAGCACTAGTACTACACATCAAAACGAAAAGCTAAAGATATATATCATATATATTGTAGTAGATAGATCAGAGGCAAGATCATAGTTGTAGATCCAAGATAAATGCATTAAGATAGCAAGTAAAGTATGTCACAGGAAGGCGCAATAGCTTATGAAATAACTTAAACGTTGGAAACGGTCTATTTACAATGTTGAGCAACTTATATAAACAAGGTTTCAGTAGGCTGGCCTTTCAACTGATCCGAACGTGTTCTCGCCGCTGTAGGTCATATAGAGGAAACCATCTTCATCTTTGTGCTCCTCGTATATAGCTGACATCATTGCAGCTGAGACAAGGAATGAGAAACATCAGATGACAAAAGTGATAACAATAACAGATTTTTTTTAGTTTTTCGCTTTGCCTGGTTCCATTAAAATAGACTCAAGAGCCACCATGAAAAACCCATTATGAAAGTGTTAGCAACTCACCTGTGGGTGGGAGAACATTCTTCACAAAGATGAAAATAGCCTTTTCAGCACTAAGCTTGATCCTCTTCCTCACGACGTACACGAACTGCCCAACTGTTAGATCAGCCGGAACCAGATATCTACACTCAATTGAAAATAAGACAATAATCAGAATTGAATTCTAGTATGCAGAAAAAACAGAGAAGAACACGTAATGGGACTAACTTTTTCTTGTCAATGTCAGGTATGTCACTTCTTTCAGCCTTCTCCACAATCACCTGTGGCAGTGAGCAAAGGAAATTATGACTAAAAGAAAGTTAAACCTTCATCTTGACATAAAACTAGAGAAGTGTTTTTAAGTAGAGATATATATATATATATATATATATATATAGATGTACAGGAATTCTGTCGGGATATTTCTCTCTGATGCGAGAAGATTCAGCCTGCCTTCTCTCTGTCATGAAAAATATATGTATTTCACGGATGAGAAGAATAAAACAAGTCCATCACTAGATATATGTATTTCACACCGAATGGCATAACAGAAATCACAGAACGAAGCAGGCAAAGTATATGTACTTTAATATGAAACTAATTGATCATAGTGTGCTTGCTATTATATACCCATACCCATTAGAGAAGGAATGGAAGACTGATCTTATCTGGAATTTTGAGATGCAATAGTATAATAAACACAGTTCATGAAAGCAAATTAACATATGAAAAAAAAAAGGTATCATATATCTGGCAAAGTTTCAACAACATATGAGCATGTTCAGGTATCATCTGCTTACTGCCTTCATCCTTACATTCTTAGTTGCTATCTCGAACAATCGATAAAAATAATGGGATCAAGAAAGTTAAGAAACCAGCCCATCAGTCTATACCATCATTTTCTAAATCTAAAACATGATATAGTCTCCTCCAGATTTGATACATCAATGAAATCACAATCCCATTTAGAGACATGAAATACAAAGAAATGCATAGATCATACACTTTAATGGTTAATATCAAGGGGAAATCAATCTCTAGGTTAAAGAGTTTGTCTAATTATCTAAACTATAAACACACCTAATGATCCATATTGTTAAACCTATTAAAAGTACACTTCAACTAGAACTAGGAAACAAGTTTACAAACAGCAACTCATAATCAAAGAAATACTATCAATATATGATCATCATAATTACAGACAAGAATTCAGCTTGGAACACAATCAACAACCATAGCACAGAGAGAGAGAAGATACCGAGGGGATGTTGCATCTTGAAGCCGCTCTTAGACATGGTATCGACCTTCTAATATCAGCAATCACACAACTGAGGCAGAAGACAAGGGGAAGAAAACAAAACAAAACAAAATTAGGGTTTCCAATAGAAGAAGAAGAAGAAGGCCTATAAAACGAGCAAATCAAATTCGAAATTCGATGAACGAAATTCGATGAAGAAGAAGACGGTTAAGGAAAGGGAAGAACTTTACGAAAGTTGAGAGATGGAGACAAGAGGGAAGAAGAGAAGAAGCGTCACGGAAGAACTCTCCTTCTGATACAAAACTCAAAGAGAGAGAGAGGTGAGAGCTTAGAGCATACACATTGTCAATCCTCTCTTTACTTTCTCACTCCTCACCTCCTTTTGACACCTCACCTACCCTATATTTTACCCCACTCTTTCCTTTTCCTCTTCCTCTTCCTCTTCCTCTTCCTCCATTTCCACCCACAACAATGAGGATCATTTCCTTTCCTCTCTTCCAATTTTTTATACATATATCTTACCAAATATTCATATTATCAATTTATGATTTATTCACTTGATTTTGATTAATTAATTAATTTTACATTCAATAAAAAAATATATTACTTATGACAATATAAATTGAATACTACTAATAATTAAATATTGATTAACATTAAGATAATACAAAAAAATATACAGTATTACTTATGATAAATGAAAAAAGTATGCAATATTAGGTTCAATTTATAGACAAAAAAAATTGTAAGAATTATTCTTTTTATTTTTTGTGTTTTAAAATATCTTGTTTAAGATATTTTTATTTGTAATTTATTAATGTTAAATTGTAATGAAAATAAATGAATGTAGTTGATAGATGAGACACATGTCAAATTTTGATTGGGTGAATAGGGAGAGGAATGCACAAAAGCCAATGTGCACATTCCTCTACCCATAGAGGAATCAACCCCATTCCTCTTCCAAGAGGGGATCCTCTCTTTCACCCCACTATCAAGAGGATCCTCTCTTTTAATAAAAAATGGATAAAATAAGGAAGAGAGGATTGACAATCCCCTCCATAGTGTAGGCTCTTAATTGGGCTTTACTCACAGAGTTGAAAGTAGGCCCGGAGGTGTATTAGGGCTGAAGTATTGGCATTAATGAAGGTCGGCTCTAATCAAATGGTCAAATGGGTCATAATCATAATAATGACATTTTTACCTTACCAATCAATGCTAAGAGCTTTAAAATTGTGGGATTAATTCCCACCAAAAAGTGATTATGAGCATTTATTAGGATAGAGGCTCATATTTGGCTATCCCACAATCATTGTGTTTTCATTATGTGATTTTTGGTTGCTCCTTTCTATAGTGCTAGTTCTGTTTTCATTATGTGATTTTTTTTTGATCGACATTATGTGATTTTTGGTTGTGTTATTCTTATATGGTTTGTGCTATTTCCTTGTTTTTTTTGTTTTTCGGTTGTCCACTGGTTCAACAAGCTTCATCTTGGCTATATCCAGCTCGACCTAGGTCGCGCACTTGGCTTTGGTGGGTGAGTCTCCCAAAGGGAATTTTTTGACATCCACTGGAGTTGAACTCCAGACCTTGTGGATGTGGAGCAGACCGCTTACCACGAGCCAACTCATTTGGTTCCTTGTTTTTTTTGTTACTCGAGTTTCTCAAACGCTCAAATTTTACATTTTTTTAGTTGGGGTTTTTTTCGAGTGATAATGGGTCATGAGTGGATCACTTCTGTTACTCAAACGACAAGATCAGATTAAAATTTTCACCCATTTATTCGAATCGGGTATTCAGATGGCCAAATATCCACGGATGATTTCCATCCCCAACTTGCATAGAAAACCTAAGTGTAGTATATTTCCATTTAAGAAATGGTTTGTGAATATTACCAATGACACAATCTCAATGAATATTACCAATGAGCTGGCAGCTCGTTTTAAATCCAACCCCAACTCAATGGTCTATCCCCAAGATATCGATATTATCCCTCCGATGATTTCAGATGATGATAACATAATTCTATCAAAACAACCGACACCGTCCGAAATAAAATTGGCAAATTTTGACTTAGCTCTAAATAAAACACCGGGACCGGACGGTTTCACTGCGGAATTCTTCCAAAGTTATTGGCCTACTGTCGGTGCGTCCGTTGTTCGCGCTGTGAGTGCCTTTTTTCACTCCGGTTCAATGTTGACCGCCGCAAATAAAACTTTCATAACCCTAATTCCCAAAATTGATACGCCTACTTCAATTAATCATTATAGACCTATTAGTTTATGTAATACCATTTATAAAGCAATCACTAAGGTTTTATCAAACAGAATTCAACATATTTTACCTTCAATTATACACCCGCTTCAGAGTACTTTTGTCAAAGGGCGTCTGATTCAAGATAATGTCCTTATTGCTCATGATATTTTCCATTCATTCCATAAAAAAAAGAAAGATAAAATTGGTTGGATGGCCATTAAATTAGATCTTGAAAAAGCGTATGACAAAATTAACTGGAATTTTATTCATCTGGTTTTAGCCAAATTCGGGTTCCATCCTAAATGGATTCAACTCGTAATGACATGTATAACCACAGCATCATCATCAGTTCTTGTTAATAATGAGCCTGGGCCTGAATTCCAGCCTACTTGTGGAATCCGCCAAGGCGATCCAATGTCCCCTTTCATCTTTGTGTTATGTATGGAATACTTAACTCGAACGTTACAACATGAAGCTTCGTCCATTCCAAACCATGTTGGAATCCAACTCACAAAAAACGGTTCAATCCTACCATTCCTAAGCTTTGCAGACGATACAATTATCTTTGCAAACGCGAATGTTACAAATATGGAATTTATTAGAAACACCCTTCAAAAATTCACTCGGGTTTCCGGGCTATCAATCAATTATCATAAAAGCTCCATCCAAACTTCTGCTAACATTCCCCAACCTATGTCGATTGCCTTAGCAAGCATCCTCAACATCCAGGTCACCTCTTCTATGGAAAAATACTTAGGTATTCCAATTCTTAAAGGACGGGTTCAGATTTCAATGTTTTCAGACTCAGTTAACAATCTTAAAAAACAGCTTTCCCAATGGAAAGCTAATACAATTTCACAAGCAGGTAGGGTTGTTCTTATACAATCTTGTCTGATAAGCAAAGTTAACTACCTTATGCAGAGCTTTATGCTGCCCCAAGGGGTACTCAAACAAATTGATGCGGTTTGTAAATCTTTCTTTTGGAACAAATTTATTCCAAATCACCATCTTCTTATTAGTTGGGACCGCATTTGTTCTCCAAAAGAGAACGGCGGTCTTGGTTTAAGGTCTGCGGAAAACATCAATATGTCTCTTCAAATGAAATTGCTTTGGAAAATTGCGACTCAACCAGAAAATGTGTGGGTAAAAGTTATCACGGAAAAATATCTAAATACAACCTCCCTTTTTAACTATCATAAAAATAATTGTTCTTGGCAGTTTGGTAGGCTGATGAATCTTAGGGATCCTTTCTCTAAGGGCATTAGATGGCTGCTAGGAAATGGTAAAACAATCAAATTCTGGACGGATCCGTGGTTACCAAATGTTGATCTCTTACCCTTTATCGATTCAGGAGATACAACCCAGAAAGTTAATGCCTTTTTACTTCCAAATAAAACGTGGAATACGACCTTACTCGCTCAGGTAGTACCGCCTAATATCGTCGATATTATCATTCAAACTAGAATTCCTAGAACAGAGACTGAGGATAGACTCATCTGGCTTCCGGCTAATGATGGTGTTTTTTCAGTACAATCAGCAAACTCCCTTTTAGCATCTCCACAAAATACGTGTTCTAATCAATTTGACTGGATTTGGAAATCTAAATTGTCGCCTAAAATTATAAACTTCCTTTGGAAAGCTTGTGCTGACTGCCTCCCGACAACAGATAGATTAAACCGTTTCTATAACTCAGTACCGAATCTATGCTCCCTTTGCGAGCTCAATGACGAATCACTAAATCATTTCTTTTTCCAATGCCCGTTTACAAAATCTATGATTTTTCGTCTGCAAAAACTACTAAATTGTTCTTTTAATCTTACTACGAATTATACGTTCCAACAAAATTTACAAGAAACAATGGCAAATAACCATTATGCAACGTCTCTAGCTTTCCTATGGTGGTTTTTGTGGGCACATAGGAATGCTAAAATCTTTGATCCAACTAGAATTAACCTTAAAAACCTTCCGTCCAACTTAGCTTTCACAGGCGCCCTTGCTTGGGAAGGCTGCTGTTTAAAACCTCACAAAACCTCTAATAAACCAAAAAGGAAAAATCATATGTACTGGAAAAAACCACCCTCACAGTGGCACAAAATCAATTTCGATGCTTCTAGACTCAAAACAGGAACAACTCATGCCGGTTTCATTTTTAGAGACCATTCGGGTAATGTTCTCTCTGCAGGACGACAACAACTACCGTCTATGACTATAGTACAAGCAGAAGCTTCAGCCTTACTTCATGCTATCACAAAAATAGACCTTTCTCACATTCAAAATCTTATAATAGAAGGTGACAATCTTATTGTTATTAATTCTTTAAAACGACTCTGGAAAGTGCCTTGGGAAATACACTCTATAATTGAAGATATAAGAAACTTAATCTCGGCTATCCCCTCTGTTATTTTTTATCATTGTTTCAGGGAATCAAACGCTGCTGCAGATTTCCTGGCAAGAAGACACATCAATCTTCAGTGCTTCAATGCAGCCTTGCCCATTCATGCTTCGACCATTCCGTCTTCTCATTTGTCTGTAACACAGTCGCGGCGTTTGTTGAGTCAACAACCCGCGCTGTTTGAATTTTTAAAGATCATCCGTCACGATGATTTAGGTTATCCTTGTAATTTATAGGTAGCCTAATTTTGGCTTGTTCGAGCTAGTAGCTCCACAATCAAAAAAAAAGAAATGGTTTGTGAATTCAATACTCCTAGCATATATTTAAAGACCTATGTAATTAAACTATGAATAAAATCTCAAATGCAAGTACTAGTAAAACTGTTTTACCATTTACCCAACAGAACAGAGTAAAAATTGGGAGCAGGGGAGCATAAATGTGATCACATGTGAAATTGAAACCAATGACCAAACTTCTGAAACAATGCAAAACAAGTTGGCCCATCCACTTGAAACTCCCAAACTAACACTACCAAACAGGTAAAAAACACACACACACTTCACAAAACCATCCAACCACCACCAGGTAAAAAAACATACAAAAAAAAACCAAGCCACTGAACAAAGTAATACAAGTATAATAGCAATAGAAGATTTGTAGGTTCTTTTAAATAGCATCTTCTTTGTCCTCACTAATGGTGATAGGAGCTTCAAACACACTGAAAGCTCTGTAAGCAGAAATGACAGCCAAAACAAGGAAGAAGAAAAGGGCAACAAAATGTAGCACCACTGCAATCTTCAACCTCTGGCAAAACCTACCATAAGTGTTGCAAGCCTTGCTCCAAGTAACTTCAGCATCACCTTTGTATGCCAAGTATAATATTTCCATTACTGCACTTCCTGATGTCACCAGCAAGTAGGCCATCACCTGATCAAATACCACATTTATTACTTACCATAATTTTTTTTTTTAAATTAAAGGAATGAATATTATAAGGAACTTTCCTACAGAACAAGGTGTGAACAGATGGAAAAAATTGCCAAATGGGCACTTAACATTGGGTTCCTATATCACTACATCAGCATAATCATATTATCTGCATAAAGAAGATTAATCTATAAATTATAAAGCTGATTATGATGGAAACTCATGATTTTACATTAACTGCAAATGTATGAACTTAATTTCTGTGATTTCTCTTACAGAACCCTATCACTATATCAGCATAGAGAGTAGATTAATCTTCATAATTTTGATATAATGAACTTCAACACAGATTGATAGCATAATAGTACTAAACTACTGATTTGTTAAGGGGAAAAAATGATAAGAAATCCTCAAAAAAAGGGGGGTTGAAAATTCCAACCTGGTCAGAGAGAAAGAAGACCCAAGATTTGTTGACCAAGCACCTAACCCAATTGCAAATCAAAGCCACAAGAGCATAGCCTGCTGCCAGAGCAGCTGTGCAAGCCATATATCTGTCAACAAACCAGAAAACAACCTAACTAAATATTAACTATACAAAAGTTGATATATTAATTTTAAAAAATAGAGTGAAAAGAGGGATTAGGTAAATACTTGAGACCCATGAAATTGGAGAAACTGAGGTTGCCATAGTCAAAATTGTTCTCATGGGTGGTCACAGTTAGCCACAGAGATGCAATAGTGATGGGTATTAGAGACAGCCTGAGTGAGCAATCCAAAATCAACAATCTGGGTTTTTTCTTCCCTGTTTGGTTGCTCATGGCTTCTTCTTTTTTATAAAAAAAATTCTCTGTAAGTTACAATTAGACACCAAGAAATCTGTTGAGAAGAAGAAGAGGAAAAGGGTAGAGAAAGTGTTGGTGGAAGGTGTGAGGCGTGAGAAAAATGCAGATGACAGAAAGAGGGGGAAAACTCTTTGTATGTATACTAACAACTAGTGGGAATTAAATTGGTTTTAAGACATGGGAAACTTTATATCAAAAGAGGGGAATTTTTATTGTTTTGGAGCCTTCCTTTTATACTGCAGAAATTTATCAACCATTTCTCTTAGGGATATGGGATCTGGTGGAAATGGCTGAATTCATGCCACATGGCTCGGGCGCAATGATTCCTACAATGAATGTGTGTGTGTGTGTGTGTGTAGTGCTGCTGCTTTTTGCAACTCCATTGAGAAATTTGTGATATGTGTTCGCACTGTTAAAATGGGAGTTCCGACACAGAAGTCGATTCACGGACAAAGGTCGAGCACATAACATAAGGCCAAGCTCACCTAACTTTTTTGTTTACGCGACTTGGGCGATTAAACAAAATTTTATTAATTTTTCTGATCAAAAAAAAATTGCGGAAAGGTGCTTGCGATTTGGATATGGCCAAAAACAGGGATGTATTATTATATACATATGAATGATACAATATCTTCGATGAATGATAATTGGACGTATGAGAAGATTTAACACCTGGATTTTATAGTCAAAATTTTAAAATATATTTTGGTCTATAAATTTTTTAAAGTGTTTGGTATACAAGGTTGGTTGAAATTGATTTTCTAAATATTAAGAATAAATAATATTTACAATTTAAGAATAATATATGACAATGTTTTTCATAACCTCTCTACGACTCCTATAAAATTGTGGATACAGCTTATGTTAAAGGCAATGTTTCAACTATACTTTAGGCCTCGTAAGTTATAATAAACTTTTATGAACGATGTACGTCTAATACTCTCACGTGAAGTCTTCGGACATGTAATCAAACAGTTAAGTCTCTAAGAGTAGTACCCAGAAGTCACCAGTCTGACTCTCATGGGCAGTGCCCTCAACTAAAAAAAAAACTCCCACGTATAATTTTTATTTATATTAATAGCCATATCATATTTGGTAGTACTCTCTTTTGGTACAAAGTTGAGGTGTTACCTACCTAAATCACGCAGGTTTCCTACAATATAATAAAACACCACACAGACCTCTCATCCCAAGTCCTACTAAACTGTTGTGTATTGTGGCTGCCACTTATTTCCGGCATGAAAGGGAAATGAGAAAAGCTCTGAAAACAATATCACATGATGAGAAGTTGTGAAAACCCCTTTCTCCAAATGCAAAACAAGAGAATTTAACATGAGAACAAAAACAAAATGGCTTCCTCAATGGCATTGATACTGGTTGGTAGTCCTCATCCAGCCTCCAAAAGAATAAATTGATTACAACCCTCTTGCTTTGTTCAAGTGGATTAGCCAAAAAGAAGAAGAAAAAAGAATTCTACCCTCTATTAAAATCAAATGAGCAGAACTCTTACAGCATGACTTTGCCTACAATATATATATTCCCCATCCCTCAGCATCCATTTTACAATTCTCACCTTACATACAACAAACAATAGCATTCAAAAAATGCTCACAATTAAGAGATTCAGCTCTAGAACTCACGCCCCTATACGCTTGTCGTCGGCATGTTCCAGAGTTTGGAAAGACCGAACACCGGAATCCTCATAGGTCCACACTGAAAAGGACGTTTTCGCCCTCCCCACACCGCTTGTGAACCTCACTCATCCTCTCAGCAGACTTGCATATGCCACTGCAACTCCAATCAAAAGATGCAACACAGATGTTGCCTGCTTGGGCTTTCCACTCGCAATCTGACAAAACAGAAACGTCAGAAAGATTGCTCAACCATCACAAAGTGCAACCAAATCAATGCAAGGTTCTAGTATACTCGCAATGTGCAGCCCGAAAGTAGTAGCAGTATAAAATGCCTCTTGACAAATTTATAAGTCAGCAGGAAATTGGAAATCAGGCAATGCTATTTTTGGCCATGTAAGGCTCAATCACTGATGTCAGTGAGCTTTGACAGTAAGAGCCAGTGAGCGAACAGACCCTATTTATTAGAGGATGAGATTTAAGAATGATTTTTCATATAATTTATGTGCTTAATGAAGAGCATAATTCATAAAATAAGCATAATATAGTAATTTTTCGCCAATGTCCCGTGGAGGGAGACACATTACCAGGTGGGGTACCACAGCATAACCTCCGGTCATCAATGTGCTCAACATCCAAACCAATAAGCCATGATCCCAGAGACACGTCTTCATTTGTATACCGATGTAGCACATGCCTTAAAATATGAAGAAAACAGGAGAAGATTTAGGAGAATGCGCTGACAATGAGAATTAGAGGACAACTAGGAAAACTGAAACTTACTGATTAATGGAGATGTAGGTAGCCAAATCCTTGGAGATGGCATATAGTTGACCAGTAGCATGACGGAAGTACTTGTTTCCTTCCTCACCGAATTTCCAATACTCGGGTTCATGGTACTTCACTCCTCTGTCAGCAAAACATCACAATCAGAAATGGACAGCAAAATAAATAAATAAATAAATAAATATTGACAGCTTATGAAAGATTTAAAGTAATGCCAACGTACTTCTGAGCAAGGACAGGGCCAGATTTCATGCATCCAATATAAACCCGAGGCTTTGATCTGTGTCGCAATAATGTTGTACCTAATGTTGCTGCAAAAGAGAACATCAAGCTAAAAAATTAGAATAAAAAGACAAATAATTTGACATGGAGTTTTCAGTGAATCAGATAAAATCCTAACACAAGACACAAGATAACTCAAGCTGTAAAATATAAAAAAACTACACAAGGGTTTTTGGATCATGGATTTTACCAATGTTCACATGGATATCATCGTCAACCTTGACGTAAAAATCTGCATCCCACAACGCAACAGCTGTAGCAAAGTAGATCTTGGTTTTTGCAGATAACTCAAGGTAGCCTTCAACATGTTCCTGTTGCCAGGAAACTTGAATTAGATAACAGGCAACAAGTGTGTAATTGTGTAACAGAACACGGTAAACACTCCTCCATTTGGGGAAATAGATAAAGTCAATGAATGAAATATGCATACCAGTCTTAGAAAGTCTCCATGCTTTTGGTCTTCTGCTTCAATTGCTCTATCTAGGATACCCCCAGCTGTAGCACTAATGACAGATACAAAATTGGAAGTGAAAAGGAAGGATTAGATCATTTGCATATGCAGGAATGTTATGCATGCAACATAGATCATAGAATAACAGGAAAGATAATATAGCAAAACCTTTAAACTATTTTGCCGACAAAATAAGTGGCAAGTCAAAAACAATCATGTAAGATGATAAAATCAGACAACCGTTTTCTTTTGTCATTTTCTTCCTTATGTCTCAAATCTTAACATGGTTGGAAATTTTCATCCTCCAAGATTATAGACTAAAATTGTGCATGCCTGTACCTAAGCTGCCTGTTACATGGTTGTCATACAACATGAACAGCTAACTCTGGGACATCCTAGTTTCACATTGCAATTTCAGTATGATAAGGTATGAAGGATATTCTTCTACAAAACACCGCCAAACAGCATTAAGACAACATATAACCAGAAACAAATCACAGCTCTTACCAAGTTTTTTAATAAAATTCGAAAGTAAGCAAAATTCCAAAGAGATAATACAAGGAAATGGATTTATGAGGAACCATGCGTCAAGGTATAGTGGATTCACACCTGTGACCTATAACAAATCTCATAATGATGCCCTTCTCTTCTTCTAACTTCTTTCTCTTGTCTCCTGGAACACCAAAAGTGAAGAGCAAGGGATTACAAGAATGAACTACCAAGTAATGAACAAGGAAATACAAGATGAAAGGAAAATGCCAAAGGGAAGTGGAATATAAACCTTGAGGCAACCAAGTTGCACGGACCGAATCTCTTCTCTTTCTACTACTAAAAGCGGTATTAATGCCAACTACCATCAAGTACTTTCTCTTCCCAGTAGATTCTGTTGCCCCATAACTATCAGATAAAGGAGATCCATTAACAATGGACTCCTGTGCAGACTTGGCAGCAGCTAATTCCATTTCTAAATTTGAAATCGTTTTGTCCAGTGCACTGCAATACACCCAGATTCAAACACCTAAGTTCAAAGGATCGATAACTTGAAGGAAATCATTACTGAAGAACTGCCATAAGTAAGACTTGTTTGCTTACTGTATAGCATCATGAGTCTTGGAAACTTCTTTTAACACATCTTTTGGTTCCTTCTTTATATCCTTCTGAAAAAAAGAGGGTGCAATATTATAGGTAAAAGGTACTATAGAATATTGATCAATATGCACATGAGTCAATCAATTCTCAAGCAAATGAGAAGAAACTAGAGGCTGCAGCCAATACTGAGCGTCAAAAATGACAACAATTGAACAACATGGATGGAAAAGAGTAAGATACTCACAGCTTTTGGAGCACATCCTTCTGTCACCAGATTCTGCCTCCCATTTTCCATTGTAGCTCTTCGGGCTATACCCTTATTCTCGGGTACTGTCCACATCCTGCAAGCAAATATAGTGAGTACACATTCAAGGCATATAAGGAGTCAGCTTAGCTAGGAAAAGTCAGGTCATTCATAGGCAACGTTCAACCTAAATACAAACGAAACACATCATCTTAATTATTCCTGGTTAACGAAATAACAGCCGGCGTTCTTGTAGTAGACTTTAAGGAATTAGCCAATAAAACAAACTCCAAAATTTAGAGTTAGGGTGACAGGAAACTGAGCAGTAGTAAGAGTAAAGCTAAGCAAACTGTCACACTACTCTTGCTCTGACATGGGTAACAAGTCATTCTCAATGATGAAATGATGGCTTTAAAAAACGCTGGTAAACATGTGCTGATTGGAAGCAGGGAAATGGCTGTAAAGATAAGAAACTGAAGAGATTTCAAGACTTTTCATAGATTCTTGGCAAACTGCCGACTTAAGAGGATATCGGTTCATTTTTAGGATAAGAGAAGAGCTAAAAATAGTTGTTGATTCCTTTGCCAATTCAGCATATGGTTGATTACTGTCTGACCTTCATCATCTCCTATCGACACCAATGCCATCTCTTCAGTTTGAGAAAAAACTATGTTCTACAGTCTAAAAAAGGGTCAACTCATATTACAACTGCATAGAGGCCAAGAGTTCATGTTGAGCATGTAGAAACTTGTAATTCTAAATTTGAAGTCATAGAACAGGAACAGTGCTTTTTTCTAATCATGTAAGGTAAGTGGAGGCAAAAATCACATTATATTGTCCAACAGAATTTGAGAATCCATAGCACTTGAATCTAGAAAAAAGTAAGCACTCCAAAATCCAGATATCCTCAAACAAAGTTTCTTTCTAGACACTATTCAATACCCACAATCTAAAAAGGGAGAGGGGACTGTTCAGATCAGAAATTAAAACCCAACAACAATAAATTCCTCAAACTCAGAATTCATCATTATCAGAAACAACTTAAAGAACAAGGAGATGAATGAAGCTGAGATTTACTTGTCGGTGAAGAGCATGCCAGAACAAAAGCATCCAACACAGAAGAGGAAGGTCAATTTCCGAGAGACGGCGCTCTTTTGAGCTGAATCCAGCCCTCTATTCCTCCAAGACGCCTTCATATTCAAATTTTGAAAAAGTCAAACCCAGTCAACCCGACCCGGAAACCCAATGCTCCGAAATCGGAAGACCGATTTGGAGCCAACCCAGAAATCAATTTCAGTAGTTCTGAAGAGGGTTGGGAATGGGATGCAGAAAGATGAGAGATTTGAAGAGAGAAGATGGAGAGGTAGGGGAAGGAGACAAAGAAAGCGTGGTTGGAATTTTCCCTTTTCCTTACCTGGAAAAAACAAGGCTTTTCCCTCTCTCTTTCGAAAACACTTTGGTTTTTGAATGAATCCAAGAAACCGTCGCTTTCGGTGAATTATACGCAGAAGAAGAAGTGGGGAAATTGAGGGTGGGAAGGAAAGAGGGAAAATGCAAAGAAAGCATCAAACCGACGAAGAACACACGACGGCCTACCCAACAATGTAACTGTTGCAAGTTGGAAGCTGACCGTACAACCACTACTGAAGGTTCCACTTTACCGCTCTAGGAATTGTCGGTGAATTTAAGCAGTTTTTACTGAATTATTTTTAAAAAAAATTCGTCCGGTAATTTAGTTCGGGCGCCTTTTTAGTTTGTCCACCTTTATCATATTTTTTAATTAGTACTCCGTATATCATATTTTTCTTACGATATTATTTTATATTAAATATTATTCTTATTTATTCAACTTATTTTTATCAATTTTATCTTTAAAACTAGAGAATTATGTCATTTAATCTTATATATTATCTTTTATTATCAAACTTTTACACTAGTTTTATTGCTTTTTTATCTTTAATATCTTCATCTAATCTCATATACTCCCATTATCCAACTTTTTCACTTTTTCTTAATAGTTTTAAAAATCGTCCTTTTTTACAAATATTTAGGGACGAAGAAAATATCACTTCTAAATAAAAAAGAATGTAACCTTTGAAAATCATCATAAGAACAATGAACTTGGATCATACTAGAGCTATATACCAAAATTATGCAAGTTGCATTTGTAAGTTACAACTTTGGAATATAAATCGTTTATTACCGTATATAGTGAATAAATGATACTTGAGCTTAGAAAAATGAATTGCACTATTTTTTATTGGTAGAAAGAGACGGTATTCTTCATGTGCTCTTGGGTATTTTACTTTCTCAACTTGTAAAATAATTTTTACATTGATATTCTATTTGAGTTTTTTTAGTATATGAATTCATGGTTCGTATGAATATAACATTGTTTAAATTTTGTATAGTCTTTATTGGAAATCAATATTTGTATTACTTTTAATTTGAAGTCGATATCTTGTTTTATTTTTTAATCATTTTTCCTAAAAGAAATAGCAATAAATTAAAATTGTGGCTATAACAGTATAATTACTATAATACGTTTAGATGAAAAAATAAAAATCAATTGGCTATCTTATGAATGCTAACTGTTTGTTTTCTTGGGTACCTACCAACTACCAAGTCAATGCCACCAATTAACAGCAAGCATTATACAATGTAACTATTCTACCTTACATAGTTACATTTTCAGATTTTGATTTTCTTTGTAGTTTAATTAACTTCTTTTTTTATTTCAAGTTAATTAATCAATGCTATTCTTTTCACTTTAACTTATTTTAATAATGTCAAGGCCAGTTTCAACAAAATAATGTCTATGCCAAAATGATTCATTTCCTATATACGACATGAATTTGTTGCCCTACGGGAATACGGGATGTCATAAATTTTCATCACATTGACATTATCCTGTTGTCAATTAATTTTTCAGGTTTATAATTGTTTCATGTTTAGTTTTCTTTCCCCCGAAAATCAATGCATATTGACATGTTGTATAGCTGGTACATTACTTGTTCATTTGTTAATGTGTCATGTTTTGATATGGGAATCATTTTTTAAGTAAATTGGAAAAGATTATATTCATGATGACAACAATGATGGTCACAAACATGAACATGCACGACACCTCACATGCACCTTCTAATTACAGGCTTCCCAGTTCCCTCACGTGCTTGCACGTGCCCGACCCTTTACTCCATAATAAAAAATTAAGGAATTAGTACCCTATACCTCTTTTTTAATAATCATTTTATAAATATATATTCTTGTTTTTTTATTTGAAAAGTTATCTTAAAATATTATAAATTTGCCGAAAAATATTACATGAATGTCTAAACTGACAAATTTTTGTCAAATAAAAGAAAAAACTAAACTCTGAAAAAAGTAATATTTTATTTATATTTTTTCGGAAAAATAATATATTTTAAAATAATAATTTTTTCTCTCAAAATATGGATAAAAAGATTTGACTAAATTTTTAATAAACAAGTATTATCTTTAAAAGATTCTGTTGATTGATAACAAGATTTTAAGAACATTATCCATTTTAAAAATTTGAGTGAATAAAAATATAAAAAAAAACAAATCAAATTCTAAAAACAAAACAAGGAAAAAATACACCTTCTCAAATTGGGAGAGAGGGTTTTGTATCCATTCACGCCATAATTTCCAAAAAAAAAAATCGAGAGAGTGTTTTTCCCTGCCCATCCCGCGCGACTTTCGCAAAGTATATATGCACATATCAGATCGTTGGCCGACTATGATGACAATATTTTACAAGAGAAGGGTATAGGATTTAAATTGTGGATGAGAGGATTTCGGATGAGGGTAACAAGATGAATCTTACCCATCGTGTAAAACTCAAACAATCCTTGAAAACTTTTACTTTGTGATAAACCCTAGCTTCAAAAATCATAGATATTTATAGAAACGACGATAATCATGCATATGTGTTTCACAATATTGTTGGATGAAAACCTTAATCATATCTTTCACAATATCTTATTTTTCAAATAAATCTTAATTTTCCAAAAATCACTTCTTGTTTTGTATTTTCTTTTTATTTTGTATTTAGAAATAATTTTCAGAATTTATGGTTGAATATTTTTAACATAATTATAATGATCTTTTAATAAAATTCTATTTTAAAAAACACAAAGTAATGTAAAAATTATGTAAAACGCTCAAAATGACATACTTTGCTATTTCGTAGTTTGAAGCGTTTTTACAAACTATTTTATTGCGAGGGGCACAATCGCAAATTCAGCGTAAAAATATAGGGTTTTGCTCCAATCTTGTTCCATGTCTCTCTTGAACTCCAGCTTTTATGTGGAACTAGCCTAGCTATAAGCTGAACAATTTTGATTTATTTATTTTAATTAAAAATATTTTAAGACCTCCATAACATCATTTTCTAATTTTAGTTTGGCGATTTTTTTATCTTTAGGATGGATATATAATCCAAATTAATTTTGATGAAGTTCTACCCGGTTTTGGTTCAAGTGAGGACTACTCTTATGGTAAGGACTACTCCTTATGGTAAGGAGTGATCTCATTCATTAGATTTACCTCCTTATTATATAATGAACGGTCCAGATTTTTTTTTAAAAATATATTTTCAGGATAGAGTTTTTTTTTTACGAAAACGATATTTTTTTTAACTATTAGTTCAATTTTTTGTTCTATGGGTTCAACTTTTATATCTTTTGAGTTCATTTTTTGTATAATTCGATTTTTCACAAAAATAAATTTGTTTTAGTTTAATAATTTATGGATTCAAAATTATTTTTTCTGTAATACATAAATAAAAACTAAAAAAATAAAAAAAATAAAAAATACCTTTCTTCACAAATACAATGATTATAACCCTGAAATGTGGTAGTTCAATTTTTACAACAAAAGTGTTCAATTTATTATGTTAAAAGTTCAATTACGTGTAGTAGAAGTTCAATTTTGTAATTTGTAGTTTTGTACGGGTTCAATTTTTTGTACAATAAGTTCACTTTTTTCTTAGTGTTAGTTCAATTTTTATTAAAGTAAGTTCAATTTTTATTAAAGTAAGTTCAATTTTTATATTATTCGAAAATTAATTAAAAAATTAAATTTTTTTTTTTGATTTTTTGAAAAATACAAAAATTAAAATAATATGGATCATTCATTATAAGGTAAGGAGGTAAATCCAATGGATGAGGTTACTCCTTACCGTAAGGGGTTGTCCTTACCATAAGAGAGTCATCACCGGAACCTAACTCAGTTCTACCCTATATACTGTTTTGCCAACTTGGATTTATTTTGAATATGCTCACTAAGTCACTATACATATACCTCATAGACATATATAAGTTTTGGTTCAAGTAAGTATAACACCCCGTCTTTCTGACAAGGCATTACTCGGTAGTAGACCTCACGAGGCGCTACCAAGCTAGTTCGACAACAGAACATCCGGATCTTGCAACGCGGGCACGGCGAGGAAACATTGAAAAACATCCAACTTGTATTATGAAATAAAACTTTTACAAAACAATTCATGATCCCAACTCAACACAAGACTAGAAATTAGAACTTCCCTAGACCCCAAGCGCATCAACTAACAACTTACGATATGAAACTATACAAGATAATTCAAACAGTAGCATCAACTAATATAACAACAACCCTTCCCAAAAACCCAAACCATTCTATGACACGTATCGCCGCTGCGCACCACCAATCCGCCAAGTCCCTACACGGATTCCTAGATACCTGCAGTCTGAAAAAAATAGTTCCCCGAGGGGTCAGCTACTATTCTAATCCAAGTCAGAAAACATACAATACTAGCAGAACGTTTCAAAACGAGTTTCTAAGGTCAGCAAACAAGTCCGCAATCACACGCATAGCTCTAGTCCAGTCCTAAGTCCAGTTAGTCACACGCATTCAAATTCACTAGCGGCATCACTATAATAAATCCTCTCACACAAACATTCACGAATCCACACATTCACACACACATACACAATCCTAGGCGGGGTGTTAACGGCCTCCACCCACAGCACCCGCATCTAAGGCATCCTCCCGCCATTCCATTTTCCACACACTTCTAACCCCTGGTCGAGCCCCTACTAGAGCACTCGCCAAAACATCTATATATATATATATAAAAGTTAGGTGGTGTCCCCATTAATTGCTCTATTTAGTGTAGGTTGCAATCTTCCCTATATAATAAATACTATGCAATCATAATCAAAACAATCACAATAGCATAGTGGTAAATCCTTCCTCTAATTACCCAATGGTTTGGGGTTCAATCCTCTCTAGTAACATTTTTGTTAAAATATTTTTTGTTCAAATATATATGACTACCTATAGTTTAAATGAATATGTAAACGTACGGGTAATGTATATATGAAAATGTATATGTCGTTAGTTGAACTTTATTATGAAATGCCATATGTTTATACCCTAAATCATAAAATATGTGTATCTTTTTAACGAAAATCACAAAATTCATTTATACCCTAAATCATAAAATATGGGTATTTTTTTCTTTAAACTTCTATAGTTTTCATTTATATAAAAATATTTTGAATAGCCAACAATATTATTTTAATCTTTCATATGTTTTCTATAGTTTTCTGTATCTTTCATATGTGCGTAATTGCATTTAGATGCAAATAATGAGTGTTTCTCTCGCAAGTGAATTATATTTTCAATTGATTTATTTCTTATGGAATATTTATTTATTTTATACATAATATAATATAATCTATTATATTTTATATTATCATACATTGGTCCATTTTGCACATTCATGCAATTTTATGCAAATTTTCAATTAAAGTTGATTAATAAAGCTTCAAATTAATTTTTAAACCCATGCGTAGCACGGGTCATGAACTCTAGTTTTTATAAATTTTGAAGGGGCTCTCCTTGCCATACGACCAAGCCTCTAGAAGTCCCCTTCTCCTCGAAAATCCGAGAACAAGGCCGTACCGTAGATGCCAGCACACAGAAAACACGTGAAAACTTTTCATACGATAAAAACCTTTTGAAAACCAGTTCCACACAGAAACACATACGATCACACACACATATATATTAATAAAAAACATTTTAGTAAAATAATATTGTAAGGACTAATTCCCAAAAACCAATCCTACCAGCACAGCATGCAATCCAACAGGAATTGAATAGAACCACCTAGCCGAGCAAGTCGCAGAACGACTTACCTGAAAGACGAAAGAATTTCTCTACGACCAAGGATCTACAACGGTCCAGAAAGATCAATCTCCTATGAACGATAATTAATAAAAATATTAAGACCTGCTTTATTTAATTAAGAAAATTAGAGACGAAAACTGACCGGAACGAAACCCTACTTAACAACCCGAACGAGGACCCAACCTGACACCACGAACCCAAGCTTGACACCCCACTCCAGCTTAACTAGTTAGCCTAGATAATTAATTACTCCGTAAGTAATTGCCTTCTTATGCCCCCACCTTTCTCTGCCACTCACGTCCCCCCTCCTTGTTTCCTCTTTCCCATATTTCTTTTAATCTAACAATGGGCCCCACCCCCTTTTCCTTCTACCTTCCGCCCGCTTGCCCCTAAACTCCATAACTGACTCCTAGCCAGCGCACGCCGGCAACTCCGACAGCCCCCGCCCCGACTTCCGACTCCTCGCAACCCAGATTCCGGCGACCACTGAGACCCGCGACCCTAGACCCGATTCCGATTCCGACTTCCTCTCTCTCTCTCCCGGATTCCTAACGACGATCGCCCGCCGTCCTAACAACCCGATACCCGACTCGAACCCACTAAGTACCCGAGCCCCGAAAGCCCGATCGAACAAGAAACAGAAAGAACGGAAGGGGAAAAACCACCTTGATTACCGGCAACCTTGGACGAACGGGAATATGACGCTCAAAGAAGTTCGGCGGCTTACTTGCCCAAATCATTAACGGACAAAATCAAAATCCTATCTAATTTAATTATCTTTTAATGAAAGGTTATCATAATCCTTCGATAGAATAATTCGGTTGAAATACTATCATAGGAAGAAACTTTTAGCATATAACTAATTATGGATATATATATTACTTTACTTTACTTTATAACCCAGTGGAGTTCCCTTCCTGGGAATCTGGGGGGTCAGGATAGGGGCACCCCTGGCTTACGCAAAGGGGGTGCGCCCGAAAGACCCAAAGAAAAGAAAAGAAAAGAAAACTGAAACTCAGGCACATAACTGAATTTAGTTAAAATGCACCAAAATTGATGTAGGGGTCATATCCAACTCCAAGGCACTATAACAGCCAAAGAGCATGAGGATTAGGCCCCAAATTATGGATATATATATATATATATTTTTGTAATTGAATTTATTTTACCTATTTGCCAAAACTCGGGATATTTGCGACACGGAATGAAACCGGATATTACAGTAAGGACTATTCTTATGGTAAGAACAACTCCTTGTGGTAAGGAATAATCTCATCCAGTAAATTTACCTCCTTACTATGTAATGGATGATCCATTTTTTTTCCGGGAAAAAGTTTTTTTTTTACAAAAGCGATATTATTTTCTTTTCTGAATAATACCATTAGATCACTTAAGTAAAACAGTTCAATTTTATATACTAAAAGTTCAGATTAATTTACTAAAAGTTTATTTTATAAATACTATGAGTTCAAATTTCAATATTATATGGGTTCAATTTTTTTTACTATTAGTTCAATTTTTTGTTCTATGAGTCCAATTTTTATATTTTTTGAGTTCATCTTTCATATAAGTCAATTTTCACAAAAAATATTTTAGTTTAATATTTTATTAATTTAAAAATATTTTTTGCTACAAAATAAAAACTGTGATACATAAATAAAAATTAAAATTTAAAAAGGTAAAGTATATTTTTCTTCACAAAAAATGATTATAACCCTTACATGTGGTAGTTCAATTTTTATAACCAAAAGTTCATTTTAATATGTTAAAAGTTCCATTACGTGTACTAAAAGTTCAATTTTGTAATTTGTAAGGGTTTAATTTTTTGTACAATAAGTTCAATTTTTTCCTATTATTAGTTCATTGTTTGCTCTATAAGTTCACTTTTTATATTATTCGATTTTTTTGAAAATGAAAATAAATCAAAAAGAATTTTTTAAAAAAATTAAAATTAAAATCTTTGATTGTTTTAAATAACAACAACAACATTTGCCCATGGAAGTCTTGCAAAGCAGGATCTGGGGGTCAAGATGGGAACATACCAGACCAAGATGGAATGCGCCCAATACGACCCAAGAGATAAGAACCAAACCAATTAGCAAAACTATACCGAAAAAACTAAAAACACCAAAGGAAACTAAAAACTAACACTAACACTAGAGCCAAAAGAAAAAGAAAAAGAAAATGATAGAAAAGGGGACTAAATTTAACATCAACAGAAACTAGCCGTCTAAGCGGGAACCCATGGCCAACTTGAGAAAATCAAGCACCACCCCCAAGCTGCCTAGCTGTCTGGCACCCCGATCTTCTCCCTCCAACTCTCTATGCTCTAAGCCAAATCCTTTGAAATCCCTAACAAGACGAAATCCTGCTTAATACTGTCCATCCAGCGTTTCTTCGGGTGACCTCTACTCCTCCGGCAAACCCCCAAATCCAGACGCTCACACCTCCTAACTATCGCGTCAGGGCTCCGTCTCTAAACATGGCCAAACCAAGAGAACCTCGCTTCCCGTAGTTTGTCACCTATACTAGCCACTTTGAGCTTGCCTCTGATCTCTTTATTTCTAATCTTGTCCATCCTTGAGTGACCACACATCCATCCAAGCATCCTCATCTCTACGACTGCAAGTTTCTGTTCCTACGCCTTCGTCGGCGGCAAACATTCTGCACCATAGAGGATCACAGGCCTAATAACCGATCTGTGAAACTTTCCCTTGAGCTTGAGTGGAACCTTCTTGCGCACAGAACCCTTGAAGCTACCCTCGACTTCTGCCAACGTCTCTGAATACGAGACCTAACATCTTCATCAATACACCCGTCGTTTTGCAAAACAGATCCCAGATATACCTGAAATTATCCTTCTTCACCATGACCTCCCCTCCTAGCTGCACCTCAATCCTAGGCTCATCCTCATGACCGAAACTGAACTCCACATATTCCATCTTGGACCTACTCAACCTAAATCCCTTAGATTCTAACCTCTCCCTCCACACTTCCAGTTTGTTGCTAACTTCACCTATAGAATCCTCTGTCCAATAAAAGGTAAAGAGGTAAATCCAATAGATGAGGTTACTCCTCACCATAAAGGGTTGTCCTTACCATAAGGACTCTCCTCAGCGGAACCTGCCTTATATATAAGGGAATTGGGGAAATAGACTAATGGAGGAAATTATTAAACTAGTTAATCCATAGGGAACAAAATTAACAATCAAGTATTTTTCTAATTTTGCCCATTTCTTTTTTTTTTTAAATTTACATGATGATGATATGACAACTGATGATATCATCACTCCATACCACCACCGATTGTTGACTGGCGTTGACCGTTGTCGACCACAATAAACCGGCATTGACCAACCATTGAACGGCGTTGACCGATCGCTAGAACCGCGCTCGCGGGGGGGGGGGGAGTCGCGCTCGTGGTTGCTTGTCTCGTGATCGCTTGTGCGTTCAAGCTTGCTCTTACTTGATGCGGTCTTCTCATCGGGTTGGATTCCCCTTGCGCATAACCGGGCTTGAAGCTGATTCACCCACACTCGAACCACCACGTCCTTATCCATGAATTACACCATTTGATGAATAGATGACGGGATTGCCCCCATTTCGTGGATCCAAGGTCGCCCAAGTATCAAGTTATAAGGTCCGGGCACAAGTATCAAGTTGTAAGGCCCGGGCACATCGACTACTACGAAGCCGGTCGGATGGTCCTTTCCGGCAAGGCGCACGTGGGCTTTAGGCACTGCAAGCGGAAAGGTCGAATACTCCCCGAGTCCTGAGAGCTGCATCTTTACCAAATGGGAGAATATGCCCATTTGATGCCATTTTACTCTAAGCCTAAAAAATTCCACTCCTGCCGTAGGCCAAAATTTCTAGGCTAAAATTATAAATATTTAATTCTAACGGTTACTTTTACTCTTCCGCTATGTATTTTCCGCTATTAACATATTTCAAAATAACGAATAGTTTGAATAATTATTATTATATTTTATTTAAAAATTTATTATTATTATAATAATTGTGAATAGCGGCTTTATTTAAAAAAATATTATTATTATAATAGTGAATAACGGCTATATTTCAAAATTGTATTATTATAATAATTGGGAATAACGGTTATATTTCAAAATTTTATTATTATAATAATTATGAATAACGACTATATTTCAAAAAATATTATTATAATAAATATGAATAACGACTATATTTCAAAAACAAAGTCTATAAATACATGCATATCATCTCCTTCATTTTCATCACTTCACTTTCATTCAATCTCGATTTTCACATCTCTCCCTTTCATGTCACTACTACAATGGATCCATCTCAAATACCATCATCTTCTTTATCCTCAAACGGAACTTTTGAATTCTATAATTCTGTATTAGCTTCATTTGAAGAGGAGGAAAATATTTTGGTTGGTATGTACGCTTACAACAATATGCTTTTGGCAGAACATTTCAGCGATGAAGAGGATGATGTTCAATCCACAAGAAGAGGTGCAATTCCTAGCCACAAAACTATTTATCGTGGTCGAGAAGCTGCTGCACATACTTTGTTCATGGATTATTTTGCTGAAGTCTTTCGATTTCCTGAGGTAAAATTTCGTAGATGCTTCCTTATGTATAAAAGTTTTTTATTGCATTACTGATGCAGTAAAGGCTCCGTGATAGAGTGGGTAGGCTTGGGTTGTCAGCCCTTGTAAAATTCACTGCTTGTTTTTGAATGTTGGCATATGGTGCATCGCTGATTCACTTGATGAATACTTGAAAATTGGTGAATCTACAACACTTAGATGCTTGCAAAAGTTTTGTTGTGCTATTGTAGAGGTCTTTGCAAAGAGATATCTTAAAAGGCCAACAGCTAATGACGTTGTCAGACTCCTTTATATTAGTGAGGAACGTGGATTCCTCGGAATATTAGGAAGCTTAGATTGCATGCATTGGAAGTGGAAAAATTGTCCAGCAGCCTGGGCAGTTACCTATGCCGGACGTAGTGGCTTACCAGAAATTATTCTTGAAGTAGTTGCGATTATGATCTTTGGATATGGCATGCATATTTTGGCTTACCGGGCTTTAACAATGACATCAATGTTTTGGAAGCATCCAACTTATTTGCGGAGCTTGCTGTAGGTAAATCACCTTCGTGCACATATTTTATTAAGGATAAACAATATGATGTTGGCTATTACTTAGCCGATGTCATATATCCCAAGTGGTCTATACTTGTCCAAACTATCCATGATCCACAAGGGAGGAAAAAACAATATTTTTCCATAAAACAAGAGTCATGTAGAAAAGATGTTGAACATGCTTTTGGTGTTCTCCAATCACGTTGGGCAATTATCAAGAATCCGGCACGTTTGTGGAAAAAACGTATTCTACATGACATCATGAGTACGTGTATCATCATGCATAATATGATTTTTAAGGATGAGCGTGATCTATCAG
The DNA here is from genome assembly GCA_963924305.1 of Polygonum maritimum. NCBI lineage: Eukaryota > Viridiplantae > Streptophyta > Magnoliopsida > Caryophyllales > Polygonaceae > Polygonum > Polygonum maritimum. The sequence continues at coordinate 4,363,410 of OZ002734.1, forward strand.
CATCCATTAGGGAACTTAATCATGCACCTAGTCCTACTGTTGAACTAGTGGATACTGAAGATCAACTATTTACTCAGTTTCTGACTCGAAATAGGTAGATCAAAGACAAGAAAGCGCATTTTGAACTATGAGATGCGTTGATTGATCATTTATGGGATTGTCATGGTAGAGATGAAGCTTGCATTATCTAATGTTGGTTCTTCTAGTTCATGTGTTGTATTCCTTGGTTTATGTATTTCTTTTCTAATGTTGGTTGTTTTAATTCATGTGTTGTATTCCTTAGATTATGTATTTCTTTTCTAATGTTGGTTGATTTAATACATGTGTTGCATTCCTTAGATTATGCATTTTCCGTGTATTTCATGATTTGAACCAAATGAGATAAGATTGCATTCGTTATGGAGTCATTAGATCAGATTACATGAATACATATCCTAGCACACACACCAATATGATTCAAAAGTGGCACGCATATCAATCTTATCCAATGAGATAAGATTGCATTGTGTGGAGAATTGTTATCCCACATCGGAAACAAAGAAAGAAACTGCCTAGTATATAAACCCTTGGGTTACTCCCCCTATTGCCAATTGGTTTTAGGATGGAACCCCATGGGCTTATTTGTTAGGCCCATACACACATGTGTGGTCGTAACGACACGTCCCTTTCTACCGGGCCTACAGACTTTCTTCATGGTATCAAAGCGGGTTTGGTCTTGGGCCCATTATCTACCTTACTATCTACCTGGGTTGGACTTAGCCAGTTTGCTATCCGCCCGTTATCTACCTACTGTGTGCAAGCTGCCTTTCCCAGCTGCACCGTATCCTATCAAAGTCCAAGTGTCAACTGCCGTACCCAGTTGCACTTGAGAGGGCGTGTGGAGAATTGCTATCCCACATCGGAAACAAAGAAAGAAACTGCCTAGTATATAAACCCTTGGGTTGCTCCCCCTATTGCCAATTGGTTTTAGGGTGGAACCCCATGGGTTTATCTGTTAGGCCCATACACACATGTGTGGTCGTACCGACACGTCCCTTTCTACCGGGCCCACAGACTTTCTTCACATTTCGTTCTGGGTCGTTAGATCAGATTACATGAATACATCTATACCGTTAAATTTTATTAGTATTCATTATAAATGTCATACTTCTTCTGTATTCCATTCCACAATACATAATACCACCGATCCTTCTATTATTTCAATGTCTTCTTCTAAGCATGGTCCAACTTATACATAAGATGAAGATGTGCAATTGTGCGATTTTTATCTTGATGTTTCTCAATGTCCAATTAGTGGTGTTAACCAAATTAAGGATGCAACGTGGGAGAGAGTTGCTCTGGTTACAACAAAGACAAGAGTGGAGAGAAGATCCGGACTAGAATGTCGCTCCAAAGTCGATTCTCTAATTTATGCTTACAAGTAAGTAAGCTTCGTGGTCATATTCGACAAATTGAGCACCAGAATCCAAGTGGTGCATCTGAAGAATGCATCGTAAGTACTCTTTGATCTATGAGACAAGTGGTTCATTTTAAGCTTCAAACATAACATATTAGTTTTGTTTTCATTCTCTAGTTGAAGAAAGCAAAAGAGTCCCTCCAAGAAGATCCGACTTTCAAGCGGAAAAAGTTTTAGTTTGATCATGTGTGGGCAATTTTGAAATAATGGGAAAAAATGGCTGATAATGCTACCCCACAAACTGCTAGACCGCGAAGGAGGAAGCATTCATCTGAAGGATCTCAGGTAGGTTCTCGCACATCAAGGACATCTGAAACTCCATCATTTTGTGTTGATTTAGATGTAGATGAAGATGAGCAAGAGTACATCAATGATGAACTTGCTTCACAAGAGCGTCCCATAGGACGAAGATGGCAAAAGCGAGTTGAAGTAAAGTTGTTGAGGAAAAGAAAAAGGGATATGAAAAGATCATGGCCGACAATCAAGCAATAAAAGAGATGCTTGAGAAAAACATGGTAGAGAAAGCAAGATTTGTCTCCAAGATGGAGCATTACACGTCCAATAAGCTGGATATCCAATGCCAGCATGATGAAGATAGAATTATGCTCACGAGCCTTGATTCTATAACAGATCCAATGGATCGTGAATTCTTAAAGATGAAAAAGAACGAAATCATACAGAGAAAAGCTCGTGAGTCACAACCACCTCCTATATTTGGTTACGGCAATGTTAGTAATTTGAACCAATTCCAAAGTGGTTCCGAGGCTAACTTTCACTATGGAAATTTCGATAGTACATTTTTTTTTGAAAAGGTAAGAATTAAGAGATCTCCTTTAAGGATGACGTCCTATTGCGTCTTGACAAACGAGAACTTAAAGTTCTAAGTCATTCATAATGGAACCCACATGGAGGTTATGACCCAACTTAGCAACTTTATTGGCCACAACATTGCAGTTTCTGCCCACATGGGTAACAATGACGGTCTCAAAACAGATTAATGAGACCAGGATGTCAGCGAGGAGAATTTCAATCTCCCATGGGCTCTGTGTTAGTTTTTTAACAAAGTTTATGACTGTTAGATTATCTCCTTCAGTTTCTAGTTTTTGTATTCCTAATTCCTTGGGTTTTCGTATACCATCACGTAATGCAAGGGTTTCAATTTCGATAGTACATTTGGAATTGGAGGAAGTGGTGGGTATGGAGGACCTTCATATGTGGGAGGAAGTAATCAAAGTGGTCGATCAAAGAGGAATGATGGTTACGATGACAATGATGTTAATCTCCCGAAATATTAGTTTATGCTTAAGTTAAATTGGATTTATCTTATGGTGGTTTTTATGTTATTGCATTTCATTTTATAGTACTCTTTTTTCCTAGCTTGAAATTTATTTCCAGGTATGGTTTTGAACGAGACTATTAATAAATTAGTTTATTTACGTATAAAATAATATTCCGTATTTATATATTAGATTTTAGGCTCATATGAAACGTTGTAACGAGACCATCACAATGATACAATTTTTATAATTAAAAACATTTAAATAGTATATATGTTTTTATAATGTTTAAATTAATTTGTACACGCTAAATCAAATCCAAAAACATAAAAAATGTGAGAGGGCCCACCATGATGGACACCCTCTCATTTAGCCTAGCAAACAATAAGGCTAAATTTGGCCCAAAAAACACCTAGGACATTTTTTTTTCTTGAGAAGTGGGAATATTAGTATATAGCTTAGGGTGAGGGGGAGGTGCTAGGCTATATTTAGCAATATACAGTTATACACTACTATGGGAGATGCTCTTAGATAGGGTCTTACTGATTGTTTTCTCCAAATATCTCTATAAAATAAAAAATGTTATTGATAAAAACAAATATTCATTCTTTATACAAAAATTATAGTCCTACAAATCTTTATTCGATTAAAATAATATATTATAACAAAAATAATGTATCATTAAAATAAATTCTATAAGAAGCAAACTAAAAAAAATAATACAAGGTTTTATACTAAACTATTATTTTGAGTAATTTTATATAATATTTAAAGTAAGTTTTAGTCAAATCAAAATTGTGTTTTCAAGGCACGAGGAATAATACTAGTATCAATCTATACTATATATTAAAGTTGTCCTCTTTTGAGTTCTCACATTAATTTTTGTCCCACTTAATATTAAACCACGTATATTTGAGAATAAAGTACTCTTATTTATTTATAGTATAAAATATAAGTATCTACTTATCCATATTTATGTTCACATCAAAATAATATCTATTCATTTTAAAAAAAAAGTATGATTTTATCTTATCCATATAGATATGTTCATATCAAATAATATTCATGATCTCTATTTCATATTAATTCCATCTATAGATATTAAATTAATAATATTAAATGGTTTATATAGATATATTTGTATTTAAATAATACTATAAATAATATCAAATCAATTTATGTTAAGTCAGATCTTATCTATTGAATACAATATTATTATTCTATGTATGATTTTTATTTAAGTGTTATGATATAAAATATAATTATCACTTTATTCTTAAAATCAAATTACAATCTTGGATTAAAAAATATTATCACGGTTTTGGATATAACTTTTCTTTATCAATATAAATGTCCAATTAAAATTAAATATATTGCTTTATCAATTAAATTTTACATTAAACAAACATAATCGATCATGTCCCGTACATGGTACTGGCAATCAAGAATTGCTGAAATACAGGTTAAGATTGTGGAAGAAGAGGTTAATGATATTTTCTACTTGAAAGGCACTCAGAATGGGTACTTTTCGATAAAATTTCCCTTAGAGCTCATGAGAACTCCATCTAATAGAGCTAATAACACAATCTGGAAAAAGATATGGAAAGTGGAAGCACCAGAGAGGATTAAAACGTTCTTGTGGATATTAATGCATGATTGTATCCTTTCTAACTTCCAAAGAGTAAGAAGAAGACTAAACTCCAATCCTTCATGTGAAAGCCTGCAACAATATTACTGAGATAACATTACATATTATAAGAGATTGTCCGAAAGCAATAGAAGTCTAGGGTAATATTGTGAATAGGAACAAGATGAACGCGTTCCTACAAGATGATCTCCAAGACTAGATTGCAATGAACTTGAGACAACAATGAATGTGGCCAACAATCTTTGCTACATGTGTATGGTGGCTATGTAGGTGGCGAAATGTGAGAGCCTTTGGTGACAGAAACATGATCCCTCATGTTAGACATGAATTCGTACAAAGGAGAGCTGATGAATATGTGAAAAGCAAGAATGTCAGTGAACTGAAAGAAGGCTTGATGAGTGTCATGACAAAGCCAAATACACAGTGGAGAATGCCACCCACGTGTTGGATCAAGATGAATTCAGAAGGTTCCTATATGTCAGGGGACAAAATGGTCTATGTGTGATGGGCTGTGTAGGAATCATGAAGGCCATATATTTGTGCACACACTACTTCAGCTACTAGAAGTTCAACACTCGGAGCCAGAATTCTTGGAATCTTTCAAAGTCTCATTATTGCAAGGAATCTCAACATTGAGAACTTGCAGGTGAAAATTGATGTCGGTGGAGTCATCAAATGCATCACGATGTCAACAACTCCCACAAACGACTCGTATGCTATGATAGCGAAATGCCGAAGTTTGTTTGTTGAACCAAGATGGAACGTGAAATTGAGAGTTATCAATCGGAAAGCTAATAAACGATGGAATGGTCGGCCAAGCTGAATATGCATGGGGGATTTTACTCTCCTTAATGACCCTTCTGACTCGCCTAGCCATCATGAGTGTTCAATCAATGAGCTGATGCGCTAAGCGCGATCCGAAATAAAATAATACTCCCTCTGTTTCAAAATAAGTGTCATTTTAGCTTTTAACATATTTTTTAAGAAAAACAATCATTGTACTCAAAATCATAAAATTTTTCAACTACTTTTTTTAACCAATAGATGAATGACTTTAGTCAATAAAAACACATTCAAATAACAATTCTCATTACTCTCACCGTCTCACCTAATTAATTGCCTAGAAAACTCAAAACGACACTTAAAATGAATCAAAACTAAAGTGCTAAAACGACACTTATTTTGAACCGGAAGGACTAGTGAACTCAATATCACAAATTAAAAAAAAAAACAATGAATTGAGTCTTGACTTTAAAAAGGAAAAACAAGTTTAGTTGGGAAAGCAAGGTTGCTTAAGCGGGAACAATACAATTACTGTAGACTCTGTAGTCAATCTATAGAAGAGCAAATTGGTTTTTAAGTTGGGAAAGACCTAAAACCCCTAAAACCCCCCATCATAATTCAGAGCCACTTTCAGTCTCAGACGCCTCCATCACCCGTCGCCTTCGCCGGAGCAATTCCCTAACCCCCGTCGTCGCCGCCGACTCCTCCGCCACCGCAACCAATTCGCTGTTTACCGCCTCTTTCCGTACAAGAACAAGATGACGTTGAAGAAGGTGGACGAGCGCATAAGAACTCTGATCGAGAATGGCGTTAAGCAAAGGCACCGTTCCATCTTCCTCATAGTCGGAGACAAGTCTCGCGACCAGGTATCTATCTCTGATTTGTAATTCCATGTCTTCAATTTTCGACTTCACAAAGGTTTCTGCTTTTTTACATTCGGTACGGATTTTGCAGATTGTGAATCTTAACACCATTCTTAGCAAGTCAATGGGAAAGGCTAAGCCTAGTACTCTCTGGTGTTACAAGGATAAGCTCGATATTAGCAGGTAATTCTGGTAGCTAACTGTGTATTTGACTAATTTGAATTTCTAGAGACTTTCTGATTGATGTCTTAATTCAGCCACAAGAAAAAACGCGCAAAGCGACTGAAAAAGGATATACAGAGAGGGGTGCTAGATGCTGAAAAGGCGGACTCTTTTTCATTGTTTGTTGAGAGTGGAGGGATAACTTACTGCTTGTATAGAGATTCTGAGAGAGTCCTTGGGAATACATTTTCAATGTGCATACTTCAGGTATGATTCTGTTTTAAGAGCCATTTTAGTATTTTACCTTCTTCTGGTTGTGTCTTAAATTTATCCCATGTGTGTGTGTGTGAAGGATTTTGAGGCATTGACGCCGAATCTTTTAGCAAGGACTATAGAAACAGTCGAGGCTGGTGGCTTGGTTTTATTGCTCCTTAACTCGCTTTCATCTCTCACAAGTCTATACACCATGGTCATGGTATGGTTTTTTCCTTATTTTACTGAGATAATGAGATAGCATCTACCTGGGTAGGCTTCCATCTTACATTATCTGTCTTCAAACTGTTATGATATCAGGATGTGCATCAGAGGTTTCGTACAGAATCTCACTCCAAGGCTACAGGACGCTTTAATGAAAGATTCTTACTTTCTCTTGCATCATGCGAGGCGTCTGTAGTCATGGATGATGAATTAAATATATTACCAATCTCATCACATATAAGGTCGATAAAACCAGTTCCTGCAAAAGAGGTACTGTTGTTTGTTTTGCTTGTATCATACTATTATTTTACTAATTTTGTTCTTCGTATAACTTATTTTGTTGAATAAGGTCACATTTCATTGTTTTTCTATTTTCTGTGTTTTAAGGACTCTGAAGGTCTTTCAGAAGCAGAAAGAGATTTGAAGAACTTAAAGGAGCAACTTAATGAAGACTTTCCTGTAGGCCCTTTAATTAACAGGTGTTGTACATTAGATCAGGTATAGGTCAACTAATTATGTATTCTGCCTTCTGTACTGCAATTTTGTTTGATTTAAGCTGTCAAAGAGTTAAACCGTTATCTTTTCTGCTATAAACAGGGGAAAGCAGTAATTACTTTTCTTGATTCCATCTTGGATAAGACACTTAGCAGTACAGTTGCTCTGCTTGCTGCTCGTGGTCGCGGAAAATCTGCTGCACTTGGTTTAGCTGTCGCTGGAGCGGTAGCGGCTGGGTATATGCCTTACAACTTTAGTGCGGCATGCTTTCTAGGCGTTCTATGTTTTTTCATGCTGCTGATCGCAATCTATGGTCTCTGTAGGTACTCCAATATTTTTATTACAGCACCTAGCCCTGATAACTTGAAGACATTGTTTGAGTTTGTTCTCAAGGGATTTGATTCCCTTGAATACAAGGTATTGTTCTTTTTTATAAACTGTGTGTAATAAGGATCTTTATTGAAGATATATCTTGAATTCTGTAATAAAACATAACCAACTGTCTTTGGGATTTGTAAATGGTCATTAGATGTACAAATGTGTCTTTGTTCTTCCATCACTTAAATATGTGTCTAGTATCAGAAGACCAGTTGATTCATTCAGATGCCTTATTATGCAATTCTTTCTCACCCTTCTACATGTACAGGAACATACTGACTATGATGTTGTGAAGTCTTCAAACACCGAATTCAACACAGGAAAGCAAAGCTCCAGCCGAGGATCTGACCAAGTAATTGTAAGGATCAACATCTACAAGCAACATAGGCAGACAATTCAGGTCTGTTCACAAAAGAAGTGCTCTTTTTTTTTTTCTCTCTTTTCTTCATCTGTGCCCCCTCTCTTGTATGCATGCTGCATGTAGAAAGGAATGCTTTTGACTATAATTTAGTCTCTGTACTGATGGATGTGCATTTCTGGTGCCATGAAATTTACCTAATATCATGTTTATTCTGATGTGTAATACATAGGACTAACTAGACACCCATTATATTGTATTCGGCATAAAAATTGGATCAGGACATGGAGCAGATTCTTTGTGATGCCTTTTGTTGTGAGAATAGTGGCTTGGTATTGGTTACAAGGGAGAGGAGGGGAAACATGAAAAGTTTGTATCTTGCGTTGAACAAATTTTTGAGCTTATCAAGTTTCGCTTTACTGAAAGATATTTCCATCGTCAAACCTACAATGTAGTTTTTTGTTTATGGGGAATATTTCTGGAGTGCGTATTTTTTTTGGTGTTTATTTGCAGTAGTAAGGTGAATCAGGCTTCTCCCAAATTTCTTCTAAGTATTCATCATATATGGCATCGTTTGTCGAACTTATCAGTCTTTTCTTTTACCAGAGAAATTGAGGATAATTTGAAACTTTATCTAGAAATGGAATTTAGATGCCGTTTTTGACAATTGACATCTGTAGAATGTTGTGTTACAGAATTGAGTCAAGTTTTACCACTGGTTTGATCGCTTTTTACTTAGATGATTTCTATTGTAGAAATACATTTTAGCGCTTGCTGTTATACCTTCCTTTTCTTTGTCAAAAAAAAAAACACTTTTTTGCCTTGAGTTCTTCACTCTGACCATGGAACTTTTCTTTGAATGCTTGTTTTTGCTAAGTGCTTGCTTCTTGTATGATCTCAGTATATGCAGCCAAATGAGCGTGAAAAGCTGTCCCAAGTTGAGCTTCTAGTTATTGATGAAGCAGCTGCTATCCCATTACCTATTGTCAAATCCCTCCTAGGACCATACCTGGTTTTCATATCTTCTACAGTAAATGGGTATGCCCTCATTTTTCCTAGTTTAGAATTGGTACATTGTAACCTCTGTTGCTAATGAGGTAGCTGTATTAGCCAATTGGAAACCTTGGCTTTTTTTAATATGCTTGACGTCATTGTTATATTTCCTGCATGCAACTCACTGATGGAATGCTTTGATTTTTTTCCCTGCCATGTTTGCTGGATTCTGTTCATAAAAAGTTATGAGGGTACTGGTCGGTCTTTATCATTGAAACTTCTTCAGCAACTAGAGGAACAGAGTCAGACATCGACTAAGGGTACTCAAGGAGCTCTTTCAGGTGCATATATATACTCTTTCTTCTCCCTTTGCTAAGTTAGCATGGCTTACATCTAGAATAATATGAAATATTTTTTAAGTGTTAACATTTGTCAAGTGCTACATTTAGAAGGATTGAGAGCCCAGGTATTTCACTCCCTTTGTTCAACAATGCTTATCATTTCAAACATTTTCTCAAGATTTTCCAGTTTTATCCTAGAAAAATTGCTCTAAATAGCAAAAAAAGGTTCTCCTTCTCCAAAAGCAAAAGCTGCAGAGCTATACAAACTAATAGTGGTTCCTTAAAGTTTTTTGTTAATTTATAGAATGACAAGTTTTTTTATAACAGAAGGAGTATCTTTTAAGGGGATAGAATAATCCCTTAAAATTATTCAAAAAATATTTGTAGCAGAAAAGCAAGCCTTCTTCTTTATATATTTGGCCACACTACAGTCTAGAAATCCATGACAGTTCTACAGAACATGACCTTGAAGTTCACAAGCATATCTGTTTACTTCTTTTGTTGTTTGTAATCATAGGACGGCTTTTCAAGAAGATAGAGTTAAGTGAACCAATCAGATATGCATCTGGTGATCCTATCGAGCATTGGCTGAATGGATTGCTATGTCTGGATGTAGCAAATTATCTTCCAAATATCAGCAGGTTAGAACTTAAAACCATGGTGCATGGTGCCCATCCATTTTACTTGTTAATCCTTGCTTAAAATAACATCCTTTCTTTGTGTCATCAGGCTTCCTACACCCGAAAGTTGTGATCTGTATTATGTTAATCGAGATACCTTATTTTCGTACCATCAAGGTAGCGAGTTATTCTTGCAGGTAAAATGTGACTTGAAATCCTTTTTTATATATTACGAAAATATGATTTGTTGTATGTATTAAATAAGTTCATGTTTTGAGCTTGCAGAGAATGATGGCACTATTTGTTGCTTCACACTACAAGAATTCACCAAATGACTTACAATTGATGTCAGATGCCCCAGCACATCATTTATTTGTTTTGCTTGGTATGCCTATTCTGTCTTCTCTATATGACCCCTTTCTTAATAGATTAAGTTCACTTTTCAACTAATAATTATATTGTGTAGGCCCTGTTGATGAATCAAAGAACCAGCTTCCAGATATTTTGTGTGTTGTCCAGGTTCGCTTTTAATCTCCTCATGATTATGAAGTACATGCATGATGTAGTTATTTTGTTGTCTTTTATGTTTTTGTCGTTTGTAATGCTGAATGAGGTTTAGTTTTGATTGGTTGTTGATTAATGTGTTTTAAACATTGTACAGGTTTGTCTTGAAGGCCAGATTTCTCGTAAATCTGCAATGAAGAGCTTAAGTGAAGGTTACCAGCCACATGGAGATCAAATACCTTGGAAATTCTGTGAACAATTCAGGGACACTGAGTTTCCAAGTCTTTCTGGAGCTCGCATTGTACGAATTGCGACACATCCAAGTGCAACACGGGTAATTATTTTTGTAGTTAAATATCTCTCGTATTGAAAAATCCCTGTGCACTTTCTTAACAAACATGACTTTTGCTTATATCTTACTCCGCAGCTGGGATATGGATCAAAAGCAGTGGAACTTTTGACAAGGTATTGATCTTAACTTTTTCTTCTGCTTTTTCTCTATAGAAACATCCTGATATTTACTTGTCCTTGCCTCAACCTATACTTAATTCTCTGCAAGAATCCAAGCACGTAAATTCAAAATCTAATGGTTGAATATAAACAGAGAAATGTGACCATAATACAGCTTTAAGCATCCATCCTTATTGTAAGAGCCTAAATAAGGATAGATACATCAATTTGCCAGTTAATCAAATATTCCAAGTTAGCTTGATGATCTAGCATAGGCATCTGGGTGAAAAGGTTTATTGACATTGGAATGAATATAACTCAAAGTTTGTTGGTTGAATATGAATCGTAGCTAGCCAAGGTGTGCCCCTTGTAATTTATTCTGCAGTGAATCAAGTTATGGAATGATCACTCTTGGCAGTTTATTGAACCTTGTAAATAGATCATAGCCATTAGCCAGGGATGACCCCTAAAACATATGCTACACAAGGCATCAAATTATGAATAGTCATCACTCATCACTATGAAGGATGATTGAGATTTATACTGTATAGGACATCTAATTATGAGCAGATCATTGTTTTTAAAAAATCATTAAATATTCCTTGTCTGAGCCAAAGCTACATAGCTAATTCCAGTTTTAACAGATTAATGAGTATTGGCTACTAGATTCCCAATCAGATGAAAAATCAGTGTCTTGCTCATATAAGAGAAAAGGAAGGCTTAGAGGAGCATGGGTTTCAATGTTTGACAGATTATATGCTTGGATTGAACAAAAATAATCATACCATTTTCACTTCTGACTATTATGTTTCTTTTGTTTGAATTGGGAGCGGCTGAACAGGTATTATGAAGGTCGCTTTACTTCAATATCAGAGGTTGATGAAGAAGAGGATGCTGAGAAACCACCTGTCAATGTTATAGAAGCTGCACACAAGGTAAGCTTCAATTGAATGATAACACTTGTGGTGTTGTGTGGCAGCAATTAGTTGTCAAGGATAGTAGAGGTATTTAATTTATAGTGAAGATTTGCTTAGTTCTATGTAAATTTTCATTTACTGCAATTTCACTTGCTATAGGCAAGTCAGGTCTGATTTTTCCTTCATCTTTGACACTGCTTTTGTAAATTTCATTATGATAAAAGAGTATAAGATTCATTGCTAATATCTTTGCTCTTCAATTGTAAAAATTATTTGCAGGCTTCTCTACTAGAAGAAGATATCAAACCTAGGAGTAACCTTCCACCTCTACTTGTGCATCTTCGGGAAAGGCGACAAGAAAGACTCCATTATGTTGGTGTATCCTTTGGGCTTACACAAGATCTTTTTCGGTTCTGGAGGAAACTTGACTTCTTCCCTTTTTACATCGGCCAGATTTCTGTTAGTTCCTTAAACTTTTCTCACTTTCCATCTTGTGTTGGGTCAAATTTTTGTTAGTTCAGAAAATCTTCACGGTCTGTGTGTATTGATTTTATGTTGGCATTCGTATGTGTATCAGAATGCGGTTACTGGTGAACATACTTGCATGGTCTTGAAGCCGTTGAAAAATGATGATGTGGAGTTTGGTGACATGTTTACTCAATATTATAATGGTGAGCTCCTCCTCCTTAATTAGATGGTTATGCTCTGTTATGATGTCTATAAGAACTAACATTTTGAGATTCTGTTTTGATTTCTTTGTTTTACTCAGAATTTAAGTTAAGGTTTATTGGACTATTGGGGCCTTGTTTCAGTTCAATGCATTTTAAGCTTGCTATGAGGTTGGTGACCGTTGATTGACCGTAATTTCTATTGTTTTTACAGATGAAAAAAAAAGTAATTAGTTCTTACTGCCCATTTTGTTTTCTAATGCAGTATATTGGAGCCCAAGATCAATTTTCCTGAGCCTGAACATCAAGATTCCAATTCGGATGAGGTTTTGCAGTTTCTAAAATCCGCTCCTCATGCTTTGAAGTTGCTGGAAGCATATGCTAAAGGGCTAGCTGACTTTCATGTGGTAAAAATCCAAATTTCATTCCATCTTTCCTTTTTTGAATGGGTCCTTGAATCGCTAGCTACAAAAGTGCATTTATTAATTGTTCCATTGTTATTCGACAATCGTTGCAGATAATTGATGTTTTGAGACCACTGGCCACTTTATACTTCAAGGAGAAGATTCCAGTTACTCTGCAGTATATCCAGGCATCTATTTTGCTTCTCATGGGCTTGCAACATCACGACGTCTCATATACGAAGGTTCACTCTTGGAAAGAAGTTCCCATGTTTCCAACAAAAGAAAAGGTTCATGCAAGAATGCTCATTTATTCTTGTGTTGTTAATTTGTGCAGGAGCAAATGAAATTAGAAAGGGACCAAATAATGTCAAACTTCAAGAAGGTGATGACTAAGTTGTACAAATTCCTGTATCACATTGCGTCCAAGGATGTCGAGTCAACCCTACCTCGTCCCAAGGAAGTAAGTAGCCATGTATATTTTCAAACAATTGCTGTCATCATATCACGTGTCCTTATAACAGACTTCATACCTCTTATAATCATACAGGTTGTGCTGAAGCAACACAGTATATCGTTGGAAGACGATCTTGAAGAAGGTGCTCGACAAGTCCAGGTAACGAAACTAACTATTTCTGTTAAGTTTTTTCAATTCATATATAAATTGTGGCTTGACCTGAAATATATACCTTCTGTGATTTTAAACGTATTTATAGGATAAAATGAGAGACCAGGCAATGGCTGATGCCAAATTAGATGATTCCGAATCTGCCCAACTACAACAAACCAAGGTGGAGCTCAAAAATGATCTTTGATGTTTCATTTCGATTTTTTTCCGGTTGAAACTCATTCGTCTCTGTTGATACGCAGGGCTTCTTGAAGCCCGAGAAGCTTGGACAGTACGCAATCGTGGAGGGGGAGGTTGATTTTGACGATGCCCTTAAAAATGGCGGTGGGAGCATGCCATCTGGTGGTGTCATCTCTTTGAAAAGCCATGGAACCAAGGAGAAGCACAAGAAGAGGAGTAAAAGTGAAAGTCACAGTAAATCTAGCAAGAAGAGAAAATCTTGATTCACACAGGGTGAAGAACTGGGAAGAAAATGGTGAATTGTAATATTTTTGAAAATGGTGACTTGTAACTTTTGTTGTAGCGGATGATGCTTTTCATGGCTGCATTCTGGTTTGAAGCACATGAAGGATGTGACAAAATTTTGTAGGTAGATTTGGTGTGTTTATTTAGATTCTGAGATGTATTTATATTTTGGTTTTTTAAAGATAAAACAATGAGATCTTGTAGTAAAAGAGATAAATGTTAGCGTTATTACATCATCTTTTGAAAGATACTATTGTACAACATGAACAAATTGTATACATCCAAGTCTGAAAGAGTCTAATAAAAACAGCTAAAGTCAGAAGAATAAAGCAAAAACCTCCAGAATCTAACAGAATCTTTTGCAATCTTCCAACTTCTTGCTATCAATTTTGCATTTCAATGACTATGACAAGATCAAAAATACCCAAAAGCACAGGTCACCAACACAGAATTTCAATTGAAGCGAGACTTACAGGAACAAAAACAACATCAATAACAAGCCTCTTTTTGAGGCATTCTGTTTCCTAAATAGAAACACCATTTTATTCTCCTAATCCACTGAAAAAGATGCCAAAACACAAAAGAAACAACCCCAAAAATTCACATAACCCAATACAAGGATGACAGATTTGTATCAAATGAAACCAGTTTTTGTCAGCACAGAATGTCTGACCTTGCTAAGATCTCTTCCCTTAAGGGTCCTTCCAGCGCCCTCGCACACAGAGAACGACACGATCTGATTTCTCGCCTGCTTTCTAGCCAGCCACTCATGCGGCGGAAGCCTGCAATCATAAACATCCTCGTACTCTCCATCATTGTTTGTCGACTCATTTCCATCATGGACTTCTTCATCAAACCAACCACGATCAGCAAACGACGTGTCTCTAGAAGAGCTCTTCCCTTTGGGGCTCTCACCATAAACCTTAGACCAATTTGGTATGTTCACTGGTGCAGACTGGTTGGCCAACTCAGGCTCATGGTTCGGCTTCTTGGCGATGGGGATTAGCCTGGCCGACGTTTGAAGCTGCCTTGAGAGAAGCCCGACTGAGGTTGGCTCGGGTTGGCTCGCCTTTCTGCTTACTCCCATGACATCCCACACGTCCGACTCTAGGAACTCCATGAATTGTAAGAATCTGAAGCTCAGGCTCACAGTCTCTTACTTGGAAGAAAGGGAATTGTAAGCAAATAGAGTCCTTATATTGGAAAAAGGCTCTGAAAAGGACAAGTTGCTCACGTTTGCTCAGAGTAACAGATGAACCTGGACAAACAACAAAAATAGTGGTGTATATGTGTATCAATCAAAGCACTGTTTTAGCAGTCTTAATGGAAAAAATGAGGTAATTGATTGAACTTAAAATGTTCTAAACAACTTTAACAGCACACAAAAAAGGAGGTTAGTGTGATTAAGTACCTGAATCTTTGGGATTCTGTTCTCAAATCATAGGATTCTGGAGATCTTTGCAGGATAAACCTTATAAAGGATCATTTGTAAATACAGCTAATGTTGTTTTTTTACTGACCTTTTTAGTAAAATGAAAATAAATACTATAAAGTATAAACAAACTCATAAACGTGAAATATGATCAAGTTGCAGAGATGCTAAAAGTGATATTGCAACCCCACAGGCCACAGCCTATCGCAATTGATTGAAGGTTTGTCTTTATATCAAATTTGAAATTTCATACCCAGTAGGAAAAGTGGGTCTAAACTTTCTAATCAATATATACTTCTAAACCTGAAGCAGTTAAGCGCAGTTTCGTCAATATGATTTTTTAAACCACCCATCCTATTTTTAATTAAGTGATTTATTATGATAATTTTCTATCCATTTTTAATAACTATTTTTATCTTAATTTTTCATCCATTTGTGTAGCACAAGATAAGTTATAGCCTATCTTAATTGGACGGAAATTTTGTGATCAGATCGTTATTTACAATTTATACGTGACCAAAGACAATAACTAACAAAAACAATTTATACGTGACTTAATTAATTTTTTTATTTAGTACACTATCTGACAATATTTATACATAACATGACCAAAGACAATAACTTTTTCACGTTTTATATTTCTCTAAATATATCTTCTATGTAAGTTTCTATCTTTACTTTTTTGAATAAGCATAGATATGCATATATACACATGTATTAGATTTAGTTGTAAAATTTTAAACAAAAATAAAATGGAGATAGCTTATGCAAATATATACGTGAATTACAAATCCATATTTTTTTATAATAAAGATTACTTATATCATATGTTTTTGTTGTAGTTTATATAGATATGTTATTGTACCATATAAATATATGAATTTTATGTTAATTTAATGATATATATATATCGAACCATCTAAATAAATAATATGACATGACCCGACCCGACTTGAACCATTTACTATTAATAATTTTTTGTTGTAGTCTTATATTATTTTTCTCTATTCATCTTTTGGTATTATAGTTTGTCCACTTCAATAGGTTTCGGGTTCCAAAAATACGTTATTTAGTCTAATTTATTACAAAATGTGGTTTTATTATTAAATATTACGTTATTTTATCATATTATTGTCTTAATAATCCTACAAATCGATATTCTTAACTCGCTAACTAATTTGAACCTGCAGAATAACATGTTATGACCCGACTTAACTTGATTCGCTCACTCATTCAAACTTGTGCAATAATCCATCATTATCCGATAACTTGACCTATAATTAAATTTGCCGAACCTGCACTTAACCCGAAATGATCGAACCCGTTCGAATGAACCTATTTGACAAATCTAATTATGAGTAATATTTTATTACATATTGAATTACAATTTTTCACATGAAAAAATTTAATTACACAATTAAGTATAAGGAAATTTACCTGAAAATATATTTTATATATATATGGAGATGATTTTATAATCGATAATTTCATAAAAAATTATCAATGTATCAAGAATAAAACTATTAGATAAGTCAGTTTGAGGAGTCGGTCATTTTGATTTCAAATTAAATAACAAGGTTGGGATATTATCTATGGATACTAAAACCTATTGATGGGGTCGATTCGGTAGCTCATTCATTTTTAGGTCGAATTGGATACAAGTTTGTACCGTTATGTATGGAGAGTAAACTAATTGATAGGATTGGTTCTATGGGTTGGTCATTTGAGTTCGGATTGAGTATAAGTTTAGGTTGTTATATGTGGAGAATAAACATTTATGGGTCAGTTTTTACATTGGTCATTTTTGAGTTTGGATATATTACAAATTGGGGCTATTACATGTGGAGAATATAAAATTATTAGCATGGTAAGTTCAGTAGGTTGGTCATTTTGAGTTCGGATTGAGTACAAATTTGAGTTGTTAAATATAGAAAATAAATCAATTGATGAGATCAGTTTGATGGGTGGATCATTTGGAGTTCAAATTGAATATATGTTCGAGATATTATATATGGTGAGCATATTCATCAATAAGGTCAGTTCGGTAGGTTGTTCATTTGAATTCGGATTGAGTATAAGTTTGGATTGTGTAAATTTATATGTCAATTGGATACGGTCATTGCAAGTTTAGTTTAGCTGGATTTAGGTCAGTCGGTTTGGTTTGAGATTGAGTATAAGTTCACATCGTTAATTTTGTAAGTTAGTTAGGTTAAGTCATTATGGTTGTCTTGCAAGTTTATGTTGACCTATTACTGAAGAGAGTCGACTATTTTATATTTCTATTTGAGTTCAGCATTTTGAGCCAACTTGACGAAAAACAAAAGTTATTATTTAAATAATTATACATATGCAATTTTAAAGCTATATATATGACATTAAGTTAGAGTAGTATATATAGATCACATGTAAATTAATACATTATGTTTTCTAATTAAAAGAGTTTTCGAACAAGCATTAGGTCATTAACTACGTTAATACCATCAAGTTTTAGTTTGCTCTACCTAGATTCATATTACTAAAATTAATGAATTAACCTATTCAAGATGTTGTAGTTCTCAAAATACTTACCATATTTAAATAAATTATGTATTTAATTTATAATGTTTGTATCATATCTAAATTAATATATGCTTTAAATTTTATTTGAAAAGGCCCCGGGCAAGGCCCGGGTTATAACTAGTGTGTAATGATAATGATGGGTTCTTGGTACAATAATCAGGATATTCACATTCAACACTTTCTTATCAAAATTACCTGCTTACCCAGAATTTTTTCTGTTGGGATCAACCCAGCACAACAAACCAATTACCAGTATGATGTACAGATGTAAAAACAGAAAAAACAAAAGAAAAGATTCCTATTGTGGCATAAATAGTATAGTGAAAATTTTACAAATGCCAATGTGACATCGGCTATTGGTGCATGCCAACTGTGCAACACATCGCATATCAATATCTTGTGCTAAAACAAGTAAAACA
The DNA here is from genome assembly GCA_963924305.1 of Polygonum maritimum. Classification (NCBI taxonomy): domain Eukaryota; kingdom Viridiplantae; phylum Streptophyta; class Magnoliopsida; order Caryophyllales; family Polygonaceae; genus Polygonum; species Polygonum maritimum. Next base: position 4,381,704 of record OZ002734.1, read on the forward strand.
GAGAACTGAACTTTATAAAACTCAATCTAGTGGAAGAACTTTCAAAGCATCACGTTTCCTTGAAAACTATGGTACTAGATATATACAGTAAAGTAAAAAGGGTGGGCTGAAATAACAAAGGGCTGCCAGATTAAAAAAGAAATCATAATGGAACAACTGGGCCAACATAGTAAGGATCCAAGAATCCAACTTGGCTTCCTCCCATTAAACAGTAATTAATTAACTTGGCAGAACTCATGGTTAGTACCATGAGGTCCCGGGTTCGAGACTCCAAGAAGTCATAATACTTGTGGCGACCCTAATCACTTTTCTTATAAAAAAAAAGAAACTAACAACTTGGCTCCCATTTTAACCCCTCATATTGGGTAAATATTGTTGTACTTTTTTTTTCGATCAGAAATATTGTTGTACTTTAACCCCTCATATTGGGTAAATATTGTTGTATTTTAACCCCTCAAATTGGGTAAATATTGTTGTTGGCAAATCACAAATATTCTTGGGTGCTTTCCATCTAGGCCTGGAATGCTCCCATTTTAACCCCCCAGACGACCCTGCATACATGAGATTCACTGGGTACTTGTTAGAAGAATCGTATTTACATGTCAATGGCATTACGAGTGAATCATGTTGGCTGAATGTTTTTTCATTACTATCTCTTGTTGTGTTCTTATCAAGATCCATCTCCAGAAATGTAAGTTGGTTGAACAACTGCCCACCCAGAAAACAAAGATCTTTAAGAAAGAGGAGCACAAATGTGGCTAAAAGGAAAGTCTTTGAAATGTTGGTTTTGCTCATTTGTGTGGGTTGAGTTGGAGGCCCAGGATTGCATATGGTTGTCACACAGCAACAAGCTTGCAATCACTGTTAAGCGTTTTGGTCGTAACAATCACTGTTGAGAAGAACAGACAATAATATAATTGAGCTACATCAACCTTTAGCTACCATTGATGCCAAAGCCAAATTCCACACACAAATACAACAATCTACTTAAATACCTGAATAGTTCAAATGCACCAGTAAGAAGGTTACAAACTTATTATCCTACACAAGATCCAAATATGCATGTCTCACAGAGGACAACCCTTCAGAAATGTCAGACTTTAAAGGCACACCAAAGTGGACCTCAGCAATCACAATAGACAACAGCATTTGATAAGAAGATTACAAACTTTATGTCTACACAAGATCCAAGCATTTCTCACGAGGAAAGCCCTTCAGAAATGTCAAACTGAAAGGCACACCAAACTCAACTCAGCAACCCTACTCATAATAAATAATAGTACAGAAGATTACATACCTAAAAAAAGCAGATCCAGTTTATTGATATATTAGCCTTACACAAAGCTCCACCTTAATCAGCTCCAAGGTTTCAGACTGATGACAGCCAGTCTTTGGCACACATTAGGGCCTCCATGGTTTCGGGCCTCAAACAGCTCCACTGCTGATCCATATCCCGGCTCACAGTATCAAACACATAAGTGGGCCCCACACTTGAAAGCGGTATTGAAAGGATGTCGCGGGCCATCTTGGAGAGATTGGGGTACTTGATCCTGTTCAGCTTCCACCAGCCGATCACATCGAGTTCTTGCATTCGTGGCAATAGAGACTCGTCCAAGTACTCACCTAGCTCTGATTTCATCTGCTGGCTTGTGGTCTCCATTATATACATGTCAAAGTCGGTCAATCCATTGCTAGTGACAAGACTCTGATTTCCATCTGCCTCCAGACTAACACCATTCATCTCTCCTGAGAGAGCCATGTATTCGTGGAAAAGCCCATGGATTCCCTCATCAGCCATTCTGATATAAGCAGGAGCTTCTTCACCAAAGAGCTTTGCAAAACTGAACTCCACCAGTTTCATTTTGAACCTGGGATCCATAGCCACAGCAATGGCCAACACCAAGAAGGATCCCCTCCAGTAATTCAGAAACTTCTCTTGCAAGACACCAGCAACATTCCTTACAAAGGGGTCTTCACTCGATGCATTACGTGTAAGCTCCAGCTGGATCTTCCAAACCTCATGAAAGAACACGTTTGTGGAAGGCGGGCTTTTTTCTACAAGAAAGTTGGCCGTCTCAATCAGAATCCTGAGGTACATACATATGCTTTCAGCCTGATTCCAGTCTTCCATGGAGGGTGCATCCTTGAACTCGGGGTCAGATGTGTCCAAGCATGAGAAGACTTCCTTCAGCTCGCAAGCAGCAAGTAGCATATCATATGTTGTGTTCCAGCGGGTTACATTGTCAAGCGTGAGAGTTTTGTCACTGGGTACTTGAAGCTGCTGCTTCAGTTCAATGAATTTGTCTTCATGAGCATCAGAAGTTTTTACATACTTCACACTTGACCTGATTTTTCTCACAACATCTTGCCCAGCTGCCAACACATCCTGAGCCATGCCACTGAGGGTACGAGCTAGGCAGCTTCCCAGCAACAGCTGACCATTTAAGACAGACGAATTCTTCACAGAAAGTAACCCCCTCATATTTTCACGTGCTGTGTCACTCAGTGGATGATTGAAAGTGATAGAGCAGAGTTTGTTGTCCAAATTCCAGTATGAAAGACAAGTTCCCACAGCATGGCTAAAAGCATTGTCCGACTCTGGGAAAGGTTCCATCACAACATTAAGCAGGCGCCTATGCAACTTAAACTCTTGATCAATGAATTGGCAGTGTAAGAATACATATCCAGTTGTTTGGCAGGATGTCCACATGTCCAACGAGAGACAGATCCTTCCAGGCATGCCGTCAATGAACTTTTGAAGATTTTGTTTTTCCCTCAAGTACGTAGCCACACAGTCTCCTTGGACAGTACTAAAGTTCACCATATCAAACCGAGGTTGAAGATTTTGTACAAAGGAAACAAAACCAGAATGCTCAACCATCTGTAGAGGATATTCATGCATAATGATCATTCTAGCAATCTCATGTCGACAACGGTCCTGGTCAAATATGAGGTATGGTGCATTTGAGGTTCTATACCGTCTTTTTGGGGTTTCTGTAGTAGCTGGTGTACCGGTGTCAGTCCCACCACTCTTTGGAGCATAAGGAGTTATTTGATTTTTATCCTGCTGACGGAGAAGTAAAGGGCAGCTTCCCTTGGCAATATGGCGTTTCAGGTGACTCGTGCCAGCCACCTTTGAACCAGTACTGTATGCAAATGATTGCTTGCATACTTTGCAACAGGCCCTCCTGCATCCAGCACCAACTGCCTCAATTGTAAAGTGCTCCCAAACTACAGACTTCTTTTTCCTACGTTTGCTTGGTTGAGTCTCTGGATCAGGGAACTCAGAGTTAACCACATCTGTGGGGACAAGCTGCATATTATCAAATTCTGAGCCATAAGGTTCTGAATGGACTAGATCCGAGTTCATTGGCTGAGAATGGACAATCTCTGAATCAATAGACTGCAAAGGGACAAAATCTGAATTGGCCTGCACCTGATGTGCGAGCTCTGAGGTCACCTGCAGCTCGTGCATGAGCTCCGAACTCATCTGCAGTTGGTCTTCAAGATCTGCATTCATAACATCTTCATGCATGGCTTGCGGATGAATATGCTCCGTTTTGACAAACTCATTGTTTTCATGTAACGTTTCCATTTCGTACATGGCAGGATGACTCTCATGACCATATGACTGTGAATTGACATACTCGTCATGAACTTGATGCATATGATCATCTGCATGTGAATAGGTCAACTCAGAAGCAGATAGTTGTTGATCAGGAATATCCACGCTCTTTATTTCTCCCCCTGCACTCAATTGTTCCGAGCTAACAATCTCTGCCTGCTTAACAGATTCCTGCTCTGAGCAAAGCACCTCGTTACTCACCGGATGTGCCTCAGCGTGCTCTGACCCTAAAATCTCTTCCCTCAGACCGTTTGCCCCAGCATGCTCTGAGCCTAGTGCCTCTTCACCTGTCAGCTGGGGGTCAGTATCAGCGTGCTCTGAATCCAATGGCTGTGTGTCAGCTGCAACTGAGCTTGCAGGTTGTTCCTCAGAAGGCTTCAGGGTCCCATCCGGATGTGAATAAGCCAGATCAGAAGCAGATAGTTGTTGGTCCGGAATATCAACATTCATTGGTTCTCCTTCTGTGCTCACCTGCTCTGAGATAGCACCCTCTGGCTGCTTAACAGATTCCTGCTCGGAATCAGGCACCTCATCACCCATTGGATGTGCCTCAACATGCTCTGACCCTAAAACTTCGTCAGTCAAACCCTCAGTCCCAGCATGCTCCGAGTCTAGTGCCTCTTCACCTTTCAGTTGGGACTCTGTATCTGCATGCTCTGAATCAAATGGCTTTGTTTCAGCTGCAACTGAGCCGATGGGCTGTTCCTCAGAAGGCTTCAGGTTCTCATCTGAAGGTGCAAAGGCCACCTCAGAAGCAGGTTGTTGTTGATCAGGAATATCAACATTCATTGGTTCTCCTGCACTCACCTGTTCCGAGCTAACAGTCTCTGCCTGCTTAACAGAAACCTCAGCCTCTTCACTCAAACCATTTGTGTCAGCATGCTCGGAGTCTGGTGCGTCTTCACCTGTTGGCTTGGACTCGTTATCAGCCTGCTTTGACCCCAAAGTCTGTGTGTCAGCTGCAACTGAACTGAGAGGTTGTTCATCAGAAGTCTTTGGGGCCTCGGTATCAGTCACCTCGTGGTTTTGTTCAACAGTAGCCATTCTGCACGCCAAACAGGTAGAGAAGGAATAAGTCCCATTGGAACTGAATAGCCATTAGCAAAGACTGAGAATTTCAAACAATATCAACTAGCAGAAATCACCATCAATCACACTACAGGAGTAAAGGATACTAAAACAACGCCTAAGAATAATGATTAATGGGTATTTTAAGTTCCGTCACCCATCTCAGATTATATTGTTCAAAGCTCACTACAAACTAGTGAGTACATGATGAAATTATTTTATAGCGTAGATGTAATGTTACATAAGGCTTCAACAAACTCAATTCAAACATACATTCACTTCACAAGAGCCAGAGGGAATATCAAGCATTCAAACCCCCACCAAGAGATAACTTCATACAATCATACGCACCTACCACACTAAAACAACTTATAAGAGTTTCTAGATACTGCAAAATAGAAGCTTTCCAGCTGCCTAAAACTTGAAAAAAGATCGAAGCTTGGAAGCATAGAATCAGAAAGAAGAGCCATCATTGACTAAAACAAAGCCAACCCAAACAAAACACCGAAATTGAGGCTTAAGCACCGAAAGAGAGGTGTTTGAGAAGAAGGAAAAGACCAAAACTTACGAATCGTGACCGGATCTGGCGTTCGACTGTCCCGAGCAGTAAGCTGGGAGTGAAATTGGGCTTTGTGGGTTGGGGCGAAGACCGAAAACCTTGACCGCCGAAAAAGGGAAATTGAGAGGAAGAAATAATCAGAACATACGAATCGAAACCAGATCTGGCGTCGACTGTACCAAGCAGGAGCTCAGAGTGGAGTTGGGCTTTTTTGGATTGGGAAAACCAAAAGCCCTAAATTGAAGAAGGGGAATTGAGGGATTGGAAAAGGGCCCGAAGAGAGAGGAAGAAGGAAGAGGGATTTTGTAATTGGTAATTGGATCGGATGGGGGAGAATGAGACGCGTGAGCGTGACGGCGTTTGCAATTGAAAGAGGGGGAATTAGGGTTTGGGGGGAGATTTCAATTTGGGCCTTTTTTTTTCCTATTTTTATCTTTTATCTTTTTGCCTTCATGACTACCGGACAGAACACTAGAACAGGTTAGGGTGATCGTGTGGGCTGTTTCAGACTTGTGTACTCTTTTATTTGGACGAAGAGTTTGTGGTGTACTTTTTTTTGGTTTGGTTAGCTCTCCTCTTCTTTTGCTTTGCCTGAACTTAGGCCTGCTTTTGCTTTGCTTCAATCAAATGAGTTGTGTACTCTAGACATAAAGTATTTTCGTTTGTAAAGTGAAATGGGGTCTTAGGGTGCATTATGCAGGAAAATTTTACTAACTCATAAGTATTCGAGTACTTATTTTATAAAATGAATAGTTGAATGATTGTTTGGTAAAAATAATTTGTATCGATTTATAAATAATTCGTCAGTTTTCTCCATACTTTTATAAAATAAGCACAATTTTCATAAAGAAATATAAGAAAAGGCTCAACATTTTCCTACACCAATTTTCCAACCCTTATCCCAAAAACACCCCTTTTTCTCATCAGGACGTCGTTCTCCTTCTTCTTCGTCGATTTTTCTATTTTTCTATTTTTCTACCCCTTTTCTCACCAAGTTGTCGGGTCGGAGAATGACGGACCTAAGACTACAGAGGACAAATAGCTGGAGAACTACGACGACCGGAGGAAGGCGAACCCAACGCTGCCACAAATGAACGTCAAGAGAACGACAACGACCAAAGGAAGACAGCTTTGAGGACGAATGGTGAGAGAATAACGAAGTCGTGCTATTGTGGTAGTAGATCGTCTTTGAAGATTTCAATACAAGATGGGTTTTATTTTTTATTTTTTCTAATTCACTTAGGGGCAAGATGGTAATTACATAAGCTCTCCATATAATATAAGCAAATCGTCTCACCGAACAGTCCAAACACCCAATTAATTATCCTAAAAATAAGTTTTTAATTTTAGTTTCAATAATTGTAATAACCGCTATTTTTATAAAATATAATATATATATATATTGAAAGTGTAAAAAATATATTCTTATGAATTTGTTTTTTTTAACGATAAACTAAACTTTCAAGACGTAATATTATTCATTAAAATAAAATTTAAAATGTAATTTAGTATAGAAGTGTTGAAACCCGAAAAACCTTTGGTGAAGATCACGATGAGAACAAGTGGATCAACTAAGTAAACCAACAAAACAGACCCTTAACGCGGTGAGTGTCTAGTTTTTGCAGCTTTGGGTCAAGATCTTTACGAAATGTCAATGTGGGACAAAGGTACCTCGTCTATGTGTCACGCCTTTATTGGCCATTGAGAGTGGTCAGCGCGTGACGTTCACCCCCCGTCCACTTCACTGGATGGGACGTCGCCCACTTGCCTAGATTGGACACCATCCACTTGGACAAGACGCTTGCCCACTTGCGTATGCTCTGAACGCGGTGATCACAAGTCCTAGTGGCTTGTGAGTTTTTAAATGGAAGGGGTGGAGCTTTCAGATCACCAACGCGGTGACGGACATTCCGAGTATCAACAAGACGATAGAAGTTTATAATTTAAAAAAAAATAAAACTAAGTATTTTGACTTATAAATAATTTGCAAATCTAATCAAGAAAAAGAGAAAAAAAAATGTGGATTGAACAAAGCCTTGACCTTCTTTCCATCCTCTCAAGCCCTTACCAATTGTGTCAACTCATTATCATGTTTATTAAGGAAACAGATATGTATTAACCCAAATTAGTTTAACCCCCGTACCATATACGGGTAATGTGATTATAAAACCGATTATGTTTCATGAACTTCTTCGATAGGCCATTATATAGGCTTATTGTTAAATAGAAATTAATCCTATAGATATAGATATACATGTGGCTTCAAAGATTGTTATATGATTTTATCTCCATTGTTTGTTTTAAAAGATAGGAAATTTAGATGTAGTAGATAGGAAATTATGAAATATAGATATAGTCTAATTATCTGTTTTAAAAAATCAAAATTTTATTCCAAAATTATAATCCAAAAAAATAATATGATACAAATTTGGCCCGACGACCTTCCAACACTAGCAAGAACAAGATGCAACGAAGTTAGATATAGATGGGAACTGAAGGCACAAGAACAAAATCAACAAAAAACAAGAAGAGCAACAAGAAGTGTAAAAGATAAGAAGAAGAATCAATTGAATCGATAACCCTTGTTTAGTTATAACAAGAACCAATCCAAATGATCATGAGACCCATCTTAAAACAATCCCACACAAGCAAGGTACAGATCCTTGAAACACGAGAAGGATGCATTGTAAATGCCTACGAACACCAAACATATACGAGGTCGACATAACGTAAGGGAAAACCAATCCAAACTCAAGACCGATCCCTCATCTAGGGCACTCAGCTCCTCCATATGAGGACTCCTCCTCTCAAGGAAACAATCTTATTTTTCAAAGCCTATAAACTCTTAAGAATAAAACCGATCTAAGTTATTTATATGTCTTACATGAACTAAAAAGAAATAACTAAAAGGCCCAAACACATTGGTCAAAAATAAGCCCAAAAAACACTTAAACTTTAGGATGGTGCAAATGAGCTTGACTCCATATATAGTCCTTCATCATTCTTCCCTTCTTGGCAAAGATTCGTCCGTGAATCTTGAGTGTCCTCTACATCATCATGTTTCTGGACAAAGTCATTTGATCCACAAAAGAGTCTTCATGCTCATCATGGTCCATGTCGGAACATGTAGAATTTAAAGAACACATAGCAAAAATTACCAACACTTTGCAATATTAGATAATTGAAACGCTCACAGATGTTTCACTTATGTGTTTACACTCCATTTTTGATATTATGATGCCCCCTTTTGATTAAAGGTGTGCTTGACATGGATTGAATTCGAGACAAGAATGAAAGTTGAAAATTTGATAGACTCAAGTACAAACACAACTCAAGATTAGATTCAAACAAAGGAATTATGACAATCCTTAGGCCATCCGCAATCATGAACCCGAAAACGGATTCTTAACCCCCCACCTCATTCTTTAAAACTCACATTCTTTATATTATTATTTATTTAATTTCGTTATTTGATTCTTGTCATTATTTAATAGTAAGGTATAATATTCAATTATATTGCTTTTAAATATAATGAGTAATTTACTTAATTAAAGTATGACGTTTAAAATAAATAGAAACGACAAAAGACATATTTTATTTCACGTTGAATTAAAACCATGAAAATACATTGAAACAAAGGGATAAAATATTGTGACAACAAATGTGAAGAGTGATTTCAATTTTTTGTTCGTTTATTTTTGTTTAAGTCCTTAGAATATGCTTATTTATTTTCATAATGCTCTAAAATGTTTAATTTATTACTAAAATGTGTAGAACTAATATTTTTTTTCCATTAAGGATATTAATTATCTTTGTATAATGCATAAAGTATATGTATAAGTTTTTTTAAACCAAAACACATATAAAATGGATGTCTACGTATAGATAAAAACATAACAACAATATTTGATATTTATTATTGAAAAGATTAAAATGCGTTATTGTTAAAATAATCCCAAAGTAGTTTTTTAAATAACAAAAGTGAAAAAAAGATAACCGTTGGTTTAAGTCGGAGCGATCATAATGTGCCATGTGTACTTGTAACTTTTGTGGGTGCAAAATTGGAGTTGAACCCCCATTTTTTGTCCAGCATAGCACTTAAAAGTCCGATGAAACTGGACTCTTATTTGAAGCCCACTTTATCGATTCTTATTTTATTTCCACTAAGTGTAAGAACTTAATTATTATATTAAGTTTAAAAACCCCCATTGTGGGTGGCCTAAGAGAATCTAAAATTGCGTCGCTTTGATTCAAGCCAAGTTATGTGTGCCTAAATTGTGATTTAAAGGAAAGGGTAAAGGTGTGATTGGAATAATGTGGGAGTGGTTTAAATAGTGTGAGAGTGGTTGGAATAGTGTAGGAGTGGTTGGAATAGTGTGAGAGTGGTTGAGATGAGATTATGACAATCCTAAGACCATGAATATCGGGGCATCATATAACGTATCAGAGTAGTTTCTGTAAAAAAAAAAAAAAGTGGGGTGATATTGGTGGGAGAGGAGCGTTTACCGATACGCATCAGCAACAAAGAAGTGCATGTGTATATTTGGTAAATGCGGGTCCATCCACATTTACATAGAGGTGACACCAGTGGGAGAGGAGTAATTGTGGCGCCCATCCACATGCAATCAATATCCATGGATTATTTGGTAAATGAATTAAGAGTGTGTACGTGTATGTTTTATTTGGTAAATGAATTAAGAGTGCGTACGTGTATGTTTTTTTTTTTGCTAAACTTTTAATTAAAATGAAAATATTTTAAATATACCATGATTCATAATTTTTTTATCTATCCATAAACACCAATTTTGTATACATTTTTCTATTCTTGTACAAAATGTTAGTTATTAGTATGTATTGAATTAAACAAATACATAATTGACCCTTTTAAAATAACTTGATTTGAACATAAAAAATTATCATGTTTTTATATTTTTTAATCTACTACATGTTATTAACTAATTATTAATTTACATTTATCTTACTTTAAATACGTTAAATACTTTGAAAGTTAGGTATATCTTACTTTAAATATATTAAGTACTTTGAATATTAGGTTTATCTACTTTATTATTAAAATATTTAATTTTACTTTGAAAGTTAGGTAGGTCAATTAGTTGAAAGTTAGGTGGGTCAACTAGGGCCTTTTTTAATCGAACCGGATGTTCGTTTATGGACGGGTTCTGAAACTGTTCAAGGTTTCCAGAAAACCGGGTTCAGCTTGAACAATTTAGTAACCCGTCCATATTTGAGTGCGCGACCGAATTTTCAGAGTGCGCAAACGAGCGGCCTTCTAAAATCTCTCCATAAACAAGCAAGATCAAATCTCAACAAAGCAAGAGAAAAAGAGACCGAGAAATCAACACAGAGTTACTCACAATGGGAGTGTCTTTGATGGGAGTGTCTTTTGTCAGGTAAAAATAGCATAGTCAAAATTATGCCAAAGAGAAGAAGGTATACCCTTGTTATATTTTCACCAAAAACAGCTTGCATTCTCCACAAGATCGAGCAAAGTTTGATTTGGAGGAAGGAGAAAAGAAACAAGATGATTCCACTAACAAGTAAAGCAAAGACACGTGATATTAATTGGTGGAAGTAAGAAAAATGTGATAAGAGGTTACACAAATATGGCCAACTTCTTGCAGGCCACTAAGTAAGCGGACGGTAGCACAAGAAAAGAAAGAATGAGTCACTCTCTGAAAAATGGTGGGGACTGAACAGAAAAAAAAAAAAGAGAAGAGGAATCATGCATGACACAAAAACAACCACTCATAAAACGACATGGCCACAAACAAGTGAAAGATGCAGAGGGCGCAACAATATAGGCCATGTAGGTTGCGATTTTGGACAGTAGTTGGATGTAAACCCTAAATAATTTATGCAGAGGGCGCATTTAAAACGACATGGCCACAAACAAGTGAAAGATGCAGAGGGCGCAACAATATAGGCCATGTAGGTTGCGATTTTGGACAGTAGTTGGATGTAAACCCTAAATAATTTATGCAGAGGGCGCATTTAAAACGACATGGCCACAAACAAGTGAAAGATGCAGAGGGCGCAACAATATAGGCCATGTAGGTTGCGATTTTGGACAGTAGTTGGATGTAAACCCTAAATAATTTATGCAGAGGGCGCAAAAATGCTGGATGATTTTCAGCTCTACGTAGCAATGTGGTATGCAAACAGATTAGATACATCAGCAAGATTCATAACTTATTAGGAGGACCTGATTGTACACCCTAAATAATTTAAGCAGAACAAGGTAGTTTCAACATGTTTTTGATTCATTGATTGCACACTGGTCATTTGACTCATTTGACACATTTCATTCCAATTCTAGACCATGAGGCCCTATGTGAATATTATTAAGGCACAATCATATGTTCAAAACTAACTCAGAACCATTAGCAATAACAAGAGTTTGTGCTCAAAACTAACTGGAAACCATAAGCAATAATGAGCTGCACACCGTCAAAAGGCATAAGTGGACAACTTTCATACAACTTTCATAGAAGTAACTTATTCATCATAAGTGGAAAATGAAAATTAGAAATACTAGTTCCTTCTCTTTTCTAGCCATATTATGAATGAACATGTGAAACACTCTAATTTCAATAGTAATCTGGAAACATAATCTTCCTTAGAAGCACTATTGAAGCCTCTACTCTCTTGTCGGGATGAAGTTGCCCTTCTTCAATATAATACTTGTTCAAATCGAAATCACGTACATAATCAAAGCTATTATCAGTACGGGAATTGAAGGCTTTATATGGGATCAAGTTCAAATCAAAGTCCTGCTTGTATTTGACTTTAATATACCTCGGTCAGTGGGAGATTCAAATCGAATTCCTTTGATTTTTTTTGGTCGGGATCGAATTCCTTTGGTTGACGATATATATATGCTTGAAGTTTCGCATAGAAATCAACATCATTGATGTCTATAGCACTTGGTGAAGCCATAACGAAATCTTGATCAACAACAACTATTCATAAGCAATCACAAAAATTACAAGCAAATAAGAATAGTAGTAAAAGAAATTGGAGTTTTACCTTGATTAATTGATTGCCTAACCTTATAAATTTGTTAAGTGTGATGAATATTGGGTAATGAATTTGCAAAGAAAAGGGTTGTAGCGTAATATCCGGGATTTTTCCGAGCCATTAACTGATAAACCTTGACAGTCGGGGACTATTTAAAAATAAAATTAAAAGTTCCCTACTATTTTTCGGGTAAATTTTTGGTCGAATAAATACCCGATAACTCTTACCTCCGTTTGATATTTATTTATTTTTTTTTTCCTGTGTGCATGCTTTTGTAATTGGTGGTAGACTCTCCTTCTTGCCACCTCCTGTTCGTGCCCCTTCTTTCCTCTAGGCTGACTTGCCAGCTCATTCCTTCTTCCCTTTTCTTTCTTTCCCTTCCCTTATCCTTTGGCTTTGATTGAAGATGAGATAAGTGTTCTGTTGTGCCCCATTGTTTATCTCCAATTTCCTTGCCTCTTACGCATGATCACTCTTCTGGGCATCTCTTTTTCTCAGACCATTCCTTCCGTTTCTACTTCCCACTGTCGTTCATTATCATAGCCAGTTGCTCTGCTTTACGTTAATTCTGACGAATAGATTCGAAAATTCATATCTCCCTCGTTTCTTACTCAAAAATCACGAAACAAGTCTCCAGATTTAGATTAGAGAGTCCTCTTCAAGTTTCGTGTTGTGAGTTTGGCAAGAAACCGGCTCGAAGTGGGGCAATTTTACCATTGAAGGTCGCGGACCTGCTTGGGAACAGAAACTCCGATCAGTCTCGGTAATTGAGCTATATCTCTCTCGTTTCTTGCTGGAAAATTCCGAAATAAATTCCTGAGTTTAAGTTAAGGAGTCCTCTTCAATATTCAAGTTATAAGTTCTCCCAAAAGCTCAACGTAAATGGGTCGGATTAATTGTTGAAGTTGGTTGCGCAGTTTGTTCGGTTTCCGGCGACTTGGAAACTCAGTTGATTGGACCATGATTTGAGCTTGGAAATGCTCCAAATTAATTCTTGAGGTAGGTGAGGGGTTAATATACTTGGATCTTCAATCGATTTTGTGAAAACCCGTTCGAATTAATTGATGGGAATTTTTCTAGAAAAATCGGACTCGTCGGAGACTCGCCGGAGTTCTGCCGGAATTTCGCCGGAGGACCAGCCACCCCTGCACCACCAGTGAACTCCAATTAAGCCAAGAATTCCATATCCGACCTTCTTCGGTAATTTGAAGGTGACCGGAGTTGCCTCGATTTGCGTGCCTCGACTCGTCTCGGTTTTCGTGCAAGGCTTTGTTTCGAGTTTTGAGCCTCAATGACATCTCGGTATCCGTGCCATCCCGTGGCTTAGAGGCTCGAAAGGATCGGGCGTTGACTTTCCCGTTTCCAATAGCTCTTCAAACGCTAAGGCAAGTGGACGTTTTTCTCCCTTGTTCCATTAAACGAGATACTTAGTTCCATGTGATCCAATTGATTGGGATTGATTTATGTGCAAATAAAAAGAACTAGGTTGTTAGAATTAATGACCTTGTTGTTATTTTCAGTATTGCGATAGAACTGGATTGTAGGTCCGCTATGTGAGACCTTGTGTGTAAATATGTCTCGTTTGAGACATTGTTATGGATTAGAATAGTTATTAGGGTAGTTTCAGGGATGGGGCGTGAGCGTCTGATAACATCTCTTTAAAAGATTGTACCAGGATGTCCCTATACCTTGGTACTCGAGTCATGACTCTGCCCACTTTGTCCTTGAGGGGTGACGCACTCTAGCTAAGTGCATTAGCGCTACGCGCTCGAAAAATTGATCAAGGATCCAATATCCTTGTGACCTCGGCAATGGATGGCCGAGTTGATTAAAAGCTGTCAAACTGAATGCTTTGGTTGAAAGTAATGCAAGATAAGTGCGTTATGCACGTAATTAAAATACCAGGTTGGTGAGTTTGAGCTGATTGCTCGGTGGATGATTTCTTTCAGTGTATTGATGTGAATAAAGAATCCCAACAAATTCTCTTATGTCTTCCTAAGGCCGCTCAACGACATTCTGTCGTTGAGGTTATCTATTCTATCTTCTCTTTTATGAAGAGGTGCTACTGATGAAGTTCGATACCAACTTTTGGATTATAACGTTGTGAACCTTAGCTACGTTCCACTTGCTTAGTCTTTCATAGACTAACACGTCCGCTTTCTTCTTTTTCTTTTCACGAACCGGATACGGTTAGCAGGATTCCAAGGTGTTGAGCTGAAGGACTAACTTGTCAGAAGACGAAGATAATCCACAATCTGGTCTGAGTAAATTTTCTTTTGGATGACTGTAATAGTCTAGATTATCTTTCCTTAAAAGTCCTCTTTGAGGCACTGGTCTGTATATATTTCCTTTCCATATGCGCGTAAAAGCAAACGTCTGGGGTTTCTCGATCGTGGTGATTTCGTTTTAAAAAGCCTGAGTAGTTTTGGATTAGGTAAATCCGAGATTACTGGCGGTAATACTCTCGTAGTAGGTAGAGGGTGTTACATGTAGGGTGTACGATTGGGAAGAAGACTACTGCATATTTTGAATTGAGCGGCAATGAGACTGAAAATATTAGGCGCTAAATTCATTTTGGTGAATTAATTTTTGGAAAAGATTGTGTTGAAACAAATCATAATAGGTGGTAGAAAAAAATTGGGTGATGAAAAAAAGAAATTACATAAAAAGGAGGAAAAGGATATGGTTGATTGCTTGCCATTTAAGTGTGATATGGTAGATGGGCAAATCTGGAAAAATAGTGGTAAAATGTTATCTCCCATACAGGGCAGTACTTGAGGGACCATAAGGAATTCCGGGAATAAGATAGCTCCTCGACCATTACGAACCACCAATATAGTCGTACCATATGACACGCCAGAACGAAATAGATAAAGGAGGCCCCTTTATGAAATCTTTTACCATCTTCTGGAATTTCCTAAAAGCAGCATTATCAACAGTAAACTCCTCCTTTACGTCCTGTTTTAAAAGATCTGCTTTATACTCATTTAGGGTTTGGAATGGAGGGAATATAAGCCCCTTATTAAGGATTCCATATCTCGTGTAGTAAAACGATAGTTGTGGTCAGGGCCGGCCTTTTGCCTTGTTGGCCTAGGGCGATGGCCCAAGGCCCCAAGGCAATAGGGGGCCCCTAACCTAGATAGTATTAGTATCTATCTATATCTATATATACTATAAATTTAGGAGGGAAACTCTATAAATGCTCCATTTATTGATTATTGCAATCTTACTTGTATCAATCTCTTTGGTGACATTTTTATACGTTTACCCGACCGAATTTTGTCAGCCGTAATCGAT
Source organism: Polygonum maritimum (assembly GCA_963924305.1). Taxonomy (NCBI): domain Eukaryota; kingdom Viridiplantae; phylum Streptophyta; class Magnoliopsida; order Caryophyllales; family Polygonaceae; genus Polygonum; species Polygonum maritimum. Next base: position 4,397,291 of record OZ002734.1, read on the forward strand.
TCATGTGTTATTTTTCGGTAAGACTTACTATACTTAACATTTTATTTAAATTGATCAATTGATTAGTTATAGTTATTAGATTTAAAGTTGGTTGATGATTTGGGTAGTTTAATGGTGTTTTAGACTAGTTTGATTAAAGGTGGTGATTTAGTAATTTTTTTGCACGAAGGTGATGTAGTAATTTGTGTGTGCTTGAATTATCCCTTGTTGGTAGTGTAAACTTAGGGGGTGGTTCATGGAATTGATAAGTAATTAATTAGTGAAGGGTATTCACTAATTTGGTGCTTAATTAATTTATTTTTGTGTAATTGTATCAGTAAAACACTCAAATTTCCATTGAGATCTTTTTTGCTAATTTTTAAGATCCTAATCATTTTATTTAAGGATTTGAGAACATGCACTCAAATTGTTAATATTCTGGTCTACAAATTGCCCATGCACTAATTTGGTGGTAGAAGGATTTGAGAACATGCACTCAAATTGTTAATATTCTGCTCTACAAATTGCCCATGCACTAATTTGTGGACTTCCGTCACTTTTGCCGTCTCTTTTACAACTATAGATCCAATAAACAAATGCGGACCGCCTGACCACTGAAGAGTTTCTTTCAAGTCCAAAGAACACGAACCTGGTGGAAAGACATCGTTCAGAAGGGGACAAGACCTTATAAACAAATCGCGAATCTCAGTTTCAAAGGATGCGGTTGTCTTTGCTGGCCACGTTGGTCTCACTGGATTGCTGGGGTTTGACATTTTTTACCGAGGATAAAAAGAACCCTGAAACACTGTTGGAGAAAAGGGTAGTCAAAGTAAGTGGAGAATTGCTTGTACGTGGGTGTAACTTTAAAATGGTAAAAATGCCTTGTTTTTTTAATCTGTTATAATATTATTATTATCGGATATGGATGTACATGGATAAGCTTAAAACCCTAGATTCGATCTTATCCCATCTCTTGTACCCTCTATATAAAGACCATTATGGGTGACCTAATAATACAGATCTGATCTCTCTCCCTCTCTCAATTCTCTCTGATTGTTTATGATTTCTCTAGTTTTATAACACGTTATCAGCACGATTCGTTTTTAACCCATCTTCGATCAACACCGATTGTTTTATCTATGCATATGCTCTTTTTGTATACGCATCAAGCATGCATACCTTCTGAAAAAGGGTTCGAAATTAATTTTGATCGCTTAATGCCTCCCACTAATTATTCTCGATTGATTTTATGTTTCCTATCAATTGTTCTGAGTTCTCCTTGATTGATATATTCATGCATAATTTCACTTACTCTCAATCGGTTTCAATCTACAGATTACTTGTCTCTTTGCCCTGCACAATTTCATAAAGCAATTACATTCGGTATATTTAAGCACTTAATAGCCATTATAATATTTGTTTATATAAATCCGTGCACCGTATATGAGATATGCATGATCGATGCAATTACGGTGTTTGTTTTCGTTTTCTTTTTTATATCGACTAATGTTGCATAAAGATATAATTTTGATTCAACTTTTTATATCGACTGATGTATTTACAAATAAATTTGTCCATGAAACGACAAATTAAAGTCATAATTTTATCTCCTGAAGAGATACAATTTGATTCAACTCCTGAAGAGTTGAAAAGATAAGGATTATATTACCCCCGAAGTGGTAATTGTTATTCCTAGAAGTGAATAAAATATCAATATGTAATCCCTGAAGTGATTACTTGAATATGATTATCCCTAAAGCGATAATCAATACACTATACTCTAAGTGATAGTTCTGATCCCTCGAAGTGGGTGAAACAAATGAATCCATCCCTAGAAGTGGATGAGATAATAAAAGTTTATACTAAGTCATCTCTTGAAGTAGATGAAAAATGTTCTATGACAAATATTATCTCTTGGAGTAGATAATAAATTACCACAAATATTATCTTTTGGAGTAGATAATAAAAGACCAAATCACATCTTGGAGTATGTGATTAAGCAGTCTTATTAAGTCTTATATATCACATCTTGAAGTATGTGATCGATTAAGTGGTCTTATATATCACATCCCGAAGTATGTGATTGAAAGGTCTCGAGGTCTGGAAGACTTCACATTGAATCTCATGTCACAAGAAGTTGACAATCTTTTATTATATTTTATTTCTTTATTTATGTTTCTCAATTTAATTATTCATGTTAGTGTTTACATATATTTTTATTTGTTTTTAAAGTTAAAACGTATCATCCCCTAAAGCAGATGGATATATGACATTGTCCTCGTAGAGACAATTTTGCAATCATCCCCGAAGAGATGAAATAATAAAACATATATATTACTCCCTGAAGTGAGTAATGATAGAAAACATCACTTCCTGAAGAAAGTGATAGGAGTATTATCCTTAGAAGTGGATTTACATATACAACTATTTACTTGTTGTAGTAAGTGATGAGAAGAATTCATCTCTAGAAGTAGATGAACATACCATCTCTAGAAGTAGATGAACATATCATCTCCCGAAGTAGATGATAAATGGTTCAAGATATATTCTATTTTTTGTCACTTGGAGTTGACAAATGGAATATTTATGAAAATTCATTCTTGAACATAATGATGATACATTATTCATTGTCACCTGAAGTTGACAAATGAGATGTTTGGGAGAATTATGCAGCACTTGAAATTCTAGGAGAATTGTGCTAAACTATAATTATAGTTATCATCATCAACTCCATACAAGCCTGAAGACTCGATTTTTGGATAAGAAGAGATCACTGTAAACTCTTGGGGAGTTAGAAGATCTCATACCAATCATGTACTCCAGAAGTAGTACAAGAAATATGACATGTACTCCAAAAGTAGTACAAGAAACATGAGTTTTTGTTATATTCAGAACTAGTCCTAAATAACCCCATACCTAGCATGAACTAGGAGTTCAAGGTCGTGGTTGACCAACCTCTTGCATGCTTGAAGCATGCCTCCTCCGGAAGAGGGTGTGAAAGAGGTCACAATATATTACGCATGCGGCCGCTAGTCATGGTTATGACTTATAGCTAGAACGTTAGGGGTAAATTTGATGTCGAGAAGGACATCCGAGATAAGGGATATCCCATAAGTGATAAGAACCACAACTTATGAGTATAAGTGTGGAGACCGGTCTAGTCAAAATTAAAGTTCTGAATGCACCCATTTTTGAGGCATCTAAAATTAATATCAAGATAATGATTTATCTGATTTGAGTTGATGAGATCCCAAACTAATGTATAGATCACCGCTATGTTCAATGGTAGAAAACCATATTTGTCAATGGTGTCATAACACCTACTATTTGAAAACCAGAAGTTTTCACAATCATACGCATGACAAACTTGGTGTAAAGGTTGAGATGACTCTTAAAGAGTATATCCCATTGAACAAGGTAGTATCACTAACCAGAAGTTAGTTGATAATAAAGTATCCTTGTGGCATGATTAACTTGGTCACTCAAGAAAAATAATGGTCCGCATGATTGGTGTAGGACCATAAGAACATGAGACCTGAAGTCTCTTCAAGATCGAGTGACCTTGTAACTATGAAAGGCTTGTGCTCTTGGTAAATTAGTAGCAAAGCCAGTATAAATAAAGGAATTTAAAGTCTCCTATGATCCTTGATTGGGTTCAAGTGATATATGAGGACTTGATAAATCGCCATGTGAGCCATTGTGAATTATCATAATGTTGAAAGATGCCTCAACCCATTGGCTCCATTGAATATTGAGGAGAATCAAATCAGTAGTGGTTGAGCATTGCGTAGCTCTCACACACATTCACAAAACGACTCAAGTAGAGTCGTCAATAATGTAGTCATAATTGATAGCTAGGCAAGGGCTTATACATGACATACACGACTTGGAAGAGTCGTTGATCCATTAGGGCCATGAAGTTGTTAATTCTAATGTGGAAAGACTGCTTATAGAAAATTCTCCTACTTGAAGCTTATCTCTAGAAGAGATTAACTGCTTCATATGTCCTCCATCTCCCTAGATAATTTTTGAAGTAATGTCACACAAAAGGAAAGTTGGGATTAAACGAGAGGATTGGGTCCTTCTCGTTTAACGAATACCTTGAGCTTATAAGCAGTGGTCAATATTTTGCTCGGTATTAAAATTGTCACTTTGGCGATGTGAAAATCCCAACTTTAAGGGGAGAATATAAGTGAGACTAAAAGTTAAAGCGACTGCATGGGATGCAATTTGCTATGTTAGATCCAAAGATAACTAAACTAGAAGTTTAGTGGATCGTATAGCTAGCATGCAACCAAGTATATGTGATAATGTAAATAAAAGTGACAAAGTCAAGTCACATACACCAGCCTAGGTTGCACCACCTCGTTTGGAGATTCCAGAAGTAACTCCGAGCAGAACAAATATTTCTCAATCACTGTTGAAGGGTTTCTTGAACAAATAAATTTGTAGTCAAGACCCCGCTGAGTATAGCGAAGTCAGGATCGTCCACGGGAGTGAGAATAGTGCTAAGATTAGTCGATAAACTACGAAAGAGCAAAAGAAACGTAAACAAACAGAGTCAGGATCGACCAGAGGAGGGTCGATCTCGACCCTTAGAGGGTCGAACCTGAGAGCAAACTAGCACGAATCACACAAAAACTCAAGCGAGGGCTCGAACACGACGGAGGGAGTCGGGATCAAGGCAAAAGATACGAATTTCAATCAATAAAAAGGCAAATCCTAGGGCTAGGGCTACCACAACAACAACCATACATGCTTTTGACAAGAATTCACAACTATCATGCCATCTAGATCATAGAAAAGTTAACTTTCGCAAACAATTCAAGCCATTCAATCAACTTTCGCAAATTAAACAACTTTCTACCTATCCTTCAACCTAGGAATATCAACTTTCGCAAATAATCCTATTAGAACTAGTCAAGTGATTAACTTTTCACTTTCGCTAGGGTTAATTACAAGTCATGCCTCAATTTTCACCAAGGATTAAGCACAAGATAGGTTAGATATGATCCTTAAGCATTTAAGTCATGAATTCAAGTTTTAAACATCCATGATTGTGTTGGGTTTTTGCCCAACCCTAGAACTTAAGAAGACTACTCACACATAACAAAGAGAGAAGAGGAAGAAGAAGAAGAAGACATCATCAAACCAAACTAAAACTCAAATTAAGCAAAAGATCAATCTTACAAACCTCAAACTTGCTCTCCAAGTCTTCTCCTTAATCCTCCAAGTATCCAAAGTATGATATGTTAAAAACTATAGGTTCAACCTCCTTTTATAGACAAAAAGGAGTCCTAATCTAACTAGGAAACACAAGCAAAACACCTTCCTAAAATACAAACTAGGAAACTTCAACTTGCAATCCGGATAAAAGGAAGTCGGTAACGCGCGATCGACCCTCCATAGGGTCGATATCGACCCCTTAAGGGTCGATCCTGAGGCTCTGGTTCCTTGTGCTCTAAGTTTGGTCAAATGGCTCGAGGTCGACCTCCTTGGGCTCGATCTTGGGGTCGATTTCTTGACTTCTCTTCTTGATTTTGCTCCTTTTTAGCTCTTCTCCTTGGTTCTTTCACTTGAATCTTCCTCCTAGCTCAACCATCCTCTCCAAGTCTCGCTCCAAAACCCATCTCCAAGCTTCAAAACACCTACAAAACGATACAAAAGCGCGTAGTTTCCGAATCTCAAGGAAATACGAAAACTCATGCAAAAAGACTCAAAAACACAAGACTCAACTACGAAAAACAACTTATACTAACCTATCTAGACCCTAAAAATCTACCTAAAAACGCGGACATCAAAACACCCCATACTTAGACTTGCTTGTCCTCAAGCAATAATCATGCAAATCAAAACCAATAACACAATCTTCAAGCATAGCCCTTGTCAAAACATTTTAAACATAAGTGAAAAGAAGACAAGTAATTTTAACGTCATCACATATGTATAAGTCTCGAGCTAGGCAATCACAATCCAACCTCACAAGGGATATAAATGTGTTTCTCTCATCTCTCATGTGTTTAGGCTATCAAATCAACTCTCATCTCAATCTTTATGCAGCATCTACTTCATCATTGAGACTTATATCACCAATCTCTCTACCTAGAGAAGTCAAAACACATCAACCTTCATAAGAACTTAGGCTCAATGAAATCTTCATAGAAGACTCATTCGGCCGGGTTGTAATGGGGCTTGGTAATAACAATAGGTAAGGAAGTTATTTGGCCATGTGGTGCTAAATCCGGGAATCAAACTCCTAAATACAACACTTCAAACCACAACAACTCACTCACTTTTTCTTTTCTCTTTTCAACTCATAACCAAACACTTCATCAATGACACTCATACCCATCAATTTCTAACCCAAACTTCCATACTACAATTTAGAAATACTAGGAATTCTTGGCTTTGCACTTATACATTTTTCTCTTTTCTTTTCTTTCTTTCTTCTCTCTTTTTTTTTTTCATCAATTTTTCAACAATGTGCATTCCAAGCCAAGAATCCTATTACATTACACTTCAACAAGTTGTTTTCTACCCTTTAACAATGTCACCACTTTCAAACCCAACACAGATGTCACTCAACAAAAATCATTCCCAACTCTCATGATCTAAGTTCAATTCCCGGAAGAGGGTCAAGCTAATATAGGTTAGGGATAATTTTTGTGGAGCTTCAAACAAAAGGCCAAGGCTAGAATGGGGCTTCAAGCAAAGATAATTCAAGGTAGGCATGGAAGAATATGGGCTAAAAATATAAGTTCTTAATCTCAATCAACATGCATGAACAATCTCGTAGCGGCTTCAAGAAATAGATAACCATATCAATGACAAGAGACATATGCATAAAGAGAGCAAAATCACACAAACAAAGAATAGGGAATAAATGATGTTCTCCCTACAAGGCCAAAATTCTCACTAGGTAAAAATTTGTTGGATTGCAATTACTTTTACTCAAAACACATATGCTCAATTTCATCACAAGTCCTTTTCACAATCAAGAGCAATTTCTCATAAATTTGGGCTACACTATCCAATTATGCCAAAGGAATTACATGACAAGCATGAAAATTAATTTTCATCATAGGACATCTAAGATGGAATGTTTTTTCTATCCTAAAACAAACAAGGAAAATAAATATATTTTTGTTTTTCGACATTTTGCAATTTTTTTTTGAATTTTTGACATTTTTCTCATTTTTTTGGATTTTTTCAAGACTTTTCTTAACAAGCAAACTACCAATCAAACAAAGCAAGCAAAGACTCAATTATATACAACATGTGAGATTTCTTCTTCCCCACCCCATACTTAAATCATGCAATGTCCCCATGCATGAAAACACATGAAAAAGGGTAAAGAGAAAAAGAAGAAGAAGACTCACAAAAACTCTTAGAAGCTTGAATTGGAGGTGGAGATCCTCATGGAGGTGGAGGTGGTGTGTTGGCACGACCCCCTTAGGGGGGGTCGAGATCGACCCCCTTAGGGTCGATCCTGAGAGGTGGATGAGGGAGAGGCAGAGCAAGGGGGGGTCATGATCGACCCTCATGGGGTCGGTCCTGAGGGCTCATGTACCTCATGTCAAGTTGTCTTCTCTCGTCCTTTTTGAGCCCGCATTTGAAGCTTAGAACCCTGCAAAAATCCTACAAAGATCCTATCCCAAACAAATGTATTCTATCCTAGTCTAATCTAAGGAAGGTTAGAACAATCAAATCTAAAAAACGAAAAACAAAATAAAAAAAATCTAATCTAAAGACCGGGTTGCCTCCCGTAAGCGCTTGTTTAACGTCGTTAGCTTGACGAGAAATTCCTTAGCTCAATCCCTATGATCGGACATCGTCAAGGCTCTAAGTAACCTGTCAAAGTCTTGTGAAGACACCTCATGAAAGCATATGTAGCATATTGGTAAATTAAAAACTAATGATATGGCATTCAAAGATCGTTTCAACTTATCAAAAGAGCAAGAATAACTTTCATGAGAAGGGTTAGAATAGAACCAATTTGGTGGGTGTGGTGGCGCCTCACAATACTCAACAAAGGGATCCTTGTAGGTCCATAGCTCCTTGCGTCCTATCTTGAAAGGAAAATGATAGAATTTGTAGGCACCTTCAATATAAGGGACCATGATTGACTTAAGAAAGTCGAAAGGACCCATGGTGACGATCTTCATCTCTTCATGATTGGCCCACTCTTTGCTAGCATCCGGGGTCAATGAAGGTCCAAACCCGACCACCTTTTCTTCACTTTCCTCCACGAGTGGGTTTGGTTTCAACATTGGTAGCAAAGACCCCGTACATCCTTCATCCTCTTGGGCCTTAACCTCCTCAATTTCGCCTTCTCCTAGCAAGAGACTCTCTTCCGGATCATCCCCCAAGTTCTTCATCTCCTCTTCACGGGTCTCCTTCAAAGTATTGTCGAAGCGGACCTCTACTTTCTCTTCACCACTAGGAGCCTCGGGAGGAGAACAAGCATCGTTGGGAAGCTCACTTTTGCAAGGAAGGTCGATAACGACTAGAGGAGGTTCACTAACGAGCTCTTGAAACTGATATTGAGCCAAAGCGTCCTCTTGGAAGGCGTTGAGTTGTGCTTGGAGGTATATTCGGGCTTCTCGTGCTCTTTGAGCCGCATAAGCCTTGGCATCTATTTCTCTTTGGAGGATTAGCATTTCAAGACGAAGATCGGCCAACTCTCTAGCAAGGGCTTCATAGGTCGCCATGGCTACATTAACCTAAGAACAAAAACAAAAACAAAACAAATCAAAAACACACAAAGGGTTTGGGCTAGTCCCTCACCCAAATATCAACCAAACTCGGCACTATTGCACACTCCCCGGCAACGGCGCCAATTTGTTGAAGGGTTTCTTGAACAAATAAATTTGTAGTCAAGACCCCGCTGAGTATAGCGAAGTCAGGATCGTCCACGGGAGTGAGAATAGTGCTAAGATTAGTCGATAAACTACGAAAGAGCAAAAGAAACGTAAACAAACAGAGTCAGGATCGACTAGAGGAGGTTCGAACCTGAGAGCAAACTAGCACGAATCACACAAAAACTCAAGCGAGGGCTCGAACACGACGGAGGGAGTCGGGATCAAGGCAAAAGATACGAATTTCAATCAATAAAAAGGCAAATCCTAGGGCTAGGGCTACCACAACAACAACCATACATGCTTTTGACAAGAATTCACAACTATCATGCCATCTAGATCATAGAAAAGTTAACTTTCGCAAACAATTCAAGCCATTCAATCAACTTTCGCAAATTAAACAACTTTCTACCTATCCTTCAACCTAGGAATATCAACTTTCGCAAATAATCCTATTAGAACTAGTCAAGTAATTAACTTTTCACTTTCGCTAGGGTTAATTACAAGTCATGCCTCAATTTTCACCAAGGATTAAGCACAAGATAGGTTAGATATGATCCTTAAGCATTTAAGTCATGAATTCAAGTTTTAAACATGCATGATTGTGTTGGGTTTTTGCCCAACCCTAGAACTTAAGAAGACTACTCACACATAACAAAGAGAGAAGAGGAAGAAGAAGAAGAAGAAGACATCATCAAACCAAACTAAAACTCAAATTAAGCAAAAGATCAATCTTACAAACCTCAAACTTGCTCTCCAAGTCTTCTCCTTAATCCTCCAAGTATCCAAAGTATGATATGTTAAAAACTATAGGTTCAACCTCCTTTTATAGACAAAAAGGAGTCCTAATCTAACTAGGAAACACAAGCAAAACACCTTCCTAAAATACAAACTAGGAAACTTCAACTTGCAATCCGGATAAAAGGAAGTCGGTAACGCGCGATCGACCCTCCATAGGGTCGACATCGACCCTCCATAGGGTCGACATCGACCCCTTAAGGGTCGATCCTGAGGCTCTGGTTCCTTGTGCTCTAAGTTTGGTCAAATGGCTCGAGGTCGACCTCCTTGGGCTCGATCTTGGGGTCGATTTCTTGACTTCTCTTCTTGATTTTGCTCCTTTTTAGCTCTTCTCCTTGGTTCTTTCACTTGAATCTTCCTCCTCGCTCAACCATCCTCTCCAAGTCTCGCTCCAAAACCCGTCTCCAAGCTTCAAAACACCTACAAAACGACACAAAAGCGCGTAGTTTCCGAATCTCAAGGAAATACGAAAACTCATGCAAAAAGACTCAAAAACACAAGACTCAACTACGAAAAACAACTTATACTAACCTATCTAGACCCTAAAAATCTACCTAAAAACGCGGACATCAATCACACCGGAAGTGTCAAGAGACAATTAGGCTCTAAAGATATCATTCCTCGAAAAAGAAAAGAGCCGATAACATTACAAAATGGGTGATGATATGTCGACTACACACAAATATGAAGATAGATTTCCTGAAGAAATTTTATCTAAAGACTCTAAAAGCAAAGAGAATAACATTGGTGACAATTTGGGATTGTCGATGAGTAATATAGTCATTGATATCTTTGCTTGTTCAGTTGAAATCAAAGTTGAGCGAAAATGATCCTTGAATAAAGGAGGAACGTCGACATTGAAATGGTTAAGAATGTTGGAAAGAAGCTATTCGAGTATAGCTACATTTGCTATATAAACGAGGTGTTTTTGGGCCTGAAGTTCCAACACCATAGAGTATAAAATCAGTCAACTATATATTGGTGGTTGTTCATAAGAAAATCAAATGAACACAATGCAGTGTTCGGATTCAAAGTTTGACTGATTGTATGAGATTTATAAAGTCTCAAGTGAAGTACATAGAAATGTGCTCACACATCATGGATGCAATAACATTCAGATTCTTGTTGCTTTGGTCGATGGACGACTTAAGATGCAACTCATGAATGTGGTGAAAAATCCCATAAGGATTACAATTGCCTAAAGCATTTGAATCAAACCACATCATATGCATCCCATTAAGCTAAAAAGACAGCTACATGGATTGAGTCAATCAATAGAATGCGGTATAATCGCCTTAGCGGATATCTACTGCAGGAAAAAGTTTATGAGTGATCAAATGGGTCTTATGCTCATGTAATCATTTTTGTTGATGACTTGATCTCCAGAAAAGGTCTAACTTAACCGATTACATGAAAAGAGAAGTTGATATGAAGGACTTATGAACCACTAAGTATTGTCTCGGCCTGTAGTTCGAGCATACATAGAATAGGGTAAATGACCCTTTGGATTGGTTGAAACACAAATGTAAAGTCCATATATAGTAGTAAGATCATTAAGTATGGAAAAGGATTTTCTTTTTCTCTTAATGGAAAATTGAAGAGATATTAGGTCCTAAAGTACCTTATCTCAAAGCAATATGGGCATTGATGTATCTTGCTTCATTGCCTCAGTAAAGTCGTTTGAAGTGGCAATGAATTGTTTGTCTCCCCAAACATACAATAAAGATTGTTGGTCCAGAAGTATCAAATCTTCAATGAAGACACATAAGGGTATATATATATGTGTCGTATAAAGAGTGTATGTTTAATTGAGGGGGAGTATTGTTATACGACTGTACTCTTTTTCCCTTGACATTGGTTTTTATCCCATTGGGTTTTCCAAACAAGGTTTTTAATGAGGCAGTTCGTCATACAAGGTCCATGATGAGACAATCTCGACCTGAAGCTCGAGATACGCGAAAGAATGAGATCATATATTTGTCAGCGAATCAAGTTGAAGAAGATCCAACAAAGGTATATGAAGATAATGAAGCGTGTGTCGCTCAAATCAAGAAATGATCATTAAAGGCGATACGACACAACATATGTCATTGACAAGTTTCTCCAATTTCAAGATTCAACTAAAAGGCTGGATGGATGCTCAATTCAATCAAGCATGGAAGATAAATTTCGAGTCAAGAGAGAGAACAACACTGCACTCTTTCCCTTCGTCTTGGTTTTGTCCCATTGGGTTTTCCAAACAAGGTTTTTAACGAGGCAGTTAGGGATGTACATCCAAGGGGGAGTGTTATAATATTATTATTATCGGATATGGATGTACATGGATAAGCTTAAAACCCTAGATTTGATCTTATCCCATCTCTTGTACCCTCTATATAAAGACCATTATGGGTGACCTAATAATACAGATCTGATCTCTCTCCCTCTCTCAATTCTCTCTGATTGTTTATGATTTCTCTAGTTTTATAACATAACTAGCTTAACCCGTCGTACCATGTACGACTATGTCTTAAATATTAAAATTATTTTGAATACATTATATTGTTGAATTTATACTTATATAATTCCACTTACTAATAAAATACATCATAATAGTATGATTATGTATAATTCGAATTAACTTGTTTTCGTATTATAAACCAACCTAAATCATAAAATAAAATAAATATAATACCGATATCCTAGTAAACTATATTTTCTTATCAAATTTTACACAAATAAATATAATACTAATGTCCTAACAGATCATATTTTCTGAATATATAACTTTCCCATATAACATAAAACCATATTTTTTTATAGATAAATATATAAAGTTATATATTTTATGTAGATAGATCCATTCATGTGCTAATATTTATAGTTTCTATAAGGGTAAGTATAAACATTTTCTTAATTAGTATGATACTAGCAGATGACCCGTACCTTGTACGGGGGTGTTATTTATTTATTTATTGCTTTGTGTATGAATTTACTTTAACAATTACAAATAGTATCATACGTAGACTTTGTTTTAAAACGATGCTTATTTTTTGGAGTATAAAATGACATAATTCTTGTATATCATCATATATATAAATAAATTTTATTTATATAGTTACTTTTTATACATACATAAATATATATTTAAATAACTGAGGAAGAATGACATAAGATAAGATGCATTATCGCATTTTATTAACAATTGATACAAATCTTCTGGTATTTAATTAAATGATGTAAACTAACTTTTATAATAAAATCAATAAGTTTAAATAAAAACTCGGATTAATATTATTATGATATTGAAGATATAGATAATGTTTAATAAGTTAAATAGAAAACCAAATTATCGCGTATATATGTTATTGTTTTTTAAAAAAATAATTAAATAATTAAATATATAAATATGTATTGAAAATGTTAAGGAATTATTATCTTAATTAAGAAATCGATCTTTTTTTTTCTAAAGTGTAATCACTATGCAATATTAGTAATATATATGGTAAATATAACATCTACTTTTTTATTGATATTTTTATATGATACAATAGTAAAAATGTATTTAATATTTTATTTTAATAGAATGAATATTTGTTTTAAATATAGTGGTAGAATTTGCTACCATTGATGATTTAAAAAAAGCCATAATAAAAATATGAAAAATAATTTAAATTTAATATGATATTTATTAAATGGGTAAAATATTATGATTATGATTTATAGATTATGAAGAAAAAAAATAGTTTTTAAATAAAAGGTTTATGATAGATCTATGTATTAATTAAATGTGTACAATGATAAGATAGAGATTTATAAATTTTGGATAGAATTATTAATTAAACAAATCAAATTCTAAGATAGAACTAATATCTTAATTAAGTATGTATAGATTATCATAAAATCAAAATTTAATAAGATAGATTTTTAAATAAGGGGTGATGTGGCGCAATATGGTGGCGGAATTTGCTTCCGCTTTAGTATATAGTAATAGAAGATTCATAAATTGTATATTTGTATAGATAGATATTATTTGGATAAAAGATAAATATAGATATTATTTTGATAGATTCTTTTTTGGGTAAATCTAAATATTTTATTAATTTGTACGATATTGATAGATTTTATAGATAGATATTATTTGCATAGTTTATATATATGATATGATTTTGATAGACCATGGTCCATAGATATAGATACTATTTTGATATATATTAATATATGGTAATTAGATAAAGAAAACTTTTTAAGATAAATCTAGATTGTATAGACAGATATTATTTTGATATTTTATAAATTTAGGAAAACAAATTGATAGATTATTTTTTTATCAAATAAGTGGTGGGGTCAGAATTAACGTGGAGGCTCGAAATTCTCCGGCTTTAATATATAGTACAGTATATTGTATAGAATAGATCCTCTGCTTTTCGATTTTTAATACTATACTAGAATTTATGACCCGTGCTACGCACGGGTTTAAAATTATTTTGAAGCTTTATTAATCAACTTTAACTGAAAAATTGTATAAAATTTCATGAATGTGTAAAATGGACCAAGGTTTGATAATATAAAATAAAATATAATAGATTATATTAAGTATAAAATAAATAGATATATCATAAGAAATAAATCAATTGGAAATATAATTCACTAGCGAGAAAAACACTCATTATTTGCATCTAAATGCAATTACGTACATATGAAAGATATAGAAAACTATAAAAAGCATATGAAAGATTAAAATAATATTGTTGGCTATTCAAAATATTTGTATATACATGAAAACTATAGAAGTTTAAAGAAAAAAACCCATATTTTATGATTTAGGGTATAAATATTATTTATACACATATTTTATGATTTATGGTATTCACATATTTTGTGATTTACGTTAAAAAAATACACGTTAAGAAAATATTCATATATACACATAATACAACAAATACCCACGAAACACGTTTATAAAATACACATATTTTATGATTTAGGGTATTCAAATATTTTGTGATTTACGTTAGAAAAAAATAAATTATTGATTTATTTATATACTTGAATCATATATACAAATAATACAACACACACAAAACATGTTTAAAAAAAAATATGTATTTTGTGATTTACGTTAAAAAAATGCACATTAAGAAAATATGCAAACACCACAAAAATGTTGCTAGAGAGGTTTGAACCTCAAACCTGTTGGTAATTAGAGGAAGGGTTCACCACTATCCTATTGTGGTTTGTTTGATCATCAAAAATAAGGGCATGATACGGGATTCCGTGTGTATTTTTAGTGTACACAAATATTTGATTGTGTCCTAACTTATATATATATAGAACTAATATAAGTTTTTTGCGGGATCTGATTTGAATTAATATAAATCCCGTTCTTAGTTTTTAAAAAATATTTGAACAAAAATGGCTACTATAGAGGATTGAACCCCCAACCATTGGGTAAGTAGAGGAAGGCTTTACCACTATGCTATTGTAGTTATTTTAATTATGATTGCCTAGTGTTTATTATATATGGAAGATTGCAACCAACACTAAATAGAGCAATTAATGAGGACACCACCTAACTTTTATATATATACTAGTGGTGATGCCCGTGCATACGCACGGGGCAAAAGTTTCGGATGAACATACCATTTTTAAAAGTTTGTGTTATATCAATGATAAGATGTATCTGGATAAATATGTTTATAATGTGTTATGTGTTTGCTTTTAGTAGGCATATTATGTATATAAATACATCATAATCATTAAATTTTAACATTTTTTACAAACAAAAAATAAAAACGTTAATACCTTTTAAGACTATTTTAAAAGAAGATAATATCAAATTTAATATAAAAGGTTTGAGTTTTTGCTCTTGTTTTACATTTAAATCTTTTCCTTTTACATTCGAAGTTTGAAACGTATCACTTATATTCACTTCAAATCACAAATTAAAACACAATCATTGAATTATTGAAAATAAGAAATAAGGATCAATCAAAGAAATAATATTTAGTATGCTGGACCAAAGAAATAAGGATCAATCAAAGAAATACGGATCACTTGGAAGGCCAGAACTCGTTCTCTATGCTTCTCGACTCCAACAGCGGCACAAAGGCTTGGCAAGTGATTGTCCAATTGGATTGTCTTCCCATCTATCGGTGTTACTTTGCTCTCGATTCCAACAACCGTTCAAAAGATTATTTGCTTAAACATATTAGTATAATGCAAATTATTCATTTAAATATATTACTCAAATGTAAATAGTTCGTGTAATATATTACTCAAATTGTTCATTTAAATAGTTCATTTGAATATATTATTCTTTAGATAATTGATTTATAAAGAGATTAAATGCTACAAATAGTAAAGTTTGAGAGAAAAAATATATGTTATCATCTCATTTTTGATGTAGTCTAACATTCACACCCTCATTTAAATCATATGGAATTACATAGGATATCAAGTCATCCAAGTTGGCCAAATTGGCCAACACCTCAAACAGGGTATAACTTACTCTCGATTCTATCGGTCAAAGTGAAACATAATTACATAGGATATCATGGCACATACTAAGGTCCAATTCATGTGCAACTTCTTTGGCATGAAGTTGGCATTCGATTTCTGCGAGTCATAGAGATTAAAAAGAAGAAAGTTTAATTTTTAAAACCTCTTTTTATTTTTTTATCAGAATAATTTTTAAAACCTCTTGAGAGAAGCAAATTGTAACGAAAAGTAAGACAACAGAAGATACATACCAAAAACTGTAAATTGTATCTCAACGTCATCCATCAACGGCTTTACATTGTCTGCAAAAATCACTGATCCAATCACGGCTCAAAATTCTTACTCCTCTTTAAAGGAAGCGAATGAAGTTCTTACCGTATATACCTTTGTCATCCTTGATCGGCTGGAACTTGCTTTCCACCAAACACGTAGATTAGGTTGTCATAACGTCCATCGGCTGCAATCGAGCCAACCTGGCTAGGAGCATCTCAAGAGTTTAGTACATCCCAGAACTATACCACATATTGTCAACATTTTCGTAGAGAAAGTAAGTTGACATGAAACTAAGCTCTCGAACAGTTTAGCGAGCGAGCCTTGAAAACTCCTGATCGAGCTTCTCGATGATGTCGTTGATGAGGTTGTACGTTCATGATCCCCATCTCCAGCATGGAGATTCCGATGTCAGGGCGAACCTGCTGCTTGAGGACCTTGAAGATGTAGATCTTGTACGTCTCCACGCTCTTCTTCATCCTCTTCTTCATATTGTCTCCGCTGGTTCATTCTCGCAATGGGGGCCATTGATATGGGAGATTGAGACAAAGAAAACGGCGGATATATAGAAAGTTGATCCGTCGCATTTCAATTAACCATTGCATATATTGAACGTCTAAGGTAATAAATGTAAAGAATAACGTTCATGAGACAAACCATTGCATACATAGAGGAGTTGACAAAAATAACGGCTGATTGCATATATTGATTGACATGAACGGTGAATGTGAATAGTTAATACAATTAAATTCCACCTATTTAAGAAAATTTTCAGTTTATTTTAAATTCCACCTAGTCAAGGTTTAGGGTGATATTCATGTGGTAACATGAACGGTCTAAGGTTCATGATAATTTTCAAAATAAATTCCGACCAAAAAATTTTTCAAAAAAATTTATTTAATTACAAATTATTTAATCTGATTTACTAATTTAAAATGATAAAAAGATGTATATATAAAGAGATGGAAATAAGGAGTGATTAAGACAATAATTATATTATATATATACATATAAGAATGGGTTGTTGCCACCATTTAAAAAGATGTATATATAAAAAGATGCAAATAAGGAGTGATTAAGACAATAAATGGTGTATATAAGATTATAAATATAGCTTTATATTTTATATGAGAGATAAAACACTAATTATTATACATTTCTAATACAATAGTTTTTTGTAAGACAAAATTTATAGTTTTCAATATCAATATAGTTTTCAAATAATCACTTTTGTATTCACTTTTTAGTTTTCTAATGTGAAAAAAAATACCAATTGTTATACATTTCTAATACAATAATGTGTTCCTTCAAATAATAATTATTTTTTTGACAAAAAATATAGTTTTTAATATAAATATACTTTTTACTTTTCTATATTAAACAAAATACTAACTTTTTGAACACCCATGTACACATAATCATTTTTATTTACTTTTACTTCTTATGCTCATTAATGTGAAATAAGGGCATTAAATATCCCCAATATACACAAAATTATATAGATAGTATTGATAGATTTTAACAGTCAACTAAATTTAATTATCACAAGGGAGGGAGCACCAAAATGGCAACGAGACAATCTTTTCAAACCATTTTCTACGCTCTCCGTTTTCGCTCTTCCACCTAGCGTCTTCTTCGTATATTCAAAATTTCAGCCTTGCTCTTTGGAATCAGAACACAAATGGATCCTGATGAGAAGGAACCGAGTCGTCTTCACCGTAACCCGAGCTCACCGGCGATTACGAATCCCTCTAGTGGATCCGGAACTCCGGATCCCAATCTCGCCGATGTGGCCGGAACATTGGCCACCGACACGATTGCAAAGGCGGACTCACACTCTTCGTCTTCTCTAAACCCTAATGCTGTTCTGGACACCCCAATTTCTCGGACGGGCGACGAGGCTGTCTCAGATGAGAGCATGAAGGTCTTTCTTCGCATTCGGCCTCTAGTGGTTAATTCTCCTCACAAAAGCAAAAGCAAAACTTTCAAACTCTCGAACGATAAAGCTGCCTGGCCCAAGCTGAAGCCCGGAAGAGGAGAGAAGCCGAAGCCCCCGGAGAAGAGGAAAACAAGCTGTATTGAGGTGTGTGATCCTCATTCGGTGGCCATCTCGCCGCCTTCCACGCTACATCGGATGAAGTCCGAAGTTTACAGAGGGTTTTCGCAAGTGTTTTCTGCTGATTCCTCTCAGGTTTCTATTCTATTCAATTCAATTCAATTAATGTTGTGCTTGTTTATTTTCTTTATAGCCATTTTCTGTGTTTCTTGGTTGGGTAGGAAGAGGTGTATGCCAAAACCCTAAGGCCTGTAGTGGAGGATTTTATTAGTGGAAAAAGTGGGCTGTTAGCTGCATCAGGACCCAGTGGTTCAGGGAAGACTCATACGGTCTTTGGATCTGCTAGAGAGCCTGGCTTGGTGCCCCGTGCCCTACGTCATATTTTCGATCCGACTGTTGTTACTCAAGATGGGCCAAAGAGGTACATTTGTAACATTGCTCTTAATCAGTTGGTTCAAGTTTTATAGCACCCAATTTATGTCTGTTGGGTTCTCTTATGAGTTTTGTCTACATTAGTAGATGCTGGAGGTGCTTGTATACCTTCGTGTGTAGGGTGTCAGTACGAGAGATTTATGTTGTAAAAACTTGTCTAAATGCAGATCGTTCTATTTGTCAATTTTTGAAATCTATGTCGATCATGGGAAAATGGAGAAGCTGTCTGATTTGTCTCCAGATGGAGGTGAAATCCAACTACAACAGTCGGGCTTGAAAGGCCTCAAAGAGGTACTTTTTTTTCATTGCTGCAACTTCCCTTGCTAATCTGCTCTGTTATAAAAACTGGAGCTTAAAGTGTATGTGTTGTGCAGCTTCTTATTACAGATTATGTGCAAGCAGAAGCTTTGATAGCACGTGCTATGTTAAGGCGCAACAGTGCTGTGACAAACTCTAACTCCCAATCCAGGCAGGGATATCAGTTTTCCTCCCTGCTCGTTGAGTTATAGATTTTGTCCCATTAACAAACTATATCGTGCATGTTTCACATATGTGCCTTCTTATGATTGCAGCCGATCGCAGTGCATAATACGCATTCGCTGTGCAACTGACAATGTTGATGGAAAGTTTGAAGCTCAAATAAACGAACCTGTCTTGACCTTTGTTGACCTAGCTGGGGCTGAAAGAGAGAAGAGAACTGGAAATCAGGTTGTTTGTCTTTTCTTATTGAAACTGCGGCTGATTAACTGCGCCGCTGTGTATCTATTGATATTAAAATATAGGCTTCATTGGACTGCAACCGCACAAGTTATTTAGATATTTGTTGGTGTTAGGGTATGTGACAATATATGTCTTATGTAAAATCACCAAATTCACAATGTTTAAGAACTCATAAATTGATGATATCAAAATAGTATATACAGATCTTGATATGCACTTAAATTGCTAACGTAGCACGTGTTTCCTGTTTAGCATTACCTTGTTTTGTTCTAACTTCGACTCTTTTTCTTGTGCAGGGAGATAGATTACTTGAGAGTAATTTTATAAACAAGACTTCTATGGTGTTTGGTCTCTGTCTAAAGGTACATGCCATTATCTTTGCTCTCATTGATCTTACTATTATGGTAGTCTTTGCTTATAACAGCATGCTGCTTTTCCTCTTGAATTACCTTAAGTATGAAGTTGCTGCTCTTTTTTCTTTCTCGATTTAAATGAATAAAAATATATGGTAGATGGAAAGTATGTTTTTTCGTACTATAAATATTCATTTACCTTTTTCTGTTCTTCAGTCATTGCTGGAGCATCAGAAGAATCCAAAGAAGCCGTTGAGGAAACACTTTCAGAGCTCCCTGGTAGTTCATTTTGATTTTGCTTCAGTCGACAGTCACTGAGAAATAAATGGTCTTTTTTACTCATATTTAGTCTTGATATGATTACTATCACTATATCAATTGCTGTAAAATATACTTCTAACTTTGTATGAGCTTGATATGGAGGTTTACACTATGTATTTTGTTTGGACAGCTAACCAGGTATCTAAGAGATTATTTGGAAGGGAAGAAACGCATGGCTTTGGTATGATGTCTTCAATCTGCGTCACTCCCCAAATCTCTCTCCTTTTCATGACTTTTTTGCAGTTCCGCTATATTTTGTTTTTTTGAAGAAGTTGTACCTTACTTTGTTTGCTATGAATATGTGCAAATTCCTAGACCCAAGTTTTCTATTCAATTTTTGATACATTAAATTTCTGACATAACTGGTACACAGACCTCAGTATGTTGCAATCTAAGACACATAAAATGTTTTCCTTCAATTATTGTTGGCCCTATTCACACACTTAAAAATGTAATTCTTAAACCATTGATCCCCCCAGTTACACATTTTTCACCTTCCTTGTATCTGCCCAATTGTCTCAGAAATTTAATTACTGACTTTCAATTTATGTAGATCTTGACTGTTAGATCGGCTGAAGAAGACTATCTGGACACATCGTTCCTACTCAGACAAGCTTCCCCTTACATGGAAATTAAGTAAATATTTTTTTTTTATCACTATGCCTCTTTCCTTCATCCAAACTCTCTTTCTGTGTTGATCATATACAATATACCACTGTTGGATGTAGGTTCCTTAATAAAGATGAGACAGCTCAGAGTAAGAGGCATCATGAGACAATGGTCAATGCTCTGCCGGAGCAATCCAAAAGGATTAAAATTCTTTGCCATACAGAATCAATGGTATAAATACCTGACACTAGTTCAACAGCATTAGTAAATCGTTCATATATTTTGAGTAGATATTTTCTACTTTGCTAATCTTTTTCCTTTACTAATTTGTTGCCAATCAACAGACAAGTTTTCGTATGATTAGCACAATATGTATCAATCGTAAAAGTGATGGGAAGAAACCTCAATTGGCATGAGCTGAAATGTTTGTATAACCATATTATCTTCGCTATTTCCTATATGCAGGATAATTTTAGAACTTCTGCACATGCTAGCGACACCTGTGAAGGTTGGTTTTTGCAACTACTAGATGTAGCATTTTCTTAGTGTAATGTGGTATGAAATGCTTAAGTTTGTTATTTCATTCGTATTTGTTAGTAACTTGTTTTTTTCTTGCTATATCTGGATGAAGGATACCCTAAAAAAAAAGTGTCAGCAAAACCCAACAAGGTCCCTGTTTCTAAAGTGAAAGGTAACTTAACTTGCAAGACAATAGCAGTTTGGTTGTTGTGCAATTCCTAGGGGCTCCACTTCTCATATCTGATGTAGTATTTTGTTACTGTAATGTGATATGGAACGCTTAACTTTGTTATATCATTCTTAATTGCTAGTAACTTGTTTTTCTTGCTAGAACTTGAAGAAGGATACCATAAGAAAGTGTCAGCAAAACCTGGAAAGATCCCTGTGTCCAAAGTGCCTGGTGAAATAGTTGGCAAAACTGATTCTGAAAAAGAAAGGGAGTACAATATCTTATTAGGTGTTGCAAAGAGTATCTGGAGCTTATTGAAAGAATATAATCAAAAGATCAAGGTTATAGCAGATTTTTGTATATGGCTTGGGTATACGTCTGGTGCCTCCACTTTAACTATGTGTACTTTCTTGCTTTTAACCTAGGTGTTGGAGAAATGTAACGTGGAGCTGCAGAATAAGATAAGTGAGCAGAAAAGTTATTGTGCATGTCAAAAGGAAGAATCTGTGGAGGTAGCTTCTCTTCCAGTACATACCAACTCAGAAACAACAAGCCTATCAGAAGACTTGTTCGGGCATAGAAGTGCAGCTGCAGATGCAGAAGGTGAAATAGATGTTTGTAAGGAAATGGAGCAACAGTTAGATAAATGCAATTACGGAAGCGATTTGCTTGGAGGGCAGAGATCTACCTACCCTGTCTGTAAGGGAGACATGGAAATGGAATCGACATCTTTTGACTCTGAACCAATGCCATTGCCAGGGAATCATCTATCAGTTTTCTGCGAAGCAAAACAAAGTGAGATGGTAGGAGAAGTGGAAGATGATCGACTAACTAACACAAGGGAATCAGAGAAGAAGGCAAACATGTGGAAAACAGAATCTGAACACCCTCTAGATGATTCTGGAGGAGAAACAGATGTTTTTGAGGATATAGAAAAACAAGCAGATGTGTGCAGTTTCCCAAAAGAGCAGACACCTGTCCACCTTAAATGCAAGGGAAACATGGAAATGAAGTCCAAATTTTATAGCTCTGAACCAATGCAATTGCCAGGGGATCAACTATCTGGTTTCCATGAAGCAAAGGAAGATGAGATGTCAGGAAAAGTGGAAGATTTTCGATCAATTAACTCGAATGAATTAGAGAAGAAGGCGCACATAAATGAAATACAATCTGATAATCCTCGAGATGATTCTATATGTGAAATTGAAAGGCAGGCAGGTACATGCAAAGTAGATTCTGAGTCACCACAAGAGCAGAGTTTTATCTACCTTAAATGTACAGATTTGGAAGTTAAATCTTATAATTCTGAACCAAGAGAATTTCTAGAGGATCATCTACCTGATTCTAATGTAACAAAACAAAAGGAGACAGTCAGAGAAGTGGAAAATTGTCGTCTGACTAACATGATGGAATTAGAGAAGAAGGCGCACATATGTAGAACAGAACCTGAGCACTCTCAAGATGAACGTAGTGCAATTGTGAGCAATTACAGTTCTTACCAAGGACGTGATCTGGCAAAGGAAGATAAGGAAGAAAGTTCTGATAAAATCTTGAAAGGTAAACTGATCAAGATCACTTTTTATTATTTTTTCTATCACTGCATTGTTATAGAGGGAGCTAGGAGGTTCAAATAAACAGATTCTTCTATGACCAATATAGTTATCCATGATAACATGCAATAAGATATCCTTGACCCACTTCTGATTACTGGGGATTGAAGCAACAGAAAGTTTGAAGACAGCAGAGCATAATTATGTCAAACATTTAAATTGCAATGCCTAGTGATACGTAGAATGCAGTTGTCTTCCTATGTAATAAGACAATGCTACCTTTCTCATTGTAGATTCTTATGAGAAGATGCCGAAATCCAGCCCAGATTCGAAAAGGGATCGCGGATCCACACGTAAGAACGTAAAGCAAAAAGTAGGTGATTCTTTGCTTTTCTAATATTCTTCTACAGTTGAATCACTTGTTTTAAATATAGGCAAATATAGCTCCAGATTGAGGTGTTTGTTTGCTCTTTATCTTTATCCTTAGAAATGTATCAACTATGATGGAAGAGGGAACTTCGACTCTGCATCAGAACCTGGGAAGAATTTGACTCGTGAGAATTCCTCAGTCAAAACAAAGCCCAAAAGGTGAGTGAGATGGTAAATGCTTGCATTATATGTTTCTAGTCAGCTATCTGTTTTCAACAAACCTAGGGTCAGACCGTCGACATTAGTTTCTACCTTGTTTGTGGTTGTCTTTGTCGACACATTCACCTAATACCTGATGTTTATTAGGCGACTTATGCCTGGTTCATCTGTGCTACTGAGGCATGTCAGCAACCTGGACTTCAAAGATGAGGGAGGAACTATGGTAAATTTCTCACTGTTTTTCACGATTACATGAGTGTTTAATTTGCTCTTTATGACTTGACAGGATAACCGCCATTTTAGCAAAAGACTTTCTTAAAGCATGTTGTTCCTTCTTCTCCAATTAACTCATTTACTTCTGCCTGTAGGTGGGCAGAAGCGGAAGGAGTCCTGCTGTTCATGATAACACAGCAGCAACCAACGCATCCCTTCTCCGTTTGCTGCGGGTAGACGCTCATCGCTAGCTCCTAGCATGAGAACATATCATATATATATACATAATAGGCATAGTAAATCTGATGACCATTTTGAGTGAAACGAAACCTGTGCTGGCATGAGTTCATTCTTGATATGTCTGCTCAAAATTTCATGGCTAATTCTTTTTTTCGGTCAATCTTCATGGCTAATTCTAGTCTTCAGCGCAGCCAGTTTTTTTGTAAGAAAAGAAATTCAATGTAGAAATATTTGGTAGACAACACAACAAAAAAAGTCGGCAATGGAAATATTTTGTAGAGTTTGGTTCTGGTAAGAATAACTCTTATAGTGTAAAATGAGAAACAGTCTCTACCGTTAGATCTAATGGTAGAGACTAAAGGAGGAAATAAGGAAAACGGTGGCAAACTTGTAAATAAATTGATTTTGACCAAAAAGGTTCATTGTGTTCCACTTATAGGTTTATTGTGTTCCACTTGTAGGTTCATTGTTTTTAAGTTCATGAAGTTTAATTATTTGGTTCATTGAATTTGACGTAATGGTTCATGAATTTGAATCACTCGGTTCATATATGAAATGCGTAAATTGTGTAAAATAAATGAATTTGGTTCATTGTGTTCCACTTGTAGGTTCATGTCGTGTAATTATACAGTTCATTTAATGTTCATAGAAGATAACTGAATCCTCAAACACACATAACAAAACATTGTTTGAAGTTTATACTCAACCGTATAAATAGTAATGAAATAAGAACAATCTTGTGATAAGTGAAGATTGTAGGCATCGTTATCATGCTCATTATCATCCAATGGGGCTCCACCAATGGTACTAGTTTTATTATGAAAATCCTTCAACTAAACTCCATCAATACTAGCATCACCATTTGAATGAGACATGTTAGAATGACCCGAGCTTGATAAACAATTAACAAAAAAATGTTAAGCTATGTGTAAAGTGACTTGAAACACATAATGAGTACTACAAATGTGCAAATACAATTCTTCTTTTGGTTCACAAAGAATGTCATTATGGTTCATAAATTTTCAAGGAAAGGTTCATTAAAACCATAAAACGGTTCATGTAAATTAAGGTACATGTGTTGAGGCATTTTGTCGAACACATGGTGGGCACTCAGACAAGCATACACTTTCAACCTCTCTATTCAATCGAAATTGTCAATTTGCAATGTAAAAGACACAAACAATCTACAAAAGAAACGTAAAAGCTATGTGTGAAGCAAGATGAAACACATAATGAGTATTACAAATGGACAAATACGATTATTCTTTTAGTTCACAAAGAATGTCATTATGGTTCATAATTTTCAAGGAAAGGTTCATTAAAAGCCATAAAACGGTTCATGTAAATTAAGGCACATGTGTTGAGGCATTTTGTCGAACACATGGTGGGCAACAAGACAATAATGAACTTTCGCCATAGCTATTCAATCAAAACCATCAGATTTGAGTTGTTCATGTTGCTATAACCTTTCGACAGTGCAAATTTAACGAGTTCACACAAAAGAGAACAGATTAAAGCGAAAACATCCATAGATTAACGAATTTCACAATTACAAGCACAATTGATAGAAGTTCACAAAAAAAACAAGTTTCAAAATTTGAAAATCATCTACCTAAATCCATAAGAAGGGAATTGGAGGTCAAAGGAATCAGATTAAATTGTGTTGGAGAAGGAAATTGAAGGAAATCGTAATGGATGAACTTGGGGGAAGAACAATGGATGAATGATGATTTTCGAAGGAGAACGATTGAGAAAGTTGGGAACGAACGAAGCAGAACGTAGATCAAAGGAGGATTGGGAGTAGAAAAAGACAAAAAAATGCCCCGTACAAATAAAAGGGGCTTAAAAAAGTGGAGGTAATCCGGACCATTAAATTCTAGATATCTAACGGATGAGATTTGATCTCATTTTACATTTTAAGGGCTGATCTCACGTGATCCCCTTTCTAATTTTGTAAATCTTGCATTTTTGGTTTTTTAATCTTTTTTGTGACGGTTTTACTATTTCATCTTTAGGGTTTTAGTTTTTATTTTTGGTATGTCTATGATGTACCCTAAGGGCACATAATAGGAAAACCGTACTAAAAAAAGCCCAAACAGGCTAGGGAGAGACCAAACCCGTAGACATAAGGAGCTACATTAAGCACTACTAGAAAGATGGAATGCCAATTGTCAACTTTGCTTGGCAAGTGTGAATGAGTCATTGTCGCAAGTGTGAATGAGTCATTGTCATGTTGTCCCACCTAAATAAGTAACTTGTAGAAGAATTGAACATGACCTTGACTAGAACAACCCTATTCTTTCTTAAGATCAAATTTTCAATTGCAAGATAGGATAATCATTTTTACCTTAGAATGGTTGAGTCTCCCATAAGAATTGTTGGATTGGGGATTTTAAAGTGTTTATATATGTGTATCTCTCAAAATAAGTTAGTAATTGTAAAAATGTCTTCTTTACAAAAAAAAAAGGCATCAATGCTTAAAATAACGGGTCGTCGAGGCGCCCCGGTCAGAATTTCGGGGTGCCCCGGCTTTTCAGACGGCGACTGGCAGCGTCTAGGTTTTAGCCGGTCGAACCCATCGTCTGCGTCTTTCAGAGTCTGACGCGTGTCAGAGGTCGTCTGACAACGCACATCCTGTACACCCGTGCTAGGACTAGCAATGAGTAAAAGTAAAAAAACAGAAGAATTAATTCTCCTGTACACCGTGCATGTCTCTTGCATTCTCCCTCTTTTTAATATTTTTATTTTAGTAAAAGTTAAAAAAAAGAAGAAGCAGAAGTTAGATAAGAACATCTTTATCGGCGGTATATGGATCATCGGTGCTTCCATTTATTATTATTTTCATTGAATTGTTGAGGCATTCCTTGAGCATCGCTCCTCTATTTTAGAATTGAAGCATCGGTGCTATTGCACCTTTTGCTTCATCTTTTCACCTTTCCTTGTCACATGTCACCACATAAGTGGACTCCATAAAGGTTAATTTTTTGGAGAATAATTAATTGGGTAAACTAGTATTAAACAAATGTAATTTTGTATACATACACTTAATTAAATAAAAAAATATTTTTTCCATAAGTCTAGATTTTTTTTATACTACATGTGGATATGCATTTTGACTATATTTGACTTATTTAAAAAATATTTGTATATTTTGGGTATATTTACCTCCAAAAATATTAATTTTTTTTTCTTATGGTACTTTTTGTTGAAATTATATTGTTTGAGATTTGTGATATGAAATTTATTTTGGTAACTGACAATATAGGGTATGTATAAGTTTTAAATAAAATAAAGAGATAAATTTATAATTTGATATAGTAGTTTGATATAGCAGGTTTATCAGGTTATTCTAATATACATGTGGCAAGGGTTATTCTAATATTTTTTTAGAAAGTTGTATTAATTTTTGGCTAAAAAATGTTAAGATTTGTCATTTGTATTTGTCATTTGTCATTTGTAGTTGTTGGTTTGTGATAGTAGAGAGAATTTTAGATAGGTCATAAATTAGATTAGTTATCCATACTATTAGTAAATTGATGATTTAAATTACATCAAAGGTAGATGAACATTACCACATGAAAAATTCTATCCGAATCTACAAAGAGAAAAAAGAAAGATAACTCACCTTATCTGGAAAGAGATAAAAATCAACATTATCATATAAGAAATCTTGACATAATCTATGACTCACCCTTATCTACAAAGAGATAAGGGCGATGTCTTCTTTTTGGATTTGGCTATAAATACATTGCTTCTGAGAAGGTTTTCAATTGTCAAACATATTACACTTTCTTTGTCTCTAATAACCCTCTTATGGATCCAAACAACCCCTATCATCGATCTCAAAATAACTACTACTATCCAAACTTTCAAAATTGAACCCTAACCCAAACTCTCGACTTCTACCATGAACAAATCTCTGGAAATCCATAAGATTCTGGATGGACTTCAAATTCTACTCCGGGGCACAGCTGGAAGTGCATCTGCACAAAACTCTCAATCTTTTGAGATCCCGTCTTTTAGCACCCAACCAGATAGTGTACATGACTCATATGAGCAACAATCGCAACACACTGGTTGGAACCGTTCCCGTGTTGCTGCCAGTGCTCGTAGTGGTGGGGCTCATGTAGGTCCTTGTGGTGGTGGGGCTCGTGGGGGTGCTCGTGGCGGTGTTTCTCGTGGTGACCTAAACCAAAAGGTCCAAAAATCTTTTGGAATAAGGATGATGATGTACTCCTTGTTAGTGCTTACCTAAACGTCACTACCGATTCGATTGTAAACACTGATCAATCCGCAAACACATTTTGGGAAAAAGTGGAGAGCTACTACATGCAATGGATTAAACACGGACAAGCTCCACGAGATGCCGGAAGTTGTAAGTGTAGATGGCAAAAGGTAAACAAGAGTGTTTCTAAGTTTGTTGGTTATTATGTAGATGCGCTTAATCATAAGGCTAGTGGCGAGGCGGATCCTGATATTCTTAAGAGGACATACGACTATTATGAAGCTGACATAAAAAAAGAAGTTTCGGATGGAGCATACATAGGAGCTTCTTAGAGAACTGCCAAGGTGGAGTGTTGATTACTTGTTGAAGGTGGATCGAGGCAAGCCAAGCTCAGGAAGTGGTAGCTCCAAAAGAACGAGGTTTGATGTTGATGTAGAAACTCTAGATGCAAATACACCTATGAGTGCGTTTACGGAACATCCCATTCAATGCCCAATGGCCAAAGAGATAAGGATGACTAGCATTATGACATCCACATGATAATGCATAGCATTGTCACAAAAAGCCAAAGAGATAAGGACGACTAGCATTATGACATCCACGTGATAATGCAGAGCATTGTCAAAAAAAGCCAAAGGTGTTGTTTTCTTTTTGGCCCATGCTCATCCACGTGATAATCTAGAGCATTGTCTACATTGATTAAAATTAGTGTCTTGTTTGCTATATATAAAACATAATTTTCTTCTCTTATCACTTCCCAACAATCATTTACTGATAAGCCGTACAACTAATTTTAAAAAATCGGTGCAAATTAAATTAGATATATGTATATATATTAAATGAGAGGCAAGCTTGGGGTCACTAGTATAGGGGACAAATTGCGGGAAGCAAGACTGCGTTGGTTCGGCCATGTCCAGAGGCGGAGCCCAAACGCAACAATTCGGAGATGCGAGCGTTTGGATTTAGGGGCTTACCGTAGGGATAAAGGCCGTCCGAAAAAGCGCTAGATGGACAACATAAAACAGGATTTCAGGCTTTTAGGGATTTCAGAGGAGTTGGCACAATGCAGGAAGAGTTGGAGGGAGAAGATCAACGTGATAGACAGCTAGTCAGCTTGCTGGTGGAGCCAAGTGGAGCCGTCCGTTCTTTTGTTGACCGTCTCTTTCTCGCTTTGTAGGCTTGCTTATGTATAGCATTTTTGTAGCTTAGTCATTCTTTTCTTGATTAGTTTTCTTTCTTCTTTCTTTTAGCCTTAGTAGTAGTTTTGATTAACTCTTGGTTTTTAAACTCTTCGGAGTAGGTTGTTAAGTGGTCTGATCTATGTCCTTTGGGTCGTTTTTGGCGCATTTGCGGGAGTCTTTGGGTACATGTTGTTGTTGTCGTATATATATAACTACTTTAATTTTATTAAAAAAACCTAATTCTTAAGTAAAAACTATTAGAATATGTAAAAAAATTGGTGCAGTTATATTAGATTAAAAAATCGAAATTTGGAATCAATAAGTTAAAACCATGAAGTATATACAAATGTGGTTAAATATATGTTTGCTTAATCTAAACCAATCCAAAAGAACTAATTTAATTAAAAATGAATCAAACATATATAAAACAGGTGTTTATGGGTAGATAGGAAAAAAAGTTATTGTATAATAATAATAATTATTATTAGTTAGTTAAAAATTGGATAAATTTATAAATACCAAATTAAGTCTTTAACTACAAAAAATAAAAATAAAATGTGCATGTCCGTGACAATTTTAATTAGGTGCGCTTGAAACTTGTAAGAAGTGAAACCCACAAACTTTTAAAATTTTTCGTTCTTTCACCCACTCTTTTTTTTTTGACTTAAATTAATGATGAAACAAACATATAATAAAACCACATTATTCATAATGAAATAAGATTTCTCATTGAAAAATAGAAAAAATTGTCTCGGATATCCTCCTTTTTTTTTGATCATGCGGATATCCTTCTTTTTTTGGTTGAATGCGGATATCCTTCTTTACATACAAGGATTTGAGACAATATAACTATCTCACGTTGTAAACACCGCGTGGTGTGGTTGACAAACTTGTTAAACTAAACCATACTTTTTCATGTTAAACCGTTAAAAAATGATCAAAACTTTTAGTTCGGGTCCAAAAAGATGCTTTCGGACAGGTGGTTTTTTTATTTTTTGGTCAAACGGACAGGTGGTTTTTTAAACTTCACCTCATAAAAAAAGTGTCCGAAAATTCGATAAATGAAAAAAATCATACATTCAAAATTTACAAGTGAATATCACCAAACCCTGGAAATCCAGTTTATACCGCAGAAAAGAAATTTGATTTCTTCCGATCTATAGCTCCGGCTTCTACCTCCAACCGCCGGTTTCCTGGCCGGCCACCCGCTCCACCGCTTTTGTTCAACCTCGCCGGCTAACATCCATCTCACGGCCACCGCCTTTCAACCACCTCTGTGTTGGACAGAAAAGGTTAGCGTGATCATGTGGATTGTTTCAGCTAGGGTTTTGAAGTATTGTTTTGCTTGAAACTAATTGAAAATTTGAAATGGTGTTATTATGGTGATCTGTTCCCCTTGAAGTTCTGAGGTTTTTTTTTCCTGAAAAAATAGATTTATATACCTCCTAATACGCATCCTAATTAGGAACTCAATAATCTGTACATATCACCTGGTTTATCCTGATGGTTGAATTGCACTTATGTGGGCATGAATTGACAAATGAAATTATTCTTTGCTGCATAAGAAAGTTGATTCCAAGACACGATTCTCCTACTTTTATACACAGCAAATGGTATGATGCTTGCTTGAAACTCGAAACTATAGTTGCCACTAGTCTGGGAGCATGTTTCTTGATTAAAATGTCATTGTTAATATCTGGTTTTTTAATCTCCTAGGATTGGCAATATTTTGTATCCTATTTTCCTTTGTCCATGGTGCGGGCAGTTGCTACTCTTACAGCATTGGTTCAGAAGGGAACTGTTGTGCAGATTTTTAATTCTCTATAATCTTTAAGCTGAAGACTGAACATGAAGATTTCTATTGCAGATTGGAGCTGTTTTGAAGACCCTTATGTTTTTGGTTATTTATTGAACTTTGAAAGGGAGAGACAGAAAATGTCAAAGTTCCTTGCTAAAATTGCTGGTATCTTTACCAATCGGACATTCATGGGCGTAGACAAGGCAGGGAATCGTTACTTCACCAGAAATGAAGTCATTGATGGTGTCAGTAAGTGGGTCTTGTTTCTTTCCCCTTTCACCTGACTAATTCACTGGGTTTCATCCCTTTCTTGCTAGAATCAATAGCCTGTAGTGCTAGCTGTACTAGAACTGTTACATGCTCTCATTTGTGACTACAATTTATATTAATGTCCATGGTAAGTAGAGACTGTAGAGTGAATACTTCTCATGATAATTGGAAGCTCATGATGCATTTTGTACGGAAGCTTTTGGGGAAAAAGCAATCAAAGAACTTCCATTGGCTCAACTTACATTCTGCAAACACTAAATAGATTGTTCTGTAGAGAACTCTTCTTGTTCAGTCTTCAGCTTACAGGTTATGCCTAGATAACAGTAGTTCGAATACAGTTTTGGATAGGGTGGATCACTGTCTTACTTTTAGTCTGGGGTGGTAGCAAGCTGCGATATTTTTGTGATGGAAGGGTAACTATATTGATGTGAATCACAATAAAAGCAAACCACAGTTATATCACTTAAGCCCATACTTGGGTTATACGAAACCCATTTATCCATTCAATGTATGTTGCCCTGAACTAGCTAATTTTGTATGGATGATTATACAACATGAATGCTTGAATGTCTGAAGTTTTTTTGTACCTATCAGTTCTATTCTTATATTGTCATCTTCTAAACATTTCCTCACCCTATCAGCAAAGGAGAAGAGGTGGGTCAAGTTTAAAGTGGAGCAAGATCCGACATCTATTCCAGGTAATTTCTAGGTCTAGATCAAACTGGAATTGACTATGACATATTTTGTTTTGGATGCATATACAAAGCTTATCTAAACATTGTAGTGATATATAAGTATATGCTATTTACTGTGTTAGTCTAGCTCATATTATCAAATGTAACCTGATAATCTGTGATGTGTTGCTCTGACTAAAAAATTACAAGAATTTAAAATTTTGATATACAACAATCCTTTCGAAGTGCTATTTTTTACTTATCTCTTTCTTTTATTTACATGTACACTCAAATGTCAATGTCATTATTGCAGTGGAGTGGATATGTTGGCTGAATGGGCAACGCAAGACGGCTCCAACTACAGAGGTGTAGTAAAAGCCTATATATTTTTTATCACTATGGATTCTTGTTTTGTTGGTATCAAGGTCCACTCCAGATTCTCATGACCTAGAATGTATGGTTCTTAGAATTCAAGGTTTGGATCCTTCATAATGTCAAGAAGAAATTTGTTTGATTATGGTGTGAGGTGTGAATGACATTGTTTGTTCGAAGAATATCTTGTTTTTCGTGCTCCATCTTCAACATATGGTTTTAAGCTTAGAGCCCTTCGTGTGTACACTCCAAACTCTCTAGTTTTGGGCATCATCATGCAGGCTACACACTAGTATCTCCTGAAGTACATACATTGTGATGTGAAGAATCAACGATGGTTTAGCATATTTTCCTAGGTCTTGAGCTATATATGGACCTATTACATGACTGCTTGCTGGTCTATTCTTACAATATTGAGTCGTATATGTCGTGATTATATGTATGTTCGCCTGTCTATTAGAATTGTAGCAATTGGTTATGAGGAGACTAATAAAAAAAACCTAATATAGTTGCATCTGATCCACTAATCCCTAAGACCTTAGTAATACCGTGCACTCTGATCGGCTGACTTTTTTAACAAGTTGCCAATGACCAAGTAGAATAGCAAAGCTTAAAATCAAGCAGCATTGTGCTGATACTATGTGTGGTCTTGGACTATCTTTTTATCTGAATGAGAGATGGCTGGAAACACCAGCCTTTATTTAGTCATGTCACTCATCTCCATGGTGGAACCCTGTGAGAGGAACATATCCTTTTATATATCTTGGTTCCGTGCGAGCATACTGAAGTTAACTTTGTCAGCGCATGTAAATTTAATATTTATGGCTTGCTTTGGTTCGAGCATACTGATTTATCAAAATTGACTTTTTTTTAGCTCTTGCAAATTGGTTTATTACATCTTTTCATTTGATCGTTTTGCTTGCTTGTCTCCAGGAAATGCTTGAGCTTGAGGCAAGACGTGTATTTGTTAGGCAAAATGTTGAACGTATGCCTTCTCCTCCTTCATCACATTGATTTTGCCTTTTATGTGTTGTAAATATGTGTTTGCTCTGCAATATGGCAGGTTTCTATCTGTATGTTGGACATTGTTCGCTCAATAAAACAGATCTAAGCTTTGCAGGATCTGTTTTTTTATTAAACGATACTTCTAACTTAAAATCATGGCTAAAGTTTCTCTTTCATGTTTTATGAAGGTCTTAAGAAAGAGGAAGAAGAAAGAAAAGCCAAGCAGCAGACTGGATCGAAGCATGTAGCTGGTCAGTGGCCAGAACAAATATGTGGCTATCTTGATGTTCTAAAAGGAAAGTCATTAATGTTGTTTGCTCATTTGTATAGGTAAAGTTGGAGGCCCAGACTTGAATAGCTTCCTTCGCCAACTTCCAAAGGCCTCAGAAGGTAGCATATATCTTCTGAACAAACGATAAATTCAGTATCGAATTCCAATTATTAATGGACAAATAAAATTAATGAATTGTCTAGTGGATGTACAAGCTTTTTGAATACAATAATCTCTATAAGTGTAAAGCTTCCTCTTCATGGCTTAAGAGCTCTCCCTTGATGGTACAAGGCTTAAAAAGACTGTATCTTTGGAAACACACACAGACACATATATCATCAGTTGTGAAAAACAGGGTTAACTTTTCTGCTTGGATTAAATTAGAAATGTAATTTGTTTTAAATCTAATCAATTTTAATTAGGTAAAAATGTACAAACGATGTGGCGTCATGAACTTTCATGATATAATCTTGTTGTTGAGTTGGAATATGAGTTAAATATGGAAATCAGCACCTTCTTGAAGCCTTGTCAATTTGTTAAAAGCGTAATATTATTCTTATATCTAGGACGTTCTTGCTCTAATGTGTTTAAGGATTCTCCAATGCTTAAGGCTTACTTGCTCATCTGATTTTATCTTACTTCTCTGCACCTTCAGCGTCATTTCACTCCATAAGATCACTTCTAATATAAAATGAGCTGGCGTTGTTAGCATACAAACCTGCTTAACTTTGGACCTTTCTTTCCCTAACTCCCTGTGATTAGATCACAACCATCTAGTAGAAAACGTTGGATTCGACGGATCCAGATGGCGGAACACTTTTATTGGGCTCCACAATTTCTTCTTGCATTCACACTTCACAGAAATGTGTTTCTATAGGAAACACACCATTCTGTATATAGTGCTAAAGATATTATACAATCAGGAGTTATGAGTGGTTATTAGCATTTGAGAATGAAGCTTGAACACGATATGCAGAAATTAAAAACTTGATATTATGTCTTTTGCTCTAACATCTCCTTTTAATGTAGTAAATCATTTGGTCTTCAGTACAGTTTCAACCAGTAATATAGTGAATTGCTTTACTATCCCACAGGTGTGACACATGAGGAAGCATCTGAAGCAGCTGAGAATGGAAGTCAAAGGTTAGCTATTTTGTTTAGGCATTAAATGTAATGATGTGGCTTCAAATTTACTTTTATAATATTTCCATCGTGAAATATAAATCTTTTTGCATTGAAGTTTAGATTTTGGGTCACTTTACCTGTCAAAAAGTATCTAAAAGATCTTGTTAGTGTAGAGTTTAGGTGTGAACTCTATAATTAAAAAATAATAGCACTTAAGATAATCCTGTACCTTTAGAACCATGCCCTGAACCATAAATAGGTGATGCATGAAGTGGCACTGTTTAGGCATCTGAGTACATGCTTTTTGTCTACCGTTGTATCTAATCCTTGAATATGTATGTCATATAGGTTCTATTACATTATACTTCTTCCAGTTCAGATCTTGATAGTAGGTAGTGATGTTCATCAAGTTTCCAGACCGAATTCATATTTCAACTTTATCACTTTTGTTTGTTTTTTCTCACAGTTAAGAAGACATTACGCAGTATAGACTCAAAGGAAGACATTATGCAAATACAATTTGTTTCGTTTCACAGAAACTAAAATCCCTAATAGCTTCTTGCATTGACCTTATTGTACAGGACTGTAGATACAGAGAAGATGCGCCCAGCTGAAGAAGAACCAGAACCAGAACCAGAACCATGGTATGCTCTTTTGCATGTTCACTTTCTTTTTGCAAATGAGTGGCAATAAATGATGCATAAATTTGAGGCTTCTTTCATCATGTGTTGTTGTGGGGTTTTTTTTTTAAAGTGATTTTATTCTCCAAAATCAATTTAAACCTTGAAAGGATTGGAATTTGAATTTGGGGAATTTAAGCTTCCTGAATCAAAAAAAGATTTAAGCCAAACCCCAAGAGAATAAGCTGCATTATTGCAGTTTGCAGTATATGCTTAATGCTGATTTCCTTTAAATGTATTATTTTCAGAATCATTTTGCCTCTT
The DNA here is from genome assembly GCA_963924305.1 of Polygonum maritimum. Classification (NCBI taxonomy): domain Eukaryota; kingdom Viridiplantae; phylum Streptophyta; class Magnoliopsida; order Caryophyllales; family Polygonaceae; genus Polygonum; species Polygonum maritimum. Next base: position 4,433,311 of record OZ002734.1, read on the forward strand.
CCGTCCCTTTTATTCTTTGTATGCTATTATGGTTACCTATCTCCTAAGCTCTTGTTTGGCATTGATAGATTAATCACCAAATTACTTTCTTTTTGGCTTCTGAAAGTAAAGAACAAACCCTTAGAAACAGTACGTGTGTATACGATGGAGCCAATCATCTTTTGAACGAAATGGTATTACCACATCACACTATTATTATGGGGTGGTTTTGCAAAACTGTCAAATCATAATTTCTAGCTGAGTGAGTTCAAAGGTTTCACTTGAACCCACAATAATAAGTAAACTTCTCTATTGCACTTCTATTAAAAGTTGTGTATAATCTATTGCAGCACTACTGAGCCAACGGGTTCTGGCCCTTCCTTTAGACCTGGAACATGGCAGCCTCCTACATAGTGTCTGACCCCACTTTGAACATCTTGCTGCAATGATTCGACGTGGTTCAACTCGGTACCCGCAGGAGATTTGAAAGACAGAGCTTATACATATCAGGATCACTTTAGTTCGTTGATTTTTGCGATGGGTTAATTTCCCTTGAATTCGAGTTTTCTGAATCTGAATGGTGTTCTGGATTTGGGAGGGAAGAACATGTGGTGTTCACTATACCTTTTCATTTCAGTCAATTTTCCCCTTTTAAGAAGGAAAAAAGAAGTGTAGTAGTATTGATAAATTTTGCCGTGTAATATGCAGCCTTGTTGCATCTAATCAAATAACCATTCTGATGTTGTGGAATGTGATCATGGATGTTAAACGAAAGGAATGTTCTCATACGTTTTTTAATTTGTTTTGATGGAATGGAAGTGTAGTTGGGAAATGGCTGAACTTGTTACAGAAATTGGATTTAGTTTTCGTAGCTCAAAATGAAAGCGTGGATGTGTTCGATGATGAACTTTAGTATGAATAGTTGAGCTCAACTATATACTGACTTAAATCGACCTCTAGACATTTCTAGATTCCAAGTGTCTACTGAAAAAACAAAGTAATTGCTGTTATTGCAGTTAGTTTGACAGGTAACGTTGGTGACAAGCATAATTCAGATCCATCTTTGGCATCAGGTCGTCCTTGAAATGCCTAATACTTTTTGTTATGGGGAAGATTGTAGTCACTAATGTTGCACGTTGACTTTGTTCCTTTGGTCTAATTACTCCTATTTTTATATGAGTATTAGGTGGATTGGATTAAGAAATTACTCCCCCACACTGATCTAAGCAGCTACGACTAGGGAACTCTGGGCTCCGTTTCTCTTCTTTCCTCTGCATCTCCAAGTTTCTGCAGGCATCGTTCAAGTTTCGCCGGTCGGAGTTAAGAGCAGAAGATCAGTACCATCATGGGTAACTTGATCACTTGTTTACCTTTAACTTGCTTTTGCTTCTTTTATTATGACATGTGGCGTCTTATTTTCAGCTGCTGAGCATCCTTTTATGGAAATACTCACAAGTCTACCCAAACCTGGTGGTGGTGAGTTTGGAAAATTTTACAGCCTATCTGCTTTGAATGATCCCAGAATCGGTAAGGCTTTTGCTACTTCTCTTTTATGTACCTTACGATTGTAGTCTCTACCGTGAAATCTATGATCACCAAGGTCCAAGTTTAGCTGATTACGTTTCTCAAAATTACTTGTTCTGAAAGCAAGACAAATTGCCATATTGTATCCGGGTTCTTTTGGAGTCTGCAATCCGTAACTGCGACGGCTTCCAAGTTACAAAGGATGATGTGGAGCATATCATTGACTGGGACAATACAGCAGCACGACAAGTAGCTATCCCCTTCAAGCCTGCACGCGTTCTTCTGCAGGTTTATAGGATGCCCTTCTGTGAGAAAATAAATGCTAGCTTTCGCTTGAAGTTGACACCTTACAATACATTGTTGCACAGGATTTCAATGGTGTTCCAGCAATGGTAGATTTAGCTGCTATGCGAGATGCCATGAAAGATCTTGGAAGCGACCCCGGTTTGATCAATCCTGTGGTATGCTTTCTTCTGGCATCATACTATTTTGATGAAAAAATGAGTATGGTCCTTGAAATTTAGTGTTTGATACATGTTAGGCCTTGTTTGTTTATTGTTTGATAGGTTCCAGTGGATCTTGTAATTGATCATTCAGTTCAAGTTGATGTAGCAAAGGCAGAGAATGCAGTGCAGGCAAACATGGAACTTGAGTTTGAGAGGAACAAAGAGCGGTTTGCGTTTCTGAAATGGGGATCTAATGCTTTCAAGAACGTGCTCGTTGTTCCTCCTGGTTCTGGTATCGTCCACCAGGTTAGTACTCTCATCTTTGTCTCACTGAAATTTTCCTCTTATACCAGCAATTTAGTACTTGTTTTAGATTAAAAACTGCTAATCAAGCCATCTAAGCTGTTATTAAACCTCAATCATGGGGTCAAAGCTATCCACTTATCATCAACATAAATTATGGGGGACTGTGTTAACTAATCAACTTCTTGTTGCTCTTGGTCAGGTTAATCTAGAATACCTTGGACGAGTGGTGTTCAATGATGACGGCATGCTTTATTCAGATTGCGTCGTTGGTACTGATTCACACACAATAATGATTAATGGGCTTGGAGTAGTTGGCTGGGGAGTTGGAGGAATTGAGGCTGAGGCATCCATGCTTGGTCAAGTGAATACAAAATGGCTTCGCTTTTCTACAAATTCTGATTCTTTATATATGTATTATGTTTTCTAATACTTGATAATGGTGTCATTATAATGTTAATATCCCATTTTTACCATTTGTGTTACTTACAGCCTATGAGAATGGTTTTACCTGGTGTTGTTGGATTCAAGTTGAATGGCAAACTGCACACTGGTGTCACTGCTACAGATTTGGTCTTGACCGTCACACAGATGCTGAGGAAGCATGTTGTTGTTGGCAAGTTTCTTGAATTCCATGGTAAGATGATTTTTGGTCTCAAGAGCAAACTCCATGCATGTCAAGTTGTTCTCATATGAAGTAATATCTTTTAGCAACGTATTATAGTATATACCGATGACAGGTCAGGGTGTGGGCGAGCTATCGCTGGCTGATAGAGCTACCATTGCAAACATGGCTCCTGAATACGGGGCAGCAATGGCCTTTTTTCCCGTAGATCATGTATTAGACTACCTCAGACTAACTGGAAGAAGTGAAGAAACTGTCAGCTCTTTTTTCTGTATCGTTTAGACATTACCGTCATTACTAAAACATATGGAGCCTTTATATGACTTGATCTTGTTACTTCTAAAGTAGAGTACTTATCACAGGTTTCCATGGTTGAGTCCTATTTGCGTGCTAATAAGATGCTTGTGGACTATAAAGAGGTAAAATGGCTTTCCTTATGCTATATCTATGATGTCACTCTTTTCTTATCGTTATGAGTTGCAATGTGTCTGTCATTAACAATTTTTTGTTTTCTAATTCAGCCACAAGAAGAGAACGTTTTCTCTTCCTACCTTGAGTTGGACTTAGGAGATGTTGAACCTTGTGTATCTGGACCCAAGAGGTATAATTCCGTATGCTCATTTTTTCCCTCTTTCTTTTTTGGTGAAAATTTTAAAAGACTGCATCTTTACAGTTTGATGTCTGATTTTAATCAGGCCCCAAGACCGAGTCCCGCTCAAGGCCATGAAATCTGACTGGCAATCCTGTCTTGACAATAAAGCAGGATTCAAGGTGAAGTCTATATTATCCTGAGATCATGCTATTAGTGATTTAAGCCCTTTAATTTTGACTCCTACACCAAAAATAGAAATCAGGTTGGAAAAGTTCTTTTACTCTTGACGTCGTCTAACGTTACATTTTATGATGAAACTAGTTCACTTTTGTGAATGATGCAGGGCTTTGCTGTGCCCAAAGAGCAGCAGAAGAATGTGTTGAGGTTTACATACGACGGGAAGCCCGCCGAGCTGAAACATGGAAGTGTGGTAATAGCAGCAATCACAAGCTGCACAAACACATCTAACTCTAGTGTCATGATTGGTGCTGGGCTTGTTGCAAAGAAAGCATGTGAACTAGGACTAAAGGTTGGTATTTTAATGCTCTAATTTCTGTCTGCTGAAGTTGTTCAGCTTCTTTTCTCATGGCTTTTGGGATATTATTTCCCATCAGGTCAAGCCATGGATTAAGACTAGTCTTGCTCCTGGGTCTAGAGTTGTTACAAAATACTTGCTTCAGAGGTAATGTACTTTTATTGCAAACCCTCAAGTGTATTTCAAGGTTTTTTGTGTAGCCTAAGTCATAGAAGTTTGATTTCTGTCTCCTGTAGTGGACTTCAAAAGTATCTTAACCAACAAGGGTTCAACATTGTTGGGTATGGCTGCACAACTTGTATAGGAAACTCTGGAGACCTTGATGAATCAGTTTCTGCTGCTATTTCCCAAAATGGTACATCACATTGCTATTGTTCAGCTTCTTGAATACTTTTTTGCACTTAAAAGTAAGATTGAGCTGGCTTTTTTGTAGACCTTATTGCTGCAGCCGTCCTTTCGGGTAACCGGAACTTTGAAGGGCGTGTGCATCCACTCGTCAGGGCCAACTATCTCGCTTCACCGCCCTTGGTCGTAGCCTATGCACTTGCTGGCACAGTAAGTACGTACTACAGAATGAGATCCAGCATCCAAGTCTAATTGCATGGTATTTGCTCATCTGTTAGTTGTCTGAATCATATGATGTATTGCAGGTAGACATTGACTTGGAGAAAGAGCCTATTGAAACAGGAACTGGTGGGAAACATGTTTATTTGAAGGATATTTGGCCAACAAGTGAAGAGATAGAACAGGTTATTCAGTCTAGCATTCTGCCTGACATGTTCAAGGAGACATATGAATCCATCACAAAGGGAAACCCAGTGTGGAATCAACTTGAGGTTCCAATGGACCATCTTTTCAGATGGGACTCAAACTCAACATACATTCGCAACCCGCCTTATTTCAAGAGCATGAGCTTGGACCCGCCTGGACACCACAGAGTCAGGAATGCATACTGCTTGCTCTATCTTGGCGACGGTATCACAACCGACCACATCTCTCCTCCCGGAAGCATCCGTAAAGAGAGCCCTGCAGCCAAGTATCTTCTTGAGCGTGGCCTAGAACGCGGGGACTTCAACTCTTATGGTAGTCGGAGAGGGAACCATGAAGTCATGGCAAGGGCCACGTTTGCGAATGCTCGGATTGTCAATAAACTACTCAATGGTGAAGTGGGTCCGAAGACGATTCATGTTCCAACTGGACAGAAACTATCTGTATTTGATGCAGCCATGGTAAGTTATGAGCTCAACTCTTCTCCTATGCATAGAGAATGCTACTTTGAAGTAATCTGTCTAGCATTTTGGTTGATGCAGAGATACAAGGAGTCCGGACACGACACGATTGTCCTTGCAGGCGCGGAATATGGAATCGGTAGCCGAGATTGGGCTGCGAAAGGACTCATGTTATTGGTGAGCTCACTACTACGTACTCTCATTTTTATGATCAGTGTGTGTGTTTCATTTGCCCTTGTGGAACTCTAAACATACATGCTATATGCCTATATATGCTTAAGGGAGTGAAAGCAGTGGTAGCCAAGAGCTTTGAGATGACACACCGCAACAACCTGGTCGCAATGGGCATCGTTCCTCTCTCCTTCAAGCCCGGAGACGACGCAGACGGTCTCGGTTTGACGGGTCAAGAGCGTTACACCGTTGACCTCCCGACACGAGTCAACGATATCCGACCTGGACAAGACGTCCTAGTCACAAACACAGCTGGAAAAGCGTTTACGTGCACGCTCTGTTTGGAGACTCAGGTGATGATAAAGATAGAAATGCCTAGTTACGTTGAGTATTTATTGTTCTTAGCTTGATGGTGAAAGTTGTAACAAGATTTTGGCTGATCTTATTTTGCAGTTGGAGTTGGCTTATGTTAACCACGGTGGTATTCTTCCATACGTTATCAGGATGTTGATGAAGCGTTGACAAGTCAACAGAATGTGTTGTTAGTTTATTGATTATATGTTTTATAGATTTGTGGATTTATGTATGTAAGCTAATGTTTTGATCCAGATCCAATAAGCTAATTACGTCAGGACAGAAGCATCTTTGTTTTCGATTACGATAGGCAGCAACTGCTGCAAGACAGTCAATAAAATATCCCTAGATCTGATAACAATAAATAAAATATTCCTGGATGTTTACCGTATAACTAAGTATGGAGTAGCGCTCAAAAAAAAAAGTATGGAGTATTTTTTTTCCGACCAAAAAAAGTATGGAGTATCTAACTATATATTAAAGCCGGAGAATTTCGAGTCTCAACGTTAATTCTGGTCCCACCACATGTTAAATTCATTATAATCAATTATCTATTCTCATATGTATCTATCTATTTACCATATATTGACTTATCAGAACAATATCTATATCCATAATCTATCAAAATATTTTTTTGATATCTAACACAATTGAAGAATTACCCATACGTTATTATTATCAATCAATGTTTTCCCTAGGTGTCATAAAAAATTATACGAGTAAAAATTATTATCAATTGAAAGCCACGATTCTTTCTATACGGGTACGGTCCATCTATTTGAGATTTTGGTATTGGTAAATTATACGGGTACGAATTCAATTGAGTGTTCTGATTATTTGAGATTTATATTTTTTGATATCAAAAATTATACCTAGAGTCCCTATTAGCACGTTTTCACAATTATTTTTTTATTAAACATATAATGCATCTATCTATTTGGCACGTTATTATCAATTATCTATTAGCCCGTACCCTGTACGGGACGCAATAAATAACATTTTTTTGACGTATTATTTATTTAATAAAAGAATGCATAATAATATTATTAGAAAATAGATATTGATATATCAGAATAATATGTATATTTATAATCTATTAAAATAATATCATATATCTATATTGATATATCAGAATAATATCTATATCTATAATCTACCAAAATCTATACTATATATTAAAGCCGGAGAATTTCGAGCCTCCACGTTAATTCTGGCCCCACCACATGTTAAATTCATTATAAATCAATCATCTATCTTTAATAATTTACAAATAATAAATTATCATATGTATCTATCTATTTACCATATGTTGATATATCTGAATAATATTTATATCTATAATCCTTATTAATTTTATAAATAAAAAATATTCATATCTGTCTATCTAATTACCATATATTGATATATCAAAATAATATCGATATCCATAATCTAGATTATTGCCCTGTACGGGACACGATAGATAATAATTTTTTGATGTATTATTCAATTAATAAAGAAATGCATAATAATTTTATTAAAAATTAGATATTGATATCGTCTTTTTTATCCAAAATCGTTACAATATTTTGTTAATCTAAGATCGTGATTTGATGTTAAGAATAAACTTAAATTTAAATTTTACATAATATAAATTAAATAAAAAGTATAGATAAAAGACATTCATATTATTTCAAAATGTATTTGATTAATTTAAAAAATCATATGTGATACGATATGAAATCTCATGTGAAATATTTTATCAACATACATATTTTTATAATTAATAAGATTTTTATAAGATGATAGAAATCAAAACTTAAGTTAATTATGGCTTATTTAAATAAATATTTTAGAAAAATAGACTTGTATCGGTAATAATAATTTTTGAAATAAAATAAATATATTAATAGATCTTATAAATTAATAATTAATTTAATAATAGTAGAGTTATAGATCAATATAATTTATAAATGAATGTATTATAACACAAATTTAGTTTATATATTATTAAAATATTTTTCAAAGATATTTTTAGATATCTGTAGCTTAAATTATAATTTTATGAGACAAAAAAGATTGACAGAGATATATGGCGAATGTTAATGATTATAAAAATACTTTAAAAACAAAATTTCAGAGTGACTAATAAATTTTAAAAAAATAATTATAATTTTGATTTACAAAAAAAATGTTTAAGCAAATAGTTGAAAAGATAATAATTAGGTGAAAAAGTATCTTATACAGAGTATGGGTACCTCGACGATGGATCTTATAATTCCTATTAAACAGTCAAAAACCCGTACAGGGTACGGGTATAAAACTAGTTTTTAATTAATTCAATGTAATCACGTGTTTTATGTATTTAAGTACTTGTTTTTGCAATGAAACTTGCTAAGAAGTTTTCATCAATGGACCATGAATCATGATCCAGAAAAATTGACTGCTAAATTTGCATATTAAACCTAGAGAACTTAGCAGCAGGAGTTAGAGACTTGGAAGATAAGTGATTTTGGTGCAAAAAAAAATCATAATTCATAACATATAAAAGGTTATCTCTCTTTGATAACCTACATTAATTTTCCGATAAATTCCGAAATCATAAAGTACTTGTAATTCCAGCTACTTTCATCTCAGTTGTTGTGTTACAAACTTGTTTTCCGATAACAAAATCATCGGATATGCTTGTGTTGAATCGTTAATAGCCGATTCGACCCGTACCAGATCGGTCTTTATAGACACATCCGAACAAATGAAGGAGATGTGACCATCACCGAACAATAAAAAAGAAAGTCTAAAACAAAAGAGTAAAGAAGTTACTCTAGCCGGTTATTTACAATGATGAAAGAAAAGAAAGTTTAAAACAAAAGAGTAAAGTAGTTACTCTAGCCGGTCATTTTCAACGATGAAAGAGAAGCTTTAAAGTAGCACTATTTACAACTTTACTGGTGTCGAGCCTTGTTCTTTAACCAGTCATTTGTCAATTCTAAAATAAATTTTAACCCTTTTCTACATTAAAAAACAAAAGAAATTTGAAGAAGGTGTTTAAGTCCTTTCAAGCTGGTCCATCTTTTTCTTTAGGTGTTCAAGAGTTGTTTCGGGTTAGGATCGAGTCATATCTGGTCGTGGTCGTGGTCGAGCTGGCTCTCGAAGATTCTCATTTAGGTGAGGGCAACGTCATGGTGGCCCTTTGTGCACCCTATAGAAGGAGATGACTCGTCTATTTCTGCGTACTGGCGGTACTGATTTCTTTAGTGCTTGGCTCAAGCATCGTTACTCGGTTTTTGATCGCTTGTTAAACTTCTGTCTTCCTTGATTAGAGTTATTTGTTGTGTTTTTTTACTCTTGGGTTTGCCCGACTGAGTGTATGAATTAAATAATTACGTCCATTATTTGATGGCAAAATCATTATGGTCCCCTTTAAAATAGGATTTAAGCTATTGATTTGCAATAATTTTGTTAGTCGTTTGATGAGTTGTACAGCTTTGAATATTTATCATTAGCGCAAAATAAGACATCACTCACCTATCCAAAATTTAAACAAGAAAACAAAAAAAAGATGGTTGTCTTCTTAATTATCAATCAATTTTTTTTCGAACGACAGCGATCAACCAGACAATTATCACATGATTTAGATAATCATATCCCTAATCTAAATATAATTTCATTAATTTCAACTTTTTTAATCGTCACACTGTAAAATTGCAAACTGTTCATACTTGTGCACGCCACGCGCCTGTGTAATCTGATGATTCTGATCCAGATAGAACATTTTCTAGCCCTCCAATCTGCACCGTCCATCTTCACATATCAGATCCATCACACCTCCCAATAAACGGCCCCACTTTCATCACCCATCACGCCCCCAATTTCACCCAATCAGCATCAAGCCCATCCGATCCTACCTTAGAATGCGTGACATCAGATCACACTCTCCAAACCTTCATAAAACCCCCATTTCCTTGCACCGTCTTCTTCACCTCGCAATCACGCTCTCGACTCTTCGTCAATATGCAACGAGGACTCGAGAAGGGAACTCTTGATTAATTTTTCAGCTTTTTATTTTCCTGAATTAATTTCAGGATTAGGGTTTTTTAATCCAATTTTGCCACTGTGTTTTTCTTTGTTCTTATCTGGCACTTCAATTGTACACTAAATTAATTAATCAGTCCCTCTCTCTCTTGCCCATTTCTCTCACCAACCCCGCCTACAAAAAGCCATGATTGCTCCGTCTCTCTCCCCATCTTCATCTTCATCACTTCTCAAGGCTGCGCGATTTCGTTTTGCCTCTTCTCTCTGCTCCTCGTCCGCCTCTCTCTCGAAGGTTCCGAGGCCGCCGGCGTCGTTGCCTTTCCACCGATCGGCAAGCTCATCGTCGGCGTTGCGATCGCTCCGGTGCTCCGTTCCGCGTTGGAGCCACGGTGTTGGTTGGCGATCTTCGGTCAGCCTCAGAGCTCAGATCAGGACTGCTACGCCTTTCATCGAACGCTTTCAGCGCAAGATCGCTACTATGGGTAAACTATGTGGCTTCATCTTTCGTTTACGTTCCATCTGCTTTCGCTGGCTTCGTTTTGTTGCGTTTTGATGAAAATGGAGTTCACTTCACTTGTAGAAAATACAGACGTAGGAAGGTAGATCATGGAACTACATTATTCTATATAGATTTGTTTATTATTTTGTGTGGGAACGTATGGCGGTTTGAGTATGATAGGAGTAATCGTTATGTTGAAAGTGATTTGATACGAGATGCTGCTTTGATTTTATTTAATAAGTTCAATTCCAAATTTCCAATTACAGGTGTAACCTGTTAATTGTGTGCTTATGAACTTCGATATTTATCCTGTCTAAGATGAATTGAAAAACGATTTTGTTGAATTCACAGGAAGTTATCTTGTCGAGGTCTTTTGTACTAGGTACCTATGATTTTTTATCAACTTAGTTTCATCAATTTTGAATTTGCTGGTTTTCCTCTGCCTGTCCTCTGCTTGGCTTTTTGCTACCTATTATAAAAGTGTCTTGAGACTTTCTATTCTGAAGCCTATATTGAATTTGAAAGGCAAACAGCTTTTATTACCGATACCATACTGGTCATATTACTTGTTGTTTGGAGTTCCCTTTCTAATTACATGTTATTTGGATTTTTGCTTATGTCAGTTGTATGATATGTAAACCTTAATCATTTCAGCTGCCGAGCATCCTTTCAAGGAGATTCTTACTAGTCTCCCCAAGCCTGGTGGTGGAGAGTTTGGAGAGTTCTACAATCTACCGGCTTTGAATGATCCCAGGATCGGTAAGTGGCTTGTTATCTTTTTTTTTCTTTGAAAGTGGCTTGTTATCTTAACGTACTATTCGATTGCATTATTATGTGATGTACAAGCAGGGAGTGAATTGAGAGAGAAGGACTGAGTAAACTTGATTAAGATAGAGGAGGAGGAAGAGAGTGTTGAAATAGTGGGTAGCTAGAGGTTTCTCTTTAAATTCACTCCCTGCTTGTGTGGGACCTCACTATCACTTGTCAGATCAGTATATCCTGCAATTTTATTAGCATTAACCTGCGCCTGCTTTATTTAATCAAAGATCCCTTCTCTTGGTGCAGACAAGTTACCATACTCCATCAGGATTCTTTTGGAATCTGCAATCCGAAACTGTGATGGCTTCCAAGTTACTAAGAATGATGTGGAGAAGATCATTGACTGGGAAAACTCCGCACCAAAGCAAGTTGAAATCCCCTTCAAGCCTGCTCGTGTTCTTCTACAGGTTCGTATTTTATTTTCTCTGAGGGAGGTGTTATTTAGTAAAGCTTCTGCTTAAATTAATACCTAACTGTTGTTGCACAGGATTTCACTGGTGTTCCAGCTGTGGTGGATTTGGCTGCTATGCGGGATGCCATGAACAATCTTGGCAGTGACCCCAAAAAGATTAACCCATTGGTATGATGATGTCCTTTCATATTATTGTTACTTTTTGAGTGATAATGTAGTTCTATATTTTTTGTTGTGATAAATTTTGCCATCGGTGCAGATATGTAGTAATAAAAAACGTGAATGGTGCTCCAAATTGATTGTTCACAAGTGGCCTCAATATTGTCAGCTCTCAATTTCTTGTTATGTTACAGGTTCCAGTGGATCTTGTCATTGATCATTCAGTCCAAGTCGATGTAGCAAAGTCGGAGAATGCAGTGCAGGCAAACATGGAGCTTGAATTTAAAAGGAACAAAGAGAGATTTGCATTTTTGAAATGGGGATCTACTGCTTTCCAGAACATGCTTGTTGTTCCTCCTGGTTCTGGTATTGTCCATCAGGTGAGGAGTCCTGTCCTCTTGTCACTTATCAGTGATTTTCAATTGTTTTGATAGCTAAATTATACTGGGAAATGTTTATATATTCTGTTCATCTTCTTAGCTTAGAATTTGCGAGTCATCCTTCTAAATTTTGATTAACCTTGTAGGCATGATGGTGTTAAGGCTATTCAATTATTTCAATGATGTCATTTATTTCTGCCACTTTTTGCTAATAAATGACTTGTTCATGGATTGAGAGAATCTTCTAGATTTACTTCTGGCACGTCCCGCCATCTTTTCCAATTTTGCTGTTTGTCACTCACTGGTGTACCAATATGATAATGGGTATCTTTCCTCTTGACCTTATGCTTGTTAACAAGTCCGTTTGTTGATATTAGTACTGAATAGTAATAGAGTGATTGATATGCTCAATGGAATTATCTTTTTCCAATATATGAGAACGTGTGATGCTGTTAGTTTTGGTGCTCCAGGAGTTGCATTGCATGTTTGAAATTTAGGACAGCTTCATCTTATTAGGAAGATGGATCTTCTCGAGGTGTCATCTTTTATCATAGTATTTCGATTTCTTTGGATCATAAAATGACGATTTAAGTGGGATGTAGATAATTTAATCACTAAGAGCTGTATGTTCTCTATCATAGTATCATTATTTAAGTTGATTACTTGAGGTTCAAAAGATGCATATACTCCAATAGAGATGCTATGCTTCAATATTAATGAGATCTTCTTATATTTGTTAGGTTAATCTTGAGTACCTTGGGCGGGTTGTTTTCAATACCAATGGCATGCTTTATCCAGACAGTGTGGTTGGTACTGATTCCCACACAACTATGATTGATGGACTTGGAGTAGCTGGCTGGGGGGTTGGAGGAATCGAGGCTGAGGCAACCATGCTTGGTCAAGTGAGTACAGATAACTTCATTTCAGTTCTCTTTTGATGAAAGCTATGCATTCAGCTTGACAGTTTAAAGGATAAATCAATTAAAAAGCCTAGTAAGTTTTGTAATTATAGTTAAAGGGGCTCTTTTTTTCCAAATTGGAATTCTGTTTCACTTTACCATTTTCATCCCTGTTTGGCACCCTACACTCATCCATTAAGCACCACCTTATGTTATAATTGTTCTCTAATGGTAAGCACCGTTTTGTTAGACAAACATGCATTATGCCCTCAAAGAAATTCCTCTCGATGCCTAAGCTCCCCTTACCATCTCTTATCACAGGTTAACATTACTTGTCAACAATACATGTCTTATGCCCCTACCTCAAATCCAAATGACGTTATGTTCACTATTAGTTTCCATACAAGGCTTAAAAAACTTAACAGACTGGCTCAAAACTTGAATGTTGACTTCACTGTGGTTGTCGTAGTAATCTTAGCTTACTCTGAAAGTGAGCCTTGTTTTCAACTAGCCAGGGGGAACTAGTAAATGTATAGTTAAATTGTATGCTTCTATACTTTCTCACAGATAATGCTATCCTTTTGCTTTTCAACTGTCTTGGTGGTGGTTTTTGTTTTTAATTATTCTTTGATATTACTTTATTATCTAGAAAAGTTTTTCCTTATGTTGAGTCCCAATATCTGTAAGCATCCTTTTGTTTCTCATCCATGATACCCTCCTAATCTGTCATTAATGAAAATGTTTCTATTTATCTCACCATTGTGTTGCAGCCCATGAGCATGGTTCTACCCGGTGTTGTTGGATTCAAGTTGACTGGCAAACTGTGCGATGGTGTCACAGCTACTGATTTGGTCCTGACTGTGACACAGATGTTGAGAAAGCATGGTGTTGTTGGCAAGTTTGTTGAATTTCATGGTAAGTTGAAGTGCTAATTGATGACATTTAAACTTTGATTTTGTGAACCTGCAGTCACATCTTAACCTATTTCTTGTAACAGGTGAGGGAGTGGGTAAGCTATCATTGGCTGATAGGGCCACCATTGCAAATATGTCTCCTGAATATGGGGCGACCATGGGCTTCTTCCCTGTAGATCATGTCACACTGGAGTATCTTAAATTAACTGGAAGAAGTGATGAAACTGTGAGCTCTCTGTCACTCTAATTTGATACTCGTAATTATGGAGGTTACATTTTGCGTCATCTCAACCAAATCTAATATTTTGTGATTTTGTTTCTCTCAGGTTTCCATGGTAGAATCCTACTTGCGTTCTAACAGAATGTTTGTAGACTACAACGAGGTAATATGAGCTATTTTCGGTTTGTCTAGGGTTGTCGTTCTTCTTCTTTTGAATTAATGTCTCTGATTTGAATATTATTTTTCATATTCAGCCACAACAAGAAAAGGTTTTCTCATCTTACCTGGAGTTGAACCTGGCAGACGTTGAACCTTGTATCTCTGGACCTAAGAGGTATCGTTATTGCTGAATATTGTCTCTTGTTTTGTAATAGACTGCATCTTATGTACTTCATTGCTTTTGATTAGGCCCCATGACCGAGTCCCATTGAAGGAAATGAAATCTGACTGGCATTCTTGTCTTGACAATAAAGTGGGATTCAAGGTAATGCTCTATGAAATGTGTATTAGCTTGATTTGTTTGCTTTTAAATTTTAAATAGGAAAAATAACTCAAAATAATCTCAAGTATCAACTTTCAACCAATAATAGTCCCAAGTTTGGAAATCATCACCAATAATACGAACTATCACGAAATCAACCAAAAACGATTCGGAAGCCTTTTTCGATAAGTTTTCCAGTGGAATTGATGATATGACGATCGAAAACATTTCAATCAAGTATAAATTTTGAGGTTGTTATGTCAAATTTTGGATTCCCGCATCATCAATTCCACTGGAAAACTTATCGAAAAAGGCTTCCGAATCGTTTTTGGTTGATTTCGTGATAGTTCGTATTATTGGTGATGATTTCCAAACTTGGGATTATTATTGGTTGAAAGTTGATACTTGGGATTATTTTGAGTCATTTTTCCATTTAAATATATAACTTCTGGACCAGAAATCTTTACCAGGATAAAAAGAAAATCTCAAGAATGTATTACCCTTGAAAATAAAGGTATTTAAAAAAATGGTGTGATGGCCTCATGAAATCTGACTGCAACCTCAAATCTTCCGTTGACTTATACCCCTGTGGCTCTGTAGTGCATTATATTGAAGTCCAAAGTTGCAAGCATGTAACATGTCTTTACACAAAATGTTTTCATCTCATTTGTAATTGGGTCTGTGGTCTAGTACATCTTATGATGCCACTTTTCAACATCATGCAGGGCTTTGCTGTCCCAAAAGAGCATCAGGAGAAAGTGGTGAAGTTTACATACCAAGGGCAGCCTGCTGAACTGAAGCATGGCAGTGTGGTAATAGCAGCAATTACAAGTTGCACAAACACATCAAACCCTAGTGTCATGCTTGGTGCTGCACTTGTTGCAAAGAAAGCCTGTGAGCTAGGTCTGGAGGTTGGTGTTTCCTTGACCCATTTTTTTTTCTCAACTGGCATCTCTGTCTACAAATAGCAATTCCCTCATCTTCTAGTTCTGAAGAGCTTTTCATTTTGATTTAATTGTCTTGGATGTATTTCTTATTAGGTCAAACCATGGGTGAAAACTAGTCTTGCTCCTGGGTCTGGAGTAGTTACAAAATACCTGCTTCAGAGGTATTTTTCTTTTCTTTTGTGCATGATATTTGTATCACAGTATCCAAGTTTTCTTTTTAGTGTATGCCTCCTTTCAGCTAAAGTTTGTATTGTTTCATTTATTTTGTGTAGTGGACTCCAAAAGTATCTGAACCAACAAGGGTTCAACATTGTTGGATATGGCTGCACAACTTGTATTGGAAACTCTGGAGACCTTGATGAATCAGTTTCTGCTGCTATTTCTGAAAATGGTAATACTCTTTTTTTTATCATTCGTTGGAAAATGTTAATATCCATGTGAGTTTGATTTCCTTTTGTGTGGTTGAAGTGGGCAGATCTTTGAATTACATACTAGTTCTTCATAAATAAATTGATTGATTGATTTGGAAATCAATCATAAGTGGAGCTCGATTTCTTTGTATTTTGATATGATTTGGAAATCTATATACAATAGTTATACAAAATTATACTATATGTGCATCATTCTTCTTTATTTTATATCTTAACAAAATCAGTAAACATTGGGCTTTTCTTTTCTATTGATGTCAGTTAGTTGGCATCATAATGTTATTGTGCTTCAATATTACTCAGTATTATGTTTGAGTGCATAACATATTTAGTGTGTGTTAGCTTTTTCTGAAGTCTGTTCTACTATTTTTGTTGTGTTTGTAGACCTTGTTGCTTCAGCTGTCCTTTCTGGTAACCGGAATTTTGAAGGGCGTGTGCATCCACTTACCAGAGCTAACTATCTTGCTTCACCGCCGTTGGTTGTGGCATATGCACTTGCTGGCACGGTATGTACCAACTATAATTGGTACTTCATGAATGCTTTCTCGGTTTCCATTTAACCCAAGTGTAATGCTATAAATATCTGTACCATAACTCGTATTGCATATTCCAGGTTGACATTGACTTCGAGAAAGAGCCTATTGGAACTGGAAAGGATGGCAAAAGTGTTTATTTCAGGGATATCTGGCCCTCTAATGAAGAGATAGCACAGGTACGTGTTTCTCTTACACCAGTTACATGACAAATTTAGCTGATTTTCTGATTAATCTGATGTGACTTGTGTATTTCAGGCTGTCCAATCAAGTGTGTTGCCTGAAATGTTCAAGCATACTTATGAAGCCATCACAAAGGGAAACCCTATGTGGAACTCTCTTGATGTTCCTGCTGGGCAACTATACAAATGGGACCCGAACTCCACATACATTCATGACCCTCCATATTTCAAGAACATGAGCTTGGATCCACCTGGACCTCGTGCAGTGAAGGATGCATATTGCTTGCTCAATGTCGGTGACAGTATCACAACCGACCACATCTCTCCTGCAGGAAGCATCCACAAGGATAGTCCTGCAGCTAAGTTTCTCCTTGAGCGTGGAGTAGATCGCAGGGACTTCAACTCCTATGGTAGCCGAAGAGGGAACGATGAAATCATGGCAAGGGGCACTTTTGCAAATATTCGTATTGTCAACAAGTTCTTGAATGGAGAAGTGGGTCCAAAGACAGTTCATGTCCCTACAGGAGAGAAACTCTACGTCTTTGATGCAGCCATGGTAAGATCATGATTTTATATTGTAAGTGTGTATATTGCAGCCACTCACTTACTTGTGGACTAATCTTTAGGATGCTTGTTTGTGCAGAGATACAAGGAAGCTGGACACGACACGATTGTTCTAGCTGGAGCAGAGTATGGCAGTGGCAGTTCACGTGACTGGGCTGCAAAGGGCCCGATGTTGCAGGTGAGTTCGCTAGGAGTACCCCTTTCTAAACTCCACCTCTTCCTTTGTATCAATAACAAAGACTCTTAGATGAATGATTTATGACTATAATGGATCTATTACTCCAGGGAGTGAAAGCAGTGATTGCCAAGAGCTTTGAGAGGATTCACCGCAGTAACCTTGTCGGAATGGGGATCATTCCTCTTTGCTTCAAAGCCGGAGAGGATGCAGATTCACTAGGCCTGACTGGCCATGAGCGCTTCACAATCGACCTCCCTACAAAAGTCAGTGAGATTCGTCCTGGGCAAGAGATCACTGTCACAACCGATACCGGAAAGTCGTTCACATGTACACTTCGCTTTGACACGGAGGTATGAACAACATCATCATCCCCTTACTAACAAAGATGATTCCTTCATTCATACTTGGCTTATTTCATGCTCTAATGAATTCGTTTGTTTTGCAGGTGGAATTGGCTTACTTTGACCATGGTGGAATTCTCCCTTACGTTATCAGGAACCTGATGAAGTAGTCAGTAACTCAATGCAACTTGTCGTGTTTGCTGAACATTGAATTCACATGCTGTCTCTGTTAATGGAAGTCCAGGAAGATTGCAGGCCTGGAAAGATGAGGTCTATATTAATAAAATGTAGGACTTTATTTGTTTTTTGATCCCTTTTATAGGGGTTATAGTATATTCCCTATTTGTCGATTGCAGACTTTTCTTCTGATTTTCAATTTTACCCTTTATAATAAACATCAATTTTCATATAGTGGCAATTCTTTTTCTTGTTCTAGAATAACCGGATTAAATATGCTTTCCCTGCATTCGAATCAGTTTCGTGCTCTAAGAGCAGCTCCATATTTTTGGAATTTTTTTATATCTTTTTTTTTTTTTTTGAGCGTATATCTTTTTTAGTTCAACAAGTTTTCTATCCCATAATTCCCATTCTTCAAAATAAGGATGGAGGAAGAAAAATGATGCAGGAAATCTCCAAATGTATCTGGAGAAGAAATCAGTTAAAGTGTTATGCATGATAATCGTGTGTTCATATCAAAGCCGAAAGTTATTTTTAAAATGAAAATATTTCCGTGTAGAAAAACGTAATGGGACAAAACCAACACAAACTCTCTATAAAGCCATTATTCATTCCTTAATCCTTCCTTGTAAGAGCTTTATTTATAAGGAAACCCTTGTTATCAATATCTTTTTGTTAATACGAGGGAATTACCGAAAGGTTTACCCTAAAGTCAACAAAAACTCCATTTGTTTAAATTAGAATGTACTCAACGACAAAAGTTCTAAATTCATGATAAGAATAATTTAAGCTACGTTTTTTTTAGACTAATTTCTCAATGCATCTATATATATCTTTGATTGAGGTGGATTGAAATCACAGTAATTAAATGCTCTTCTTTGAGAAACACTATACAAAATTCTATCGCTCTCATGGAATCACAAAGACAAAAACTTCTTTTTCATCATTGGAAACATGTTACAGTTTCTTCTATAGATATACAAAGTGATAAAAAACAAGGTAACACCGCTCTTGGTACATGGCCATAACAGTTATAACTATAGCTAGCTTTCACCTTGGTAGTGATCGGCTCGCCTGAGATGCAAGAACAATCGCTTTGGCATCTGTGCTTGCCATCATCCATTCTCTCTGTGCCCGCCTCTGTCGCTGTCTCGCGTTCTTTGCTCGTTTGGGAGCTAGTCTCATGTCTCTCTCCACAAATGCTAGTCTGAACTTCTCAGCTATGGATAACTCATTAGAATTCGAAATGGCCGGAGTTATAGATTTAGGTAATGAAGCCCAGACAGCCCATATTGATGGATCACAATCCTCTACTTGTGAGGCATCTAATACCGTATCTGGAAACGCTTCTTTAGGAAGCATTACTCCCTTAAAAAACAATGGCGACGGTTGAGGGTTTACACTGATGCGTGGACACTCTGCAGTCAAGACGTCCAACGAATCTTGATCAATCTTCGGCTGTCAATAACATGGATCAGCTTGAATGGTAAAAATAGTCTTTCTAACTCTGATATAGCATAGGAAAATAAACACACCCGATTTATAAACTATTACCCGAAATTGACAAATATAATCTCTGATAAGCAAATATATAAAAAAAATACTTTAAGTAATCGAATAAGAGAATCTTTCCAAAATATGCATCAGTATCCTATGGCCCAAGGGCATAAGTAATCAAACCAATGGTAAATATTATTCAGATTCCAGCTTTAACCACCCAGATGATGAAACTGTGATGAAAGTGAAATGATTTGGGAACTCAAAATTTTATCTTAAGCTCAAAGGCAAGAAGGAAATGCATACCCAAACAAGCCAGCGCAAGGATTGAGCACCATGGGCTAATTGATTCGTATCAAGCTCCTCCCACGAATCTTCTTCTACATCATTCAACCTTGGTTTTAATATATTCAAGGATCTACGTGCAGTGTAGTCACTTTTTTGACAGCCTCTGCAACATTTACAATTCATTCCAAACATTGAAATATAAGAATGTGAAAATAAGTAATACAAGTAAAAAGATGGTAACTTCGTCAAACAAGAAGCATAGTGATTCATTCAAACTTCAAAATTACAAAATCACCACAGTAGAACAACATCAGTTGCAACGTACCCACATCTTAATATCTCCAAAGAATGGCAGTTCCGGATCAACTCAGAGACACCAGAAGGCGTGACATTGCTGCAGCGGCTGAAAAGAAGAAGAACGTCTCAATAGAAATAATGGTAGTGAAGAAAATTAAGACTCGTCACGAATGTCCAAAGCAAATAAAGCCTTTTGTAAGCAAAATGCTAATAACTAATTAACTAAATCAACAGACTAAACTTTGATCATACAATTTATCTAGCAAGCAAATGAGAAGCATTGTTTGCAT
This sequence comes from Polygonum maritimum, assembly GCA_963924305.1. NCBI lineage: Eukaryota > Viridiplantae > Streptophyta > Magnoliopsida > Caryophyllales > Polygonaceae > Polygonum > Polygonum maritimum. Next base: position 4,453,585 of record OZ002734.1, read on the forward strand.
GAAATTGGAATGAACCATTGGAAACCTACATTAGATTTTGAGAATTGTTTACTTAATGGTTTGCTTCACATCTAATCAGGTTACCATAATCAGATACAAAAATTAAACGCGTCAATACCTTATATCGACTGCACGTAGAGAACCACAAATATCCGACACTTTTGCAAGCCCGAAATCTGTAACATCTGAAGAAGAAATATCAAGAATTTCCCAGGAACCATCTGCAAGTGCAATAATCGTGTCATCATTTAGTAACCTCCTTCGCCTAGCAATTGCTGCAATTGCCATCTGCTTTGATTCACACACCAAAAAGATGAGGATCATAAGCTTAACAAAAAGGATAATGCCCAGCGCAAGGCCTCTAACCAAGGGACCCATAGAAATACATTATCTAAAATTTGATATGCTAATATTCAGTCCAAGAAAAGCCAGAGGGATAACATAAGCAGTCTGTTAGTCCTTTCTAGGTATACAAGCACTTGAAAACAAAGAAAAGTATATAGATTATGCAGACCAAATAGCAAAGAAGTAGTGAAAATGCAAGAAAGCAATATCCAGATCAAGGAAAACCTTGATATCAGCAGGGAAATTGGATGCGATGTCGCTCAAGTGAGGAACTATGTCCTCCAAATGCTTCCCAACGACCTCCAGACACAAGGTAGCCAAACGAGGAGGTTTGGTCCTCCTATAAGGCAACACTGCAAAACAAGGTCATTCTTCAACATATGTACAAACAGGCAAAGGAAACAACATAAACATGACAAAGCCAAATCAAACCAAGGCAACAAAACGCAACAAGACGAATGTGTGTTGCAAAATCAGGTTTCAAAGCATAATCCGATACATTAAGGGCTTAGGTTTTATGTTTCACTATAAATGCTCTTGTATGCCTTCAATGAAGCAATCAATCAATAACAAAAATATATTCCTTTGCCCTAGTTTGCTCTCTAACGCGCCTACCAAGCGCTCTATCCGAGTCAAGTCCCACACCGAGATTCGATTCAAGCCTTGCCCAACAAGGTCCGCGACTACCAATCGCGTTTATCCCCGTTCCCATACCGGGTGCGCCTCACCCCCTTGACCAACAACTGGGTTCGTATCATAATCAAATAGAACCTTTCTCAGGAAAGATACCAGACAACTACACAGGGCAGATTATAACCCTGCCAAAACCTAGTTCGCAATAATCGGACATTCATTCTCTTACACCATGTAATTTGGCCCCAAAACAAGGTCAAAATTGATCTACTGAACAAAACAATCGACTATTTCCACCTACCGTCAACGAATTACAAAATTCGATTGTTTCACAACCAACGGGGTGAGAATCAAAGAAAGAGAAGTTACCGGGTGATTGGAAGACGGTGGGAAGGGAGGTGGACGTATTGGGAGAGGAGGCGGGGTTGAGATCGAGCTTCCGGAGAGAGGAGGATAACGCCGCCGGAGATTCAGGTTCGGCCATCAAAATCGAAAGAGGGATTCAGAGTCGGCGATTCCGAATTCCCCCGTTTTTGATTTTTTATACTCGGACCCGAGGAAGGAGATGGTCACGTGCCGAAAGGCACGAGGCGGGGTGGGTCCCCTTTCTACATTGTACTCCCTAGTCCATAAAGCGCATTTGCACGCGGATTAATAAAAAGTGGAAAAGTTTGATAAATTATGGGAAAATTTGTTAAAGTTGATAGAAAGGGGATAAAAAGGAGTAATTTATAGGATTGATTGGGCATAATTTTGTAATTTTATAGAAAAAAATGATAAAGTTGAAAGGAAAGTTGGATGATGAGGGTAATATATGAGATTGTATGAGGGTAAGATTGTAAAAGTGTAGCAATATAAATGGAAATAAAGTAGAGATGGACAAACTTTCCGGGACGCCCGAAAAGGAAAGGCGGATAAACTTTCAGAGACGGAGTATGTGCGAGTGCAACTGAATGCATGCGGTTGTGCAAGTTCTAAGTGACTAAGTGTACGTGTATATCTTCGTTATGGCGCTCAAAAGTTGACCCGAACCCGAGCCGATTTACCGAGAAATTTAATGATTTTAACCTGAAAGTTTGAATCTGAAATCCAGTTTAAACTCGGTGTGGAAATCTGTAAAGTTCTAATGTAGGGTTCGGTCAAATCTGAAGGGTTACGAAATTTATAAAACTGGAAACTTATACTAGAATGCAATCTAATTAATAGGATTCTAGTAGCTTCCAGTAGTTTATTGTTCCATTTCATGTTTAAATTTTAATTCGTGTTCAGTCAAGTTAGTTTGTAATCACGCTGAATTTTATCTATCAATCGAAAAGAGTCAGTGGGATGCAAATTTCCTCTTGCTAGAAGTGGTATTTAACACTAATAAAATGAAATGACAGAATGGTGAGTAATTGAACACCAAATTCTTCACGAACTCAAAGCCGAACCTGACTTTTCACCAAAAAAAACTAAATCATAACACTTTCTCATTTTCTCCGGCCTCTCCATCTTCATAGCTATGTCTAAAGACAGTTTTAGAGCTTGAAGAACAATCACAACGACTTCTTGAATGAAGAAAGCGAATAAATCTTTTCTAGATTACGATGGTCATGGATAGAGAAGGAAAACATTATGCATAATGTACATAATGTACATGGGGTACATGTAATGACTTGCTTTCATATAGAGGATGATTTGGGAATAAGGCATTCATAAACCAATCAAAAGAATTGGGAGCCAAAATTATATCATATACGGTGACAATATAGTTTGCGTTGTTATAACATGTAAATATATATATATATATATGTAATATATAAATGAAATTATTCATCATCTTATCAAAATGATTAATCATTCTTTCTTGCCTATACGAGTATTAAAGACAACTAAACATGATAATTTATCAGCGAAAGGTAGCACCTATTACCAACAAAGAAGCATACTTCTTAGATGTCTTGTTATTGGGGGGGGGGGAACTTGATATAATGATATATTTTATGATTAAAAAGCTAACCCATTTGTTTAAGAGACTCATTTATTCAAATAAGACCAATTATTTCTTATAATCTATTTTGTTCGCCAAAATTCTTGCCTAAACAATCAATTGTTTTTATATTTTTTAAAATTTAATAATAAATATTATTTTAAATATAGTTGTTGACCTGCTTGTCAACTCAAACCCACCCGGTAATCCGACATTCTAGTTTGACCTATGATTGATTGACCTCAAATTGAATTCAATGCAAACCCAGAACGACCCAACCCAAACCTATCTGACCCGAGCCGACACATTTTATAGGTCTACTTAGGAGCCAAAATAATTAACTTAGTGAAATTTTCTACTATATTTTTCATGAATAATTAATTATCATTTTCTAATTTTAAAAATAATTAATCCTAATAGATAAATTATTTAGAATATATGACACATTTTAACTCATGTTAATTGAAACACCCTATACACTGATATTTATCCCTACATATATATGTGTGTATATATCGTGACTTGATAATAAGGTTAAATTTTAACATTTCATCATAGAAGTTATTTATAATGAGAAAAAAATGTACATTGATGAATCCCATGCTTGATCAACTCTTGACCTAGTCCAAGAAGACCCTTTGATCCCCGATTTGATGCTCCTTCAAGAAAGATGATAACAAAAATTTATTTGCACTCGATTTGATAAGGAATAACACAAGAGAATTTTGACAAACAAACTAACTTCTATTGAAAGATAACTCCTTAATTAATTTTGCATAAACTCACTAAGTCAATCAAATACATTATTGACCCGTTTAATTAACCTAGTTATAATTCAACCTAGAGATTCAATTAGATGTCCAATCTAACAAAATGCTAAATCAAACTTATTCAATCAAGCATAGAGAACACAATCTAGTTAAGGAAAATTTAAAACAATCAGACCTTACAATAATACTTTGTTCACAATTTCAATTAACTAGTTAGGCAAACGAGATTTCATTGAGTTGAAAGACGTTAACAAGCTTACAAAGTTTCCAAGGGTTTCTTCTTCTTTCTTTCAAACTCACAATAACATCCAAGGTTAAAAACCCAAAACTAAAAAGCTAACTATATATTATAAAGTCTCTAAAAATACTTTCTAAAAATAACTCAACCCATAAGGCCCAAAATATAACATCAAAGTCTCGTTAATAATCTGACACGGAGTAAAACTCGGCCTCAACCTTCATAACGCGCCCACGCTTTGCCATTTGGCCCGAGTTTTGGCCTATAGCGTTCTGTCTCCAAAGCGCGGCCGAGTTTTGAGGTGTCTGACAATGTTTTGACCAATTTTACCTGAATCATCATATCTTCATAGACATCGATTCTTCTTGGTTCTCGTACTTCTCCACTCTTTAATATCTTCAAGGTCACCTTCAAAGCCACCATCACTATAGATCCGACACTTGATCAAATCATATCTGCAAAGAACAAACATATGAGTGTAGATTCTGAAACTGCCAACAAGCATAGTAAACTACAACGTACATAATGGAAAATCTACCTAATAATGCACGAAAAAGTAAATAAAATATGCTCTAAACACTACAACATATATGCTCTATCAAATTCACCGAAGCTTGAGCATTGCTTGTCCTCAAGTAAGAAATATAATCAAATCACACCACAACTAGCAAGTCAAGCATCCATCTTAATGTCAATCCACATTTCAACAATAAGTCAAACCTCAACCAAGATAACATTGCATACATGTAAGAGAAGCTTTTAAAATTGAGCTCTTCATCCATTTTAGATCTCAACAAGATAATGTGTTTTTGCACTCTCACGCAAGCGTTTAAGGATATGTGTTTCATTCAAAATCAAGTTTGAAAGCTAGACTACTATAAGCTTGCATCAGTGTCCTAATTCTCCACTACGAATGACTAAACACACAACAAAAATCACGAGCTCTTTCAAGGGTCGTAATGAGGCTAAGGTATACCAAGTAGGTAGGGAAACATTTGGTCTTGTGGTGCTAAAAATCCGGGAGGTAGAACCAGCTAAAAACCCAAATACCACCATTTCATACTTCCACCAACTCATTCAAACACTTTTCAAAAGAGAAAGAAAAAGAAAGAATTGGTTGAATGAGGTGAAGTGCAATTGAATTGAAAAATGAATTAAGAAACCTCAAGTCTTTGCTTTGTGCATTGTTCTCACCGTCACCCCTCCTTGTGATGGAAAGGGCAAAACACCTCTGAAGCACATGGAGCATATGATGAAAAATAACCGATGCCTTAGCTCTTAAAGCAATATATTCCACCTTCCATGTAATCATCCTCCACTATAAAGGACCTAACCAATAGGCCCGACTATCCCATCTCACTTCATCATCCCTGCACCTCCTGAAGCCAAAGACGCCATTTATGTCATTCACATTCATTGATTTCTCTACACCCCCAAGTTGGAAGGTGCATAAGCCTTCTCTTTGATTCCTCCTATCAATAATATGAGAATCTAGAGTACTCAAGAACTCTAAAGTCAAACCTCGGTAAACAAATTGTTGTAGATTGACAAGAATTTGTAAATTCTTGGCTTCCACACACTACACTAGCCCTTCATGCAATCCCAATATTTTCATCAAAGACCAATCCAAATATCTTGGACGGCTGTGGGTCTTGTCTTGAGACATTAAAGAGAGCAATAGAGGTTAGATTTCTCAATTGAAACCCGAAATGGGATGAAGTCTCCTCCCTACTCTTCTAGGAGGAGAGTATACAACTTTGTGGTATAATTATCTAATTTACATTTGAACAAATCATCTTGTTTTTCTTTTATTTTCACCCTTTTCAACCGTTTTTTGTCTATTTCAAGCGACAACGTACAGTTGTAATAGAGTTTAAGCTTTACCTCCGAAAGAATATAAGAGTGAATCTCTTTGATCAAGCTGTTATTGACAAATTCTACAGTTTGATCCACATGCGCGGGTATGATCGATTTGCTCGGAAGGGATCATATTGGCACATTTTCAAAGATTTGTTTCTTTGGCATCCTTACAGAACAACCAAGGAGAATTACCTACCAAATGGTCCAGATGATCATTACTTGCTAATGAAATTTAAGCCTAATTAGTGGTGTAATCCGAAATACAAGTTCATATGGAAGAGGGTAATTAAAAAACCAAGGGATGCCACATAGGAGGATGTTATCCTTCGGAAAATAAAAAAACAACCTTTGGTTGGTTTTATTTGGGCAATGATAGGACTTTAGAGTTTGCGAAAGGTACATTACATTTTATTTAATTAATCTAATTTCTCTTCATAGAGTTAATGATAATACATACAATGAAGTTTTACTTTTCTTACCTGATTTTAGATGGGGATGATGGAGTAGATGAATGCGAAGAGATACTCAATGAGCAAAAGCTTAAGAAATATATGTCCTAATTCACTTGATATAATGTTTTTTTGTCAATATTGTGTTTTAAGAATAATTTTTCTACTTGCTTTTGTTTTTTCTAATATACTTAATAACGGATGTACATTCCAATTTATTTATTTGCACGCTCCAATTTTGGGCTAGAAAGAAATGTTTTCATGCTTTACATGTTTGATATCTCAATAATATGAAATCAAGAACCAAGGATCAATAACACAAATATTCAAGGCACCATGATCATTTACATACACAAATGTTTATATCTTTTCCATATGTTTTCCTAGCTCTAAAAATTAGAATTTATTTATTTGAGGTCGGAAGTATAGACAATAGCTTCAATCAATGAGAACGCATCGACACATTTTAGAGATCTAATCACTTTAAAATTAGAGGCATCCTTGTAACCCCACCAACTTATCCACACCAAGAGATCAATATACTCTTTCAATGCATCAAGATCATCATTTGGAATCCAGGATCGTTTCTGATCATCAAGTATTTGACTATAATAGATTAAAGGAGGGAGAGATTGTTGAGATGATTTGTCTTTGTTCCCCATTTTAATTTTCAAATATATCCACTAGTGAAAAAAAGACTTAGCAAAACAAATTGTTAGGAAACTTGACAATAAAAAGTCTTAAAGTTGTTATGAGGGTATTTCGGTCTTTATATTAGATTGTAGCTTCTAGAGAGTGAGCTGGATTGTAAGAGATCGGAGGATATACCATTAAATAGAAAGAGTGCATCCTTGACAGGATATCGAGAATTAGATCAAAGAGTCGACCTAAGAGTTTGGGGCTTTTTGGAGAAGACTTCTCCATTGAGATTCACTTCTTTGAGATGGTACGTTGTCTCTCATTGGGGATGTTTTGTATCTTCCAATCCTATCAATATCATAGAAGTTTTACTATTTTATAGATCTTTTGTCAACCTCTCAATCAAACCAAATCACCCTCTAGTCTAACAATTTGGTGCTCTGATTGAGCATTGATTTCCAACCATGTCTAGTGTTGGAGAGTTAGATACGAGGGTAAATTCTATACCATGTCTAGTGTCTAGTGTTGGAAAGGTATGGGAGCGGGTTCTTTGTGTCGGGCCTAAGCCCATATTCCAGCCCAATTGCCATTAATTGCATCTGAGGCAATTTAGGGTGGAACTCGTGCCCACATATATATATATACACATTTCTGTGTGTGTGTGTGGTGTTGTGTGTGAGAAGAGTGGCAGTCGATCACCATCTCCAAAGTAAGAGAGAGAAAGCACAAGAGAAGAAAGAGGGAGAAAAAAGAAGATAGAGGAGAAAGTGTGTGAAGGAGTGATCTTCCTTTGTGAAGTCCGTTTATATTCGCCTCGACTCTGGAATTCGACAGCGGACGTTTGTCGATAGTTATTTCTCCGTCTAGGAAACCTAATCTCATTTGTTACAAGTGGTCGTGTTCATTGGGGAATTCCAGAGTAGTTTCTCCTTGTAATGATAATCTCCGATGTGAGATCCGAAAACACTTGTACTTGACTTGTTGATTAGTGGATTTGTGCTCGATCAAGCAAGTGGGTTTTTTCCCTCGTTTTGAGAGGGTTTTTCCCACTATAAAAATCTTGGTGTCCATCGCATTTGGTTTGCTTATTATCTGCCTTGCTTGAATCCCTGAATTGTCGTTGATTGGTTTCGTCGCCTTGGTTGTATCCGGAAAATCTTACAGATTGTTATTTTGCTTCCGCTGAGATTGTCTGTGGGACTAGGAGCTAGTGTACGATCCCCAACACTTTGGCGCTTGGATTGGCCTTGCACAATGTCGTTGAGAGGAAAATGAAGTAGTATATGTTCAAATGTGAGGAGCACGGATACTAATATTATTTAAAAATACTTTAAATATATAAAAGTTATGTATGTAATAATTTCAAATTTTACATTTAAATAAAAAAAGCATACGTGATTATAGAAATGTATTGTAAACTAGAAGATATCGTGAAATGTATTGTTAAAAGATATTAGGGTCAGTGCCCGTGCGATGCACGGGCTTTGTTTTCAACAAAATGATGATATTAATTGTGTATATTATAAAAATGTGATCATGTTTTGATGACAGAATTGTTTATAAAATTTCATTCATGATATATGCGTAGTAGAAGTTAGAGCACTTAATACTTCGTTTTTTCTGTACGAAATTGCAAATGTTGTTTATTTTTTCTTGTTTAGGATTTTTTCTTGTGGTTAGAAGTTCTTATCTAGGTTTTCAATAGAATTTTAAGAAATCCATTTGGCAAAACAAAGGTTTTCCTAATATGTTGTCGTGTTCTTGGTTGAGACAAACACCAACTGTAATGAAAAAACAATAATAGTTTGACATTGCACACTCTTTAAATTAAAACACATCAAACAAATAGTACCATTTCTACAGAGTTAGAGCTTCAAAGTTGTAACTATAAAGCCCTATTTAAACACGCCCTATTCTAAATAAAATAGGATAAACATTTAATTGTCTCTATAATTTTTGTTGTCAATATAATTATACTACTTTATCTTAATATATTAATTATGACATTTTTTGGGTAATCTTCTCTTATGATAATGGCGGGTAAATATATAATATATCAGTGTTAATGTTTTTAAAATACAATAAAGAAGACTACACATTGAATAAAATGCACCATGTGCAATGGTTAACTAACCAAATAGTTGCTAACATCCTGAACAACTTTGATATCAACACGGCGAACAAAGTTGGCCACCATAGGCGCAAGCCATTAAACAACGGAATGCTTCTTGGTTATATGATCGCCCTTGCAATAGATTTTCTTAGTTTATAGTGTAAATGGAACTAAGACATGATAGAGACGTTTTTTCTCCGTAAGTCTACCCCTATAATTATAATATGGCAGTAAAGTGGAATCTCTATAGGTCATTTATTTTCGGCCTTTTTATTTATTTTATAACGGGCACAATTTAAACGGGCAAACTAAATGGGTGCAAATAAATGGGTGTTTTAAAGGGCAAAGTAAATGGGTGCAAATAAATGGGTGCTTTAATGGGCAAAGTAAATGGGTGTAACACTATATGAATGTAAAACAACATTGATGGGCCAAAAACTAATTAAATTTCCTTTTCTCTTAAATTCTACCATGAGATGGGAATGGAATTGAATAGGATGAAAATATAATATCCTGAAGACACTACTATTCGTGTAGAATGATGGACATTCATTACAACAGATCTGTTCACCAGGACACAAAGAGTAAAAGTATTGAGCGAACTTTGCACACTCGTTTGATTCTTCACCCTTTGGCAATGCACCTGTTTCACATTCACAAATATATTAATCAAACATTTAAAAAACTTCTTATTGATCATTTCATATAAGCTTATTCTTCTTCTACATGAACTAATTGGTAGTTATCCTTTTATCTTGTTTTGTGTAATGACAATTTAACATTCTAAACATTATGCAAATACACATACCTTACCCGCGATGCAATCACCAAGTTTATTTCAAAATCTTCTTTTTAATTGGAAAAAGCAAACTACAAATAACCAAGCATGTAATAAGCTTGTTAATATTGTTTGTAGGCAACCACATGATTTGAATCTTGAAGGTACGTGCTTGAGTGGAGAACCGACTTATTGTGCTTTGTCATTAGGACAATTATATATAGTGGATCAATTGCTAAAGATTAAATTTCATATTTAACACAAATTAAAAGGATAATAATTATGGTAACGTTTCCTTTTTGTAAAAATCACATTAAAACATTATAGATTGTGTGTTTGTGCTCTTAAATTTTATTTGGAGGTTTCACACGTATGAATTAATGAGATGATATCAATTTTTCCCTTTTTTCGTAAAAAATATATAATGGCTTAAAAAACGTAAACCCATTTTACATTTACCACATATTAAATAATTTTAAAAAATTCCATAATTCTATTGTGTCTAGTCACAATGCTTTTATATATTTTAATTATGCGCTGATCGAAGGTGGAATTACCAATTCTAAATAATTTAATGAATAGGCGGAATCATTTGATGTTTCATATATAGATTAAAGCATTTTAAAATTTTAGGATAAAATATTGAAATCTAATTAATATTTGAAAATATAATATGTATAACTCTAAATAATATAATAGATAGGTGGAATTATTTGATACTTTATATAGATTGATTGAAGTATTAGATTGTAGATTTGAATTATTTGGACTTTGGTTTTTAATTAAATTATAGGGATGTTAAAAATGGACCAAGGTATGGTAATATATTTTTTAATAATACGATTCCATTCTATACAAAACATTAACTTGCTAGAATGTCAAGTAGGTGGGCATTGGATGACAATTTCTAAACACCCACCCGAATTATCAGTTATTGTGATATGCATGACAAACACATACAATCTGCATATCTTATTTAATGCACGTGCAAAAGAGAGCCCTTTTTTTCTTTTTAAAACCAAGAGCTCACAGTGCAAACAGCAGTAGGAAATCTTAGCTACGACAGCGAGTGATGACACTGCAAGTCCGATTATACGGATTAGCTTGAGCACCCGGGCCACGGTTATAGTAGGAAGCACCTCAGTGAGAGTAAGGTACAATGTTCTTCTTCAGAGCTTGGTAGCTTATATACTGGCTTGTTGCTAAAATACGCCTGCTATTCTTCGAGTCCATTTCGAGCTGGTCTCCTTCTAAGCACTCGGCGAGTGAGCCATGGCAGCCCGGTTTCTTGGGATTCCACCCGAACCCGTCTGCGTCACCATGAACGTGTGATGTCGAGATGAACATACCATTGTATTTGCAACAACATTCTGTTCATCCCATGAGCCCCCATTAGCTTGAGTCTCTGGCCTAGATTCTTGGAAATCACTATCATACAACACGAAATCTCCATTAACCTCCAAAGCATATAATAGCCTTCAAAACTTAAAAATATGCCAATACACAATTGCTCCATGTCAAAACCTCAAAATTTACAAAATTAAGATGTCGACAGTGTAATAAAAATATGAACTATAATATCTTATTTAGTGCAAATAACAAACACTATTAATGTGCATAAGGAAACATACTAAAAAACAGGTTCTTACCTCATTGAGCTTTCCCCACACTATAGCAGGCTGATTCAGGTATCCTTGATCAGTAGTTAAAAGGTAAAGTTCTCCCTCAAACTGGCATATGAATGAAATAAGAAACCCATAAGTGCTGAAAAAACTGAAGAACGACTGATCTAAACTAATCTAGATGGAAGCTAAGCACAAAAATGTTATTAACTCATCAATAATAATAATAAAAATTGAATATCTCCAAAATGAATGCTCAAAGAAAAAAAGAATATCTCCACATATGCTAAAATACTACTAACCTTAAACATGGTGCAAAAGTGATTGTTCAGAAAGAACACAAAAAGTTCTCTCTCTTTGAGACCATCTTGCTTTTTCATACTTGTAATGAATAAAAGTTTAGCTTCAAGTGCACTCTCACCAATATCCACAAACTCTTACACAGTTAGCAGTAATCTAATCTTCAATCTTCATAATAGTAATCAGAATTCAAACCTGCAGTTGAGGGTAGTCTGACAACACCTGCTTGTATCACTTCCTGAATTGGAGGGCTTCTTTCTGCAATTGTTCAATTAGACACCAATATTCAGTATAAAAATTAGAAAGCACTAATATACTCCCAGAAACAAACAAAAGAAACAACTTGGATGATTCAAATACCTATTGAGAGAAGTGTTGATAGCTACAGAACATCATAGAGGTCAATTGAGCTACAGATCTTCTAAATGTTTGACATGAAACATCAGCTTACGTTTTGGCAGCTTGTTTTCCCTCCCCAATAGCAGAACCAAAATACGTCTGCAATAGAAATGAAAAACAGCCAGATGATTGAATAATTCCCACATCAAAACTGAAATAACAGGAAAGGAGCAGTAGAAGGAAAGGAATCTAACCTTCTCAACAGGATCTCCGCATATGTCACTATTGTAGAAATCGCTGTAATAAGGAATGCATTAAAGCCTTCAAGGAAACTATCATTCAACACTTCACCAAATTACTTGACTACTTTCTTAGTATTTGTATACACACTGAATCAGTTTTTCCAGCCTCAAAAGAATGCATGTATACTATAATTCAGCAAACAATGCCCCTCGTCAACTCTGGCTAATTTATGTCACAACTCAAGCAGTGATTACACTCCTCTGTGCTCATGTCAACAGAGAGGGAAACCTAGAGCACATCCAAAAATTGGAGAAACTCCTTCAATATTGTCAGCAAAGAAAATGCATGAATTTTGCAGTTCACAGTCTCAATCATGGATCCATCAATTTAGGTAGCAGCTAAATCGGAACACCCCTAATTAAAAAAAGTTTTTTAGTAAGCAAAAAGCTCATAAAGCAAGCAAAAGAAAAATCCCAAAATCAACCTTAAATTAACCTGCACATGTATGGCATCAAGCAAGGAATCAAACAAATCAGCAAATAGTTATCATTAGCAAGAAGACCCATCTCAAATAAAGTGAGAGAAAAGGCAAAATCAACAAAGCAGACCAGTTTCTCAAAACCTAATTTCAGTGAGCCACCGAAGGCCTTACAAATATGCGAAAGGGAATTAATTAAAGGAGCTAAAACACAGCACATATCGCTCAAAAACGAAACATTCAGAGCCTGTATTCAAAAAAACCAGAAAAACCGTAGAAATCATGTCAGAACATGAATAACGAAAACACCGAATGAAAAGCATGAGAAGGAACGGAATCATGCACATACCTTGAATGAAGAAGATTGATAGAGATATCGGGAAGGAGATTGACGATGATTTATGATAGAATACAGATATCTCCCTGATTGAAGGAACATGGATTAAGGAAAGGGTCAGCCTATTAAACATACGGTCATATACATATGTAAGTACCAAAAACAAATCATAATTCCACAGCAATAAACATCATCATAGATATAAAAATGCAATTATGATTAAAGTTGAGAGAACATATATTTACAGCTACATCGGAATAGTTTGAAGAGAGGAAATGAGTTACCTTCTTCTCTCCGAGAAAGCTACGGATCTGGATGCTCCTGCTAGTACCAAAATTTGACAGCTTCGGCCCCAAAAATTGAACAAATTAGATTATGGTGGAAGGAGGGAGACATACCTCTTCCGAAGCTTATTCACCAGAGCTTGGCCGTCAGGCATATTCGCTCATGAATTTGCCAATCGGAAAAGGACGGAGATAAGAAGGCAAAGGAAGAATCTGTAAGAAGATAACCAGGGCATGGAATTTCCTTTCTTCGCCATGGAAGACCTAGAAACGAAGAAGCTTAATCAAAAGCAAATAAACAACCTATAATTAAACAAAACCTAATCAATCGGTTCACCAAATTAAACCGATGAGCAAATTGGAAGAACAAAGTGATCAATTGAGAGGGAGAGAGGAAGGGATACTGGTGGCGGTTCTGGCGGGGAGAGGCAGTGGCGACGACGGTGGATAAGTCGCGTGACTGGTTTGCGAAGTGGGTCGCAGCGAGGGCGACGACGGAATCTAGGGTTCTGCGTGATGGCTGCAGCGGCGACTCACGCAGATCTGGGCGACTCGGGAACAACCAGCGAAGCCTCTATTTGTAGTCGCCGGCGTTGGTGCGAGCGACGAACTGCGAAGTCGCAGATCTGGCTTCTCGATCTGGTTGCTGTGGTGGCGCCGGCTTCTTTGGGCGGGTTTGCTGATCTTGGAAGTTCTGCCGGCGAGGAGTGGCAACGGTGGTGTGGTGGTTCGCGTTCCCGGAAGTTCTGCCAAAATCGAAAGCAATGGGGAGGGATCGAAAGCAATTGAAAGCAATGAGAATTAGTAATACACGTTATAATGGATAACAATTGAGGTAATTAATCAAAATACACGTTATTTACAATTGAAAGCAATTGGACTGATTTATGGGATTTAAATTCACAGGCGTTACTTACAATTCAACGAACGTTTTTTACAATTCATAGTCATTATCCTTTGAATTCAATTTCAACCTAATGGGGAGAAATGAAATTTTCGCAATAAAATTGAAGGCATGCCACATAAAAACTATAGAATAGTGATAAAATGATGAGCATTCATTGCAGATTCCGACTGTAGTTTATAGTATTATAGATTGTAGATAAGGGAAAGTTAAGATATGAATCAATAGTAAGAGTATCTTTTTCATTTCGGATTTTTTGTCGCTCAACTCTTTCATCATATAAGTCTCTTTCACCATCTTTTATCTATCGTTTGATTGTCTTTTAACACTTATATTTTTTCGTTGATTTTTTTTTGCCATCGGTAAGTTTCATATTGTCGACCTCACCTACTATCTTGTCATTCTTCTACGTAATTTGATTTCTGCATAATTATTTTATATTCGAATATTTCATCATTGACATTTTTGTCATCGTCTTCCTTGACATTTCACCATATTTAAAAACGTGTATTTTTCATTAAGATTTTTCGACATGAGTAAATTCTATATCATTCACTTCAAAACTTATACTTTTTCACTAGACATATACGCTTGACGTTGTTCAAGCCGGTAGTTTAGCATTGATTTGTACGTTTTTTTGTCGTATATTTATATGGGTAGTGTTTAAATGGCGATAAAAGGGATTGTTTGAATGCAATTCAATGGGAAACATTACAAATTTACAATCGAAATGAAAATTCTTTGATAGGATTGTAACTATACCCGTCAAAACTTAACCCGACCCATCCAAAAATATATAGGTTGAAGCCCGATTTGAAATTTATGGGTCAAAGTGCGGCTCCGGTCCAATCACTAATTTGTTCAAACCCGGGAGGCATTAAATCAACTTGAAATATTGGCTAAAGTATAAACATAAATATACATATTTAAGATGTTGAGAAATATAATTTTTTATTATTAAAATACAAAAATTATATTATATCATTATAAATATAATCTAATTTTAATAATTTTTAAAAAGGCTTGAAAAAATAATTTTCTCGACCCATTAAGTTGACCCAACTAAACCCAAAGCGACTGATTCCGTAAATTTTAACAACCCGGTAACCAACCCATTTTTCAACCCAATCCGATTTGTCCATTTGACAAGTTTTATCGTATAATACAATTAAAATAATGATGTCATATATAATACATAGTGTAACAATAATAATGAAATATACATATATATAATGGAATGTAATTAAATTCATTTAATGGCAAAAAAAATACAAACTTACATATAGGTTAGATACAAACTTATATATATAATGGAATGTAATTAAATGCATTTAATGGCAAAAAAATACATAACATAATATGAAAGAATTAATTGAAATGTTGTCAAATTAATGACAAAAAGTTACAACTTACAACTTTACATGTAGGTTAGATACCATGGATCACTTAATATCTGTCATCCTTTTATTTATTTTTTGATTTTGATTTTCAAGTCAAAGCAATATATTTTTATTTATTTTTAAATTCTTATATAATTGAAAAAAGCCAAAATTAATTACTAACCTGTTTTTTTTTGTTGAAATTAGAAAATCAAAGGTCTTGGGTATTTTTTGCAAATTTTTTGAGTATTGATGTAACTTAAAAAAACAAGACATTTTTATGAACTATTTTTCAAATGAGAGTATGAAGTGTAATTTCCTTAACTTATTAATTATTATCTAATTTAGATTTTTTTTAAATAATTAATGCAATGATATCACACTAGAATTGTCAACCCAACGACACCGGAAAAATGACTTATACCGACTGAAAATTTTAGGATTGAAGCCCTACCTAAAAAGTAGTCGGTCAAGGGAAAAACCGAATCCGGTTAGGTTGAAATCGAAACCCGATCCGAACTTGTAGGGCTAACCTAATTTATTATATATGAGACCATAAAATTACTATACTATACTATAAAACTTGTTTTTAATTACTATACTATATTTTTAAGTATAAAGACCATAAAATTTTATTATTATTGTATATTATTATTCAATCATAATGGAGTATTTTTTTAGTATTTATTAAAAAGTTGAGTTCTTGACGACCGACCAAAACCACCCGATGACTTGCCTTGGTTCGACCTGATTCAACTAATAAACTGATTGATCGGAACTGGACTAGACGTGAAAAGACCAAACCCGAACCCGATGGAACTCGCACCCTGGAGTCTTGAGTCTTGACGCACTAATTTTTCGGGCAAACCCCCTGGATTTTACCTGTGCTGAACTAAAAAGTAAAAAGTGGCAAAAACTCGCCCAATTTGTTCCCTTTTGGCTTCTCCCTTGACACAGAAGCGAACCCCGCCAATGCAAAACCAAATTCAAAGTTGAGGGGATTCAGATCATCCATCTCAACGAAAATGTCGAAAGGAATGCAACACCAGAACGTAGCATCGGATGTGTCCCAACTCATCGACCAGTTGGAGCGCCATTGCCTCGCTCCTGATGCCTCCCTCGTCTCCAAATCCGCCTTCTACGATCTCCATTTGGTATTTCCCCCTCTTCCCTTAATTTCACCATTCGCTCTCAAATTTCGGCGATTTCATTCTTCCGCCTATGGATCCGGCAGGCCAGAGAGGAGATGTCAAGGGAGCGATTGCGCTATTTGGAAGCCATGGTACTCCCTTTCTCTCTCTATTGTGAAAATGTCTCAGAATTAGGGCACCGAATTTAAACCGCTCTTTCAAGTGATACTCATATTTTTGGCAAAATTGAAGATTTTGTTGATTAATTAGGAATAGTTGCTAAAGACTCTATATTTAGGTCTTAAAGCTTTGAGCTTTGAGTAGCCCTTGTCCAAATGAGGATGGAATTGAACTTCCATTTGATGTTTGTTTTCTTTTTGTTTTGTTTGGTGGAGTAGGCTATTTACTGTGAAGCAACTGCAATGGTGGAAGAGCACCAACAAGTATTATCCGCTCCTAACTCACAAGTAGGCTTGAAGAGTGCTCCTCAGGTTTGACCTCTTTCCGTGAAGTGTATTTCCATAATATGTTTGTGATTGTTTCAACTGCCTTTTGATGTTTTGTACTGCTGGGAAGTCATCTACATAGGTGAAATGATGTAGCTACACTCCATGTTGTCCAAAGATATACCATACAGATTCATAATCTCGCTGCAGAGCAGTGCGTGTATATATATATGACTCCATGTGAACGTGATGCCTCATATTCATACCAATTGTTATGGAAGTTCTAATCCAGATCTACAATATTAATATGAGCACCTAACATCCTACTGTCCTGATCATACATAGAATCCCGTTATATATAGCCTTCTATTAGTAGTAGACTAACTGAACACTTGTCTGATTTCATTTCACAACTTGAATAATCATTGTAAACATTTTAACATCAATATTATATGTGTAGATATGTGTGTTTGTTTATGTATATTGTGATTCTTTCTTAGTTTCTTACATTTACACAATCATGTACTGATGATCCCTACCAAGTTCAAGCTCAGATTTTTATCCTGGTGACAATGCTCTTTAATTGTCCTTGGTTCCCATGCTTTATTAGCTAGTTCTGACACTGGTCATTTCTTATATATTCATGCTGAGATTTTTGTGGTTTGTGTTGAGTAATTATGCCTTATGGATGTCAGGTATATGAGATTTTGGAGCATCGACTTACTGTTGCAGAGGCAGCTCAGAAATTGAGGCTTCCTCTTTTTTCCAAAGACGGGGAGATTCATGAAGAGGAAATTGAGAAATGGAGCATCATGTCGAGAAGCTCACTTGATAGCACAAGCACAAATGCAACAGTCAACTCAAGCTCTAACTTTACAAACTATACTACCGCTACATCTAATTTAGCAAACAATGCTCTTTCTCTCAGTGGAACAGATGCAGGTGAACCCGAAATTGGTGGTGTGCCAGATCGATATCTGGGAATTACTCATGCTTATTTGTGGCAAACTCAGCTCCAACATATGCCTATGCCTTTGGTATGTTGACATTCATTAATTTAGCTCGCAATCTTAATATCTTATTAGGTTCTTACTATTCAAGATTCTGTAGTAGGAAGCTTAGTTGTTTAACACTTGCAGTATGCATTCTTATTCTAGCAGATATTGCCTGTTCTTCTGTAACTCTGTACAAAATGCTAAATGAAATTGTTTTCCTGTGAATTCATAATTTTCTAAAATGACCCTTCATCCTTATTCTGCTTTACAAACTTTTCTATGAAATTCACGTCACCTCATTGTGGGTTTATCTTGACAACTGCAGGACATGACAGAATATCAGATCGCACTCTCACGTGAAATTGACACTCGGCTGAGAGAAAAATGTGATAAAGTAGCAGATGCATTTTTAATGGATGAAATTGGTATGTCTTCCATTTTTTATTCTGGTTTGTCTCCATTTCTCTCTCTATCTGTGCTTTTACCTGTATAGAAATAAATGCACAAGAAAAACTGCTTGATCTCTCCACTTGGATGTTGCAAAGTTCTCTTCATAAATTTTCCCGCTCCTTGCAAATTGTTAGTAGATGGTGGCTTTTGGTGCTTCTGATATATTAATCAGTACCCTAAAAAGAATAAAGAAATCAGCTTCTGGTTGTTCTTTGTTTGACCAGTTTTGTAACTCAATATTCTTTTGCTATAGATACTTCCTCTGGGAATCAAAAATTGAGATCACGACTTCCAGAAAGGTACTATTCTTATCAAGTATTTGGGTTTAATTCTTACTTTTACATGCAAAAAGTGTTTTTTCTCTCCCTTTGCCATTTCATGCTGAATTTGGTTTATCCCTCATAATTGATACTTTAAATGTCATGTTTTAACTTACATTCAAAGCGTGCTTTCCAACAAAATAGCTTTTGTTCATAGATCTTACCCAATTTGTTACCAGGGTGAAGTTAATTATCGAAGAGATTGAGAGGGAGGAAGCAGCTTTGAGGGAGGATCTCTATTCGGCAGATAGAAAGTTTGCAGAATACTATAATGTAAGTTGGTTTCAAATGTTGTCACTATCTCTACGAGCCCTCTAAATAAAATATTTAATTTGATAGTTTATAATCTTACTGTTTTTGTCCTACTTGTTTGGACATGCTTGTGACAGTTTTGTGCTCATAGAAAGGTGTTTATTGCTTTTAGGTCCTAGAGCAGATATTAGGTGTACTGATCAAGCTTGTTAAAGATCTGAAGTTGCAACATCAACATAAATATGTAAGTCTTGCTTTCTGAGAATGGTAAGGTCTATTATAAAATTATACAGTAGCCAACCAAAAGTCCATTTCTATATGTTGTAAATTGGTGTATTCTCTGGGATTTCCTAAATAATTTCTAATAAAGTTAGTCTTTGACAGGATGAATTGCAGAAGAGCTGGCTGTGCAAAAGATGTGAAGCAATGGGTGCAAAGTTGAGGTGACACCCATGATACTACTTTTGTAAAGCTTGATTTTTTATTTTTTTTTTAAGTGGCATAGATACTGTTGACAGAGAGGGAGGGGGGTGGGGGGAGAGAAGAAAAGCTTGCTCCTGATATTACACATACACTCAGTTTTCTGAAATGGCAAAGATAATGCTGCTTGAGAAAAAAAAAAGGACACCTTCTCCCATGTTTCCAAAATTCAACACTTCGGAATAGAAGGAAATAGGATGATGTGACATTGAAAAATTATATTCTTGTTTGAAGAATAGTTATGGGCTCTCCATAAGAAAATTGTTTTTATTGCGCTGCTTAGGTGCCTTGAGTCCGTTGGTGCTCCTTCTGCTTGAACAATTATGTGGTCTTTATTCATAAATCTGCTTGCATATTTCTGTTTAGTCATGGCTCGTGAGAGTGCTTGAGCATCTGGAAATACGTTTTTCTTTTGGAACTTGAAAGTTCGCCTGCTGTCCATCTAATGTGTTTTTAACGAGTGACCACCACCAAAGCATTTTAAGTCTTTGCTGATTGTAGCTCCCACTGCTCAGTTGAGATTGTGAACGAGTCTTTATCAGGCTCCAAGTGTGACCTTTTTAACCATCAAACTTCATTTTTGACTTTGTTTTCTTTCACTGATTGCAGGGTTTTAGAGCATATTCTCTTAGTGGCAACTTATACTCAAGAAACAATACCTGCTCTCCACAAAATAAGGTGTTTTGTTCATTAATGCATGACTAAACCTATTTTGTTGCTCACTTTGTATATTCATTTTGTGTTCAATGTGGTAGCTAAACTAACTTTAATCTTCATCATTAGGAAATATCTCGGTGAGGCTACAGAAGAAACTTCAGTCGCATACAACAAAGCTGTATGTTCCATCATACTATTATTGTGTATTAGTTTTGCGCTGTTTTGATTGTTTGACTGAATAATGTTTCATTGTGCTTTGAAGTTTTGTAAGGTTTATTACGATAGTTAGGGCTCAAAAATTTTCAAGGTGTCTAGTATTTGATCTTTGTTATCATTTTCCCTTTCTGACAATTCATCCCATTCATGGCATACACAGGTCACTCGCCTTCGCGAGTATCAAGGAGTAGATCCTCATTTTGACACAATTGCAAGACAATACCATGATATCACAAAGGTAAAATCCAAACTTTTTTTTCTTGAGTGTTTGTTGCGTATGCTTCTTCCTGTTAAGCTCAGAGGTTTCACTCGTACGCTGTGGTTATTGCAGAAACTGGAAACTATGCAGTGGACTATTCAGCAGGTCGAGATGGACCTGAAGCGATTGCCTGATCATCCTACGACGTAAAAACATGGACTGTGGAGGCAGATCATGATCGGTTATTGGGTATAATGGAGAAGACTATGAAGCAGTAAGGTGGTTGATGTAGTTTTAGTGTGGTTTAGATCATTAGGATCGTTGTATATTTCTGTTACTTGTAAGCAAAGTTGAATCCTATTCTTTTGTTTGTAATGCATGGGAATTGCAGTCTTTAATGTGATGTTACGCACCCCCTTTGAGACCTTGGAAAAATGGGCAAACGTTCTTTTGTTGGGAAGTTTCTTTCTCCTCTTTCAGCTTGTTCAAAGGAGATTTAATGTGCCATTTGCCTGTCCAGAAATTTGGTCAAACAAGCATACTGTATTATTCAATAATGAATTTATTCGTAGCAGCTTCTCAACTCTAATGTGAAGTGTGAACTATTTATGCGAAGCCTTGTGATCAAATTCATAAAATAAATAAGGATTTTTTCTTGAAATTAAATGCACTTCAAGCTATGGTGCTGAAATTTCTTTAGTCTAGGGTGTTTTTGATAAGGAAAGAGAAAATACCAAATACAAATGGTAGATCGAGAGACCGAACTAATCGGCAACCGCCGCATCGGTAAGCGAGAACAAACACAATAAATTTTATAAAGCAATACAGAGACTTAACACATGATCAAAAACCAAGCAACGATGCTTGAGCCAAGCACTAAAGAGAACAACACTGCCAATACACAAGAATAAAACGACTCATCTCCATCTATAGAGTGCACAAAAGGCCATTGCGACGTTGTCCTCACTTAGATGAGGGATCTTCGGGAACTAGCTCGATCACGACCTCGAAAAGACACGACTCGATCCCAGCTCGATAAAACTCTTGAACCCTAGAAGAAATCATTGAACAACCTGAGGGGTTGATTGAGAAAGTTGATTAGAACAACTCAAATAAATTTTGTGGGGATTTTTAATTCTTTTTTGATTGAAATGAACTAATTAAAAAAAATAGCTTCTACTTGGAAATTCCAACTGTATTTATGCTTTCGCAAAGGGATACGCTGGCAACTTGGCACAGGGAAAAACATCTGTTTTTGGATGGATCTTTGGGCCACAGATGCTCTGTTATCCTCCTTTGATGGAAGCAACATTAATGCTCTAGTCTCGGACTTTATCACCCAAGATAAGAAATGGGACACAGAGAAATTACTCCAGATCATCCCAAGAAACATAGTAAACTAGATTTGTGATATTCACATTCCGATCGCTGACGTTGAAGACCGTATCCTTTGGACTCCGGCTCCAAACGGTGCCTTCTCGGTGAAGTCTGCCTCAAAACTATTAAATTGACAAGGCTCACGCAGTCAGTTTGATGGAGCCTGGATTTGGAGTCTCAAGATTCCGGCCAAAATTAATTCCTTTTTATGGAAAGCTTGCTCGGATGGTCTTCCAACCACGGAGAGACAAAACCGGCACTATCACTATAGCAATTGTTGCCTTTGTGATGATGTAGAGGAAGACACTAACCATCTCTTTTTCCAATGTCCCTTTACCACGTCACTTGTGCACCATGCAAGTAGAAAAAAAAAATCAGATTCCAATCTGTCTTGTTTTTCATAATAATTTTACAACAAACCTAGAACACACCCGCAGGGGATTCGAATGATCACTTTGATCTCCTTTGTTTTTTTTATGGTGGCAGATCTGGGTGTTCCGAAACTCCACTATTTTCGGTAGCCAATCAAGAGTGGACCTGACATCTTGGAGCAATATCAGTTTCAAGACTTACACCACTTGGAAGATGGTGGTACTAGAACCAAGGAAAAAGAAGAGGTCCTCGCACCCTAAATCCCTCTTTTGGCACAAGCCTGAACTTGGTTGGACAAAAATAAATTTTGATGCATCAATGAAGTCTGATGGAAGTTCCCACATCTCATTCGTTTCTTGTTCAATGGATGATGAGGTGCTTTCTCTACATAAACGGCCTTGTCGTGCTCATAATGCCTTGCAGGCCGAAGCTCTTGCGCTTTTGGAAGCCGTGCAATGGTCTGCTTCTTTCCACTTGGAAAAGATAGTTATTGAAGGTGATAACCTCACCGTGATCTAGAGCCTAAAACACATCTAAAAGGTTCCTTGGGAAATCGCAACCATTATCCAAGATATCTCCCATATTCTTCGAAGCTTCTCAAAAGTCAGAATTTTTCACTGTTTTCGTGAATGTAACCAAGTTGCAGACTTTCTGGCTAGGAAAACCATTCCGGACACTTTTTTGGATCGCTACAATAACTTCACCGGTCAATACGCAAAAAGTGCGACTCCTCCAACTCGTCCGTAAGGATAATCTAA
Source organism: Polygonum maritimum (assembly GCA_963924305.1). NCBI lineage: Eukaryota > Viridiplantae > Streptophyta > Magnoliopsida > Caryophyllales > Polygonaceae > Polygonum > Polygonum maritimum. The sequence goes on from OZ002734.1 coordinate 4,476,917, forward strand.
GTGACCCTTTTTTAAAAAGGGAACCTAATGTTTACCTTCAAAAAAAAATGTATGTCTGCTTTTCCCTTTCCCTTTGTTTTTTCTTTTCAAAAGAATGGTTTTACTTTTATATTTTTCGAGGTATGCTTTATTGGTTTTGGCCACCAAGGTGTTTTTTTGTTTTAAGACTATATGTTGAAACTTGACAAAATTTTGGGAACTAGTCTCCCTTGGATTCTCAAACACTTTTTCTTTTATTGTAAAATTCATGTATATTAAAAGTACAAGGCCCATTATGGCTCGAGATTGGTGAATGTACATGAGTTGAAGGAAGTAGGAATATCACTCTACTTGATAAGTAAAAGTCTCAATTATGCATTAACCTTCAAAAGGACTACAACTTGAGTTTATATAGATAAATCTAGGCTAAATAGATATAATTAAGTATGGAAAAATACATTTTACAATCTAACAAATAAATCCTAGAATCAAAATTGTCCAAATATAGGCTAAGTCAAACATGGGCCAAGGCAAAAACACATGGCCACTGACGGGCACGTTGGGGTGCAAGGCAAGACGCGCATGGGTGCGTGTAGAACCTCAGGAAAGGGTCTAGACTCATGACAAGGAATGTTACATCCCGTGATCTTCTCCTCAAAGTGGATTACAACCTGTGACCAGGACAACCACGACCCACACCTGTCTCTTGAGAATGCTTAGTCATAGGCGTGTCCGATAGTGTAATGGCAAGTTCTGGCGCACTCGAGTCTTGACTATGGACGATGGCTAGCATTTGTCTCTAAGGATCCAATTCAAGCTAGGAGACGTAAGAGTAAGGATGATGTAGCTTTGGTTGTGGACGTGGCACAACTTCTACTGATCGAGTTGTTTTAGCGATGACTCAATGCATCATCTTCTTGAAAAGCTGACATGGGCTCGGGCATGGACACATCAATATATAAGGTCATAAATATCCTTACATTTGAAAAGAGAATCACTTTTGACAATTTGAAGGAGTTTTCAATATCGGTGAAATTTTTAGAAAGAGAATAACACATTAACATTAATTCTTTTTACCCGATTTATGGGTTGATGATGAATCCCTAACCTACTTTGATGGCGTCAATGTCAAACTAAGTTTTCAATTTGATCAACCAACACGAAAAGTGAATTTCTTTTAGTATATTAGATTTTATGTGTATCCTATCCATGAAATGGGCCAAACAATTGTGTGGAAAATGCAATCTTTTGTTGTGTAATCCTATCCTACCTTTGTTGTGCACTGCTATTGGCATTGCCTATCTTTTGTTGTGTATTGCCATTACCTATCATGTCTTTGTCAATCAACGTTTTCTTTAAGTGAACTTGCAGCAATAAAAAGGTGCCTCTCACATATCTTTTACTCTTTTTTTAATGTTTTTCTATAGTGAGTGAGCAATTGGTTTTTTTTTTTTGAAAATGTGAGAATTTAGAGTACCAATTGAATGGTAATCCGAGAGACTCTAAAGCACGGCAGCCAGGATAGGCTAAGCAAGACCTAAAAAAAAACCAAACAAAAAGAGCAAGAATGACTAAAGGATATACAGACCCTCGAAAAGAAGAGCATATCGCATTCAGGATCGGGGCGAGTAAAGCACTAAAAATGCAGTGCCATAGGCAACAGGTCTACCCATCCAAGGCGTGCGAAATAGACAACTGATGTTCCCTTCACCGAGATGAAGGATCTTCAGAAGTCTCAGAGCACCAAGAAACCTAACCTTATACAACTCTGTCCAATCCTTAACATAGCTCCACCTCCTCAAATGATTAGTACGCTAGTAAGTACAAACCAACCTATAAAGAGTAATTAACCAACCTTGCACCGCAAGTCTAAGCTTGCGGCGCAAGTGAGTCAAAATACTTGAGATGCAAGCAAGAGAAGAAATGTGACGCAAGCAAGTCCACAAACTTGCGACGCAAGCGAGTCCACAAACATGTGACGCAAGCGAGTCCACAAACTTGCGACATAAGCGAGTCCACAAACTTCCTTTCCTTTATCCTTCTTTGTTCATGGGGAACTTGTATTTTCCATGTTCGGTTCAGACACTATGATCAAAATATTGGTTATGTTTCCATCTTAATAAAAAAAAAATATTTAGATTATTCAATTACGAATGATATACTATTTGTACAAAATAGTGTTTCGGGTAGACCCATCATATCTTGGGTTTCAAGTTTTATCCAATAAATGATCAAGTCGAGTCTCTCTTTGACCCATTGATTTTGGATCGGGTCTCAACACAAAAAACTATACAAACTTTAGAGGAGTGTTAGGATTCGAAACTAATTTTTTAGTTGGGAGATACAATTCGAGAACCAACTATACAACTTTAGAGGAGTTTGAGGATCCGAACTAATTTTTTTTCATTTGGGTGATACTATATGATCTTAATAATTCTTTTATTTTTTATAAATTAAAAATTAAAAATAAGGGCAAAAATGTCATTTATTTTTGAGAGAATACCATTTTTGTCAATGGGTGGTTAAATGAAACTATTTACAAATAACGGGTGGTTAAGTATAGAAAAAAATATAAAGGGTGGTTAAATGCAACAAGTGTAAAATAAGGGGTGGTTAAATGCAAATTTCCCTAAATTATTTATACCTTGGCCACCCTATTTTTATGTATGAACTTTTTATATAAATTTTCTATTCATAAATAATTATCATTGTTTCCAATTACATATAATTTTATGTAATCTAATACAACTCATAATAAAATGTGATTCATAACAACACTATTACTAAACATATCCTTAAAATAATATGAGAGTTAAAATAATATTAATAGTAAATAATATCATATAATAATATAATAGTTATATATTATATTATACTATAATAAAGCTAGATTATAATATTCAAAAAAATTATTTATTTTACAAATATAACAACTCAGGTCAAGTCAGTTGGTTTCGTGTTTCAATTCAATCGAGCATGGGTCAATCAAGTTTAGTTTTTCCGTTGACTTACTAATTTATGGATCGGGTTTCAACTATAAAATGTTCGGTTGATTCGAATTGGTTTATCGAGCTAAGTTGAATTATGACTGCTCTAATTTAAAATATATATGTATATGCGACTGTTAAGTCAATTATTAACCTATTTAATTTTTACTATTTTTTTGGTCGAAATTTAATTTTTACTATTTAAGTTATAATACATATATATCGTATATAAACCAATATTATCATTTTAATTTTAAAAGTTCTCGGGCAAAAAACGGGGTATAACTACTCATCCTCTAAAGCCTAAACAATTGCACACATTCACGGACTACAAGACCTGAAATTTCAATTTGGAACCGAAAAATTTCTAGCAATTGGAGATTAATTTTTCAAACCCGGTTCGATAGCACTTGGGTTTGGCGATCGAGTCCTATTCACTGTTGAAACAATTCAAACCGGTTTGATTTAAGTCAATTAATTTAAATATAAAACCAACAAACTATTCAAACCGGTTTGTGCCTTCTTCTTCCTCAGTTCTCTCACCGAACTCCCTCACTCTGTGCATTCTCCTCTTAAACCGACAGTTCGACGGCAAAGGTCAGGGCACAAATGAGTTCTTCTTATTCTACCTTTTCCCAATTCCGTTGCCAAGTTTATTCACTCTTTCTAATTGTAGTAATTTTGCCCTAAATGTCTAACTCCCTAACGCATTGCCTGCAGCTCCCCCCTCCATTCAATATATGTTAATGCTATGCTCTCGTCTCAGTAATAATAATCATGTTGTATTTTTCATATGACATCATGAATGGTCACAATGTCACATAATTTTACTATATAAAAGCTAGTACTAAAAGCAGCTATGGTGGAGACTGGAGACTTTAATTTGTTGAACTTTGTATAAATCATGGAATCGGCTTGAATTCCTAATGGAAATTCCATATCATACAAATTGCTCAAATTTGAGCGCAATATTTGCACAATTTAGACATCTATATATATTATAAACTTAGAAGGTGCCCTCGTTCAATACTCAACTCACTTCTATTGCAATCTTCCCTATATAATTCAAAAATATACTATCATAATCATAATCTTCCGTAGCGCATATGATAAAAATTAATGTTTAGAAATTAAAAGTTTAAAAATAATTAGTATAAACTCGTTGAAAAAATAAAATTTCTAAATAAAAATTATGATCTACTTTTAAGTTTAGTAAAATGGGTAAGACAAATCATTTTATATTTATAGATGTAGAATAGACTAGTTTCATCATAATACTTTCTTTTTGTTAAACTAGGTTCTATTTTTAAAAACAAACTCAAATGTATTTATTATACAAGTAAGTTTTTTTGACTAATTATAAAAGGAAATTAATCATACAAAATTCATTGCCTTTTCAAATATGCGATATTGCTATTTTATTTGGATTATTTCTAAAATCTGAAATCATGATTTTCTTTAATTGAAAATACTGGAAAAAAGCATATATGCATTGAGATTTTCTTACATGTCTCCTGATTTTCTCTCCTCTCTAGAAGGTGATTTTCTTACATGTCCCCAACTTCTCATCTCAGATCTTAAAAATTGGCTCTTTTTCTCTGGAAGGTGGTTTTGGTCATACTTTTCTTATCTTGTGCTGAAATTTCTATGGGCACTTATTGTTTGATTATTAAGATAAAAGGTCATGTTTTTCTTACGGGTCCTTTGGTTTGTTGATTATTTGTGTCCATGTTTTGCTTCAAGCTATCCTTTTTTGATGCATTGTTCTTATTAAGAGTATTGAGTTCTTGAGATTGAGTGATGTGGGTAGTGGGTAATTCCGCTGATTTCAGATACATTTTTGTGATTTGAATGGATTAAGACTGATCATAAATAGGTGTATCAAATTCATTCTTCTTTGTAATTTTTCACCTTTGTTAGCCCCTAGCAGGATTCCATGCATTACTTTATTGGATTTTATCTTCCATTGCTATCTTTCTACTGGAAAAACTCAATTGTCTCAATGAAAGAGTGACCCACTTAATATGTGATGATTCCCACTATGTAATTATTCAAACCACCGTAAAGTTTTATTGAAACACTCACTAATAGTTTTCTAGGAATCACGAATGGTTTTTTTATTTCACAATATGTTATTTATTTTTCAAAAACATCTCTATACTCTTGTCAATCCCTAAAATCATGGAACTTCCATTAAAACAAACGAGGTTTTTTTCAATGTGATTCTGCAATCCAATCTCCTCCTAAAAATTTGCTACCGTTAAATTTTAAAATTAATTTCCCATTAATTCAATCTCCCTCTCCTTATTTTTCTTATCATGCTACCCACTTAATTACCATTGATTACCTCTAATCGATTGTCTCCTTAATCCGCATGTAGCACCACAAAATTTATTGTACTTGAACGTTCTCCTATATATATAGGAGAATGTTCAGGTACAATAAGTTTTGTTACATGTTGTCCTCATATTTTACCATCTAGAAGTTTAACATGTGCCGCAGTGTCGGTACATCATTGATTCACGTCACATATTATTTAATTTTTTTATAAAGACACATCATATATATCTATCCATGTGATATATATGTATATATTTGTCAACATGAGATTTTTTTCATACCATATAGGTAAAAAAAGCAAAGTTTTTCTTTTTCCAACTAGACAAATGTAGAATTGTTTTCTACCAAATAGGTAAATATAGAGATCAGGGGCAGAGATGGATTCAAACTAGAGGGACGCAAATCTTCCGTCCCACTAGCACATCCCCTTCCCGTGTCCCTCCCTTCTTATTGGTCGAAACTATGGGACCCCCCTACATTTTCCCTTTAATTCTATCAAAATAAATAATTTCGGCCAATAGGAATGGAGGGACACGGGAAGGGGACGTGCGAGTGGGACGGAGGATTTGCGTCCCAGAGATGGGGAGGGTCCTGACCCCTCTCTCCACAGCCCAGTGTAGTTACCATTGTATAAGATTTTATTAAAATGGAGATATTGTCTATACAATTGGGGAATAAATATACCCATAAAGCAATTAGCTCAACTGGTAGCTTTTGAGCGGTTGTTCACAACCAACAACCACTTGTGTTCGATTCCAAGCAGAGGAGGAGGGCAAATATTTTTGTTTGTTGCGTGTATTACATTCCCCTTTTTTTTTTGGTGGTCCCATGTAATCCCCTTATATTTTTTTTGGTCTAAACATCTCCTTTCTTATTTGTAAACTAGTATTCTCGGCCCCTGCCTACAGCAGGGGGCAACGCTCTTTTTATACGGCCTTCATGTAATTTCATTTAAATGTAGAAACACATTTGATAGAGTTATAGTGCGTCTTAACTCTTAAGCCTTTCTTATTGAAATACATTATATGTATGTATGGAAGCCATTCAGAAATAATAACTAACGGGTCAACGGATACCTTGCATGTACTAATTATTTTACTGAGAATTTGTTTGGATATATAAGTAAGAAAGTATGTAGCACCGTAAGTAATTAATTTTTGATGATGATAAAATATTTCACTTGAGATTTCATATAGTATGACATATGATTTTTTAATTGATCAAATATATTTTGAAATAAAATGATAGTATTTTATCTATACTTTTTATTTAAGTCATATTATATAAAGTTCAAGTTCAAATTTATTTTTAACATCAAATCACGATTTTGGATTAATACAGCCAAAGCATAAAGCAGGTTCAATCATAGTGTATAAAAATTATAGATAGAATACTATCATTTTATTTCAAAATATATTTGATCAATTAAAAAATCATATGTGATACTATATGAAATCTCAAGTGAAATATTTTATCATCATCGAAAATTACTTACGGTGCTACACACTTGGAGTGCTCCAAGTGTGGCTAGTTTTCTGGCCCGTGCCGTACTTGATTTAAATGTAGAAACGTATTTGATAGAGTTACAATGCGTTCTAAGCCTTTTTTATTACGGCACATCATGTGTTTGTATGGAAGCCACCCAAAAATTATAATTAACGGGTCAACGGGTTACCTTGCATATAATAATTATTTTAATGAAAAAAATCTTTGTATGTATAAGTAAGAAAATATTTAGCACCATAAGTAATTTTCAAACAGGAAGAAATTTTACCTTTTTTTGTGGATTTGAACAAATCAAATAAATCGGATTTTCTTATCCGAAATCAGGCAAAACATGTGTATCAAGAAGTATGATTCCTTCACCAATAACCCAGGGTTCGATTCCAACAGTACAATGCCTATCATTTGCTCTACTCTCTTCAGTTTGTAATGCAAGTGGTCAATGAAAATTTGTGAAATGCAATTTGTTTATACGTATGCTACTGAAAGCATGGAGATCTCATTGTCTAGAATCGGATTAAAGTAGGCAACGTAATGGTATCTGAAGTGTATCTTTAGTAGTAGTAGATAATGTGATAATTAATACTATTACATATATATTCACGATTAATTACATAAACCTTGTTTAAGAGTCGATTATTAGATGTATCACATGGCATGGGTAGTAGTTGTCCCTGCCAAAGGCACCGGCCATTAACGTATCATATCATATCTGATCGAATATCATGTACGGTGAACATAATATGAGGTTTCCGAAATGCTAACCTTCAGCCAGTCGGTACAAAGACAGGCCATTATATAAAGGGGGTAAAGTTTCTTGTAAAATACTTGCAAGATAGGAATCTTTTTAACATAATTCTAAGTATAATAAACGAAGAGGATAAAGGAAGAAGATAAAAGGAGTGACTACCTGAATGAAAAATAGATGAGCTAATGGTAAATTGCCCAGCACAAATCGTGCACAAAATTGCATCCATATCAATCTCATTCAATAACTAATATGGATAACCAATTATATTGGGAAGTAAGCAAAAATGGAGAATTTACTACAACATCATCAATGTAAATGATTATAAAATTGGAGCCATACACTCTAAATCATAATAATTGGATTTGAAAACCCGATACATTCTCAAAAGATATAAACTTCTTCTAGAAAATGAACATTGATTCGAATTGACCCGCCAACAATGGAGAGGTTAATAGAAAATCATATTAATCCCAAAGCCTAGCTTGAGAAATAAAATTTTAAAAATGATTATTGTCGAAAGAAAGAATAAATTTTGGAACTTGCCCAGAAACAAATTGTTTACTACCAAGAAATCTCATTAGTCGAGTGTCAACATCAAAGCATTGTATTTATTTCTTTTTCATGAGCTGCGTACAATTATCCGTACTCACATTGGTGATAAACATCTGACTATATGCCTTAATTAGCAATTATGAAAGTTTCCAGGGGCATTATTAATTGGCTGTCAATTAGATATAAATGGAAGGAAGAAACGCAAAATAATACAGTACATATATATCAAACAAATTTCACAACACAAATAACTGATCGATCAATTGTACTAACTTCTCAGTTCTCACTGATTGCATCTCCATCGCGGGCTTTGATTTATTTTCTTTTTTTGTCTAATTCAAATCATGAATGGGGTTAGCTTTTTGAAACTCAAAAATGAAGTGATAAAACCTTTGCAGATACAAAATAAGAAGGTAAATATAGGATGTGAAAACAATATCATTGTAGGAGATCGTCCAGACATGCAAACCTTATATTCTTCACAATTTACACAATAAAGCCCCTCATAGTCAACGCGGTATATGTCACCATTAGCATATGTCACCATTACCGAGAACCATGGAGTAAAACTCCTTTACAACGGCTTCATGTTTCGCATCTGTTGTGCGGATGAACTTGTCATATGATATATCCAACTGCAATTAGGCACAACAGCTAGTAAAGGGGATGCCATAGAGATACACAACAACTATATATGTCATAGATGGTTGCAAATGAGCACAAGTTCCTCAAATTAACGGTAAAGTGAAATTACCTCCTTCCACAAATCCCTGTAAGATTGCGATACAACATTGTAGTGCTCACTTGGACGCAGTCTTCTCTCCATGCTCATCCGTACCAGTTATATATATTACCTTCTTCCCCAATAGCCTCTACATAACAATCACACAAACACCATCGATTACTCTTCAACTACCATACTTAGTTACAGAATCTGAAGCTACACAATTCCTAACTCCAATCAAGTAATTAGAGCAAGTTGGAACTCGATGCTTGTTCCATCTCCATTCAGAATCTAAACAATTCAATTGACAATTCCAACAATCTAATTGTTGGAACTCGATGCTTTGCTTCTTAGGCCTTCTTAGGCCTTGGACATTTTGTTTCCAAGCGAAAAAAGGCTTCCCATTTCTTGTTGAAAACCCAACTTAAACTTGGGGAAAAATAAATTGACAGCAATATACAAAAATGTCTTAATACCTGCATGGATTCACCATCCTTTTCCGAAGATGATTTTCCCTTTGGTTCTACACCAGCTGCCTTTTGATCTGCGTGTTTCTTCGCCCTAGCTTTTTCCTTTGCTGATGTCGACAGAACAGCAACTGGAAGCTTCACTGCTGATGTGGCAGCAGGGGCCATAGTTGGCTTAGGGTACTCGAACAACGAAGGCTTTGCGTGGGATAAGGACTCAAAACTTGGGACTTTCAGGTCATAGTTCAGACCAATGAATGCCGTTGGTGAGAATGATAAGCTAATGATGTAGGTAAGAGGGTACCAGTACCAGAACTGACTAAACACAGCTCGACCGACAATTGCTGTAATTTTATCATGCCTTGTCTTTGAGAGCAAACTAATTGCCACATTCCTCCCACCAGCATCAAGGATTCCAGAGTCATTTAAACGTTCACTTCTTTCCTGAAACGGACCTCAAAACCCACAATATTTTCCACAAACAACATCCGTGAAGCTTTCAAAAGTTGTGGTATTAACTCAAAGAGTATTAAGAAAAGAGAATGTCGGAGCATCACTTGAGTCCTTCTGAAGGCCTAAGAAGCAATAAACATAAGAAAACCTTGCAAATAAATATATAAATTGTCGGTGATTCAGAGAAGAATGTCATAAAACTGCAAAAAGTTCACCTTGCCTTGTGTAGGGTTGGCACGGAGGAGAAAGAAGCCAGACATCTGCCCCATATTTATCAAGATCAGCAGCACTCAAGCTCTGGATGTTGCCCTGTGAGACATGAGAGAAAAATAAGCAACATTACACAATCAAAACATTACTAAAAAATAAAAAATTGGACACACCAAAAATCACGTTTATTGAAGCTCTAGTAACTACCTTCTTCAGAAAAGAAATTTAGAGGCAGTATGGTTAATGTTGACCCTATTCGCTCACACACTCAGATCCTAAGGGATTTAGGTACATTCCTTCATTTAGTATAAAGCTATAACTCTATCAACTGAAGTGATCAGTAGAAGCAATTTATAGATCTAAAAATGTATCGACCCAAGAAGCAAATTGCTCAACATCAGAGTCTTCATAGTTGAGTGATCCAGGCCTTACTTGGCATGTGAATTCCCTGAAGCATATAGTAAATGTAGTTAAAGTGTCTGCGTAATCATAATAAGATATAAAGCATTTTAGGGTTGCAAAATGGCTTTAACTATTTACATACCCAGCATCAGAATAGATACCAAGCTTAAGTCCTTTAGCATGTACATAATAGACAGAGCTTTTATTCCTGAGGGGAACGTCTTTGGGTCAGGAACTAATTTTCCCTGTGTCATCAAAGGTTAATTCCATTAGAAAAAAAGGATTTAAACCTTAACCCAGCACAACATATAAAAAGTAGGTAACCTAGTTTGTTTTAACCTTAACCCACATTGTGAGCCGTGTGATTTTGCGAGGGATTCCTGGAAAAAGGTAGGATTTTAGAATAGGTTAAAACAATAGGCTTTGACTCAGTTTTCCCTTTTTACCTTTCATTCTAGTTGGAATTAAGACCTTGCAAACAAAAAATTCACTCGGTGGAATCTCATACCTGAACCGGACGCAAACCACTTCTAGGACTGCCAATTCCCTCTATTGTGATCACATGCATTCCCTTCCATTGAGTAAAGAAAAGCTAAGCATGCATTAATTGCATTATGCCTGAAAAGTATCCATCTATCTATAACTATTAAACTGCGCTACCTCAGACTGCTAACAAAGATGTGCATAAGCATGAGTTCATCTCTAGCAAAAATTAAATCTCACGGAAAAGAAAATCATAATAATAAGAGCATGGAAAGCAAAGGAATAAAAGTGAAACTTACACACATTTCTTTAGTTAGAAACCATCACGGTGCAGATCCTGTTGAATGATTTCATTCATTATTCATGTTGAATGATTTCATTCATCACTAATAATCTCACCAACTGGGAATTACATTATTCATGGACTTACAACATCAAGAAGCTCCTGCATTGCCACTTCCTTGCTCACCGGCTTCTCGCTTCTTCGTCTGCCTTTTGGATTGTAATTCCTATACGCCACCATTTCAATTCAATGTTATCCATTAATCCCTTACTAAGAAAAGATGTGATTCAGAACTCAGAAGATTTAAGATTGTGAGATTAGGCAAGTGCATTACCATGGAAGAGCATAGTGAGTAAGGTCACTACGATTCTCAGAGGTGGAAACACAATTCTTAGTAGCAGGGCACAGTGCGCGCCAAAGATGGCGGATTCTTCTGCACTCCGAGGTAATTCGGCCTTGTCCCACTGCAATTTTCACCAACACTCGACTTGTCATTTGAATTTAATGAATATCAGAACAGTTTCATCTACAAATTCAAAAGCACAGTTCTTAGGGATTTAGGGATAGGGTTTCGAATACTATCATACCTAAAATGGAATTGAGGCTCTCAAGGTCTGATTTCAAGTAATCGACGAACAAAGTGGAGATCCTGTTGTGTAGGAACCGGTAATCGGGGTCGAGATTAAACGATCTAGAGCTTTCTTGGCCAAATTTGAGCGTCGTTGCTCACGCAACTCTTTTGCCTTCTCTTTCGCGATCGGAGCCTCATTGGAGATTGTCTTGGAATTCGAATTGGCTGCCTTAGGTTTCCGATTCCGTCGTCCAAATCTGCACGCCGTCTTCTCAGCCTTGGTCGTTCTTCCTTCCTAGGAGATTCCGCGGACGTCGGGGCCTTCGATTAGGCGGTAGAGGATCTCCGGGAACTCCTTCAAGTAACTGAACTCGGCGAGAGATGAGACCAAACCTCCTTGGAGACTGGAGAGGCGGACCTGGCAGCAGAGCTTTGTAAAGACGATGAGGCGATCGGAGTCTCAAATGTAAGATTATCGATCGATCCTTACTTCCCACTGGTACTCTCAGGATAACGTCAGGAATTAAAGAAGAGTAAACGCAGCGATAACGCCACAGGGGTAGAAGGACGCGCACCGGACAGAGAATCCAAGCGCACCGCTTTTCAAATTTTCAGATTTGCCTGCAATTTGTGATATTTACGTTTAGTTCCCATCATTATTATATAATTACAAAGTATTTTTATAAGTTTTAATATGTACTCTGTTTGTCCTTAGACTATTTAGTAGTTGGTTTTTAGCTAGCTTGTTTTATAATCGAGTCCTGAAATTTGGTATCAGAGCCTAGTTAATCAATTAACAAGCTGGAGATTTCCGAAAAATGCATTAATAGAGAAGCTCCACATATTAAGCATTTAAATACTGGCGAAAAACATCATAAAGCAATATTAAATACCATAGTTGATGATATCACTGAACTAAAAAGTAGTATCTTTAGATTAAGTGAAAAAATCAAAAATATTAGAGAAGAACTAAAAATCTATTGTAACCTTTTATCGGAAGAAAATAAGAAAATATCTGCCGAGCTTATTCACGAAATTAGGCATCAAGGTGCAATTGCAAAAGGTCTAGACGTTAAAAAATCAACCAAATTTCCCTACAAGTATCCATTCCAAGATAAAAACCCAGGAAAAGTATTTTCAGTACCAGTTAAAAATATTAACGAAAAAGGAAAAACCAAACTTGAAGAAAATGAAAAAGACAACGAAAATTAGTTTGGAACCAAGAGAAGATACCATGGAGGAACCTGGTATCATCAGTAGTGAAGAATCTGAATATGATACAGAAGAGGAAGAAATGTATCAACAAATGGGTTTGATAAGGTTAAAAGATATGGAAACCATACCTATAACTGAAGTAAAACGCAAGATAAGTAAAATTATGGGTAAAAGGTTGTTAGACACCAACGAAATGGAAGAGGAAATAACACCTACTGAGTTGGAAGAAACTAATGAAGCTAATAGATCCTATTATAAAAGATATGAAGAAAGATCTTGTAGCTATAGAAAACCTTATTGTAAGCCTAAAGAGTTTTTAGAGAAAACAGCCAGATTTGGGGTAAGGATTATGCCCAATAACCGACCTAACAAGAAAGAACTCAAATTGGAACCCATAAGTGAAACTGGTTATAAGCTAAACTTAGATGGAGTCCGAAAACGTGAAGAAATAATGGACTTCTGGAAGAAGAGTATGATGAGCGTGCTAAACCTCAACACAGACTGGAGAGCAACAAACTTCCTGAACTATATCGAGCATAGTCTAGAGGGAATAGTTGCTGACTGGTATGAAGGAGTACCAGCAGATTTCAAAGAAGGGTTAAGAGCTAATAACTCAGCTTCATCTATGTTCAAAGACCTTTGTGAGGCTATAGATGAAGAGTTTATTGGGGAAAGAGATGAGGATGATAAAAAGTTTATCGAATGGCAAAGAAAACTCAACACCCTTGAAATCTGTAACATGAAATATCTAGATAGTTATCTTTCTGAATTTGAGCATTACTACTATAAAATTGGTGAAAATCCTATTAATCTTCAAATGCTCTATGATAAACTTCCCAAACCAATTAATGAAGAAATTAGCGATGGTTACCATGAGTGGAAAGAAAGGTATATGTCTAGAGATATCCTAGGAAATAGAACGAAATATCTCAAAAGATGGGTTGAGAAAAAATGTCGAGAGGTTAAGGGAACACAGCAAATGAAACGACAGTTTCTAACATGTTGGGAATTCCCTAACGAATGGGGTTGTGATAAGAGAGATTATCAAAGAAAACACTATAGAAGAAAGAGTTTCAATAAGCAGAGAGGTGAAAAATATCATAAGAAATATTATAAAAAACCCTTTGTTAAGAAAAGAAGGTTTTTTAGGAAAGCCTCTTATTGTCCAGAAAAGAAAAAGAGTTGCAAGTGCTGGGCTTGCGGAGAGACTGGACATTATGCTAATGAATGCAAGAATAGAAAGAATAATAAATTAGCAGAAGCATTAGGAAGTATGGATTACATTGAAATATCTGAGGATGAAGCTATAGAATTAGCATTAGGCAACAACAAAGGAGTTGTTGAAGTAGTGGAAGAAGAAGAAGTAGAAGAGTCGGATTGTGAAGAAATTAATGAAATGATGCAAGGAGAGAGCTCTAGCATCGCTGATTTCTCAGAAGCATTCGAATCTGGAGGGGAAATGACTACGCTAGCTCAGCTCCAAGAAGCTGAATCCTCCATAGATGAGGAACAAATTGAAAACATGCGTAAGTTAGGAGTAGAATTCCCTGTTATTGCTAAAGAACAATTCTTCAAGAGACATTTCTTCCCAGCATTCTCTAAGTTTGTGTGCGAAGAAATGCTTGGAGATATAGTAATTAAAAACAACGAAAATCAAGCTACCGAAATCAATCTGATTAACTGGAAAAATATCCAGAAACACAACAAAGATAAGAGATATAAGTATATCTTTGTGTGTGGTATCCAAATATTCATAACTCCACTACAAGACTTTGGTAAAAATGTGCATTGCATTAACTTTGTTTGTGACACTAGGCATAAGAAGTTTAGTGATCAAACCATAAGTGGAGTCATATGCAACTTAAGTCAAGGGCCAGTGTCATGGATTTGTAGGCCTAAATATTATGTTAGCTTGGAAGATCAGTTTGACCTAAATTCTTAGCTCTTAAGTTGCTAACTGAAGGAATTAATATGCATAAGGGCACTTGCCCTATACAGTTGAAGTGGAAGGTGGTATACAAACTAGAAAACACCACCAATCCTCCACTAAGGATGCAAATGGTAGAAGCTGATAAATATGAAATTAGTGGACCAGGTCAGATAGCAGTTCCTGTTAAGGTTAAGCCCGAACAAATCAGTTTAAAAACGATATGGATAAATGCCTTTGAGAACCCTTCAAACGCTAAGCATGAAAAAATATTAACAGTTGATGAGGAAGGTAGAATTCATACCACATCTCAATCACCCGCAAACCTAACAATGGATAGGAGTCTTTCAAGAAGTAGAAGTTCTAGGTTCAATCCTAGTTTAAATCTTACCCAAAGAAACCAGTTAGCTCCTCCAAATAGGACAATTAAAGAAGAAAGTCCTTTTAAGATAAATGAGGATATTGCTAGTCTACTAGCAGCTTTGAATAAGAAACTTGAAATGGACACCGTTGGTAGAACTATTAATGAGCCAGCTAGACATAGCATAGATCTAGGATCAATGGCTAGTTCTAACCCAAACCCAGAAGGTCGTCCAATGCTACAAGGAGAGTCTTCGAACTTTAGATCGGATAGAAAGCTAATAGGGTTTAAAACTAAAACCATTAGTGAACCTGTGTATGAAGAAGATGAAGAGTTAAATATGCAGGTTGAAGCTTGTCTAAGAGTCACTAATCCAAACAGTATTTACATTCCTATAGCGATATGCATTGAAGGATTCAATAATTATGAGCTATGTGCATTCGTAGATAGTGGCTGTTCTGTTTGTTTTGGAAAGAAAACATTATTCCCTGAATTTATGTGGAAACCTGCTACTAAACCTATTCAAGTTAGAATAGCTGATAATAGTATTATGGTTCATTCAGAAGTTATTTTGGATTTACCAATTATGCTTGGGGGTTACCCTTGTATAATTCCTATTATTTGGGCTACTGAACAAACATCTCATCACATGATAATAGGAAATAACTTTCAAAGGCTATATTTTCCGTGTACTCAAAGCTTAGAAAGTATGATATTTACTATTAATGGAGATTTAGCTTGTGTTAGAAAAATGAAAGATGCTTATACTCATCAAAAAATTGAATTCACGCGCAGTAAGCGTGGTGAGGAGCAGATAGTTCCAACGCAAAGAGAATTTGCGCTCTTTATAGATGAAGTAGGCATAAAAGAACAGATAACAACCCAACAAAAGGATTTATGTAGAGAATTATATTCTGAAGATCCTTTAAAGTTTTGGGATAAGGATAAGTCATTTGCTAAGATAGAGCTTATAGATTCTAAGACTGTCATCAGAGTTAAGCAAATGGTTTATACCTATAAAGATCAACAGGAGTTTAAAGAACAAATAGAAGAACTGTTGAAAAAAGGATTAATTAGAGAAAGTAAGAGTCCTCATTCTAGTCCTGCATTTATGGTTAGGAATCATGCTGAAGAAAAAAGAGGAAAGGCTAGAATGGTTATCAATTATAAGAAATTAAATGATAACACTGTCTTTGATGGATACTATATCCCTAATAAAACAGTCTTGTTCAATAGGATACAGGGAGCCACTTGGTTCTCTAAAATGGACTGTAAAAGTGGATATTGGCAGATTAAAATGGATAAAGATAGTATACCCTTAACAGCATTTAGTGCACCACAAGGTCATTATGAATGGGTAGTTATGCCATTTGGGTTAAAGAACGCTCCACAAATATTCCAGAGAAGAATGGATAAAATCTTTAAAGATCTTAAACATTGCTGTCTTGTTTACATTGATGATATCTTAATATTTTCTAAGACTTTAGAACAACATATGCATGATCTTAAAGCAATTACTCAAGAGTGCATAAATCATGGCATCATTCTAGGACAGACAAAATGTATCTATGCAGTACCAGAAATTGAATTCCTAGGACTAAAGATTAAGGCAGGGGAGATTGTTTTACAAGATCATATCCTTGAAAAGGTAGAAAAATTCCCTGATATTATAGAAAATAGGAAGCAATTGGAAAGGTTTTTAGGATGTCTCACTTATGCCTCTGACTTCATAAAAAATTTGGCTAAACTTAGGAAGCCATTACAGAGTAAGCTGAAAAAAGAAGAAGTGTGGACTTGGAGTAGTCAGGACACTAAGATAGTCCGAGAGCTTAAAAAATGTTGCATGAATTTGCCTGTGTTAACTTTACCCAATGAAGATGATGAACTTGTTCTTGAAACTGATGCGAGTAATTATCATTGGGGTGCTGTTTTAAAGATTAAGAAAGATAATAAGTTGTGCAGGTACAGCAGTGGAAGTTTCAACAAGGCTGAATGTAACTACACCGTTATGGAAAAAGAGATTCTTGCCATCTTAAAAGGAATTAATAAATTTATAATCTTTCTTGCTCCAAAACCCTTTACAGTAAGAACTGATTGTAAAGGAATACTGGGTTTTATTCAAAAATAATCTTGATAATATGAAAGCGCAAGGGAGGCTCCTGCGTTGGCAATTAGCCCTTAACCAGTTTTCCTTTAACATTGAACATGTGCAGGGATCAAAGAACTCTTTGGCAGACAGCTTAACAAGAGAACTTGCAAGTGATAAAAATGCCAAACAGATACATAACAAGCGGGCAACAACCAGTTATGAGGTTGTATCAAGATTGTGGATTAGAGAATGCCTCTCCAGAGCAGATAGAAGAGTCAGTCAGGTTTCTCCTCTCCGTGCGTCCTTCGGATGCGGAGAGGACTAAGTTCGCTGAAAAGATCAAGCATCATAAGGGATGGGTGTCACCTCCCAGTAATTTAGTAGTTTCTTTTTTAGAAGAAGTTGGTAAGAGAAGATGTCGCTATGGATATCAGATAGCAAACTGCATGTCCAGTACCAGAATTTTAGAGCTTGAAATAACTAACAAGATGCTTCAGCTTCCTTGGGAGCTCCAGGAAAAACTGAAGGGTTATTGGAAATATAAAGATTTTTCTGATTGGTATGCTCAGGTGATGAACAGAAATTCAGGTCTTTACTACGACATATGGGAAGAATGGGGATCTCAAATTATGTATGGCCAGTCTGGAGTTGGAGGAGTTTGTCTACCTGGAAGTCCCGATGAAGATGCAGGGATTCTAAAAGCATGGGACTATGGGATGTGTCAAGGGATATATGGAAAATTGCCTAGACCATGGAGTCCACTTCAAAAACATTTCACCAAGTTCCAGAAGTACGTGTTCAACAGGATTATAAAATCAAAGGAAGAAGATAATTTGATTAGTTTCGTGTTGTGTGCTAATATGGAAACAGAAGAAGGGCACTCAAAAGCACCTCATTACCTACTCAGATTTCTCCAAAAAACAGATCATTTTTCAAACGGTCCGCGGCCAACATATCAACCACTGCTCAAATCAGTTGTTGAAGCTAGAGCCATGGGATTCTTCTATATCTACGAAATCATCAAGGAATATCAGAAGACAGACGTAATTATGTTCAAGGTTGGGTTTACCACTATCATAATTTCAAAAGAACTAAAATCCTATTTCTTAGAAGCCATAGAGTCATCTGATTCTATCTAGGAGTACTTGTCACAAATTGAATATGGGAGATACTTATCACCAAAGGGACAGGAGTTCCTTTGGGATCAACTAATGGACTGGGATCCGGAGTATTCAGAGAACTTAATCAAGCAAATAGAGCTTGATGAATATGATGCAGAGAATTGGGAAGATAACATTGGAGATGAAGGCATGCATAACCTCAATAATTGCATGGATTAACTTGCCAAGGCCACGTCACCATTCCACTTCAAACGGTCACAGAAGATCTTTGTCGTTTTACTTTTATCATTAATGTATTTTATTTTCAGAGTGCTTTTCTTTTTCAGAGAGTGATGGCACTGTTGCCATGTGAGTGGATTCCCTGAGACTTTGTCGGGTTATAATTTCAAGAGCACTAAGAGAGCACCCTATGCTCTCACCAGCTCTATAAATACACCCTCTTGTAAGCTTAGAAGGGGCACCGAAAAATAGAGAGCAAAGTCTGAATCTAGAGAAAGAGAAAGAGAAAGCTTTGAACTTTACCAGTGAAGCGGAGTTTCCCTCACTCTAAGAGTTCAAATCCTTCTATGGATCTTTCTAGCTTGAGTGTTTGAGTGATTTGTGTGTTTTTCAGTGTGTTTGTGTGCTTGTAATCCTTTCAAATTCAATAAAAGTTTGTTTTTAAGAAAGGGAAAGCTACTTAATCGAAAGCTATGTCTTGAATAAACCGTTTTCTTGATTACAAACCTTCCATCCACCTATTCAAAGATTATAAGTTAGAGACTACGATCTGAGGTAGGAAACGAAACAGATCTGTGCTGTGCTTGGACTAAGGGAGTCCTGGTTGAGGATTAGCCACCCCTAGAAATCCGGGAGCTACAGGAACGCCGGAGGTCCAGTGATACTACGTCCAAGTAACAGTCAAACCTCTCTAATCTTGTTATCTTTTATTACGGAGCATGGTGGGCTTGTGATCAAAGAAAATAGATTATTCATGATATAGTTAGTAGATTATGGTAGCAAGTACCATTTTAAGTCATTAAATTTAACAAACCATTCTAAAAAGAATAGATCTGGAATAATTCATAGAGTACTGGGTAGATCTCGTAATTTAGCCAAAACTAAGGGTAAAAAACAAAAAGTAACAAAATATTACCAAGCGCACCGCCCGGTGCGCCTGATATTGGCCCGCCACAGTAACACCACAATAATATAAGGGGATTACATGGGACCACCAAAAAAAAAAAAGGGAATGTAATACACGCAACAAACAAAAATATTTGCCCTCCTCCTCTGCTTGGAATCGAACACAAGTGGTTGTTGGTTGTGACTTGTGAACAACCGCTCAAAAGCTACCAGAGAGGATCTGAAATCTATTATCGAGATAAATGGGAAGGAAGGGGCTAGCGTTCACTAACACAGTTTTCATGTAGTTGGGCAAATGTGTAACGTATGCGGTGTTAGTGACTAAACGGCTAAATACCAAATTAATTATACAACGGTTTTATTTTTACTTTCAGTTACACAGCAATTACTGGCAATTATCTCACGCCTCAAAAATAGCATGTCTTGATGGTAGAGGTTACAACACCACACAATGTTGGGCATTCAATCATATACCATTCCATACATTGAAAACTATAGGTTTAGTGTATAAAATGTGGGTCATTAATTACTCTAAAAACCTTTCTTTATAGGTTTATTAGACGTTTTTTTATACAAATTTCTATAGTTTTTTACCCTATTTTATTCATTGGTTTATGCATTGAATGAGAAGGATAAGTATAAATTGCTCTCTTTTAACCGGTGTTATTAAGATGCTAAAACTGCCAACATACATTGCTTTGGATAAGCATGGTGTAGTAACGTCTTATTTGCCCTTAGTTGGTTGAATCTGGCCTGGTTCTCTCCCTGTGTACGTTTGCCTCGCACCGTCGCCTTTTTGTCTCCTGTAACTCTGCCCGTTAAATAAAACCTTATTGTATCAATTATACGTTACACGCACTTACTATCTTGCAAAATATTAACCCTCTTCCTCACCAACCTTAAAACCCCTATTCCATGGCCGGCGACAATCTAACCCTCATCTCCTCCCTCTTCTCCGCCGACTTCTCCTCGGACGTCCTCCCCTTCAACCCGAACCGCTCCCGGATCCTGAACCCGGACCAGTCCCTCTCCGGAGTCCCCATGCTCATCCCCTTCTCATGCGACTTCCATTTCACGACCTCGCTCGGATCAATGCATACGACCCCAATCGGATCTCCGACCCCAATCTAGCAAGCCTGTGTTCAAGTCTCTGCTCGGACGGCTCTTCGATCGGCAATTCTCTGGCGTGCTCCGCGTCTCCACCGCCAAGAAGCAGATCGTCGGCAACGGCGCACCTCACGGGGCCCGCGTTTCCAGGGATTACGGGCTCTTCGCCACCTACCCGCTCCGTCCGGGCGACTCCGTCCCCAGTAACTTCATGAACCGAAAATCAGTTTTGGATCCTGCCCTTGCTATCGGTTTAAATTGGTGACGTAGTTTTCTCTGTAGGGAGAGAGAAGAACACCGACCATTGAAGAGCGAAGATGTTTTCGGGTATGTTCCAGAAGAAACCCGACAAAGCCGAGGCTTTGAAGCAACTCCGTGTCCAGGTGGCCATGTTCGGAGCTTGAAGGCGGTGACTTCGTGTAGAATGTGGAGCTTCTGTTATGATACCTTTTGTATTTGGTTGGGATGGAGAATGCTATTGGCACTTGATAGATGATTGAGAGTGATTGTTTGATACCTTATGTTATAATACCTTCTGTTATTTACTTATTTTATGATACCTTCTATTATGATATCAAGACTTGGGTATGCTTTGGGAACATGATACCCTAAAATTTGGCCGGTCAGTAAATAAACTGTCTTCCTTGGCCGCCGCCTGAACTATATACCATATTATCCAAATTGCCTTCCTTACTGTAAGCATGATGCATACTTCTTTGTAATAATGCCTCATTCCTACAAGCAATTGATGATTTCATCTCCAAGCAACCCAAGGTATGTGTAATAAGATGGAAGCTTAATTTTTTTTTATCTTTTGAGTATTTGCTGATGGAATTTTATTGTAGGTAACAAGCGACAGTGGACCTGTACTTGGTTCCCATTTTGCTTCCCTCCTAGATAGAGCAAGAAAATATAAGAAAGAAATGAAAGAGGAGTTCATATCTGTGGAACATCTAATCTTAGCATGTCACTTGGACCAAAGGCTTGGGCAACAGTTATTCAAGAATTCTAATCTCAGTGAGAAGGATTTGAGGGAAGCTATATATTCAAGCTGTCCGTGGGAATCAGAGAGTAACCGACCAAAGTATGAATTACAACCCTGTTAAACTTTTCACTTCTCTCCATTGATTAAAAAAAAAGAAGAATTATACACTGTTGGTGCCAGTTTTGCCTTTTATAAGTTTATTGTGGGCCAATTCATGATGATTCATGTCAATTTATATCAAACATAATAAATTGTCCTTTCAGATAAATTTACAAAAATTTATGATCATATAGTCTATATGTTCCTGTATTGACTTGGAAGTGAAGGGCAATTGCTATATTAGCAAACTGAGAGTCAATGAGAAAGAAAATGATCTGAGTGAAGTAGTGAATAAGCAGACTGAGATGAAAGACGTTATACAGATCTTATTCTACTGATGTTATGGCGTGTGCAAATCCTTTTTCCATTGATCTTCCCCTTTGTGACTGGCTTAGTTTTATGTTGTTTTTTTTTTTTAATCACTGTATAATTTGTAAAGAACCTCTCTTTATCCTACTTGCTTATAAATTGATTTTCTAAAAATGAATGATTTTCAGATCCATGAGGAAAGTATCAAGCTCTGGAGAAATATGGGAATGACCTCATAGAACTAGCCAGGCGCGGCAAACTTGACCCTGTGATTGGTTGAGATGATGAAATTCGCTGTTGTATTCAAATATTAAGTAGAAGAACCAAAAACAATCCTGTAATTATTGATGAGCCTGGCGTGGGAAAAACTGCCATAGCTGAAGGGTATAAATTAAACTTCATCCCTTAACTTTGACAATTGTTTTGAGGGATATAATTCTTTTTTGCTAATTGTGAATTTGAAAAAGTGTGTTCATTGATTCATGCATATATCTCTTTGGGATTTCTGCTACCATGGTTGTCCTGAATCAAAATCTTTGTAGTTGCACATTGTGATTGTCATCCGGAACTTCATCTTATATGTCTTGTTGTGCAATACCACTGTTATCCTAGGTTATTTAGCATGTGAGTCAGCAACTGTTTTAGTCTTTTTATGTTTTTTGGTATCAGTTTCGTTCTGACATGGATGGAGATCTGTAGAGAGGGATGTTGTTTGTGTTTGTGTACATGAAAAGGGGCAACTCTTCATCTATTCTCTGCTCAGTAGCCTTGCTCTTCTTGGTGCTTATGCTATTCATGAAAAGGGGGTCTGATATGTATCTGATATGGGTACCGCCAGCTGCTCATGCTGATGGACCTCGAGGCTGCCAGGCTCCGATCGGATCAGGCCCGTGGGCGGCGGTGGGCGGAAGAGGAGGGAGGAGGAGTAGACGGTGTGTTTCCTTGGGTTGTGGCGTTTGCGGTTTGTGCCGTGGTGGTTGGGGTTGGGGTTGCTTTTGGTGGTGTACGTTGATGGTTCATTACTATTTATAGATTTTTCGTAGTTTATTTTTAATTTTTTTGAAAAAATCAATTAGAGGGAGGTCGGATGTTGCTAATTATTTGGGGCCGGTGGGTGGGGGTGATGAAAGTATGCACTACACAACGTGTAAGCTCACCCCTATGTTGAATGTAGGCAAGCTTGTTTATAAGGTACGTTCTTGAATCTTAGGTGAAGTGTCACAACGGTCCTTCCCGGTGTTTGAATTAATCGGTGCTATATCGGTTGGGATCCGAGATCAAAAGATTGGAACATGAAACTTCACATATCCAGTGAATCAGCTAAACCTTAAATGTAATATCTGCTTTCCGGTCATAAAACATATTATAAGTGTATTATATATGAAAATTAAACCATAAAGAGAAATAATAAACATGTCCTAATATATATATATCAAATTTATTTACCAAGCCTTTTTTACTAATAATTAATGTTTTGTATCGATTCATATAAAGAGGTCGCTTATGTTTTTTTCACAATTGTTATTAATTTTTTAGTATGATTAATACTAAATAGGTTATGTGAGTTGAATATCATATTCATGTAAATCCTTCTTTAATTAAATACAATTATACGGTTTTGTTTGTAAACATTTAAAAATTAAGAAAAGCTTATTTTAATCATTGATGCCTATGTTATATATTTACCCGCCATCATCATAAGAGAATATTACCCAAACAATGTCATAATTAATGTACTAAGATAAAGTAGTGTTATCATATCGATAACAAAAATTATAGAGGCAATGAAATATTGTGAAACTACATAAGGCAATCTAAAACATTAATTAAAAAATAATACGCCGTGAAAACGATAATGAACAATATAGATAACTTTCATGAGGTGCATATATACAAAAACACATTTGCGATAACTCTATCAAATGTATTTCAACATTTACACCAAATTACATGACAGGCGTGTATAATTCACTGCAATTCAATTGCACACTTTTGACATAATACCATATATTCTTCTTGGCCTTTACATGTGAAGTGCACTGCTTTGTTGGAGAAAACTATTGTGTTCTGTTAGGATTAAAAGCTAGAGTGGAAAATTACGTGGGAATTGAAAGTGAGAAGGAAGATGGGTAGGGTTATTAAGCCATTGGGTTTTTTCCCTAAGGTCACAGGTAGGCGACCAGGGAATCAAGTATGTGTATAAATAACAGGGGAGGACCCAACTTTAAGTTACTGGCTTGAGTTCTGTTTGACACACACCAATAATATCTTTTGGCCACCGTATCATTAAACTTTTACCGTATCAGTGACTAGGCCTTTTTGCAACATCAACTTCATGCCAAGCAGATACTTGGCATCCTGGATGTTTGTAACTTTAGCCTCCTTTTTCTAGGAAGTGTTTAGCACTTGAAGTGACTTGGTGGAATTGTTTGGCTGAAGGGTTTTCTTTGACTTCCCCAAAATTTTGACGGACTCTCTTCTTTCTTTCTTTCAACCATGCTCATTCTGTCAAATATATAGAGACAGAGATGTCTCATCCTCTTAAGGAGTTAATGATCTAAGAGAGTTGGGGTCAACTTAAATGACACGAAAATTTCCATCCAGACATTCTTCCTATAGACGTTACAAAACTCTTCAAAATTATTTGATACAATTAGTATTCAAAATGTTCAAATTTGTTTTGATATTTCACAAAAATGATTATTAGTCTTCTATTATATATTGATATTCACACATCCGTAGTATGTATAAAAAAACTAGATTATTGCCCGTACCCTGTATGGGACACGATCGGTAATATTTTTTCAATGTATTATTCAATTGATAAAGGAATGTATAATAATATTATTAGGAATTAGACATTGACATAGTCTTTTTTATTCAAAATCATTACAATATTTTGTTAATCCAAAATCGTGATTTGCTGTTAAAAATAAATTTGAATTTTATATAATATGACTTAAATAAAATTTATAGATAAAATACTATCATTTTATTTCAACATATATTTGATCAATTAAAAAATCATATGTGATACTATATGAAATATGTGAAATATTTTATCATCATCGAAAATTACTTACGGTGCTACATACTTTCTTATTTATATATCCAAACAATTCTCAGTAACATGCAAGGTACCCGTTCACCCGTTAGTTATTATTTCCGAATGGCTTCCATACATACATATAATGTACCATAATAAGAAAGGCTTAAGAGTTAAGACGCTCTATAACTCTATCAAATGTGTTTCTACATTTAAATCAAATTACATGAAGGCCGTATAAAAAGAACGCTGCCCCCTGCCGTAGGCAGAGGCCGGAACCATAAAGCAATTAGCTCAACTGGTAGCTTTTGAGCGGTTGTTCACAACCAACAACCACTTGTTTTCGATTCCAAGCAGAGGAGGAGGGCAAATATTTTTGTTTGTTGCGTGTATTACATTCCCTTTTTTATTTTTTTTGGTGGTCCCATGTAATCCCCTTATATTTTTTTTGGTCTAAACATCCCCTTTCTTATTTGTAAACTAGCCATGTTGTTAACTTACCATCTTCCATACCCTAAGCTTTTATTTCTTTCCTAATTTATTTTACCATCTTTTTTTTTTCATTTCTTGTTTTGAGCTTAAACTAATGTCATGAAGAAATAGTAAATCATACCCACATTTAAATACTATTATTTTTTTGAAAAAAAATACTACTATCTATTATTAAGTTTTAATATCATATATTGGAAATATGACCCCCCTCCACCCCCCCCCCCCCCCTTAAAAGCTCTGGCTCCGCCACTTGGATTTTCAAGTGTGGGCAAACTTGGATTTTCTTGTAGTGAAATATTGAGAGCGAACAAAGGAGATGGTTACTTCTTTTGTTTTCTTATATGAATTCAACTTCTTAACTTTTGCTAAGAATATGCCAATTGCTCATATGAGAGAACTCTTGATAGAAGGAAAAAAGTGTATAGGGTTAAGCCAGAATCGGTTCCCAAAAAGCGTGTTCCTATGAAGGAATGTAATTAAGCTTGAAGCGTGTTCCTACGAAAATATTAGCTTGAAAATACATTCCTCGATAGGAACACGCTTCTTGGCTCATTTGTAAATTGTAAAGTCTGTTAGATGTGATACACAAAGCTAAAAATGTGGATCCTTCTTTATCAACCTGACTGTGGGTTCGTTATCTTTGATGTCCTAAGACTTTAGTGGGCGTGTCCGCCCCTGTAACATTTGCGCTTAATTTCTAATAAAGTCCTAGGCGTTGCCTTTTTCCGACAAAAAAATAAGATATCAGATTTAATAAATATTTAAATTTAAATAAAAAAATATTTTTTTATGAAAACTCTACCCACTTTATTAGATTAAACATTAATTTAATAATTTTATCATGACGCTATTATAATGCCATCCTCCTTCCCAAAAAAAACTTAATAAATATCTAGCTCAAAATAAAATGAAGTAAAATCAAAGTTGAATTAAAATTCCTCCTCTGGGACCCACAAACCCCGGTCGCCTCTGATCTGGTATGTTGCCAACGTGAAATATTCAGGCGTCGAACCCACGCCTTCGCTTTATTCTATTCTGTACTACATAACATTCCCTATTTTTGTTCTATCTAAATTTTTTTGTTCGAAAAAAAAAACAAAATAAGGTGGGACGATTTTTGTTAACCGACCCTTTTTTTTACTGGCTTGGAAATAAAGCTGCCTAATTAAAGCTAAATCGTAGAAATTGGTAGGATAAAATCGAATTATTCTATTCTGGAATAAGCCAGAAATCGCCCTCTTTCTCCCAAACCCCTATAAAAGCAGGTGGTCCGTGTTCCCAGATTTCTCATCCTTGGTTTGCTAGCACAAGAAGATCTTTCAAGAGCTTTCTACTCATCTCTCTCTCCTCAGGTATTTTCCTATGCTTTAATTGTTTCTGTTTGTTTTGATATTGAGATCAAGTTCAGATTGTTGGCTCTATGGACTTGTGTTCATCTGAATGAAAGCAATGACCTTTCTTTTCTTTTGCTGTCTAGAAAAGCAGAGGGCTTTAAAGTTGTTGGTGTGTGTGGTGTTGTGAGTTGCAAGCCAAGCAAGTTACATGGTTGATCTAGAAGTCCAGATCCCGGCTGCTTTCGACCCGTTTGCAGATGCCAAGGACTCGGACGCCCCAGGGGCGAAGGAGTACGTCCACATTCGAATCCAGCAGAGGAACGGGAAGAAGAGCCTGACCACTGTCCAGGGCCTCAACAAGGAGTTCAGCTACGAGAAGATCCTCAAGGACGTCAAGAAGGACTTCTGCTGCAACGGCAATGTTGTCCAGGATAAGGAGCTAGGCAAGGTCATTCAGCTCCAGGGCGATCAGCGTAAGAACGTCGCCAACTTCCTCGTCCGTGCCGGTCTTGTCAACAAGGATCGCATCAAGATTCATGGTTTCTGAGCAAGCCTTGATGAAGAATTAAGAAGCTGGGACATATCTTGTGTTGTTTCCTTGTTTAAGAATCTTCTGTTTAGTTCTGTGTTTGAAGGCATAGACTCAAGAGAATAATCAAAGATGTTCATCAGTTCTTCTGTATTCAGTAAAACAGCATATTTCCTTACATGGGTTGCTTTCATTTTTTCATTGGTGCATCTGTCTTGGATTTTAGTTATGAATGAATCAAGCTAACAAGGTGGAAATTCCAAATGAAACCAAAGTTCACTTTGCCTAGTAGCAGATTAGCAGTACAACATTTACAGGTCTAATACAGTGATGACAAAAGACACAGCATGAGCTACAATGTAGAGTTAAGCTTGACAAAGCAGATTACTTGTAGTCCAAATTAGGTCTCTCAAGTCCAGGCAACTCCAAAGACAACACAAGGGAGAACGAAAGAGTGGTTCTTCAATACCCATCTTGCACTTTACGCACTGAACTGAGTTTCAAAAGTGAGAGGATAGCATTCAAGAGTCCTCAAATTTAGCTGCCAAGACATGAGAGGAGAATAATTGAGTGCAATGAACCACAGCCTACTTTTAAGCTGACTAAGGAATAAGGTTCGGCAGCTTACCACAACAGCAGTTCCAGTGAATTTTGGTATGCAGATAAGTCTAACTCGTTGCCCCTCTGACCCTACACAAGTTTTAGTTTCAACATTTTGCTAGCAGGAATTTGACTGAATGAAAATTCAAGTAAAAAACACTAGGAATCTTCCAACTTACCGTTTAGTAAACGTGTTTCATACTTCTCCTGGTTACCGACAAAGTAAACATGAGGGCAGCTCTCAATAAGGAATGGATCCTTGTCTGAATATGGATAACAACCTGAAACATGAAAAAAGGTTTGAGGTAAATGGGATTTCAGAAAGAATAGAAACTGGGTTATATATAGGAAGCTATACCGAGAGTATTTGGTGCAGTTGGCACTAGATGCCTCCATCTTAGTGTCCTTTCCATGAACTCAAGATTATCTTTTGCCTCTGAATACTTGCCCATATCTTCAATATTCTGACCTGAAGTTCCAAGAAACCTAAATAGGCATGCAATAATTTGAGTAACCAAACAAATCTTGGCAAGTGAAAAGATTGTAAGAACCCACTTTACCTGACATTGTCGAGTTCAAATGAATGAGGATTGGTACAAGATTTAAAAGTGTTGTATTCTGAGGACCCAGTGAAGAGACATCTATGCAAAGGCTGAATGGCAATTAGGTCATTAAGGAGTGCAAAGAATACAATAATTTTAAGAAGAAGAACAAACACTTATTTATGCCATAAATATAGAGGGTAAACCTGCTGAGGCAATGCAAAATTCGCTGGATCATTTACTCCTGGCATAATATCTACTGATACACCAGCAGCAATCTGCAATTAACAATTTGTTTAGAGCAAAATACATGATATCAACACTCAGCACCTTTAATGAACTAAATGGCAGGGAAGTACCTGCGTAAGAAAAATATCTAGCTCAGTTATCGGCTCAGAACACCTGGATAGATCCTTTGAGGTCAAATTCTACAATAAAGACCACTTTTGAGTGAGAATATAAATCATTCCATAGATATGAATGGTACATATAATATAGTGTGCCATTTTTACATAGAGAATTTTCACTCAGAACTTCACTACACCTTATCACTTAATATATCTTCTAAACCATGAATATGGATTTTACTTTGTCAAAGTTCGCATTGAACTGGACATTTTCAATAGGGTCTAAAATGAAGTTCACAATGATAGTGGAGAGACCGGTGTCAATCTTATTATAGAAAACTTCTACAATACAATACAGCTATTAGCATCTAGAGGAATAAAGTGTCACACCTGTCCACTTAGACATTCGTGGGGCATATTCAAAGAGTTTCCAGCAACAACTACATGAACTATCTCTGCAGCCATTTGTTGTTCCTGATCAATAAACACAAAACATAAGCACGTGCTACTATGTTCAGCTTAACAACAGATATTAGATACAAACCTGCTCATCTCCTAAATGTCCTGTTATGTGATCAACAAGAAGCTGAAACTGAAGAGGGTTACAAGTGCTACTCCCAACACTTAACCCTGATACAAACACAACATATTTTTCCTCACCTGTACATAATCAACCACCAGACAGCCCAAAAATGTGAATATTAGCTTTGAATCATATTTCAAAGCCAGCAAAAGGAAAAAGAAGGAGTCTCTCTAGAAACTCTTGAGTCCTTGACTGGCTGTAAAGCATGTGTTAGCATTGAGGAAATATTGGTTATACAAGAAAGATGAAAAAGACACAGCAACCAAACAAGACCTAAGATACCGTTATCAAGGGAATTAGTGTCAGCTGAGGGAATGAAGGGTTGACAGGTTGTAGTAGTTTAAATAAGGGGAAGATATCCCATTTTTGTTTTATCCAGAAAATTTTGAGATTACAGGTGCCAGCCTTGGTCTCAACTGTAGAGCGTGTCCTCCTTTGAGATTATCATGTTTCCCTTTACTGGTTTATACTGTCTGACTCTTTGCATTTTCACTTTGTATCCCGGGAGATGTGTTAGTACTTGCGCGTCCTCCTTTAAGATTATATTGTTTCCCTTTACTGGATTATACTATCTGACTCTTTGGAATTTCACTTTAAATCCCAGGAGATTTGTTGGTTTATTGGTGTTGTGAGTAACTTCATTCTTTAGTCTAGCAGCATGACTACACTCCATAGTAAAAAATCTCAATTTCAATTAACAGCCTAAGAGAATTTCATTATGAGATTCACATTTCAATATTATTGAAGTGTTTTCAATCAAAGGCACAACGGTATTTGCTAACAGCGGAAAGACATGTAGGCGTCATCACAAACACAAAAAAGAAAAGAAAATTAGCCAAACTCTATTACCACCAATAGATCTAAGCTTTAATAAAAAAAATATTGTCAAAAGTAATGAACATCATTCAAGAAAAAAAAAATATGATGATCATTGACAGGTTAAATAAATAAAATAAAGGTGATTTCAGAACCATAAATATAAAAAAGCATCACTTTTTTTGGTCAAAATAAAAATGCATTACTTGATATCAATGGTTTTTCAATCTGAGGTGGCAGGCCAGGTTCAAGAAATTGTTCAACCAAAAAGGATCCTGCAGCAGTTGCTTTTCCAAGTAATGCAATCAAAACTCCTGCCACATGCATCATATTAGATGGAAATCAGATGTCAAACCTTCACTGTAAGAAAAAGTGACTGAGATATTAACCTGTTACATAAGCAGAAGGCAAAACTAGAGCCCCATCAAGCTTAACTCTTCCATTTTCATCTTCCAACACCAAGCTATCATCTTGGTGCATAAAATTGTGAGGTTTAACGAGGGGAGTCGATGATCTCTGTGAATAGCAGCACATGGTTATAACATGGTCAATTTGATAGTCATAACAAACACAAGTCACAGAACTTTCTCATTTAAAAATCACCATCTAAAATAAGACAAGAATTTTACACTTTTACAAGTTAAAAAAATTACTACCTCCTTTGAATACTCATCAAGAATGCAAGGCTTGAGCTTCATGTGCTTGTAAAGTGTTCCAACAATGATGCACTCCTTGCCCTCCTCAAGTCCCAAGACTGGGCAAACTACAAGCAAGTTTCACAAGAGTATAAAATTGCAATTTACAATTTCCGAAAGCAACTGAAATACATACAGGAACCAAAATTGTTGAATTGGCAGCAATTTCACATCTTGTGATCCAGAGGGTTCCTTCCCCCAGGATAGCACATCAATTAATTAATAAGCACAATTTTGCTTAAACAACAGATCCAAAGTTTCAAACTATAGCTAACAACTGCCTTAAATTAGTAGGCCATAAAGCAACTACCTTTTCCAGACTTTCAAAACCCTCAAACCCTAAGCATGTTCTCATCAACTCAAGCTAAAATGTGCAGCATTTACAGTAATACCAAGGACATCCAATACGAATATACCACAATTTCTACATTAAGAACAAGCAAATTCATAAAAATTAAAACATTAAGAAGGAGAGTGCACCAGGAACATTCGGTCTCCAAGTCGGAATCAGAGAGTAGAGGATTTTTCTCACGGTGTGAAGACGCGCAAAGTAGATTTGGCTGTACTGTTGATCTCTATAGATCTCCTTTCGAATCAGGAACACCTCGTCCTGAAATCAAGGCAGCCGATTTTGAGTTAGCGGTTTGTTGGGGCATCAAATTGAAGAAATTGAGCCACGGAATCAGATAAACCGAGTCTTCTGAAGATAGAATTGTAACCAGATTTTGATATTGAGCGTGTTTTCTGCACAGCTTCTGGTCGCCGTCGATCTCCATTGCTCCCATGGCGGGAAAAGAGAGAGCACAGCTTCAATGAGAGCGGTAAACGGGAATCGGGGTCTCTACAGAAAGCTATATGTAATACCTGGAATTCGGCAAGGATTTGGGATTATTGGGGCATTGCTTGGGCCGAGTCTTGTATGGACAACCCAACCCGATCCAACAAAGTTGAACCTTATATCAATTCAAACCCGAGTTGATAACATACTAACATTTTTTTTTTGGTTGAATAACAAACTACAGTAACATTTTATTTTACTCGATTTAAAAATTTTAAATTTATTTGCATGACATTTTGCATGGTGTTATAATATTATTATTATCGGATATGGATGTACATGGATAAACTTAAAACACTAGATTTGATCTTATCCCATCTCTTGTACTTTCTATATAAAGACCTTATGGGTGACCTAATAAGATAGATCTGATCTCTCTTCTCTTCCAATTCTCTCTGTTTGCCTATGATTTTTTCTAGCTTTATAACACGTTATCACGTATTATATTCATACTCTCTTGCTTTGATGTAATGTTTTGCATCTTCATTAATGGGCACTCGGTGACCTCTGTATTTCATGTTTTACTTGATCGATCAAAGCAGATTGTGCTTCCTTGTTTTACTTGATCGATCATGGATTGCCGGATTGTCGAATTGCCGAATTTCCTTGTTTTACTTGATCTTATGTCAATTTCATGCTATTATTTTTTATACTGTTTTCAATTTCATGCTTCGCATAGCATGTACGGATGAATTGATTCACTATCCAAGATTTGCTTAAGACTTAATATTCAATTTAATCTATTTTTGATTCGAGAGGGTCCTATGCTAATTGTTTTGATCGACAATTGTTACTGCTAATTATTAGTTTCTCTACTTATTATAAATCAGTTTCAAGTTTCAAATTGTTGATCTGCACACTCTCGACTCTCGTATTTGATGGAATCTTGTATTTAATGATAGTATTTCTATGTTGAGAACTTGAGATCGAACACATTTTTTTCAATTACTATATATTACTTGTTTCGTTATATACAAGATCAATGTATAGATTACTTCGTATATCGTATTATTATATAGTCTGAGTTCATCCCTGGAAGTGGATGATCATAAATTAAATTTGTCCTTGAAGCGACAAATTATACTTTCATCTCCGGAAGAGGTACAATTTGATTCAACTCTGAAGAGTTGAAAAGACAAGGATTATATTACCCCTAAAGTGGTAATTATCATTCCTAGAAAGGATTAAATATCAATATGTAATCCCTGAAGTGATTACTGAATATGATTATCCCCGAAGCGATAATCAATATACTATACTATATCCTAAGTGATAATTCTCATCCCGCGAAGTGGATGAAACAAATAAAACCATCCCCAGAAGTGGATGCGATAACAAAAGATTATACTCGTCTATATCCTAAGTGATAGTTCTCATCCCCCGAAGTGGATGAAACAAATGAATCCATCCCCAGAAGTGGATGAGATAATAAAAGTTTATACTAAGTCATCTCTTGAAGTAGATGACAAATGTTCTATGACAAATATTATCTTTTGGAGTAGATAATAAAAGACCAATGACAAATATTATCTCTTGGAGTAGATAATAAAAGACCACAAGTATTATCTTTTGGAGTAGATAATTAAAGACCAAATCACATCTTGAAGTATGTGATTAAGCATTCTTATTAAGTCTTATATATCACATCCCGAAGTATGTGATCGATTAAGTGGTCTTATATATCACATCCTGAAGCATGTGATCGATTAAGTGGTCTTATATATATCACATCCCGAAGTATGTGATTGAAAGGTCTCGAGGTCTGGAAGACTTCACATTCAATCTCATGTCACCAGAAGTTGACAATCTTTTATTATATTTTATTTCTTTATTTATGTTTCTCAATTTAATTATTCATGTTATTGTTTACATGTAATTTTATGTGTTTTTAAAGTTGAAACATATCATCCCCTGAAGCGGATGGATATATGACATTGTCCTCGTAGAGACAATTTTGCAATCATCCCCGAAGAGATGAAAATAATAAAGCATATTACTCCCTGAAGTGAGTAATGATAGAAAACATTACTTCCTGAAGAAAGTGATAAGAGTACCATCTCTAGAAGTAGATGAAAATATCATCTCCCGAAGTAGATGATAAATGGTTCAAGATATATTCTATTTTTGTCACTTGGAGTTGACAAATGGAATATTTGTGAAAATTCATTCTTGAACATAATAATGATAAATTATTCATTGTCACATGAAGTTGACAAATGAGATGTTTGAGAGACTTATCCAGCACTTGAAATTCTAGGAGAATTGTGCTAAACTATAAACTCCATACGAGCCTGAAGACTCGATTTTTTTGGATAAGAAGAGATCATTGTAAACTCTTGGGGAGTTAGGAGATCTCATACAAGTTATGTACTCCAGAAGTAGTACAAGAAATATGACATGTACTCCAGAAGTAGTACAAGAAACATAAGTTTATGTTATATTCAGAACTAGTCCTAAATAACCCCGTACCTAGCATGAACTAGGAGTTCAAGGTCATGGTTGACCAACCTCTTGCATGCCTGAAGCATGCCTCTTCCGGAAGAGGGTGTGAAAGAGGTCACAATATATTATGCATGTGGCCGCTAGTCATGGTTATGACTTATAGCTAGGACGTTAGGGGTAAATTTGATGTCGAGAAGGACATCCGAGATAGGGATATCCCATAAGTGATAAGAACCACAGCTTATGAGTATAAGTGTGGAGACCAGTCTAATCTAAAGTAAAGTTCTGAATGTACCCATTTTGAGGCATCTATTTCTATCATAAGATCAAAATCAAGATAAATGGTTTATCTGATTTGAGTTGATGAGCTCCCAAACTAATGTATGATCACCGGCATGTTCAATGGTAGAAAACCATATTTGTTAATGGTGTCGCAACACCTACTATTTGAAAACCAGAAGTTTTCACAATCATGAGGATGACAAATTTGGTGTGAAGGTTTAGATGGCTCTTGAAGAGTATATCCTATTGAACAGTGCAGTATCACTAACCAGAAGTTAGTTGATAATAAAGTATCCTTGTGGCATGATTAACTTGGTCACACAAGAAAAATAATGGTCCGCATGATTGGTGTAGGACCACAAGAACATGAGACCTGAAGTCTCTCCTAAGAGTGACCTTGTACGTATGAAAGGCTTATGCTCTTGGTAAATTAGTAGCAAAGTCGGTATGTTGTATGTCAATACAAAGTCTCCTATACTCCTTGACTGGGTTCAAGTGATATGTGAAGACCAAACACATCGCCATGTGAACCATTGTGGATTATCATATCATTGTTGAAAGATGCCTCAACCCATTGGTTCCATTGTATATTGAGGAGAATCAAATCAAGTAGTGATTGAGCATTGCGTAGCTCTCACACACATTCACAAAACGACTCAAGTAGAGTCGCCAATAATGCAGTCTTAATTGATAGCTAGGCAAGGGCTTATGCATAACATACACGACTTGGAAGAATCATTGATCCATCAGGGTCATAAAGTCGTTAATTCAATGTGGAGAGACTGCTTATAGAAAATTCTCCTACTTGAAGCTTATCTCTAGAAGAGATTAACTGCTTCAGATGTCCTCCATCTCCCTAGAGATAATTTTGAAGTAATGCCACACAAAAGGAAAGTTGGGATTAAACGAGAGGATTGAGTCCTTGTCGTTTATCAGTGGTGATCAATATTTTGCTCGGTATTAAGATTATGACTTATGGCGAGGTGAAAATTCCAACTTTAGGGGGAGAATATAAGTGAGACTAAAAGTTAAAGCGATTGCATGGGATGCAATTTGCTATTTTAGATCCAAAGATAACTAAACTAGAAGTTTAGTGGATCGTATAGCTAGCATGCTACCAAGTATATGTGATGATGTACATGAAAGTGACAAAGTCAAGTCACATACACCAGCCTAGGCTGCACCACCTCGTTTGGAGATTCCAGAAGTAACTCCGAACAGAACAAATAATTTCTCAATCACACCGGAAGTGTGAAGAGACAATTAGGCTCTAAAGATATCATTCCTCGAAAAAGAAAAGAGCCGATAACATCACAAAAGGGGTGATGATATGTCGACTACACACAAACATGAAGATAGATTTCCTGAAGAAATTCTACCCAAAGACTTTGAAAACAAAGAGAATAATATTGGCGACAATCTGGGATTGTCTATGACTAATCTAAGTATTGGTATTAGGTAGTACCAAGAAGATGTAATCATTGATATCTTTGCTTGTTCAGTTGGAATCAAAGTCGAGCGATAATGATCCTTGAATAAAGGAGGAACGTCGACATTCAAATGGTTAAGAATGCTGGAAAGAAGCTATTCGAGTATAGCTACATTTGCTATATAAACAAGGTGTTTTTGGGCTTGAAGTTCCAACACCATAGAGTATAAAATCAGTCAACTATATATTGGTGGTTGTTCATAAGAAAATGAAATGAACACAATGCAGTGCTCGGATTCAAAGTTTGACTGATTGCACGAGATTTATAAAGTCTTGAGTGAAGTACATAGAAATGTGCTCACACATTATGGATGCAATCACGCTCAGATTCTTGTTGCTTAAGTCGATGGGCGACTTAAGATGCAACTTATGAATGTGGTAATGACTCGTCAATGTAGGTCATTAAGTACCAACATATACATGAAAAATCCCACAAGGATTGAAGTTGGCTAAAGCATGTGAATCAAAACCACATGATGTGCATTCGGTTAACCTCAAATATGGACCGAAGCAATCCAATACAATGTGGTAAAAATCGCCTTAGTGAATATCAACTAAGGAAAGGAATAATGAGTGATCAAATGAGTCCTATGTTCATGTAGTCATTTTTGTTGATGACCTGATCTCCAGAAGAGGTCCGATTTAACCGATTACATGAAAAGAGAAGTTGATATGAAGGACTTATGAACCACTAAGTATTGTCTCGGCTTGTAGTTCGAGCATACATAGAATAGGGTAAATGACCCTTTGGATTGGTTGAGGTACAAATGTAAAGTCCACATATAGTAGTAAGACCACTAAGTATGGAAAGTTATTGTCTTCTTCTCTTAGTGGGAATTGAAGAGATATTAGGTCCCGAAGTACCTTATCTCAAAGCAATATGGGCATTGATGTATCTTGCTTCATTGCCTCAGTAAAGTAATTTGAAGTGACAATGAATTGTTTATCTCCCCGAACATACAATAAAGATTGTTGGTCCAGAAGTACTAAATCTTTCACAAAGACACATGAGGGCATATATGTGTCATATGAAGAATGTATGTTTAATTGAGGGGGAGCATTATTATACGACTGTACTCTTTTTCCCTTGACTTTGGTTTTTATCCCATAGGGTTTTTCCAAGCAAGGTTTTTAACGAGGCAATTCGTCATACAAGGTCCATAATGAGACAATCTCGACCTGAAGCTCGAGATACGAGAAAGAATGAGATCTTATATTTGCCATCGAATCAGGTTGAAGAAGATCTAACGGAGGTATATGAAGATAATGAAGCTTGTATTGCTCAAATCAAGAAATGATCATTAAAGGAGATACGACACAAGACATGTCATTGACAAGTTTCTCCAATTTCAAGATTCAACTCAAAGGCTGGATGGATGCTCAATTCAATCAAGCATGGAAGATAAATTTCAAGTCAACAGAGACACCAACACTGCACTCTTTTTCCCTTCGTCTTGGTTTTGTCCCATTGGGTTTTCCAGACAAGGTTTTTAACGAGGCAGTTAGGGATGTACATCCAAGGGGGAGTGTTATAATATTATTATTATCGGATATGGATGTACATGGATAAACTTAAAACACTAGATTTGATCTTATCCCATCTCTTGTACTCTCTATATAAAGACCCTTATGGGTGACCTAATAAGATAGATCTGATCTCTCTTCTCTTCCAATTCTCTCTGTTTGCCTATGATTTTTTCTAGTTTTATAACACATGGTTTATTTATTTGTTTTCTAAATATATAAGCTCGTTTATATTGGTCTCTCAAATATTAATTTGTTATTATTGGTTCTCTTTTTTTTATTCTTGAGGGGGTAGCATAAAACTTTTGGGAAATTACTTTTGATATGCTTGATTTTTTACCTTTATTTTTTCATATATTAAGAAAAAAAATACTCTGTTTGATGTCATAAGGTTTTGATTTTTTCCACTTGTGTCTTTTTTTTGTTTAAATTGATTAAATTTAACACTGTAAACAACTATCATAAAAACGGGGGACTATAGAGTCATTTCATACTTACAAGTTACAATACTCAAATACATGATCGAATGGTTTTGATTTGAATTTATAAACAAATATCCCTACAACTCCTTAAAAACGGGGACTTGTATAGACATTCAAATCGAGATTATTCGATTGTGTATTTGGGTGTTATAAAAGTTGAATCTTACTAATTGAAGAGTTTTAATGAGTTTTAATTTAATCAATTTGATCCAAAATGAAATGGGACCTAAATAGGAAAAAAAAAATTAGAATAAATTTTTTTGGTTAGGGTTTATAAAATGCTTTCCAAAATTTTGTTGGAATATCAAAAAGAATAAAATGAATCTTTTTTCTTACCATTATCATGCTAACGAGTTTTTTTTTTTTTTTGATGAACAAAACACTTCATTACTCAGCAACCAAATCGTCTTCTACAAAGAAACGAAAGTCAAAAGGAAAAGAAGAGACATCATCAAAAACACCACAAGAACAAGCCCTCCACCTACTTAGCCAATCAGCAGCACGATTAGCCTCCCGACGAATATACCGCCATCTACACAAAAGGAAGTCACAGCTTGCCTCCATAATTCGAGCAAGAAGGTAGCCCAAGGAAGTATTTGGAATCTCCTTTCCCAAAACCATATCAATGAGACTCTTACAATCACTCTCCACCACAACCCTTGCAAATCCACGAGCCAGAGCAAGCTGGATTCCCCACCAAATAGCCTCAGCTTCAGCCACTTCCGCTCCCAACCCCTCTTGAACCTCCTTAGACCCTGCAAACAGCACCCTCCCATCACTATTTCTAGCTATCACCCCTACTCCGCACCTCTGACCCACAACAGAACCATCGCAGCACAACGACACCCACCCCCCATCAGGTTTTACCCATCGCCGGCCAATCTCCAAAGGCCCGGGAGAAGAAATTTTTTGACCACGAGCATTGGATGAACTTGCCACTTCAGCAGCAGCCCTTTCCGCACGCTCCACGATCAGCTTTGGCTCCACCCGCTCACCCTCAAACACCCGCTGGTTCCTGCCCCGCCAAACCTCCCACAACAGAGTTGCCCATTCAGCAAGCTTTTCCGTCGACAAGGACCTCCTCGCCTTCATAATCCAATCCCTGACCGACTCCACCCCTTTCCCACACGTCTTCAGCTCAGCTTTCTCCCTCCAGACCTGTTTCGAGACCTTGCAATCCCTAAGACAATGTAACACAGATTCTGGAAGTCCACAAACCGAGCACAAGACATCATTAGTCACACCTCGTCTGCCAAGATTCACCTTACACGGAAGAAGATCTCTAGCTGCACGCCACAGAAACGCCTTGACCCTAGGGAGAGTTTTAATGTGCCACAGCTGCTTCCACACCTGATCACCCACCCCCGAAGACGACTGTCCTCTCCCCTGCAACTCCTCATCATCAGTAAGCAACATCCTATAGGCGGACCGGACCGAAAAATCTCCATTCTTCGTGTAAAACCAGACAAGCCGATCCGGGCAGTGTTCGTCAACTAGGTGAATACCCAGGATCGTCTCGACATCACAAGGCAAGAAAGAAGCCTCGATCAACAAGGTCCCTCCTCCACCTACGACAGCCCCAATCAATAAAATCTTTCACCTTCAAGTTCTGATCCAGCCCAAACGCATTACCTGCAACCCTGAACGAGCTAGGACGAGGCACCCACCGATCCGTCCAGACATTGATAGAGGCCCCATCCCCAACTTGCCACAGCGAGCCCCTCTCCAACACTCTCCGCGCCTCAAAAATACTTCTCCAAGCAAAACTCGGTCGGTAACCCAACCTTGCTTGCAGGAAAGAAGACCGCGGGAAATATCGCGCCTTCAGGATCTGAGCAGCAAGAGAATCAGGGTCTTGAGCTAATCTCCAACATTGTTTGGCCAGCAGGGCCAGGTTGAATTTTCCCGGTTCTCTAAACCCAAGACCTCCGCTCCACTTCGGCTGACACATACGTTTCCAGCTGGCCCAGTGCAATCTCTTGCGTTATGACAAAGAAGACGGACGGTGTAAAAGGAGAAAACGGAAGAGTGGAGTAGTGAGTTTATACTAGTAGCCGCCCCCAGTCCCACTACCAAGAAGCCAAGAAGTGCACACGAGTTCAATGGCGTGGACAGCAGCCAGGGCATCCTTCCAATTTCCGGCGATCGACGCCGCCGCCATTCGTGGCCGGAGCCCTGTTCTCGCCGGAGTTGGCTGCGTTTCCTTCGCCGGCTCCAAGCTCTGGCAATCCTCCTCTCGCTCCTCCTCCACCCCCTTCGCCTCCATGAGCGTTTCTTCACAACCTAGTATTACTTTCTAATCCCTCTCTCTCAATTTGTTACACTAATCGGAGGAAATTGTGGTCGTTTGATTTGATTGGCTGCATCCGCAGGGATTAGGGTTCCGATTTCGTAAAATCTCATTGTACTAGGGTTTGGCTTCCGTTTGTGATTGCTTTAGAGAGTTACGTGCTGCCTCTTAGGGTTTTGTTTGGTACTTTGGTGTATGAATATTCCGTGTGAAATGTAGGCATCAAGGAAGCCGTCCAAACTGACAATGCACCGGCTGCATTGGGTCCCTATTCTCAGGCCATCAAAGCCAACAACTTGCTGTTCGTCTCCGGTTGTCTTGGCCTTATTCCTGAGGTATTATGCCTATAACTGAAATGTTTCATTGAATGCATACTAAATTTGAAGATGTCTGGCTGGAGTGCAGACTGGAAAATTCATCTCTGATGGCGTTGAGGAGCAAACTGAGCAGGTAGTTAATAGCCTCGTTTACTACTGTGTCGAAATCCCAATACGTTGTACTCATCTTGTCTCTTAGTAGGATCATGGTTGTTGTATACAAAGATGTGAGATAAGTAGAGAACCATATCTTTTCTGTGCATTCGGTGTCATCCATGGAAGAAAATATCTGGACGGCTGTTTTCATTTCTGCTTAAGTGTCACAACTTTCTAAAAAATGTTGCTTAAGTGCTTGTGTTGCATTGGTGATGGGTATCTCAGGTCATAAACAAACACTTTTACATTCTCACCTTTACCATCATAATGGACAGTGCAGTGTGGTGGTTCGTGTTACATATGAGTGCTTGTTCTATGCTCAAGTACTTGTTCTATTTTTG
Source organism: Polygonum maritimum (assembly GCA_963924305.1). Taxonomy (NCBI): domain Eukaryota; kingdom Viridiplantae; phylum Streptophyta; class Magnoliopsida; order Caryophyllales; family Polygonaceae; genus Polygonum; species Polygonum maritimum. The sequence goes on from OZ002734.1 coordinate 4,518,105, forward strand.
TTGGTCATATATTTTTTCCTGAGTCTCTGAAGCAATTACTAATGACCTAATATTGCCTTTGTGATTTCATGGAACAATTCCTTCCATTAAAGATATTTGGACTAATGTGTATATTAAAATGGGGACTTGCATTTGTGTTGACTTGAAACTATAGCCATCCCGGACTCTCTCTATGTTCATTGTATATCTTTCAGGTTCTTAAGAATATGGGTGAGATTTTGAAAGCTAGTGGTGCCAGCTATTCCTCTGTAGTTAGCATTAGAAAGGGACAATTCGATAGATCTGATCAGTATATATAATAACATCATTTTTTCATTTTATTCGACGTTATTTGTTCTACCAAAAATTAAAATATTTTTTATTCTTTTGTTCCAAGCACTTGTATCTGTTAAGAGATGGATATGGCCTTGCTTACCTGCCCAAACAACCGACGGAATGGGGAGATATATGGTGTACAGAGACATCAAGTTCCTCCTGCTCCCACCGATCAACCAGCTGTTCACCACCCACGTAGTCACCCCCATCCTCAACGCCAAAACCTCGGCGGCCCCACCCGCAGGGGACAACATTAATCCATCCTCCGCGTTGACCGCCTTCCTCCCCCTCGTGCTCGCCGCTCTCCTCCTCCTTATCTCCATCGACGCCGTAATCATCGCCGCCGCCTCCGCCGTTATCCAAGGCGGAGCCGGGGCCACGGCGACGGTGGACGTAGTGGAGGAGCAGCCCTGCCTCCGCCGGCCGCTCCGCCTGGAGTGCGGCCACTTCTCGGCGGCCTACTGCGTGTCCCTGCTGGTGGCCCTCCTCTGCCCGAGCCACGTGTTCGTGTACCTGTACCCGTGGCGTGCGCTGGCGTGCCTCGGCTACTCCTCCCTTTACGTCGAGTTGCTCAAAAGGATGTGCCAAACTCTTCAGGATGAATCCCACGCTCCATCTCCGTGCCCCGCTTGCGCCGGAGCTGACGCTACTCCCGCCGTGACTGGTCAAAGTCAACTCGCTCATCATCCTGTTTGACACAGTACCTATATTGGATCGGACCATATATTAAAATCACACAACCCATTCTACCAAAACAAAACAAAATAATTTACAAAAAAATCACACACCCCACGTAGCATTTGAATTTCCATTACGTACTCACTTTTTATATACTCCACAAAGTTTTCCGCCATCACCACCAGTATATATATGCACACATTCAACTCACAAATAAAATGTACATGTATCAAAGAATCGATCTTACATATGTCAATCAATCTGCTATTCTCTTATTGTATGACGATTAATGCATGTACAGGTGTGGTTTGGTATTATTTTGATTAACATGATGATTCTTGAACGATATATACATTAATTTCAGCGCGCGGTCGATCTATTTAACTAACTACGGACGGTTTGTTGCTCGGATTCATGTATGTTCCAAAGACGAGAGCTCTATGTCTTACTCTTTGATGCTCGCTATCACATATATAAAACGTTTACCTTTGATAAAAAAAAAAAAAAAACGTTTACCTATTTGATAATATCGCACCATTTATGATTGATCTATTATTATTATTATTATCATGTCTCTACAAAACAGCAAGAGTAGCTAGCTAGGGCGCTAGGCCAGTCCAAAATTAAAAAATATCACCCTCATCAACACGTCAATTTCAAGACTTGGAACAAAATAATCAATACTGTAAATTAAATGTTTTTAAAGGGAAAGATACACAAGGGACGGCAGACATTATTTGAGTACAGGGTCATCGTCGTCCGATCCTATAGCACTCGAAGAGTACTACTAGAGTTTACTATTTCGAGCCCCTTGGGCTGTAGGTTTATTGATATAGGCTCAAACAAACCCATGCTTTTTTTTCATGCTTTTGAATAGGCCATTGGCATATATAAATATGCATTTCATATATCTTATTAATTTGAGGTCTGGTGTAAACAAATATGCATTTCGTAGTGGCTTTGTTTTACCGGAAACCACCCTTATAATATGTTATATTTGTGTGAACCACCCGTTCAAATGGTTCAATGCCTAATTACCGCAAACCACTCGCATAATAAGACTTGTGTTACCCGATGTTACCCAAACATGACTTGCGTCCAAATTTTCCGTTAAATCATTAAAACCCCATCATTTCATTCAGTTTTGTTACATCTTGATCAATTATTAACTTTTTCCTTTTAGCTCTATAATATAAATATTTATGATATTATGTAATTACTATTAAACTAATAAGTATATGGAGTTGACAATTTATAGTATAGTAATAAAGTAAAAATATATTTATATACACTTAACAAATGAAGATTAAGGGTATTAATACGTTAAACATAATAAATTATTTATATTATGGATTTATAAATGAGTGGACGACGGATCGAGCAAATCTAAAATTGCAATCATAATCTGCAATTTGGTGAAGAGATTTTATTGTTTTTCTGTAACCAAATGTCGTGCAAATGGCTTACATTACTTCATCTGGAGTAAGAAAATGATATAAAAAATATTTTAACATTTTCTTAGGTACCAATCTGCCAATATTCCTAATCTTCATCTAATTACTTATTCATGTGGATATTTATGCGTTATTCTTATATTATAAGTTTTGAATTCCATATATATAATGATTATCACAAATATTAATTAACTTTTATATTAATTAAATGCTATCACAAGTATTCAAATTATAAATTTACAGTAACCAAAGGAAAAAAATTATTTAAAATAATGACTAAACTATAATAAAAAAAGGAGGGGCAAAATGTATATATTTTCTTACAAGTTAACGGAAATTTGGACGGAAAATGAGTTTGTGTGGTATTGGGGTAACAGAAGTACTATTACGAGTAGTTTGCGGTTAAGCATTAAACGGGTGCATGGTTTATGCGAATATGACATATCGTAAGGGCGGTTTCCAGTAAAAAAGCTTTTCATATACGTTAGCAGCATTAAACATATATAGTACATTAGCTAGCATAAACCTACACTTCATAAGTGTTATTTTTTTTTTAATTTTTTACCGTTGAAACATACATGTCATAGGGCATCCCGATGGGGGTATCAAGCCCAATGCCCTAGTGTATCATTGAAAAAATGTTTGAATCTTTGTTTGGATGGAGGTGGAGGGGAGCAATATTTGATACAAGTAAGGTCGTAAATGAACCAACCCATTCATGAGATATTTGGTATTCAAATCGGTAAAAATTTGTTTGTGTTCGACTCGATTTGTAAATGAGTCGAGCCCAAACAACTTGAAAAGATAAACGAGCCGAACACGAATACATGAAAACTCCATTCGTTTATTCATGAACAAGCTCAACTATAAGTTCGTAAACAAGTTTGTCCAAATATTCATAAATAGTCTAAAATATACATAATATTGTTATATTTTTTTTACTAATCTATTTTTCATAACCCTATAATCATGAACACATATTTATTTATTTATATTTTTTTACCTAAAATCGTAAAAGATATAAACTATTTTTTTGTATTTAATTATATATATGTGAACATGTTAGCTTGATTAGTTTGCTCGCGATTAAACTAGATGAGTTGTTCGTGAACCAAGCTTGAACTCGATGAACATTTAAACTAATTTAAACTAAATGAGCCTAAACAAAATATTGAGCTCGAAGCAAGTTCGAGCTCGATGAACACTAAAACTAACTGAGTCTAAACAAAATATTGAGATCAAAACAAGCTCGAGCTCACTTATTTTGAAATGAATGAAACATGAACATTATAACGTTCGGCTATACTCGGTTCGATTACAATCCTAGATATATGAAGAGAAGGGGATCACGAGGTTAAAAAAATAGACGTATTTGTAATTTAGCTGAAAAATAAATGGGTATTAGAAAATGAAAAAAAAAATTAAGATCCTGGCATAATCTACTATAATATAATATAATATAAAGAAGAACTCAAGTCTTCATTATAATTTGCGCCACGTCATCCATCTTGAATAAAATAATAATTTATATTTTAATTGTATCTTTTAAAAATTATTTTAATATCCACTTGATATCTTATCAAATTTTCGATATCTTTGATATTTTACCTATTTTTAGTATCTTAATAAAATATAATTTTCATTTAAATTATCAAAGGGTTTTTCATTTTTGGTAAAAGAGATTTTTTTTAATATTTTATTAAGATTCTAAATAATTAATTTAAATAATAGATTCCATAATTTAAATAAAAAAAATACATATAGAGTTCAATAGGTTCATATTTGGGTCTTTCGGGTTTTGGTCATACATACATTATCTAGGAAAAAATAAACTCGAGTCAAAATTCGATCTCAAATCAACTAAGTCGGGTTTATATAATCACATTACCGACCATGTACGGGATTTATACTAGTTAAATAATAATATTTATCAGAAGATTACAACTAACTCTTGGTAAGGGATAATTCATAATTTTCGGTAATTTTCAAGCACTTTTTACGGGATAAGATTATATGAGATTCTAAATACCTAATTTGTATAAAGGAGGGTCCATGTGATTATTTTATTATAGATATGGCACGTGGCGCAAATTTTCATGAAGACATTGTCTCCGCTTTATACTATAGTAGTATAGAAGTATAGATAGCATTTTATTTTACTTGATTTCAAAATTTTAAATTTATTTTTGTAACATTTTGCATGATTTATTTATTTGTTTTCTAAATATATGAGCTTGTTTAAATTGATCTCTCAACTATTAGTTATTTAGTTGGTTATTATTGGTTCTCTTTTATTCCTGAGGGGGTAGCATAAAACTTTTGGAAAATTACTTTTGATATGCTTGATTTTTACCTTTATTTTTTTTATATATTAAGAAAAAAATTACTCTTTTTGATGTCATAAGGTTCTGATTTGTTCCACTTGTGTCTTTTTTTGTTTAAATTGATTAAACTAGTTTTACATGTCGCGCCATGCACGACAATTTGACTTTAAAGTATAAAGTTATAGTTAGATATTTTATAATCGAATATTGATACAGAAAAATATAATACTCTCTCTGTTTTAAAATACATGACCATTTAGACACTTTTTCTTGTTTCATAATACTTGTCCATTTCACATTTTTTCCCACCTCTTTTCATTTATACCCCTAATAATTATCTTTATCATAATTATTACACTTTTTTATATGTCTCCAAACAAATGATTAACTCTACATTTGATAGGGGTAATATAGGAATAACATTTTTTTCTTAATATATGTGCAAAGTCCAAATGGTCATGTATTTTGAAACGGAGGGAGTATAAGTTTTAATGTATAAACATGTTTTAAAAAGTGACATTTTTTAAAAGTTTGTATAACTCAAAAAATACATAGAAGACCCAATATATATACTTGATTACATTTAATTTCTAAAACCTTATTATAATAATCTCAATTGATATATCTTATAGCTAAAATTCATTTTTATCATTCGAATTTGAGTGTTATCAACTGAAATTATTTTTAAAATTAGCCTATATGTTTTTATTTGGTCAAAAAAATTAGCCTATATTGCCACTCTTTAATTATTTAGATATAATATTAATGTGTTTATCTAAGTAAATCAAATAATATATTTTGATATCTTTATATGTTACGATTTTTGACAATATCTTTACACCCAATAAAATATCTCAATAATATCTTATACTGACTTAATCACAAATAATATCTAACAACTTTATTAAGATAATATCTTTCTAATATCTTTATAGTAAGCTTTGATCATATCATATTAGGTAAAAAAATCAATATATATATATTATAAAAGGCGACCGTTTTCGAGCCACCACGTTGATTCTGGCCCCGTTTGATTACAATTTTTTTTTCAACTCAAATAGATAATAACAACTTTATATCTTTTATTTTCTTTAATTACCAAATACTCAATTTTATCTTTAAGGACATACTATCTATCTTTAATTTTATTTAAAATAAATAATTTTAAACCACCACATTAATTTTGACCCACCGAATCCTTGAGTTATTTATGTTATTTCAATTTTACCACTCACGCACTAATTGTACGTATTACATAAAGTTTAATTTTACCGGCCACTCACCGCATATTAGGTTAGTTGATATCTAAAATATAAAATCCTATAAGATAACATATTATATTTGATATTCGGTTAGTTATTTATGTTTTAACATATTCGGTTAGGATTTGATCAGTTGTACAATTTATGTTATTTGGCATATTCGGGTTATAAAGTTTAACTTATGTTATTATTTGAGTTATTTGGCATATTCGGGTTATAAAATCCGACAGTTTTTGAGCCACCACGTTGATTCTGGCCCCGCTTGATTTTTTTTTTCAACTCAAATCAATCAATATCAATATATATTATAAAAGCCGACTGTAAGTTAATATGATTACTTATTTAAGTCATATATGTAATTTGTTAATTTATAAAAATTACATTAAATTTAATTTCTTTTTCACCATATTTTAGGAGGAAATTGATATGATAAAAATTACAGGGACAAATCTATGAATATATGAATCTCTATAAAAATAAAACATAATATATACAAACAACTATAATAAACTCTCGAAAAACATATAAAACATATTTTGTTACTAGAAAGACTAATTTTGTTACTTTATTATTTGATTTACTTGAATAAATTTGGAATTTTTAAGCTGAAGTTAATTATTTTCTATATTTACATGATCAACTATATTTTTTTACCCATTTTATTTATTTATTTTTCCTATCTTGATAAAAAAAAATTGATTTTTTAGACAAATAATAATTTCGATTTATATCTTGATAAAGTACATTTTTTCATAATTTTTACTTATCTACAAAATAATCCCACAAATTTTCTCAAATACAAACGCCTCTTATTTTCCTAATATGAACATATAAGTGGTCGTTTTTTAACCACCACTTTAATTTTGACCCTACCTCATATATAAAAAAAAAACTAATTTTTATTCTTTGCATTATATAGGGTTTTCCTATTGAATTTCTTCTTATCTACTTATAAGAAAAAGCTTTTGTCAATTATTAATTTTTAAAGTATTACAGGGAAAAATCTTTCACAAACAAGTTAAGAAAAATCTATGAATATTGGATTCAACTTATTTCTTTAATACAATTAAATTTGTGGTTTCCAACAATTTCTATTAAATTTTTATAAACCTTTTCAATTTATCAATCGATGAATGTTTTTAATTATATTTATATTTATGATAATCGTTATTAATATATGATAAAAATTGTAAGTAAAATGTCAATTTATATTCTTATGATCATGTGTAATAAAAATATACAAATGAGTGAAAAAAATTATGTCTTATATATATTTTTTGGGTTATATGAATTTCAAAAACAATTTCACTATTTCATATAGAATATAATGTAGACTTATTAAGATAAGAGGGAAGGGATTTAAGAAAATCAAATAAAAAGTGAGAAAATTAATTGTTTTTTAAATATGATATGGGGTCAGAATAAATGTTAAAAAGACAATTGATATATTAAAAAAGATAGTACTTTTTACCAAAAATCAAAATTTTGATTATATCTTTTACATAAATACGATAATAAGGAATTTGATTTGATTAATTGAAATAACATAAATAAAAACAATTTTTTTATCGATTATGTGGTGGGGTCAGAATCAACGTGGTGGAGTATTTTTATTATATATATATATATTGATTTCCAACAACAAAATCTTGTACTTCATCAACCGTTCCTTTCTTTGAATTTATAAAATGCAATCATATAAATCTTAACAAAACTAAAAGGCTAAAATAACAATCTTGTTCAACACAAAGATAATAATATGTTATTTCAATCAATATAGTACGTGGCTACGTGCCAATCAACACAAATAATATTTCAATCAACTCGTATTGTCAATCAACGTAGTATGTACACGAAATAACACAAAACCTTCGATTAAAGATAGAAGAAAATCAATTCTTGAATGGTGTATGTGAATATATATTGGTTATCTTTTATATAAGAAAATTAAAGATAAAATTACTTTGAGGAAAATAAAATTAAAGATAGAAAGTATGGCTTTAAAAATAAAATTAAAGATTAGATATTTAAGGAAAATAAAAGATATAAAGTTGTTAATATCCATTTGAATTGAATAAGAAAATATTACTAAAATCAAAAAAATAAAGTGGGGCCAGAATCAACGTGGTGGTTCGAAAACGGTCGGCTTTTATAGTATATATATTGATTGATTCAACTTTGTAAACAACTGTCGTTAAAACGGGGGATTGTATGGACATTTCATACTTAAAATACTCAAATACATAATCGTGGTTTTGATTTGAATTTATAAACAAATATCCTTAAAATTCCTTAAAAATGGTGGATTGTATAGACATTCAAATCGAGATTATTCGATTGTGTATTTGGGTGTTTTAAGAGTTGAAAATTTGAATGAGTTTGAACTTAATCAATTTGTAACAAAATGAAATGGGACCTAAATAGAAAAAAAAAAACTTACAAAAAATCAAATAATATTTTTTTTTTGTTAGGGTTTATAAAACGCTTTCCAATTTTTTTTTGTTGGAATATCAAAAAGAATAAAATGAATCTTTTTTCTTACCATTATCATGCCTATAACTATGAGTTATGACATAGAAGACGGACGGTATAAAAGAAGAAGACGGGAGAGTGGAGTAGTGAGTTTATACTAGTAGCCGCCCCCCAGTCCCACTACCGAGAAGCACACGAGTTAAATGGCGTGGACAGCAGCCAGGGCATCCTTCCATTTTCCGGCGGTCGACGCCGCCGCCATTCGTGGCCGGAGCCCTGTCCTCGCCGGAGTTGGCTGCGTTTCCTTCGCCGGCTCCAAGCTCTGGCAATCCTCCTCTCGCTCCTCCTCCACCCCCTTCGCCTCCATGAGCGTTTCTTCACAACCTAGTATTACTTTCTACTTCCTCTCTCTCTCAATTTGTTACACTAATCGGCGGAAATTGTGGTCCTTTGATTTGATTGGTTGTATCTGCTAGGATTAGGGTTCCGATTTCGTAGATTCTGATTGTACTAGGGTTTGGCTTCCGTTTGTGATTGCCTTAGAAATTTACCTGCTGCCTACTAGGGTTTTGTTTGTTACTTTGGTAGTTTGGTGTATGAATTTTCCGTGTGAAATTTGGTGCATTTGTGTGAAATGTAGGCATCAAGGAAGCCGTCCAAACTGACAAGGCACCAGCTGCATTGGGTCCCTATTCTCAGGCCATCAAAGCTAACAACTTGCTGTTCGTCTCCGGTTGTCTTGGCCTTATTCCTGAGGTACTGTGCCTATAACTGAAATGTTTCAGTGCATGCTTACTGGTTTTGTGCTATAAGCATACTCAATTTAAACATGTCTGGTTGGAATGCAGACCGGAAAATTCATCTCTGATGGCGTTGAGGAGCAAACTGAGCAGGTAGTTAGTAGCCTCGTTTACTACTGTGTCGAAATCCCAATATGGTTTACTCATCTTGTCTCTTAGTAGGATCAAGTTTGTTGCATACAAGGTGTGAGATAATCTTATGTTTTCTGTGCATTCGGTGTCATCCATGGAAGAAAATATCTGGACGGTTGTTTTCATTTCTGCTAAGGTGTCGCAAGTTTCTAAAAAATGTTGCTTAAGTGCTTGGGTTGCATTGGTGATGGGTATCTCAGTTCATAAACAAACACCTCTACCTTCTTGCCTTTACCATCATAATGGACAGTGCTGACTCTAGTGTAGTGGGTCGTGTTACATATGAGTGCCAAAGCCTGCCAACTTGCCAAATGAGAGGGACGGTAGTTTTTCAGTAGGATAGAGAGGCTGTCTTTACGCTCAAGTACTTGTTCTATTTTTGTTTGTCATATATCTTTTCCTGAGCCTCTGAAGCAATTACTAATGACCTAATATTGCCTTTGTGATTCCATGGAACAATTCCTTCAATTAAAGATATTTGGACTAATGTATATATTAAAGTGGCAACTTGCATTTGTATTGACTTGAAACTATAACCATCCCTGACTCTCTCTATGCTCATTGTATATCTTTCAGGTTCTCAAGAATATGGGTGAGATTTTGAAAGCTAGTGGTGCCAGCTATTCCTCTGTAGTTAAGACAACTATTATGTAAGTAAAATTTGTTTTGTTTCTGTTCTCTAATATTGTTGTATAGCTTGCGAGTATTATATATTTTATGTAACCATTGTGTGTATCTACTTTCTTGCAGGTTGGCAGACCTGAATGATTTCAAGGCCGTGAACGAGATATATGCTAAATGTAAGTCATAAGTACAAAACTTGCAAACCATTGTTAAGGAATGGCAAAACAGTTGTTCGGTCTGGTTCTCTGGTCTTGAGAACCGAGTAATGTGAAAATTGGTCTTTCATGCCCAACATATGTTAATTGATCAAGGGTATTTTTGCAGATTTTCCATCGACACCTCCTGCTCGGTCAACTTACCAGGTTGCAGCGTTGCCGCTCGGTGCCAAGGTTGAAATTGAATGCATTGCTACCCTTTCAAACTGATTATGTACTTAGATTGTACTCAGCTTTGAAAGATTGAATAAAAAATGGACTGAATAATGCTGTTCTATGTGCCCTTAGCTTTGACAAATGCTTTGTCTGTAGTACTGGTTTTGTATCTAGTTTCCCAATTTGTTTGTATTGCAGCCTGGCAACTATCGAAAGACAAAGTGAACATGAGCTTAAGTTTAAGATGCCTTTGTTTGGAGAAGCACAAGGGATGCCTTTGTCTACTTGAATTCTTGTTGTTTGCAGCTTTTATGTTCGTTAAAATGAGATGATTTTGGCAAACTTTTCAATCTTTGCAGCCATCTCTGGGATAAACATTCTGACTTCTCACTAATTCAAACTCCTTGAAGAGCTTAACATCCACTTGATGATATTACCAAACGACTGTATATTCATTGATCGAAAGCTTGACCAATTCGGGTAAATAGAACTATAGAGAAAGAAGTTGCAGAATTAAAAGATTACGAATAAAGAGCACATCTGTTTTGCAAAAGTAACATTTAATTAACTAATGGCTTCTAGCTAAATTCTACATAAGACTGTTTGATAGGGAAAAAATGCTACATTCAGAGCAACTTCTTGCATACAAATTTATGATGCCAATTGCCAAGCTCACCTCCCCTACCTGTTTTACGCAAAGGGCATTATCAGCAATAAATACATCATACCTATTTGTTACCCAAATTATTGACGGTGAAGGTTAGCAAACAAAATTCCTCGAATGAGAAATGCTTGCTTGGAGGTTGATCAGTTGAAGAACCTCACATGTAATCTATGTCTTCTGCTTCAGAACCTGGCGTAGCTGGATCTTCTGACTTTCCACTCTGGCCTCCAAAAGCTTTGCTTTCAAGCTGTTCTTCTGACCGCGTGGCCATTCCATGCATCCTTTCTTTCCTCGAGCCATCTGATGAATCCCTCTATCAGGTGAGCTCCAATGACCCATCAAATCTGACGGGGACATGAACCCACCTCCGTTTGAGAGCCTACCGTTCATGCCATCAACTGATACTCTGTAGCTGTCACCATTATTAGGGCCTGATCTCCATAGCCTAGATATGGCCGACATTTTCCTTGAATTTTTAGACCGGATGGATGAAACTTCGCTCATGTCATCACCTCCAATTCCTTCCCACTCTGTGCCACTCTCTGATACATTGCTCTCCCTGTGCACCATTTTGTTAAAAGATGTGATGCTTCCTTCCGGTGTGAAGCTTGAACCATGATCATCAGCTTGGCTCACAGTTTCCCAGCCGCTTCTATCATCATCCAAGTCATTATTTTGACTTCCATATCCATTTGAAAGCCTGTATACGTTGTCTCCTTTTAGTGTATACGATCCAGAGCTCCCATTTGCATCATGTTGCTCTATCTCCCTCTCGCTGGTCTCACCCATTCCCATTTCCTCAAAAATAGAGAAAATATCATCTGATTTGGGTGGCTCATATGTAAATTCTTTCATGTCTTGTATCTTCAAAGAAGCAGCAGCCTCCTGAAGCAGCTCTGCTTCTTTTATCTCTCTTGAATCCAGCTCCCCACTTTTGGATCCAAGAAATCGTTTTAAATTTGCAATGAGCATGTTCATCTGAGAGTACTTGTCTTCTAGTGTCACTTTTGCATCGATGAGCTTCATTTGGACACGCTCTTCTCTCCAAACCTCAGCCATCTGAAGCATTTTCCTCTCATCATCAACTTCCTCTCTTATCTTCATGCACTCTGTCTTGAGTGCTTCCACTTCAGCCTTGTCTTCTCCAATCTCATTCGCAAGCTCATCACATACTTCCTCTGCCAACTCTCGGTTTTTCCTCTCTTTCTCAAAATCATGCATGTACCTCTTCATAGCTGACTTTACATCAGACAGCTCATTGACCAGCTTAGAGTTGACTACCTCTAGTCTTTGACAATTCTTTCTTTCCCTGATCAAATCTGTCTTAATGTCACCTATGATTGCACGGACCTTCTCATGCTCTCTGCTTCTCCATGCAGCCCTTTCCTCACTGAGCTTTAAAAGGAACTGTTTGAGTTTCTTTTTTGAAGATTTCTGTTCCAATTCAAGCTCTTCTATCCTCCTTTGAGCTTGCTCAAGCTCTGACTGAAGAGAAGAAGCCTTTGATACAAGGTTTTGATTTTTGTTGCCATGCTGGAAACTGCTTGGCTCTTCATTCTTTTCTGGAAAAACTGGATCCCACTTTGTTGCCCCCTCCATGGCAAAGTTGGTAAACTTGAATGAGGCTTGTGGCTACAAGGCACCAAGAGTATAATATATTAGGTTCATGGAGAATTTGTACCTTGACAAGGGTTAAGTTGTTTGATGTCAATCTAATCATTATCAGCTGGATCTATAAGATATTAAATATCAAGCAAAGGAACTGTATATAGTTCACAAGAAACTCCAATACTTCTGAGTACCATGGATATCCTTTTGAGTTTTAGATGAATGTAAGTATACAAATTATTCAGTCTTTGGTGACAAGGAAATCATAGACGGTATTCTTGAACTTCAGTGTACATGGATTGATATCAACTGTTCTATAAAAACCATAAATGGCAACAGGAGAGCAAAGCCATGGCAACAGGAGAGCAAAGCCATGGCAACATATACCTAGCTACCAATTCGTTTCCCTGTAATTATGATTCATTATCAATGCTAGATAGAAGAATGATAAAACAATCAGGCATACCTCATTGGTATATCCGTTTGTCGGACCATTCACGGAACAAGGGCTCCTAGGTTGACCCTTCGCCTCGGAGCCAAATCCTCTGCTGCCGTGATGGCTAGACAAGCGCTCACCCACAAGCCTCGTATTTTGCTGTGAAAACAGATAAATGAAACTGAATTTCAGTGCAAACAGATTGAATAGCAGACCTTAGTTTCACATCAGTCAAAACACAGATACATCAATTGAGAACCTCACATCACATTAATTAACTAGAGGGATGCAAGCATACACACTGATGTATAGCCATCATTACAATCACTATATGATTAGGAAATTCCAATCTATCCTAAATTAGGTCTTCAGCACCCACATTAGCTAAGGTATAACTATCATTGCAATTCAAATCATGCAAGTCCGTCAAAACCTAGATCTCGCAATCAAATGTTCAATCAAGCGCACCTGAAACCCTAACTGACCGTCCTCCGCCTTCGTCAATCGTCGACGCTCTTGTGCACACCCTACCTCCGGAGCTTGCAGCCTCCATAGATCAGCGGCGAGCTTCCTCACCGAGAGCGTTCCTCCACCGCCTTTCGCACCTCTTCTCACTCTACGACACTCAACACCGACCTCCTCCGACGGCTTCTCGGCGCCGGCACCGACCAAATCCGGCGCTCTCTCCTCGCCGTCAACCTCATCGAACTTCCACCGGAGAAGAGGAGTCGGCGGGCCCGCTCGCTTCCCGGACGGCGGCGGAGGGGCGTCCTTCTTGAGGTGGAGCCTGGGAGTAGTCCTGGCGGCGACGACTCTCCGGCGAGGCGGTTTCCGGTGAGCGGGCTTCTTGGGGACGGGATCTGGATCGGCGAGTTGTTCAGAAGTAGAAGGTGGTGGGATTTGGTTAGAGGATTTGGAGGGATGGGGGAGGAGAGATGAGAGGTTGGTGGTGGGAGTGATCTTCATTGTGGAGCGGCGGATTCGTCGGCCATTGAAGAAGAGTAGAGCTCCAATGAGATCTCGGATAGCGATGGAAGTGACAACACGAGATTGTGTGTGTGTGGGGGGGGAGGGATTTGGGTTGTGAGAGGGAGAGATTGTTGTTGTTGTTATGTAGAAATCTACGGTCAACGTACGTCGCTACTGCTAGTAAATAAGTGAAACAGGTTAACCTTGGTCCTTGGATGCTGCCGTCTTGCGGTCAATACGGCGTCGTTTCAGCGGTTTTTTTTGATTTTCCTTTTTAGTTTTCCTAAATTGGAATCTTTTCGTAATTCATACTAATAAGATTACATAAAGTTAGATGGAAGCCTAAAAACAAGTTTTCCTTTTATAATTTGAGGCATTGATAATTCCTTTTGTGTTATAAAAAAATTTCGTTTTCTTTTGGTATCTCTCTGTTTTGTAAAACTAACCCTCTGAGGTAGGCAATTTTCCACTGATTTACAAATCCATCCATTTTTTCAAGTTGACAGATTTGGATATCAAAAGAAAATGATTTTTTTTTAGGACACCAAAAAAAATTGTCAATATTTTAGGGGTACCAAAAGAATTTTTTTTTTATCTAATCCGACGCTGTTTTGCTTAATCTCCCAGTTCGGATTGTGGAACCTTTATAAGGGGAAACATAAAGGAGCTAATCATTTTCTGTTTTATAATAAAAATAAAAACGGTTTTTCTATTGTGTGCCCTAAGGGCACACTATAAGCATACTAAACAAGGAAATTAAACCCTAAAAAAGGAATAAGTGAACCCGTCACAAAAAAATTTTAAAATCTCAAAATTTAAGATTTACCAAATCTTTCTAATTTTGGTACCTTATAGTGTGCCCTAAGAGCATCTCCAAGAAATGCTCCAAAATCTTGGAAATTGTATTTTTGGAGAATTTTGGCTTGTTTTTAGCCCCAACAGCATCCCCATATGAATCTCCAAAATGGAGAAAATCTCCAAACTTAGAGAAGGTTTCCCCAAATTTGGAGACATCCCCATATTGCTTTTTGCATTTAATACTATTTTCCTTTTATTTTATTTTTAGTAGATTAAATGTTGATTGGTTTGTACTTGTGATAATTGTTAGAAGAAAAAAGAATAATAAATTCTAATTCTCCATTTTAGATAATCTGTTGGAGTTGGAACAATTTTTTTTGGAGAATATAGGTCTTATTACCCCATTATGAAGAAAACTTTGGAGCATCTCTTGGAGATGCCCATCTCCTAAGGGCACACAATAGAAAAATCGAAATAAAAATTGGTCAATTGCTTGCTTCAAAGGGGAAACATCATTTTGATTTATATTTTGAGGTTTGTCGACTAGGTTGAGAACAAAGAATAAACAATGGAGTATGTTGGATGCATGAATGTGAGGCCATGGAAGCAATTATTGCACCCAATGCCAATGGATAACAATACACAAGAGCAAAAAATAAAATAAAATAGAGATCCAACAAACAAAACCAAGGGCTCGATTAGTTATTCAATTAATTTTCTTGCATGATATTTATTAAAAATTAACATGATTTTTAGTCGGAGTGCATGGATTATATTAATTAGTGTTCTTTTGTTGTTGTTGTCGTTGTTGAGAATATTTATTGTTGCTTTTAGAAACACACAACTTGAATTGGATTAATGGAGAGATGAAGAATCCAGCTCCTTACGAGGACCCACGTTTATTAGAGACACTAGGTTTAGGCACGGGGCAATCATTGTCATACATGGACCTGTTATAACTTGTTTTAAATATAGCAACCTATACGGTGGCATTATAATGTGTTGTAAGACTTTTTTGTTACAAAGCATCGTAACGAATTGTGCAATCCATACTCCCGTCAATTAAACACATTGTCCTATACCAAATTTTTCGAGATTAATCATAACAAATTTCGAAGCTAGTTTTATACTATTAAACATGAATATAAATTTTGAAGTTAGTTTTTATCCAGTTAGTTTTTATCCTATTTAACTTGTTTTAAATGTTAGTTTCTTTTTGCTTGCTATATTTTTTGAAGAGCGTACATTGCTCTTTGTGTTTGTAAGATAAGTATATTTGTCTTTTAGTATCTGGAATGTTTAGTCGTTTTTTTGTGTAACAGTATATACAATAATACGGCCAAGATAAATACGGTGATAATTTTGAATATTCCATATAAATAGCAAGAAAAAATAATACGGTCATATGTATGTGGACGTTGTCGATCTGTTGACAGTTTGACTGACCTATGTACTACCTACGCATATAGCAGATTGATCGGTTCTCTGATTCTAAGACATGTATACTAGTTAAACGTATGATTGGACCCGATATGGAATGAGAATATTCGTATCTACTATATATAATAAATGATGGTGAATCCCATGTGATGCACGTGCCCGTATTGTCTTTTTTCATTCAAGTTATTTGTAATTTGTGAAGTTTCATAATACCTCATTATATGGACTTCACCAATAGATTATTTCTTTAATATAGATTTTTAGAAATAAATTATGTATATGTATGTATTAGTAAAAGAATAGTCTTTAAAATATTTATCTTAAACGTATTATTTTTTATAATATTCAAAAAATATTTGATTTGTATGTGTTAGATGATTTTTTTTATACATGCTATGGATGTGTGCATATCAATATATAATAGAAGACTAATTTATGAATATCTCATTTTTATTCTTGTTTTTATGATATATATATTTGTTTTTTTTGGGTGATGACAGATTTGAACATTTTGAATACTAATTGTATTAAATAACTTTGAAGAGTTTTTGTAGGAAGAGAGTGTATTTTGAATTTATTTTATGATTTTTATCTTTTATTTTGGACTTTATGGTATCGGATTTTATTTAGTTTTCCACCCCTAAATATTAGTTTATAAAAACAGTTATGCAACGAAAGATAATTAGGAAGCTTTGGAGAATATGAAGTAAGGAAAAAAAAACTTAAAACTCTTATGCATGAATCATTTAGAGAAAAGAACTCCTTAAAAAAGTGAGAGAGCAGTTAATTAGTAATAATAATCTTTCTTTTGTAAATATGTTAGAGAAATTTTTTTATGACTTTAGATAAGATAAAAAATAGCTCGAAATTTTGTTATGATTGATCTCCTAAAATTTGTTATAATAGAATCATCTTAATGAAGATGAATGTGGTATTGCAGAATTTATATTTTATATCATAAAATGTACTGAACCTTTGGATAGAGATATGCGTCAACTATGATATATGGTTTTATTTTAATTGTAATAGAAAAATGTCTCGATAAACATTGGACATTTTTTAGGGCTGTTATGCTTAATTTTATTTAGTACATGTATATTTTTCAAATAATTTTCCCATTAAATAGGTTTCTGATTTTCTTAGAATATGTAACTCATATAATCTTTAGAGGACCATAGATGAACTTATCGCCCAAACCTAGTAGATATGCCAGTACGGACCGCACGGAGCAAGAATTGCGTATACGTATTTTCTATATGTTGATAAAAAAAAATGGATTATAAATCAATGTACTATATTAAATTGAAATTATTATAGATTGATGTTATCCATTATGATATGATTTATGTCACATAATACATTACTCGTAGTCAATATTTTATTCTATCATTATTATTTTGCAAATAATACTATATTCTCGTTTCAATTATACCAATACTAATGTTTCATATTTACATGATGACGATGGGGCAGATGTTTTGTGTACGTACTATATTGAATTGGAAAAAATGGCACCAACAATTTACTTTTATCTAATAAATTGCTTAACCCATATAACAAATCTCACTATTAGTATTACAAATTATAAAAAAAAAAGAAGAATGATAACAATGTTTCTACATTTTCTACTGATGTGAATGTAATACGTGCTTATTAAGTGGCCAATCTTCCATTACCGATGAAAGATCGAGCCTAATTGAAAAACCTAAGTTTGGGTCCGGTATCTGCTGTGATCCTGAGGACCATTCACAAATCGTACAGAGTTCAGTGGACATTCTAGTAGCTACTCCTGGAAGGCTAATGGACCATATTAATACTACAAAGGGCTTTACAGCTGAGCATCTTCAATATCTTGTAGGTAGCATCTGCAATATTTGCTTTGGTTTCAAGTATTGGACCTTTTTCTAGAGGTGCTCTGTGGGATTGGCTTTGCACAGAGTTTTTTTTTTAATAATAATAATGTTACTCTATTTGGTAGTGCGTACATTTTTCATACAGTAACGACTTTTAGGAGATTCCGGTAGGTCTTGGGGTTGCTTATCTATAAAGCTAAGGTATTAATTATTGAGATTGTATTTTTGGTCCTTTGGCTCCTTTTGGATACCACCAACTGATTGCATTTTGGGACAGCTTTGCTTCCATTGCTGGAAAATTTTATGCTTCATGATTTCTGTTTGGATTTCGATTTTGAATAATTAGCATAATGCTGAATAAGTTTGATGTCTCAGGTGGTTGATGAAATGGATCGGTTGCTCAGGTAAGCGTATTAATCATGCTTACCTACAGTGTTGAAGTTGGCTCAATCAAACACCACAACTATCTTTCCTTCTAATGATCATTCTCCTTCACCATTTGGTCCTTTAAGGACAACAATAAGGAGATGGTAAGCCATCACAATTTGGCTCTATGTGTCCCTTCCAGATCTCACTCGCTCGCATGTGTCCCTTCTTGATCATGCGCATCTTTAGATCTGCCACCATTTCCATTTTTTTTCACAGCTTCGTGAACTACATCAGTTGTTCGACTGCAGGCAGCTTGGGGAGCCAATAGCTGCCCGTTCTCCTCGGTATCCAGGCTTTTTGATGTCTCCAATTCAAGTTCTATATAATTGCAATATCAAATGGCAGGTTAGAAAATCACGTACAGTTGCCAATACAAAGAATTCTGCAGGCAGATTTTATAAGAGATCATGGGATACAGGAAAAGAATCATCTAAAGCTTAGAGAAGAGCAAGAATAACATAAGCAGTGTCCATATGTATTAAAAGAAAAACTTCTTACCAGGTAAAGGAAATGCTTGGCCTTTAAGATTTTGCTTAAGGATTAGCCTCCTCACGTTTTGAACAGGCAATGGAATGTATATTCTCTTCACCTGGCAATAGTCATTATGTTGCAAATATGAATACTGTAGGTATACAAAAATGCAGCCATTGCATTGAAGGGGGGTCAAACAGTTACAATGAGTACCAACATACCATATCCAGAAATTCAGGTTCATCCTTGTTCTTCTTTATTTTCTCGTATTCCTCAGCTGAGGAAGGATGAGTAAGAGCCCGTTCGTTCAATGTAAGAGATAACTGAAACAGTAAACAAAAGAAATCAAAGGGGGATGATATACATTCACATCAGCAGATTTATGATGTTTCATATAAGAAATATAGACCAAAATCTAGAGGAAGCTTAAGAGATGTGTGATCAAAGATGTCAGGACTACAAATGCTAAATTAGCATTTTTTAACCCTGAACCATTAGTCTAGTTCTCATGCAATTTCCTGAGACAATACTATTTCTAAGACCTAAGCTACTCCTAAATCCTAATAGCTTGAGAAAATCAGCTCTAGTCAAATCAACATGATTGAAACCTTATGATGGATGCTCAACCTCCATAGAAAGACATATTACATCTTTTAAAATGTAAATGAATGGTCAAAATCTTGTACCTGGCCCATGAATCACTTATATCCACAGTTGTTCTCCAGCTACTGCCAACTTCATCTGCCCATAATGCGGGATCATCTTCACCCTTGTAAAGTAGATATAAAGAAGCAAAATCTGAGAATGCTCATATAAAACCCAAATGCACACACCAAGAACAGCGAGTATACATCTTTTCAAAGTTGAGTGCTCAAATTTTACCATTCAAATAGCGAATAGAAGATCGAGTGATTGTTGTGTTTAGGGCATCCCGCATGGGAGGGTATCTGTAAATCAAAGACTCATTTGTTTCATCATACTGTTACACTCAGTAGCAGTGGTCAAAAAGCAACATATGAAACGAAACAATATTTAGAGGATTTCAGACCTTTTCTTTGGTTCAATCCCAAGATTATAGCAGTTGTCATACTTTAAATAGTCGACGCCCTTGAAATTCAAGATGAACAACAGACCAACTCATGTCAACAATCTCCATAGTGAAGTGAGCAATAGAAGCAATTTATAGATCTGAATATGTACTGACCCAAAAAGGAAATTGCTCAGCATCAGAGTCTTCATAGTTGAGTGATCCAGGCCTTACTTGGCATGTGAATTCCCTGAAGCATATGGTAAATGTAGTTAAAGTGTCTGCTTAATCATAATGATCTATAAAGCATTTTAGAGTTGCAAAATGGCTTTAACAATTTACATACCGACGGGGGCAGATTGAGGTTGACGGGGGCTGAGCGAAGCCGGTGTAGGACGGATCCGCCCAATAACCTAAATGAGGAAAACATCTTAGCAAGACCCCAACTCTCAAGAAGCAGGGTAGAATGAGGAAACATAAAAACTCAGCAGCAGAATGAGAGTCAAGTGCCTATAATCATAAAATCTTCAGATTGCTTCTATCTACAGTACACAGCCTTCATCTATCATTATAAAGGCATACCAAAATCACAAAGCCACAAGATTTAAATTCTGCACACAATCCAAAGCAATTAAAAGCGATATCGCATATATTTCGAACAATCTAACAGCTTGGACTTGTAAATGCTCTCAATTACCAAAAATCAAGCCAATTGAATACATTCAAACAACAATCAGGCTTCAAAGAACAGTTTTCAGATTCGAATCGATAAGGTGAGATGTAAAACCTGGAGATCCTCAGGAAGATACTCGTGCTTCGTGGAGAGGTCCATGACACGCTTCAGGCGCTGGTTCCGAGCATCGATAACCGCGGTAGGAAGGCGATCCATGGCTTCCTTGATGTCGAGATCTTCCTTTGGATCGTGTAAATCGTCATAGTTGAGACCTGATAATTCATCAATAAAGGTTAGCTCAGAGGCCGTAATCGATGACGAATTCCATGAATACATCCACAAAAAGCTGATAAACAATTGGGAAAGGGGGACGGGCGAGACCGAATTTGCGGAGGCGCTTGTCTAGGCATTTCTTGTGCATAGAAGCAAGAGGATTCTTCTTTGGATCGACCAACCACTTGTGCATAGCAGTAGAGAGCGAGGCCCGCGGAGGGCGGAGCTGACGGGGGCGGAGCGAGGAGCGAGGGTCACGGGGGCGGATCGAGGGTGACGGGGGGGGGGGGGAGCGAGGCCGGCGGAGGGCGGTTCGATGCCACCGCAAGCCTCCAGTCACCGTATTCTGACGAACTCTTCGGCGCACGCTATCGCCACCGACGCCGTCGCCGAGGATGATTGAGTCGTCGGCTCTGGCACAGGTGGAAACGGTCTCCGAAAGGAATCTGAACCGTAGAGAGGAGGACTGGAGGAGGATGCTGGGGATAAGGAGGAGAGGATCTGAAATCTTCTATTATCCAGAGAAATTGGAAGGAAGGGGCTAGGGTTTATCAGTACAAATTTTTCGTGGTTGGGCAAATGTGTAACGTATGTGGTTTTAATGGCTACACGACTAAATGCCAAATTAATTATAGAACAATTTTATTTTTACTTTATGATACACAGTCATTACTGGCAATTATTTCACGCTTTCATGACGGAGGTTACAACCCAGTGCAAGGCTCGGTATTTAATTACATAGCATTCTATACACCCGAAAACTATAGAAATTCGTATAAAATACGGGTCATTAATTACTCCGAAAACCTTTGATTATAGGTTTATAGATTCTGCTAACTCTTGTAACATGTAATCCTCATATTATAGATGTTAAGATGTTTGATGTACGTTCCCTATAATCCATTATACCTTTAAATTCAGTAACGTAGCTACGTACATAATACGGAGTATTACCAATTTCCAACCTAAGTATCTAACGGGGCGAATAATTTTATCTTATAGTATTAAAAGATCACAATACTTTTTCATGTCCGCATAGGGGTGGAGGTAGGAGAAAAAAACTTGGCATGGATTGGCTATGAGCATGGTTACTCAAACACTAGTGTATAGATAACATGCAAATATTCCTTACCATTTGCATGTGTTATTAATTGCATTCTAATTTTTTGGGATGAGCTGGAGCATATCATAGCTCACCGCGACCTAGATCCGTGCATGTGTCCACGTATAAGTGCATAAACTAAAGTCCATTTTCAAATGGTCCTAATCCTAGTACTTGCAATTAATTGCATACCTAAGTAGGCCATATAGGCTTTTAATTAGCTAACTACTTCATAGGCATTAGCAAGGCTAATCCTTGACTCTAGTTATGTCACTTATGTGCGTGTATGCTTTAAATTATTATACTAATTTATGGCACCATATATTTCATTCCCCTCCCATTTTGGAAAAGAAGTTGCAAAAAGGTGAAGTGGAGAAGATATAGCCCATGACTCGTGATGGTCACAAGTATCATTTGGTGCATAAATGAAAAGTTGTAATAAAGGGGAAGATAAGATTATTTTTTGTGATTTTATAACTTAATAAATCGGTTCTTCCCCAACCAAGTACTTTTGGATATAATACTATAATTTTTAGCCCTAGCATATGAGAAAAGTGCAACCTCCATAAAGAAAGCATGATCTTAGTTGAAAAAGCTACCAAAGACCAAGGGGGAGACAAAATCAAAGGACTCATTATTTTGTATAAGCATGTATAATTTTTTTTGGGGTTCCTGGTTTTGGTTTTGGACCTTTTCTTAAAATAATAGGCAAATAGTTATTGAATCTGAACTGCGATGAAGGTTTGTCTCAGAAGGCAACCGCGGCCGTGGTTCAAGTCTAGTGATTTTTCTAAGAAAATAGAAGTGATGGATTTTTTTTTCAGGTTGGAACCGATGGTTTTCCGATTTTCTAAAATGTGAACCGGAACCGAAGGAGGACCGGTTACCGGGTCCATCTCTACTTGCATCGCCATACGAAGCCACCCTACCACAAATGTGTGTAAAGCTGTAATAATGACTCCACTTGGGCTATTTGTGAAACCAACTCAATCGCATGGCCCAAATCAAAAGAAATGTAAGCCCATAAAAAAGAATTGTTGGGCTGTTGTCGTCAAGTCTGTTGGACTAAGACCCTAGGAAAATATTTACCACACTCCTAGCTAACATGATAAAGACAAGGGCCTAAAAATAATAGACACCTCCATTTGTTCATTTCGACACCTTATTTTTGGTTTCTTCTACTAATCACTTAACAAATTGGGATGTGAATTTGTTAGTAGTGAGTTTGTTTTCACTAAAGTGTATTTCAAAAACACCATTTTTCGGTAAAAGGGGAAGGCATGATTTGGTTTGTGCTCACTACATTACTCAACAATTCAAATACGCCTTGAAGCTAAATATACACAACTTACTAATAATATATCGAATTTTCCATTCTATGCCCCAAAAATGGATCATGGAGGATAAGAGTTTTTTTTTTTGGTGGAATGGAGGATAAGAGTTAGACATACCACAAACAAACGGATAATTCACCACATTTCCCATCAATAATATAGTCCACATCAGAATAATGTAGGCAAACAAATTTAGGTGTGGGCTGGGACCCAAACAAGTGAAATGGAGAAATGGTGCCAACTGGCCTAAGATTCCTTTTGATTTTTGCGTTCACACCTTAGAGATTCCACCCACTATGTGTTCCCACTTCCCCACTCACCTTCATCAACAAGTTTATACAACAAAATCCACCTTCAATTTTTTTAGATAAAGAAATGATGAAGTCCCAATAAGTACTATTTAGACTCTTTTAAAGCATACATAAGGGATGAGAACTGGTTACTAATCAAGTATAAAGTAAATAGGGCGAACCGTTGTCCTGGAGTCTCGAATCCGAGATCTTGCTTAACCAGTGAGCTGATGCGACAAACACAACAAAATTTCTCATATAAATACCATATCATGTTGTCATACTACAGTAGTATATAGTTTCAATTCTATATATATATATTCATGGACCGAAAAGATAAACTTAAAAAATAAGCGCACAAAATGCAACCGCCAACGCCTCACCACATGCACATGAGCACATCCAAATTCAGCAGTCAGGGTCTGTCTGACTAGACCTGCCAGCTGGCATACCTTTTCAATCCTACGTGGCACCCACTTTTCTCCCAATATATAAATACCCGCCCTCCACACCCTTCGAAACCCCTCTTTTCTCCTATCACAGTTCATACCCACACAACACAAAAATATTAATGGGCAACTGCATCGCCCAAGGGCCGCATCTACACTGGGGCGGCGAGGACTGGGGCCCGGACCTGGCCCTTCCGGAGCCCGGCCACGACCCGGCCCAGCGACCCCGATGCCACCCGGCTTGCACCGAGGTCAAGGTCAAGATCACAAGGAAGCAACTCGAGGAGCTCGTCAAGAAGCTCGACGCGCAAGCCGGGCTCACGGTCCAGCAGGTGCTCGCGCAGTTCGTCAAGGCGGGCTCTCGATGCCACACGACCGCCAATTGGAGGCCCCGCCTCCAGCCCATACCCGAATTAACCTTTTCGGATTCTTCAGGATCCGAAGTTAATTGATCATGAGTTGTGTTACATGTAGACTGGAATTAATTTGTTTTAGTGAGTTGTTTTTTTGTGTTTGTGTGAACGTGTAAATTCTTGAATCTTTATGCCCTTGTAAATTGATTGTATTAATGTGCAGAAAAAAGTTGTGTATATGTATTTTTTTGCTGTGGGTTGTTGTTATGTTTCAGATTGATCTGATCCAAGAGTTTGCTTAGTCAGAATGAAAAGGAACCTGATGGATGGACATGTGCAAATATTGAGAAAAATTAGGCGAGGTCATTTTCGTACAGTTGGGTCTGTGAAAGTTAGGATGAAAAATTCAGAGCCAAAATTGAACGGTACAAACGCTCTTATTTAAGCTTTTTTGGTGGAAAAGAGACAGCTTCTTATTTAAACTTGAGTAGATGACAATGCCATCTCATTGATAACAACTCAATGTATATCGCTAAACATAGCATCTAACTTATAACCCATATCGATCATTAGAGATACGAATATAATATAAAGATTAAAACCTGCACATATTATATATGTATAGCTTTTGTACGTTATATGCAGACGTGTCAAATAGGTCAGTTTTGGCTGGGTTCCGGTTCAGTTTTTTCGTGTTTGGGTTGGGTATGGGTTCAAATCAATCAGTTTATGGATCGAATTGGATTAGGTCAAAATGGGTCATTGTACGGTTTGAGTCAGCCTAACGGGTCAAAAAACTCGACTTTTTATTATTATTAAAATAACATTATTGTTAAATAATAATATTTAAAAATACAAATATTATTTTTAATGTTTTTTATAATAAAATATATTATACTCCATTAAAGTAGTTTTATATATTTAGCGCATGTAAGGGTCAACCCAACGGGTTCGGATCGAGTTCTGGTTTCAACCCAATCAGGTTCAATATTTCCTTCACTCATTGATTTTCTGGTCGGGTTGAGTTTCTACAAAAATTTATATGTAATTCGACATTGAAATTTGAAAATTAAAACATATACTTGATAAGATATAGGGAAGGGGAAGGCCTGAAGCATTTATATTTATAATAAATTATAGAGTCTCGATCACTTCGAACCGAAAAAACTGATGATTTTGAAAACTGAATAAAAACCAGGACCGAATGGAAAGAACAAATTTTTCTCAGGTTCCAATTCGTCATATCAAAGAACCGACAAATTAGTGATTTTTTTGGTTCGAGATTATATTGTAGGTTTGGCCAATTCACTTTTTTTTTTAAACACAGTTTGGGTAGATGGATATTGTGGGCGGGTAAAATTCCCCGTTAATTAGTTAGCATTTATTTCTCTATTTTATTTATTATGCTATATCCTTTATTAGGGTAGTTACTCTAGTTAGGATATTATTTATGGAGGAGAATCTTATCTTCGCCAGAGATAAGATATTTGGTTGACTTGGGGAGCAAGGTATCGCGAAACCCTAGCCCAGGAGGGCCGATCCACCTAGGGGCGCGCGCCCTACCCCCTCTCGTCCCTCTCCTCTATAAATACACATGCATGCATGTGCCTGGTAAGTTAAGTTCTAAACTATCGCTCTACCTGACGCCTTTGATCACCATTGCCCTTACTGACTTAAGCATCGGAGGTGGATTAGGGGTCGCTTGCCCCTTGGTCTATTGTTTTGCAGGTCATTGAAGGGAGAAAGGCTCGTGGAGTGGAAGAACATTGAAGATTATTGAAGAAGGAATTGAGACCTGTACAACAGATATGTTGGCCTCAGTTTTTTTAAAATCGGAACAACGGAATCAGCTCAAAACCAAAAAAACTAAAATCGAACCAGAACTGAAATAATTGGCTATAGCCCGATTCCGATCGCAGAGTCATGACTAGGATATAGAATAAATCCAAATTGAACCAGAACCGAAAGAATTATTTACAACTTGTTAAAGGAAGCTTTTAAACTTGTTTTTGGTTTGAATTACTTTGAAAGCAGTAACTATTCTCCACTTTCCACCATATCTTGTTGTTGCAGGTTGATCAATTGTGCATAGGCACTCTCAGGCCTTTGAAGCAACTCGTTGTGGCTTCCACTTTCCACCACCTTTCCCTTTTCCAACACAACTATACAATCTGCCTTGTGCACCGTAGACAACCTATGTGCCACAACGACCGTAGTCCTCCTCAACATCACCTTCTCAAGAGCTTCTTGAACAAGTTGCTCGGAAGCCGAATCCAAAGCGCTCATGGCTTCATCTAGCAACAATATAGAAGGGTCCTTGAGTATGGCCCTCGCGATCGCTACTCTCTGCTTCTGCCCACCCGAAAGTTGTACACCCTTCTCCCCGACACGAGTCTCGTATCCCTCCGGCATTCTACTTATGAACTCATGTGCGTTCGCTACCTTTGAAGCTTCAATGATTTCGATCTCCGTCGCGTTCTCGTTCCCATACCGAATGTTCTCGTAGATTGTCGTGCTAAAGAGTGCGGGCTCTTGTTGCACCAGTCCCATCCTAAGCCTTAGGCACCTCAATTTTAGTGTTCTTATGTCAATCCCATCGATCAAGATTGTTCCTATAGTAGGGTCGTAGAATCTCATGAGGAGCGAGATCAATGTGCTCTTGCCAGACCCACTTTGGCCTACGACGGCCACACTTTTCCCGGCCGGGATCTTGAGGTTCATTTCCTTGAGTATGTCCACATCTGGTCTTGTGGGATACTTGAAACTCACGTTTCGTAACTCTATATCGCCTTTGATGACGCTTAAATCTTGGGAAGTCGGATCATTTGAGTCTATGTTTGTTTTCCTTTTGAGGATGTTGAACACTGAGCTTAGAGCTTGTGATCCCTTCACCATTTCAGGGGTGAGGGCGAGGGTCTCCGCCACTGAAAACGCGGTCACCATGAGCATCATGAAGGATTTCATGATGTCGCCGAAGTTGGAGTGCTTTTTCTTGATCAAGGTAGAGGCGTAGTATAGTGTGCATGCGTAGGATAAGAAGGCAAGAAGTTGGGAGGCGCCGTAGCAGATGCCAGATATATGACCCCGCCTAAGTGCCTGCTTCTTTGGCAGGCTTAATTCATCATAAAATTGTCTTGAGATTCTCTTTTCCGCACCAAAGGATGCGACCGTCCGAATGTTTGCGATTGCCTCTTGTGCCAGGGACGTCGCTCGTATGTAGCCAACGCTGTAGTTACCTCCAAACCCTCTCAGGAATAGATTCTGCTCATTTGAAGGATGTTATGGTTTATGTTTTTACTTTATATATATATATATGATTAGTAATAAAATGATGAAGAGAAGTTATAGTTTACCTCAGCTAAAGAAGATGCAATGAGTAGGGGAAACATGACAATAGTGACAAGTGCAATTCTCCAACATAACCAAAAGGAAATTACAAAGGCACCCACAGTCAATGTCAAGTTTTGCACTATTGGTGGAAACCGATCCGCCAAAGAGCTCCTGACCAACGTCGCATCAACTGCTAGTTTTGTCGTTAGAGATCCGACGCTATTCTCATCTAAGTCAAACCAACCGATCTCGTTGGACAACATGGCTACAAAATGTAGAAGTTTAGGTACATTAGTATGGATGTTGTAACTCAATCATAAGCTTGCGAAATCTGTTTAAGCTAGAACCATGATACCTGAAAACATAAGCAGTCGAACCCGAGTAGTGATTCTCTCTCCCATTGAAGTAGAGAAATAATGTTGTAGTAGATATATGGGAGTTGTAGCAAAAGCTAGAGCAAGAAACAACAACGTTACTATTCGAACGTCATGTTTAATCCGAGAATCATCGTGAGAGTAAAATGCGTTCAAGATAGAGGTGATCGCAAGAGCAAAAGCCGGTGCTTCTAGCCCAGCTAGAAATGCTCCTACACTACTCAATAAAGCATAGGGCCACTCAGTTGCATTCAACTTTAGCAATTCTTTGAAAGAAGGATGGTTTTCTTGGTTGCTTGCCACTTTTTTTGTTTCCGGTTGCTCTTTAGATGAAGTAGAGATTTGGAGCTGAAATGTGTTATGGTTTTGACTAGTGGAGTTTGAGAATCTTGCAACTTCCAAGTCACCTAATTCTTCATTGAGAAACTTGTCGTTTTTTCCGCCATTTGCAGTCCAACTAAACTTGCGTACTGTCCGCCTCTTGTCATGAGCTCCACGTGAGATCCTATCTCAACAACGCGGCCATTGTCAAGAACAACAATCTTATCAGCCCCATAGATGGTGGACAATCTATGTGCAACAACAATGGTGGTCCTGTTTGACTTGATCTTATCAAGCGCCATTTGGACCGTCTTCTCTGACTCTGAATCGAGTGCACTTGTGGCCTCATCAAGAAGTAGTATCTTTGGGTTCCTCAAGATTGCTCTTGCAATGGCTATCCTTTGCTTTTGCCCCCCGGAAAGTTGTGCTCCGCCTTCTCCTACCTGAAAAGGGACAACCAAATAGTGTAATGAGGTACTACTGTGTGTACTAGGGATACCATATCCACATATAGAATATATGTATATAATACACATTCAACTTAATTTTGATATCCAAGATTCAATATATTGTCCTAGGATTTGAACTTGAGTGTTGTAGCCATCTGGCAATATTTTGATAAAAGAATGTGCATTTGCTGCTTTGGAGGCTTCAATAACCTGTTCCATATCCGCGTTTTCTTCGCCATACAAGATGTTTTGAGCTATGTTCGTGGCAAACAAGACGGGTTCTTGGCTTACTAATCCCATTTGTTCTCTTACCCATTTGAGCTGGAGATCTTGCAAATCATGCCCATCTAATAATACTTTGCCTGTCAATGTAATTTTAATGGATATTTAAAACACGTACATTAATATCAACAACATATGAATAGAATGTGTAGGCGTGTGTAGCCTTATCCAGAGCAAGTCAAGATGATGTTTTTGATAGGCATGAAGAAAATGATAGCAGAAGATAGAAAAGGGACGACCCATGAAAAATCATAGCAAAAGAGCAGGGATAACACACAAACAGTAATGGAAAAGTTACCTGAGGTGGGTTGGTAGAAACGTTGAAGCAAGGAAATAATGGTGCTTTTCCCAGACCCGCTAGGGCCAACGACAGCAAATGTCTTGCCAGCATCGATTGAGAAGCTTAGATCCTCAAACACCATTTTTGGCCGAGAGGGGTAAGCAAAGCAAACTTGCGAAAAGTCGATTCTCCCAACTACGTTCGACAAAACCATTCCTTGATCGGATGTCCTTGATGATCTAGCCTTGGAATTTATCATGGCTAATAGTTTTGTGGCCGCGGCTTGGCCTTTGGAAATGGATGCAAGGTTCGGGATAGCTTGACCGAGTGCACTGCACAAACATGGGAAGAATTGGCTCCATGAACGTGCAAACTAATAATCAAAACATCTCACTCATATTAATCTTGGCTAGTTAGTTAGGACTTACAATCCACTATAGATGACATTGATAATCGTGGTAAAGGCTTTCCCGCCATTGGTGTTGTTATGCATGACAAGTCGGCTAGCATACCAGATGAGAAGTGCCCAGGCACAGAACAAGAGCCCATAGGTGCACCCGATACCGACGCCTTTGGTAAAGCCAGCTCTCTTCCCCAATGCAATCGTCGTTTCCAATGATTTCCCATATGCTTCGATTGCTTTGTCCTCTCTTACGCTAGACTGAACTATGCGGATTTGTGAAATCGACTGACGTCATCCCACACAAATACAAATATGCGTGAGCTAGTGATAGAAACGTCTAGTCATAAGACATTGATAAATTACTCTTGCGATTCAAATGATTTTAAGATGGAACGAACCTCTTCTGCTAATTTGGCTGCTTCAGCATAGGCAGTTTCGGTCTTCTTAGATAGGCTAGACATGGCTACAGCAAAAGCTCCTCGGGAGACAGCAATGAGTGGAACAACAGCCAAGGTGACAAGGGTAAGCTGCCAAAGCGATACAAACCCAATCCCGAATCCTACTAGGAATTGAGACAGGTAGCGGATGCTATGTCCCACCTTCATATCATAATAAGCAAGTAATATGAATCAATAACGTACATTAATTAGATCAGATTAGTAACTAATTTTAATTTACACATGGTCTGATGTATATATGCACCATCACATATATATTTAGCAGTGCAAAACCTTTTCCCCTATGGCATCTTGAGTGAGTATAGCATCACTTGAAAGGTGGAAGATGACATTGTCCTTCTCGGCGTCGGTGTCGAAAAACTCCATGTCCTTGTCGAGCACGGCCTCCAGATACTCCAATCGAAGGCGCGCTGTTTGCCTCTCCCCAGTGTGCATCCAAAATGCCACACCTACAAAATGCACACATTACGTACATACGTACATGCATGTTCGATCACTAGCTAGCTCGATGCAAGCCTAGCTTGTACGATATTCAAATGCCGAGTAAAGAAGTGGAATTAATTAGACATACGTACCCATCCAGGCTGATACGAACACGACTAACCCAAGATAGACAAGGTAGAAGGAATACTATACACAACATACCATGAAAAAAAATTTGGTTATATTAAATATCGTACGTACGTACGTACAAAGAAGTTGTATACATCATTTAGATAAGAATGTATCACCATGGATACACGCTGAGACAATGAATGGGGATCTGAAGACAAGCATCCGAGAGAGTCAATGAGATCGCCGAAGAGGATGAAGAAGACGGAAACCGAAGCTCCATGAACGGCGGCTCCTATGCTCCCCAGGATCATCAACAAGTAGTCCACCCCATCAGCACCACTGAACAAGCTCAACAACGAACTTGAATTCATGTTCGGCTATATCTTTTGGGATTGTAGCTGTATATGATGGAATGATCGATCCAACAACAATGTACGTAGTATATATATATTTTTGGTCAAAATAAAATACATATATATATATATAGATAGATAGATAGATAGATACGTGTAATCTTTCGACCCAAAAAAAAAAATAGATACGTGTAATTCTTAATGTGGGTGAATGGTTGAAGAATTTAATGAACTTGATTGAGCATATGTCTCGCCATAAGGGTCGGCCAGTGAGATGATGGAGGGTCAGTAATGAGGGATGACCCCACAGATTGACAGAAGAGAATTGGATTTAGGAGTAACTACTGCGTACATATATCGCTTTTTAGATTGGAAACGTGAGTAATATTCTAATAAGGCAAGTATCTATGTTTATTGCATTAATTAACATCTCTAATCGACGCTCGTTTGAGATTTTTTGACCTGTTTCAAGGTCCACCACATTGCATACTTCATTTTGAAAAAAATTTTTAAAAGTTAAACTTTGTTTTCTAAATTTTGAGGTATCACTAAAACTATTTAGAGAATGCATTAATTTCATCATCTTAATTAAGCTCGTTATCTTTCGTCATGGAGGTAAGTTTATTTATTACTCCCTCCGTTTCATAATAAGTGTTGTTTTAGCACTTAAAATTTGTTTCATAATATGTGTCGTTTTAGGTTTTCAAAGTGATTTAATAGGGGTGAATAATGATAGTTTTTATTGGAATGTGTATTTGTTGACTAAAGTTGTTCATTCATTGGCCAAAAAAATGTAATGAGTGGTAAGATTAAGAAAAAGTTGTAAGTTTTAAAGTGAATGATTGCTTTTCTTAAAAACTGTGTTAAAAGCTAAAACGACACTTATTGTGAAACGGAGGGAGTATGTTATTTTCTATCTTTAATTGCTTATTTATTGTTAATTAAATTGCGATAGTTATCCGTTATATGAAAGGTTCTTTCTTATTTAATAAGATAGAATTATCGCTTGGAGTGAGTAACAAGATATCACTTGTTTAGGGATAGAATTTTCGCTTCCCAGCCCTCTCTCTTTCACTATAAATACATGTCTTCGCCATGTAGAAGGATGGATGCCCTAAATACCCTAAATACCCTAAATAAGCCGATATTCGCTCAGCCTTCTTGTCTTTTCGTGTTTTTTACCCTCTACTCTCAATCGACGCTGCTCTTCTAACTTAGGCATCGAAGGTGGATTAGGGGGTTCGTCCATTATTTTGGAGGTTCTAGGTCAAGGAAGCGGTTGGAACGGAAGGTGAAGGATGGAGTTCCCCATTAGTCCATTAAAAGCGAACTTTTGTGCACTATCAGTAGTTTATATATAAATATAATAATGATATAAATATAACTCTTTAAGATGGAGAATTTGTTGGAGTTAGGACATAAAAAATTTGGATAATGTTGAACTTTCTTCTCCATTCTAGAGACTACTAGTGGGGTAAAAATTTTCATATGAATATGTTGATGTGTATGTTAGTATAATAACGTATATACGAAATATCTCAATTTCAACTCTTGTTATGACTTCCTATCTCATGTACTATAACAAAATGAAATCTGTTTACACATGAGAAAAAAGTGTATAGCTTTAAATTTTATAATAAAAATATATTTTTAAAATATGTGATCTAAATACTTAGTTATGTGCTTATAAAATGAAAATTAAAAAATACATATAATTCTAATTATGATTACTAATGTATCATTGGTTTAAATAGTTCATATCAACATGTTTGTGCCGATACATAACATACAACTTAAAGATTGAGGAAATGAAAAGAAAGAAGTGATCTGGATGTAAAATAAGGAAATTTGAACCTACGACCAATGATTTATTAGGAAACACCCTAACCACTATGTTGTAAATTGTTTTTTGATTTGTTTATAAGGATTTTATAAACATGGTTAATGAGAATAATAAATGGTGATAAAATCAAATCTTATATATATAATATAAGAAATTTATAGAGTATCTCTGAGAGATGTTTTACTCCATTTAATAATGACTTGGATAACAATCTCCACATGTACAAAGTTTCCTCGATCCTATTGTTGGCAAAGCGGGCCTGAATCCAATTACATCTATCTATTACTATATACTAAAGCGGAAGCAAATTCCGCCACCATATTGCGCCACATCACCCCCTTCTTAAAAAAATTTATCTTATCACTTTTAGTTTTAAGCTTAATCTTATAAATATTTAATTAAAATATTAGCTCTATCTATCTATTTTCAATTACTATATACTAAAGCGGAAGCAAATTTTACCTTCATATTGCGCCACATCACCCCTTTCTATTAAAATAGTTACTAAAATTTTTTGTCCTCACCTTATTAAAATCGCCCAGAAGTCTATCAAATTCTTTCTACTTATCTATTTATGAATCATCAACTATCAACTATTATTATATACTAAAACAATGATAATTTCTATCATATTAAAGGTATTTATTAAGATCAAAACATTCAAATATATTTTATACGTATCTTTATGAACTTTTCTATTTCAGTCATATTGAGATAAAAATTATATTGATATGTAATCTCAATATGATTACTTATTTAAGTCATACATATAACACATTAGTTCATAAAAATAATAGATATAATATAATTTTTTCACGATATTTTAGGAGGAAATTGATATGTAATTATATAAGTACATATTTAAGATTATGCCACATACTATATGCAAACCAAATTATTTTATTTATCACATTCACATACCATAAGGAAATATATTTGATATTATAATATATAAGTGTAAGATCATATAGCATATCTATATCCAAATAAAAAAATATTATACGCACATTGGCACATAATAAATCTATATGCATATCAAACGTTATTATGTTTTATTTAAATCTTTACCCTGATTTTTTTACTATTTATAATGTCTTCTCAAATCATTTTTGAATATAGGGAAATCAAACATGTATGTATGTAAGGCTTAAAAAACATACTATAAAATTAGATAATGATGTTTGCACTTAAAGCAATAAAATTAGATATAAAAAACAATAATATCTACTAATATAAATTCCAAAAGGTCTATATATATAAAAAATAATAATGTAAATCTATTAGTAAAAAATTTACATGATATCTTTACCCTAATATACCTATAACATGGTAATATATCTATATTATTTTATTAGAAAAAGTATGTCAAATAGTATGTCAAATAGTCAATCCAATATTTTTGTTAGATAAAGTATATTATTATTAATTGAAATCCAATAAAATAAAATTAATTTTAAAAAATCATTCCCGTACAAGGTACGGGTCTTAAGCTAGTTTTATCCTAAACTACTATTTTTTTTTCGATCAAGATCCTAAAACTACTATTTTTTTTTTCTATCAAGACCTAAAAACTACTCCCTCCGTTCCATTGAGTTTGTCTCATAGGACAAATTTTGCGGTTTTTAAGGAAGTGATAAAGTAGGTATTGAGATATGGGAAAGTGGGTAAAAGTTAAAATTGAATGAGGGTAGTTTTGTAATTTTATATGTGTAAAAAGTTGAAAAGAGATAAAGTAGAAGGAAAAGTTGGATTTTGGGTGTAAAAAGTGAGTTTGAATAAGGGTAATATTGTAAGAAATTGTTGATATAAAAAGAAAGAGAACAAACTTAAGGGGACGCCTAAAATAGAAACGAGACAAACTCAATGGGACGGAGGGAGTACTACTTATAATACAAAAATGTGTATATATTTGAAACTTAAAGATATACTCATGCAACTTACCCACGACTCAAACTGAATGATAGCTTAATGATTACTTGATAAGGTATGTCATAAAATCATAACATGCAAGTCACAACTCAAATCTCTCTCTGTACGGCGTACGCGGATGTTATTTTTTCTTCATGTTAATTAGAGCTATAAAAAATGGGATCCAATCTGAACCGTGAGAATATTTGGATTTGAAATGTGATACGAAATTAATGGTTCAACGAAAAACTATAAGCACCTTATTGGGTAGAATTGTCACAAATTATTATATTTGAAGAATACCTAAAATTTACTTTCATTATTATATTTGAGAAAGAGTCATATAGAAGGTTTCTTGTTGTGAGAAATAGGAATGAATGTGCACCGTTCGATCTAGTGCATCCAACGGCTCAGATTATAACGTTTTTTTTTAATTTTCCGCGTGCGTGTCTGTGGGGCCTACTTCCCTCACACTTCCGCTCATTTGCAAAATTCACCCAAAACTGCTCTCCCTCTCTCTCTCGAAGGCGAAAACAGTTCCGCTCAAATCCCCCCCTCAAATCTCGTCGATTTTCGCTCGGAAACTGCAATCAAACTTCAATTCGTACAATCAAACACACAAACAATGGTGAGATCGAAGTCATCTCCTGCAAACATGCGAGGTATGCTCAATTCGAAACCCTAGGTTTTCGGTTTTTTTTGATTTTTGCTTGTTTCAGACTCTAAATTTTTGATTATGTGCAATTTCGCTTCTTTTTGCTTTGGATTTTGGTTCTGAATGATGTTGTTGAAGTCTTTTAGAAACGGTTATTTGCGATTAGTTTGTGTTTAGTTGATTTGTTGCTCTAGTTCATGTATTTTTGTAGTCATTTCCTTGTTTTCGTTCGAATCCACGTCTGTTTCTTGTTAATTCTTTGCATAACTGTGTAGATCTGTGCTTATACGTACCGGATACATGTTTGTAAGATCTGTGCTTAACTGTGTAGATCTGTGGTTTGTAAGATCTGTCTTGCTAATCCTTGTTATGGCCGGATCTAACCGAGGCGGTGCTCTCATGTGCGCTCCGCTTCTCGTCGCCAGATCTAATTCAATCCACGATCGTAATTGCACAATCCTCGATTGTAATTGCACAATCCACGATCGTAATTGCACAATCCACAATCTAGTTCAGGTTTGTACACAAAATCCGCCAAAAAACCATGAACAATGGATTAGGCGTTCTCAATCGACCGATTCTCATATGTTTCAGATTTCAAGTACTCATTGTCTCTCTTTGTATAACATCCGGACTCGATCTGAATTTGCTTGTTATTTGTTGTTGTTGTCGTTCAAATTGATGTTCAGGCGTGTTTAGATTGGTGTATTGAAATGGATGAAATAGGTTATTGAATCTTTGCCTCAAGAGCTGTTGGTGAGTGGTTTCTTTCAAGTCTCAGTCTCAATTATTTCAATTGGATGCATTTCTTTCGAGTTCGCAAGTCTTTTAGAAGCTTTCAGAATCAACATTTTCAAAGTTTTCGATTACTAATTGAGTTTACGGTTTCAATTTGTGCAGATTAAGATCATCTGTGGCGTTAATCACGACGACCTAAAGCAACTCGTCCACGTCTCCAAATCAATTAACGAAGCGGTTAGTAAACATTTTTCTAGTTTCACATCAAGTTTTGAAATGTTCTGGTTCAATCTCAAAGAAACTGATTTTTCATGATGAAAATTGTGTAATGCAGGCTAAAATCTCGAAAGAAATGCATTTCGCATTTGCGACTCCGTCGAAGGTGTCTGCGTACTTGTGTTTAGAAAATATGTTCATTTATTGTTACTTAAGTGCTAATGTTGAACAGGTTCATCCATATTTGCTAGTTTTGTTCATATTTGTTGAGCTCAAATTTGTAATTTGCTGGTGTATGTTGGAAGTGATTAAAATGAGCTGCTACATGTTGTTGTTGACTTGTTGGTGGTTTGTAGTTGTTTTCTCTTGGTTTGATGGCTAGTTTTGGACGATTTTTTGAAGTGGATATATACAACTTGGACATGAGAAGCTCTTATCATAATTGAGATCGATTTGTTCATTTCTTATCATAATTGGAATGCTTACTATGATTGCACAATCGACGATCGTGATTGCACAATCGACGATCGTGATTGCACAATCGACGATCGTGATTGCACAATCGACGATCGTGATTGCACAATCGACGATCGTGGTGCACAATCGACGATCGTGATTGCACAATCGACGATCGTGATTGCACAATCGACGATCGTGATTGCACAATCGACGATCGTGATTGCACAATCGACGATCGTGATTGCACAAACGTGACCATTGAGTTGCACAAATAGAATTCAACACTTTGACAATAGAGTTGAACAAATATGAATGAACAAATTGACCATTGAGTTGCACAAATAGAATTCAACACATTGACAATAGAGTTGAACAAATATGAATGAACTAAACCATTGAGTTGCACAAACGTGACCATTGAGCTGCACAAATGTGACCATTGAGTTGCACAAACGTGACCATTGAGTTGCACAAATAGAATTCAACACATTGGCAATAGAGTTGAACAAATATGAATGAACAAATTGACCATTGAGTTGCACAAACGTGACCATTGAGTTGCACAAACATGACCATTGAGTTGCACAAATAGAATTCAACACATTGACAATAGAGTTGAACAAATATGAATGAACAAATTGACCATTGAGTTGCACAAACGTGACCATTGCGTTGCACAAACGTGACCATTAAGTTGCACAAATAGAATTCAACACATTGACAATAGAGCTGAACAAATATGAATGAACAAATTGGCCGTTGAGTTGCACAAACGTGACCATTAAGTTGCACAAATAGAATTCAACACATTGACAATAGAGCTGAACAAATATGAATGAACAAATTGGCCGTTGAGTTGCACAAACGTGACCATTGAGTTGCACAAACGTGACCATTAAGTTGCACAAATAGAATTCAACACATTGACAATAGAGCTGAACAATTATGAATGAACAAATTGGCCGTTGAGTTGCACAAACGTGACCATTCAGTTTGTGTTGCACAATGTACACCTTGTTAAAGTGACTCACATGATACGTATGGATGTGATCCTCCCTCACCAGATTTGTTAGGCCACATTCAAACACCGAAGCGACAATTTCCGTCTGAACATCATAGAAGACGCTAATGGTGTAAACAGAAGCGCAATACTTTTCCAACTCAAGCGGTGTCTTCAGATTCGGAGTGCAAGTAGACGTTTCAAAGTCAAGCCTCCCTTGTTCATGTCTTTGCGAATCAATCGCACTCTCAAACTGCATCATGAAAATAACCAAAGACGACGTCTCCCCAATAAAATGTGAGAAGAAGTAGTTTTGGCTTTCAGAGCGTGATGTGGTTCTCAGGAGTCCACCCATTTCAACGTGATTGAAGAACGCAGGTATCCACAATCGACGTAGTTGATACATGGCCTGCAACCAGTTGTTTGATTCAAGCTCGAACTCAGATATAATTGATTGCCACATCCCCTCGAACTCTTCACAACTAATCTCATTGCTCCATACAAGCTTGTTGAACTTGCTTCTAAACCGTTCGTCGTCAGCTATATGACTTGTGACCTTTGCCGGTATTTTGAACATTATGTGCCACATGCAGAAGCGTTGCACAGCACTCTGAAACACCCGCTCAATTGCTTGTTTTACGGCAGGGTCTTGGTCGGTTAAGATGATGAACGGTTCATGCCCCATAGCTTGCTTGAAGTTCTGAAACAGCCACTCATACGCCTCCACATCTTCTTTCAGAAGCAATCCAAATGCAAATGTGATGCTTTCCTTGTTGTTATCGACCCCAGTAAATGGTACAAATACCATATCGTACCTGAAATTCAAAATTATGAGTTTGTGCAACTCCAAAACTTATTTGTGCAACTACTATATGTGTTTGTGCAATCAGGATATATGTTTGTTCGATTGTGATAGAATTTTTGTTAAGCCAGGTTAAGCATTTCACCGATTTGTGCAACTACTACATGCGTATGTGCAACTGGGAGAAAGATTTGTGCAACTAGGTAATTGCCCGTTGAACCGCAAAATGCTTTTCGTTAACATATTGTTCAACTGTGATATCGGTTTGTGCAACTATAACAGATACTTGTGCAACTATAAAAGATACTTGTGCAACTATAACAGATACTTGTGCAACTTGGTTAGGAAAACAGAACATACCTGTTTGACTTGTATGTTGCATCAGTAGAGACAACATCCCCAAAATAGGAAAAGCTCTTTCTTGCAATAGGATCACTCCAGAATAATTTTGTTAATTGTTGTTGTTCATCAACATCATATTCAAAGCAAAAGGCATCACACCTTTCCTTTTTCTTGAATAGATTGTCAATCACCATCTGAGCATCACATCCAATCATAAAGGAGTTCAAATCTCTTTTGAAGTTCTTGAAGTCTACTATAGTTGCACCAATTTTATTGTATGATCCAACTAACTCCTTGTAGACCTTGTACGACTTGCTTGTGCCAATGTTTGATTTGATGCAAGTCATAATGAACTCTTTATGGAAAGCACTGAGCTTCCTATACTTCTTGGCGAAGTGTTTTTGTGTATCATCCAACATCATATGGTTGTGACACTCTTCAAACGTTCTGACAATATATCCATCCTTTCCAATGTTTCTCATAGCCATTCTAGCAATACAACCACATCTACTGTTTATTATCTTTCTCTTGGGTACTTTCTTGCCTTCTTCTCCTCCTCCCACTTCTTCTTCCTCTTTGTCTTCTTCTTCTTCATCTTCTGCATCTTCATCTTCATCTTCCTTCTCAACTTCCTTTTTTTTCTCTGTTTTTGCAACAATCTGTTTAGTGGTTGTAGATTGTGCAATCTTTGTAGTTGATTCCTTTCTAAAGCCATCCTTGTTGCACAACATGAATTTCCAAATTATACTCCCATCACGAGATCTTGTGGTAGTCCCGCTACGTGGTTGGAATCCACATGCCCGTGCGTAGTCTTTATAGAAGTTTGCTCCTTGTTGCCAAGTTTGGAAAACCATCCCCACTTGAGGTCTGAGTTTATCATCTCAAAACGGTATGTAATACGTAGTGTTTCCAGGAGAGATGGAGATCTTCAAACCCTTCTCTTCTTCAGCTTTACCTTCATTAGTGTGAAATAACATCAACAATAAGTTATTGGAGCTCCAGTAATGAAGTAAACTATTCTGTTCAACTGTATAATAAACTTTGTACAACTAGTAAGATTGTTTGTGCAACTAGTAAGCTTCTTTGTGCAACTAATAAGGTTGTTTGTGCAACTATGTCTGTGTTTTGTTTATGTGTAACCATGTTTGTGCAACCGTATATCATCATTGTGCAACTAATATAAGCATTTGTTCAACTCTGTTATAAACACGTTATAACACCATCGTAATCTGTTTACGTGTTTTTGTATAGTCGATTCTCAATTTATTCAACTAGGAATCCCAATTACAATTTGTGCAGCTGATATAAGTGATTGTACATCTCTAATAACTAGTTTGAGCACAACAATCGGTTTTAATGACAGGAAAATTGTTTTTATTGAGTAACTTTATGAATTTGTTCAAGAGAATCGAAGAAAGTTTTTACTACCTGGTTCCATTACTTTTGTAGTTGATTTAGTTCGAATCGGAACAATGTCTAGGATCTGTTCAAAGTTTTTGTTCTATTCGTGCTGAGATTTGCTCGCAAATTCAGATCTGAAAACCAGATCTGAAAACGCAAAAACGAGATCTGGCGAGGCAATTGATTTGTTGCAGTTTGTTCTCAGATTTGACCTACAATCAAAGCGAGTTACAGATTGTGGATACGAAAATCGATTTCGGAGGTGAAAATCGACGGAGACGAGTTGGCGATTTTCGCGAATGGGAGTGGGGCGATTTTCGCGTTTGGGGGGAGAGGAGGGTAGTAGCGCGTTACTGTTCATGCGTTTTGGGGGGCCGAATTTTTGCCTTTTTTTTGCTCCGTGATCAACGGCCCAGATTCATTCATATTTCCTACCACAATAATCATTCCTACCGGATCCGGACCCATTATATTTTATATTATAAAAATTTAAAATTTATTATTATCTTATAATAAACAAAAAAAAACATCATTGACTTGTTGGAACGAATTGAGCATAAACAATCTATACCATACGTTAGTACACAAAATATGTCGGTGTACAAGTTTCTGCTCCTTCTTCAATGACTTCTTCTTCTACGCGCCTCTTCATCTTCAATGACCTGCAAAACAATGGACATAGGGGCGAGCGACCCCTAATCCACCTCCTATGCTTAAGTCAAGAAGGGCAATGTCGAGAAAGGCGTTCGAGGGAGAGCGATGTAGGCTAGGCTTACCAGCACATGGCGAATAAATGTGAATTTATAGGGAAGGAGGGAGGCGCAGGGTCGAAACCCTAATGGGCCGAGTGGATCACTTAGGGCATAGCAAGGCGTTGACTTGCGGCCCAATCCATCCGTTACTCCTATCCTTGCGCAAAGGATAGGATCTTCGTCAATAAATTACCCTAATCTAGAGTACCCACCCTATTAAATAAATAAAGAGATAATAGCATCTATAATACTATAAAATGCGAAAATTTTGGGCAATAAATGCTCCTCATTTTATACATAAACCAAAGTTTCATAGCCTTTTATTTCGTGGGAACTCTGCAGCAATTGGAGTGGTCCCGCCTGCTTTAATCGCTGGTGGTAAATAGCGTGGATGTTACACAGCCTCTCCATAGTCTTTCAATGGCTTGCAAGTTACAGGGGAGTGATTAGGGCTATTCAGCCACCGCCTTCTGCGTATCCCTACATTCAATCCTGTTTATTTGCACCATATTTAAATCGCCTGTACTTATTCGACCCCAAACGCCTAGGCCGTTACAGATTCCGCCGGGCTGAATTTCACCGCCTTCTGCGTATCCCTACATTGAATTCTGTTTATTGGCACCATATTGAAATCGCATGTAATTATTCGACCCCAAATATCAGCCCGAGCGGAGCCTGAGCGGAGGCCAGAGGAGCGGTAGATTTGAAGCGCAAGATCTTCGCCGTCGTCGTCAATCAAACAGCCATGGGTAAAGACCACCACCAGAGTTCTAACTCGAAATTTCAATCTCCGCTATCGAATTGCTAATGGAGTCTGATTTTGTGCGCAGGTAAGGTTCACGGATCTCTGGCTCGTGCGGGCAAGGTGAGAGGCCAAACCCTGAAGGTGGCCCCGAGGGCGCGCTCACAAGCGTATGCAATACAATCGTTGATTCGTCACCGCCGTTGTTGGATTCGGGAAGAAGAGGGGCCGCAACTCCTCCGACAAGTAAGGTTCCATACTCTCAATTGATCACTTTGTTCTTCCAATTTGCTCATGGGTTTAATTTGATGAACCGATTGATTAGGTTTGGAAGAGGTAGCTATGGAACTCCAAAACTTGGTATGAGTTTGGTTGTTTTCTCATAAATTTGAAAATGTATTCATGATTGAATGTTGCTTTTGTTGCAGAAACTTTGCAGGTGGTTCACCCAGTTGCTATTGGCTGTTGAGTATTTGCACTCAAATTACCTTCTTCATAGAGACTTGAAGGTGCTGTATAATGCATAATGTTGCTAGAATCAGCTCATGGTTTTGTCACAGTATAACTTCATGGACTTTGTTTTTTCATTATCTTCTTTTGTGATGGCAGTGCTCTAACATATTTCTTACAAAGGATCAAGATATTCGTCTAGGTGAGTATATTGGGAGGTTTGTAAGATCAGAAATTTTTTCTATTACTCAATTTCTCATTTGATCTTAATTTGGATTTTTGAATCTTTGTAGCCGATCTTAGGCTCGCTACATTGAAGACTGATGATTTAGCTTCTCCGGTAAGTATTCCATTTGTTGGAGCATTCAGTTCTTCATTTGATTCCTAGAGTAGAAGCATTATTGTTCTTATGGTTGTCGTACAGATTGCAGGTATTCACTCTTTTCTTTTAGTGGCTGAAAGAATTATTAAGTATTATATATTGGACAACAATATTATGGATTTTGATGCCGCCAGGCTTGAAGAGATCGACGTGGAATTGACATCCTTCAATGTAGGATTGAAGAGATCGCCAGGCAAATGGTGGTCGTTGTAATTTTTTTTAGTATGTTGTTGTTTGTTTCAACTTAGGTGCTTTGAAGGTTCCCTAAATCTTCTTGACTAATGGTGAGTTTGCTATACCAACCACGTGGAATTGAAATCCTTCAATGTTTGTTTCTCTATTGTTTTACTCCTATTGTATTAAAGCATTGATTTTTTGAAGGTACCCTCTGATCTATTGTTTAACTCCTATTGTATTAAAGCATTGATTTTTTCAGGAGGTGGTATTCGTTTTCTGATGATTGAGGGAACATTGATTTTTTCTGTTGTTGATATGTATGGAGTTTTGCTTCCTTCGTGCCAAAGATCAGAAATAATTCGATGCTACCCTGATGGATCCTTTGATACTGAACTGGAACATCACTCTAATATCGTGTCTGCTCACTATGGAGAAATAGGAAATTGTTTCCCCCCCCCTGCATATTAGTTTTAAGTTTCTTATTACACATCCTGAATTTCTAATCATTCAAGCTTCTAAGTATCTAATTTTAATTAGCATGAGAATATTTGTTGGACGCAATTGAGATAAATGCATATAGGTACTGTATCATGTAGGTGAGATTTGCACTTTCTATGTATAGTTGAGTTTTCTCATATGTATAGTTAAGTTCTCAAGATGGGAAACCACGAATTGGAGCTAATCCATGTTTGTGAAAATTGTTGTGTGTGAGGGTGCTGTTGCATTACAGAGTTTTAAGTTTTCTCATATAGGTACGTCACCATGCATGCTCTCAACTATTTTTATTGTAGACATGTTTGTGGGAAAAAGGGCGCTTTTGCAGAGAGACAGAGTTTACATTACAGAGTGTACTCATTTCAGATATGCAAAAGCGCTTGATTAACCCTGCCCACGATTGAAGGTCTCACTCTGGTGTAAGTCCTCATCTTCATTTAGTCTTTGGATTAATGAGACCCCAGAACTCTACAAACTTATTCTTACTAATTGAATATTACTGCTGCTCATAGCCCTGTAACATTTGTCCCTTTGCAGTGATCTTTCATTCAACTATTTAAGTGGTTCCTTACCTAAGATTTCTGCCAGAACATTCAAGTAAGCTGTAATTTGGATAAATATTGCACCAATATGATTCCTTTTTCTGATGGTATTCTTACCCAATTCTTCCAGGATTAGTAATTCCTTAATTTGCCTAGCTTAGTTTTTCACCGTGTTTATATGGTTATTAGGTGATGGCATTGCTGTTGCAAAGTAATAAAAACAGAAGCTCTCATGCTGTTCTACAGGTGAAAGCTTCATGATCTTACATTACTGTTGTAGGATTTCAACAGCTTTTGCATTGTGATATTATCCAATAAGGGTTGAATTGCTTAAAGATAGTCAATACTTTGCAGGTTATTCGGTTATGGTTGAATACTGAGCAAGAGATGCTT
Organism: Polygonum maritimum; assembly: GCA_963924305.1. Taxonomy (NCBI): domain Eukaryota; kingdom Viridiplantae; phylum Streptophyta; class Magnoliopsida; order Caryophyllales; family Polygonaceae; genus Polygonum; species Polygonum maritimum. The sequence goes on from OZ002734.1 coordinate 4,562,808, forward strand.
CTATGAATATTGTAAAGCGGATGGGCAAGCTCTCTTTGATTGATCTTGCTGGATCTGAAAGAGCTTTGGCAACTGACCAGAGATCAGTGAGGTCCATAGAAGGTGCCAACATAAACCGCTCACTCCTTAATTTTCCTTCTTAAAAGGCTGCTTTTACTGACATGAAGTTTGCCTCTTTTTGAGCTTAATTCCAAAAGGATCTTTGATAATGCCCCTTTTCACAGATGTTGGAGCACTTTCCATAGCCCATTAGTTGGTCATTTCTTTGTTCATCTATTTGTCAGATTATTAAGAAGCTGCAACATTTCCATCAAAGGCTGTTAATTTGGTTCACACAAAAAACTATGCTGATAGGAGATTTCATGATCATGTGTGTGTTCGCGTAATTGGGACGGTTATAATGAGATTGTGCAATGTGCTTAACGTTCAAGCAAATTCAGCATAGAAAGCTATGAACATTTGTTTGGTAATGTAATTCCTCATTATTCATTTTTTTTTATAGATCGACAGAGGATGGCGTTGGTTTGAAAGAAGGTAGAGTGGGGTTTTACTTTACTTTGTAGGGGTGTAAATTCAGAGGGAATAAGGGACTGATGTAATAGTTCTTCAGATTCATATCAATGTAGACAGGATGGTCCATTACATGGAATTGGATGGTCTTTTGCTTCCTGTTCCCTCCTTTTGTTGGCTGTGTTTTCACCTTCAGTTTAGAGGTTTAATTTATAGTATATGTGAAATGTTAAGATGTAGAGTGAAACTCTGGAATCCTAGATGAGATTTTGTAAAGCTGATGAAATTTAATTGAACAAGTGAAACTTTGAGAAGATCCCTTATTTTAATTTGGGCTGCTCTCATGACCAAGAACTATTAGATGACCATAAGCATATTACGTTGAAATTAAATTTGTGTAACAGATAGTGTTTTGATGACCAAAAACTGTACTACTGACATTTATGTCATTCCAAAAGTAATTGATACTTGCCTACCCAATTCAACTAATGCCTTAACAAAATCACAAACGGTGCATATATTAAGTTTTGAATTATAAAAAATGTCGATTTAATTAATCAAGAACATACAACTAATTTTGTGCACAATATAGCAAATTAGTGAGAGTATATACACTCATATTTTTTTTCATAACATAATATTTCATTGTAATATGTTTTTTCATCAGAAAAGTATACAAAGAAATATGAACGGGTATAGTATAATTTTGCAAATTATAAAATCATACTCCCTCCGTTTCAAAATACATAACCATAATATTTCATTGTATGGGTTTTTTAGTTTGCATTGTACGTATGTGCTGTAAAGTGCATGGGTGAGAAATCAAAATATATAGGTTCTACGGTAACTTATGGGAGGTTCTACGGTAATATTATAAGGTGATGAAACTCCTTGATCTATCTTCTACTATGCATATATCATGGATGGAAATCTTATAAACAATTGGGTCATCAAAACATGATCATATTTTTATGATGTACACAAACACAATCAATACCTTCGATTTCTTACTAAAGCAACAATCATTTTGCTGTAAACAAAGCCCGTGCATCACACGGGCACTGACCCTAGTAATAAATAAGATAAGGAAATAAATAAGATACAACTACCTAATTGATAGTGGAATCAATACCCGCCTACAACCCAATGTTGGGTCGGAGTCGGGTGACCTCGCTCGGAGTCGAGAGCTGCATGTATAAGGGGTGGGGTCAGTATCGACCTAGTTGATGTGATCATGCCCTGCGCTCCGAGAGGCGCGTCCGAGTTCGAAAGGGTCGGCGCCGGGTGCCCCGCTCACGCGGCCTTCGGCGCCGGTGCCTCCTCTCGGCGCCGTGTCCATGGCGCCGGTGCCCCTTCTCGGCGCCGTGTCCATGGCGTCGGTGCCTTCCGCGAGTGCGCGCGCTTAAGGGCGGGAGCCGCTTGTGGGCCTCCTATTAGCCCGCGTTCCGAGTTTTCAAGACAAGCCTATCTTGGAGTGAAGTCCACAAACTCCCAAGCAAAACAAGGCGGGCTCGTCCACAACTTTCGAGACAAGAAACTTGGGCCCAAGCCCACTCGTCCCACCTCTCCTCCAAGCCCATGCCGCCACTCCACCTCCTCAACTTTTCCTTGACGGCAAAGTAAGAGCTAAGTATGACGGTGACTTCCGCGCCAAGCAACCACCATCAATTTTCCGCCTTGGAGCCGAAGGCACTAGCTAGAAATTCCCTCATTTTTGACCCTATAAATAAAGAGGGGATGTATGTTTATTTAGAATGTTGTTTTGAGCTTGAACTTACTAAGAGACGTTTTGTCCTAGTTAGGTTTCGGGCTTTCCCGGCTTGTGGGATTCAAGCCGTAGGGCTCTCGTGTGACGCGAGAGCCGGGCGGCGGGCTAGGGTTCGTGAGACTCGAGCCATGGCTCCGCCGTTCTTATTTTTCAAGCCACACCCGGCCTTCGGGTAGCCGAGGGCTCGGAGGGCGGCTCGGCTCGTGAGACTCGAGCCTCGCCTCACCTTCCTTAGGCGTTCGAGCTCGGCTCATCCCGGGCGAGACACCTACTTATCCCTAGGGCCACTTGGGTTGTTAGGGTTCGGTTCCGCACCCCTTGTATCCCTTAGTCGAGACCTCTCGGTGAGTGGACCGAAGTGAGGGCCCGACTACTTATCCCTTTTTAATAAAAAGCCTACAAAAAGAGTTGTCGAATCATGAGTTCTCCATGCATCCGAAAGTGTCATATTTTCGTTCAAAAATCGCAAGTTTACGCAAGGGCACTCGTCCAAGTCGAATCCGAGAAAACCATGAACTCCCTCGAGCCAGCATCGAGTCCGATCCTAAGGCGAATCACATCATCTGGTATCAGAGCCTTTCGAGGCGGGTTCTGTAAGTTTTGATTACGTAAATTACATTTTTCATGATTGCTTTCGTATATGCTCAAGTCCTTGTCAAACCTTATTGACCATCCAAGACCCGAGCCCAACTTAAACCTCACCGTATCTGGGGCTCGATTTTAAAAGCAATTGGCGGTCCAAGGGGAAACTAGGTGGCGAGGTGAATTTGTTCGAAGACTTGCCATTCCTTTCGCCCACGTCTAGGCCTAGCCCCCATCCCTCGAAAGACCCAAACAAAATAAAATTTCGGGAGCTAAGAGGGGAGGTTGTGTGTGAGATAACTTTGTGTGATCTTTCGAAACTTGGTGCCCAAGATAGCCAAAGGGACTGAGCCTATTCATACATGCAAAGTGAGCTAGCAAAGGGGGAGAGTAAATGGCGTTTTCACCCCTTCCTTGCCGACTTGAAATACCATGGCGTCTTGAAGAGCCTTGGCCACCAAGACATGCATGGACGCCATAAAACCGAGCACCCTTTCGGGTCCAACAAGAATCAAGTGTGGGAGCTCCGTCAATGCATCTTAATCCAACTCTCACTTCATTAACTTCCCCAAATCACCTCCTCATTGGCCTTGGAGTGCAAGCTAAGGACGTCATTAAGAGGGAATACCCATGAGTTGTTTGCAACTCTTCCTTTGCCACCATAACTCCGACCACCTCCTCACTTCCAAGGGATGGCCGGCTTCTCCTAGTCCCTCACCTCCCATCTTATAAATAGGAGCCAATTGTCTTCATTTCCTCTTTCCAAAACCCAAAGCCTTAAGACCGAAAGCTCCCGCCAAGGGTTCAGCCGATCAAGAGTGTCCTAGCCCTCAAAATTCCTAGAATTTTCGTGAGTTTGAGTGTGTTCTTTTCATCCTCAGCTCTTTTGGATCGTTGGTGGTGGAATTGAGCCCTCAAATTCAAGTTGTTTCATCCAAACTCTCGTCTCTTCAATCAAGTAAGTGGCCTCGACCTCATCTTGTTGTTGTGCTGTCGGGGTGGGTTGGAATCGCCCATGATGGGCTGGGTTCCGCCAAATCTAAGAGGCTCCACAACCTCAAAGGATTTAGCCCCGGCCCTAGCTAAAAATCGGATCCCTAAATGAGGCTAAACCGAGACCTTGACCGACCTTTAACCCGATCTTAACCAAGCCAAACCTTTGAGCAATGAAAGTATATTATGAATTGTGTGATTTATGTGTCATTTAACTTATGAGAGGCTTGAGAAAACTTGCTTGGGTCGACGACAAGAGACACGAGATGTGTTCCTCGAGTCTAAAACCAAGATGGCGCCCATGAGAGTCGAAATCAAGAACAAGGGGGTCGGTTGTGATGTGTTAAAAAAAAAAAAGAGAGAGAGACCATGAGCTTGGATGCGAGCTCGGAAACTTCGAGTCAAGAAGAGAGAGTCTGACTCATGATTAAAAAAAAAAAAACGAGAGGAAAACCGAGCCCAAAGTTAAACCGGTTCGGACATGTATCTTACGAAGGCTCTTGTGTGTTCTTTGCGGAATTTTTCAGGAATTACCATGGCTTCGAAGATAATAATGAGTGCAAGAAAGAGCGCCTCAAGCCATGCCTTGGCTGGCCCGCGTCGAGTGTGCGGAATGGTGCCTCGCAAGGAAGATATTGTATTCATCGATCTCGTAAGTGATGACGAGGTCAAGGTGTCGACAAAGGCTGCGAGCGAGCCAAGTGTGAACCAAACGCTCACTTGTGACGAAGAAGTGAAGGCTGACGTGAGCTCCGGAGAAGAAACGGACCCGAGCATCAACACCGGCAATGGGTCGGACGACTCTAGCTCGAACCACTCTAGTTCGAGCGACGAGTCGGACGGCTGCGAGTCGGGTCCGTACATGTCCACCGACGGGGAGGACACTTATGCGGATATCATGGATGATGATGCTCCCGTCGGAGGAATGGAGGGTCCAGCCGAAGAACATTTTGAACCACTTCAAGTGGTGTATCCGGAGGAAGACGAGGTCGAAGTCGAGAATCTGAACAAAGGCTTCCCCGAGTGGGGGGCTAATGAGTGGTTCGAGCTTGACGAATTACTTAACCAACTCGACGAGCCTATGGAAGAAGGAGAAGTCACCGATGATGTGGAGGATGTGGGTGACATTCTCATGAGCGAAGACGAGGCCGACTTTGATGGCCAAAAGTACAACTTGTTCTATTGCCGGGCCCTTGTGCTCGGCGTGGATTGCCTAGTCAACATAGACGGGGGAAGCGCCACCAATCTTGTCTCCGAAGATGTTCAAAAACAGGCCGGCCTTCGGCTACAACAACGCACCAAGCCTTACATACTCGGGTGGCTCGGTGACGAGGACGCATTACACGTAACTCATTACGTGTATGTGCCGCTCGTTATCGGAGGCTACCACGACCTAATTCGGTGCGACGTCGTGCCGATGAAGACGGCGCATATCATCTTGGGCCGACCATGGCGATGGCTGCGGTGTGTGCACCGCGACGGTCGGCTGAACACACATACATTCGGGCATGAAGATCAAACATTTTGCTTAACACCGTTGGAGGCCGAAGAAGTAGGTCCGCTTCTCAAACGCGGGCCCGCGCGCCTTAGTCACTTTGCCTCCGCCACCCCCATGCTCCAACCCAAGGATTCGAGGTCGAATCCTCTTCAAGCGGGGGTGGATGATGTGATCATGCCCTGCGCTCCAAGAGGCGCGTCCGAGTTCGAAAGGGTCGGCGCCGGGTGCCCCGCTCACGCGGCCTTCGGCGCCGGTGCCTCGCTTTGGCACCGAAGCCGCGGCGCCGGTGCCTCCTCTCGGCGCCGTGTCCATGGCGCCGGTGCCCCTTCTCGGCGCCGTGTCCATGGCGTCGGTGCCTTCCGCGAGTGCGCGCGCTTAAGGGCGGGAGCCGCTTGTGGGCCTCCTATTAGCCCGCGTTCCGAGTTTTCAAGACAAGCCTATCTTGGAGTGAAGTCCACAAACTCCCAAGCAAAACAAGGCGGGCTCGTCCACAACTTTCGAGACAAGAAACTTGGGCCCAAGCCCACTCGTCCCACCTCTCCTCTAAGCCCATGCCGCCACTCCACCTCCTCAACTTTTCCTTGACGGCAAAGTAAGAGCTAAGTATGATGGTGACTTCCGCGCCAAGCAACCGCCATCAATTTTCCGCCTTGGAGCCGAAGGCACTAGCTAGAAATTCCCTCATTTTTGACCCTATAAATAAAGAGGGGATGTATGTTTATTTAGAATGTTGTTTTGAGCTTGAACTTACTAAGAGACGTTTTGTCCTAGTTAGGTTTCGGGCTTTCCCGGCTTGTGGGATTCAAGCCGTAGGGCTCTCGTGTGACGCGAGAGCCGGGCGGCGGGCTAGGGTTCGTGAGACTCGAGCCATGGCTCCGCCGTTCTTATTTTTCAAGCCAAACCCGGCCTTCGGGTAGCCGAGGGCTCGGAGGGCGGCTCGGCTCGTGAGACTCGAGCCTCGCCTCACCTTCCTTAGGCGTTCGAGCTCGGCTCATCCCGGGCGAGACGCCTACTTATCCCTAGGGCCACTTGGGTTGTTAGGGTTCGGTTCCGCACCCCTTGTATCCCTTAGTCGAGACCTCTCGGTGAGTGGACCGAAGTGAGGGCCCGACTACTTATCCCTTTTTAATAAAAAGCCTACAAAAAGAGTTGTCGAATCATGAGTTCTCCATGCATCCGAAAGTGTCATATTTTCGTTCAAAAATCGCAAGTTTACGCAAGGGCACTCGTCCAAGTCGAATCCGAGAAAACCATGAACTCCCTCGAGCCAGCATCGAGTCCGATCCTAAGGCGAATCACATCACTATTGACGGTCGGAACCGACCCAGGACGGGAGACGTCGACCCGTAGCATCCCATTACTCAAGAGGATCTCGTCCGGGCGATGGGTATGGCATCTCCAGACTCTTTGATGTGCTCAATGGGTAACCTAAAAAGGTGGTCCGCCACATGATTCTCTGCTCCCTTCTTGTCTCGCATCTCAAGGTCGAACTCTTGCAATAGGAGCATCCATCGGAGCAATCTCGGCTTGGCGTTCTTCTTGTCCATAAGGTAACGGACAACTGCATGATCGGTGTAGATGATTACCTTTGATCCCACAAAGTAAGACCGGAACTTCTCAAAAGTAAACACCACGGTGAGGAACTCCTTCTCCATAGTGGTGTACTTGCTTTGAGTCTCATTGATCGTCTTGCTCGCATAATAGATAGCATGTAACTTTTTCTCCTTTCTTTGCCCAAGAACCGCGCCCACGGCATAATCACTAGCATCACACATGATCTCGAAGGGAAGCGTCCAATTCAGTGGTTGCATGATAGGGGCCGACACAAGTGCATCCCGGATCCTATGAAAAGCTTATAGACACTCAGAAGAAAACTCAAACGCAACATCATTCATTAGTAGGTTAGTCAATGGTTTAGTAATTTTAGAGAAATCTTGTATAAACCTCCTATAAAACCCGACATGACCTAAGAAAACTCCTAACATCTTTCACGGAAGTAGGGGATGGCAATTTTTCGATCAATTCAATTTTAGCCTTCTCAACTTCAATTCCCCTTTTTAGACACTATATGACCTTAGACAATCCCTTCTTGAACCATAAAGTGACACTTCTCCCAATTAAGCACAAGGTTAGTCTCTTCACATCTCTTAAGAGCCCTAGCAAGGTTAGCAAGACAAGAGTTAAAAGTGGTACCGTAAATCGAGAAATGATCCATAATCACCTCCATGATGTCCTTAATCATGTTGGAGAAGATAACCATCATACACCTTTGAAAGGTAGCTGGGGAGTTGCAAAGCCCGAGTGGCATTCTTCTATAGGCAAACTTACCATAAGGACACGTGAAGGTGGTCTTCTCTTGATCATTGGGATGTATCGGAACCTGCCAAAAACCACTATAGCCATCGAAATAACAAAAATAGTCACGCAAAGCGAATCTCTCAAGTACTTGGTCAATGAAGGGCAAGGGAAAGTGATCCTTTCTAGTGGCACTATTAAGTTTCCTATAATCAATGCACATGCGCCAACTAGTGGTAGTCCTAGTAGGAATCAACTCATTCTTCTCATTCTCAACAATGGTTAGGCCGCTCTTCTTAGGCACCACATGGACGGGGCTCACCCACTTACTATCTGAAATAGGGAAAATATATGTGATGCATGCAAAATGAAGGTGAAAGACCACTTAAGTCCTCGAGGGCGTTCCCAGTGGCCTTCCTATGAGCTCTAAGCACATCTAATACTTACCAACTTCTTCCGCATGCAGGTTAGCATTAATAATGACGGGAAAAGTGGAGTTAGGGCCAAGAAACTCATACCTCAAAGACTCAGGGAGATTCTTAAGCTCCGGAGTAAGCGGTGGTGGTGTAACAATATGCTCGTCCTTCTCTATCTTGAACATCTCCTTAGTACCTTCCACATTGGACAAGATTCGCTCTTCATCTTCAACTTCCAGAAGGGTCAGTTCCGACCATGTGGGGGTCAGTACCGAGCCAAAAGCATGTGTTAGACCCTTGGAATTGAGCAAGCGGGGGGTCGGAATCGAGGGAGATGGTCGGTAACGAGCCTACGACATCCTCTTCTTCTTCTTCTTCATCGCTTGAACAACGCCCGAGTAAGCGCTTGATCGGATCATCGCACTCAATGTAATCCAAGCGGGTGTATAGCATCTTGACTTCCATGGCTTCATTAGTCTCCTTCGTTGTTGGATTGAATTGGAACTCAACCACTTCATCTTCGATCTCAAAGGTAAGAAGACCCTTCTTCACATCAATAATGGCTCCGACGGTCACTAGAAATGGATGCCCGATGATGATGGGCACGACGTGATCTTCCAGCATCTCCATCACTATGAAGTCATTGGGCACAAAGAACCTGCCGACTTGAATAGGAAACTCCTCGACTACACCGGTTGGCTTCACACAAGTTTTAGATTAGTTTGGTTTTGGTTTGGTTCGGTTAAATCGAACTAGTTTTATATTTAAACAGTTTTAAAATCAAAAAGGTGAAAAAGGAAAATACCCAAAGTCCTAAACCAGCCACAAGTCCCAAACCGAACTAGTCTTATAAATTTTGATTATGTCTTAAAACTTATGATGTAGATTCAGTTAAATGCTTCCATTTTTCTATTTTATTCGGTATTGTTTGGTTTTGGCTTAAATTCGGTTTTGTTCGATTTTGTATGGTTCAGGTTTTAATTGGTTCCGGTTTGCCTGTTATAAAAAATAACGAATATTAAGTCATCGATTCATTTGGTTCAAAACCAAACCTAACCGAATAAAACCTAAACTTAACCGAACCGAATTGCAATAATTCTGTTTATGAACTCATGTGCAACAATATAGAAGGGTCCTTGAGTATGGCCCTCGCGATCGCGACTCTCTGCTTCTGCCCACCTGAAAGTTGTGCACCCTTCTCCCCGACGCGAGTCTTGTATCCCTCCGGCAATCTACTTATGAACTCATGTGCGTTCACCGCCTTTGAAGCTTCAATGATTTCGATCTCCGTCGCGTTCTCGTTTCCGTTTCCGTACCGAATGTTCTCGTATATCGTCGTGCTAAAGAGTGCGGGCTCCTGTTGCACCAATCCCATCCTAAGCCTTAGGCACCTCAAGTTTAGTGTTCTTATGTCAATCCCATCGATCAAGATTGTTCCGATAGTAGGGTCATAGAATCTCATGAGGAGGGAGATTAAGGTGCTCTTTCCAGACCCACTCTGGCCTACGACCGCCACACTTTTCCCGGCCGGTATCTTGATGTTCATTTCATTGAGTATGTCCACATCTGGTCTTGTGGGATACTTGAAACTCACGTTTCGTAACTCTATATCGCCTTTGATGACCCTTACATCTTGGGAAGTCGGATCATTTGAGTTGATGTTTGTTTTCCTTTTGAGGATGTTGAAAACTGAGCTCAGAGCTTGTGATCCCTTCAACAGTTCAGGGGTGAGGGTGAGGGTCTCCGCCACTGAAAACGCAGTCACCATGAGCATCATGAATGATTTCATGATGTCGCTGAAGTCGGAGTACCTTTTCTTGATCAAGGTAGAGGCGTGGTATAGTGTGCATGCGTAGGATAAGAAGGCCAAGAGTTGGGAGGCGCCGTAGCAAATGCCAGATATGTGACCCCGCCTAAAAGCCTGCTTCTTTGGCAGGCCTGATTTGTCATAAAACTCTGTTGAGATTCGCTTTTCGGCACCAAAGGATGCGACTGTTCGTATGTTTGTGATTGCCTCTTGTGCTAGGGTCGTCGCTCCTATGTAGGAAACACTGTAGTTACCTCCAAACCCTCTCAAGAATAGATTCTGTTCATTTGAGGATATATAGGGTTTATGAATCTACAAAATTTGTATATGAATGGTGATAAAAAGATGAAGAGGAGCTAGAGTTTATACCTCGGCTAAAGAAGCTGCAATAAGTAGGGGAAACATGATAATAATGACAAGTGCAACCCTCCAACATATCCAAAAGGAAATTAAAAAGGCAGCCACAGTCAATGTCAAGTTTTGCACAATGGGTGGACACCGATCTGCCAAAGAGCTCCTGACCAACGTCGCATCAACTGCTAGTTTTGTCGTTAGAGATCCGACGCTATTCTCATCTATGTCAAACCAACCGATCTCGTTGGACAACATGGCTACAAAATGTAGAAGTTTAGGTACATTAGTATGGATGTTGTAACTCAATCATAAGCTTGCGAAATCTGTTTAAGCTAGAATTGTAAGACCTGAAAACATAAGCAGTCGAACCCGAGAAGTGATTCTCTCTCCCATCAAAGTAGAGTAATAATGTTGTAGTAGATATATGGGAGTAGTAGCAAAGCCTAGAGCAAGAAACGACAACGCTACTATTCGAACATCGTGTTTGATACGAGAATCATCACGGGTGTAAAACACATTCAAGATGTAGGTGATCCCGAGAGCAAAAGCCGGTGCTTCTAGCCCAGCTAGAAATGCTCCTACGCTGCTCAATAAAGCATAGGGCCACTCAGCTACATTCAGCTTAACCAATTCCTTGAAAGAAGGACAATTTTCTTGTTTGCTTGCCACTTTTTTGGTTTCCGGTTGCTCTTTAGATGAAGTAGAAATTTGGAGCTCAAATGTGTTATAGTTTTGACTGGAAGAGTTTGAGAATCTTGCAGCTTCCAAGTCACTTAATTCTTCATTTGGAACCTTCTTGTTTTTATCCGCCATTTGTAGTCCAACCAAATTTGCGTACTCTTCTCCTCTTGTCATGAGCTCCAAGTGAGATCCCGTCTCAACAACGCGGCCATTGTTGAGAACGACAATCTTATCAGCTCCATAGATGGTGGACAACCTGTGTGCAACAACAATGGTTGTCCTATTTGACTTAATCTTATCAAGCGCCTTCTGAACTGTCTTCTCCGACTCTGAATCCAGCGCACTCGTGGCCTCATCAAGAAGTAGGATCTTTGGGTTCCGCAAGATTGCTCTCGCAATGGCTATCCTTTGCTTTTGTCCCCCGGAAAGTTGCACTCCACCTTCTCCCACCTGAAAGTGGCAACAAAATAGTTTAATGAGGTATTAGGTATAGCATATCTACATTTGTATATAATGCACATTCAACGTCTTATAGCCAAGAGTTAGATATATTGTGCCCTCTAGGATTTGAACCTGAGTGTTGTATCCATCTGGCAATATGTTGATATAAGAATGTGCATTTGCTGCCTTGGAGGCTTCAATAACCTGCTCCATATCCGCACCTTCTTCTCCATATAAGATGTTCTGAGCTATACTCGTGGCAAACAAGACGGGTTCTTGGTTTACTAATCCCATTTGTTTTCTTAGCCATTTGAGCTGGAGATTTTGCAAATCATGCCCATCTAATAGTACTTTTCCTGTTAATGTAATTTTAATGGATACATAAAACATTAATATCAGCTACATCTGATTGGAGTGTGTAACCGTATACATATACCTCTCAAATTAAACGGGTCATTGGAAGCGGATTTGGATCGAGTCGTTCGGGTTTAAAATTTATTTAGGGTTGTGTTAAGATTGGATTGGATTCAGATGTTTAGACCTGGCAAAAAGTGACATGAATCCGAAATTGGATCCGAACCAATCCGAAATTGGACCTGAAAAATAACGGATGAACAATATAAACATGACCCAAGACCCAATCTGAATTTGATTTGATCCGATCCGAAATGACCCGAATCAAATGTTATCCGACATCATCCGATCCGAAATAAATTGAATAAAATTTGACAGGTAGCATTTGATTCGAAATCATCCAGATTAAATCTCAAGATCAGATATACTCTCAGAAATAAAAACAACACTTAACAAGTAATAATACAAGATATTAGAGTAGTGCATACAAACAATATATAACAAGGACCGGGCACGTACATCTAAACCTTTTTATAACAAGCAACTTGTATTTCAAAAGTTTCACCTATTAAATGCAACATGGTCGAATAATAATTATTTATACAATAATAATTTCATTGTATCTTACAAATCCTACAGTTTTCTTACACCATTTATCATGAGTTACATATCATATCACATGATTAAATAAAATATGATGCTCTAATGATTAAAGTAAACAACAATAGACTAATAGTTACATACTTTCACAGTTTAATAAATGTTATATATCATATTATTTGAATATAAAATACTCGATGAAAGATTTAACAATATCATCCAATTTTTTTTATTTGAGCAAAACATATCATCCATTTCCTTCGACCCAAAAAAAAAAAAACATATCATCCATTTAGTAATCACATATATATGAATAAATTTATTTATCGATCTATCTAAGAATACATTATATTAACAAATGACATGAGATATATAATGAATTGGTATTATATCGAATGTAAACCTACATATAGGAGTTTTCTTAAAATGTTCATCCTTTTATATGTGTACTTAGTGTTCAATTGTATCACCCATATTACACTCCTATTTAAGTATGCATATATTAGACTTTTCTTTGGGTGAAGTATGCTTAAGTTTGACTAATTGTTATTCCATCAATTTATTGATATGTGTTTTTATTTATTTAAAGTGTTTATTTGTTTTCAAAATTATAATAAAATATATAAATTTAAAGTCCCATAATAAGAGTCATGTTTATTATCCAAACTCGAATAAACCGAATCCAAAATAACTTGAAGTGTTATAATCCGAAGAAAACTTGAATTCAAATAGTGCCCGAATCCGAATTGATCCAATCCAAAATGATCTAATTCCAAGCAATCTAAAGAGGACCCGAACCGAATTACACCCGAAACCGAACATGATATATAACATTTTTAAAATGGTGTAAGTCTATAAATATTAGTTTAATTATATATTTTTGTTTAGTTAATCGTATAGAATGATCTATAACATTTGTTAACGGGTGTAATAAATCTAGGACATGCTTAATATAATAAGAGGATTATTGTTTATTTCACCTTTAAGGCAAGTTGCTTTTGATAGGTGAAACTTTTGAAACACAAATTGGTTGTTATTGAAAGTTTAGACGTACGTGTTTGGTCTTTGTTATAGATGGTTTGTTTGCACTACTCTAATATCTTGCATTATTACTTGTTGATTGTTGTTTTTATATTTGAGAGCATATTTAATCTTGAGATTTAATTCGGATGATTTTCGGTCATATTTAGTTCAGGTTATTTCAGATCGGATGATTTCAGATCATATTTAATTCGGGGCATTTTGGATCGGTTCATTTTCGGATCGGATTGGATTCAGATCAGATCTTGGGTCATGTTCAGATTGTTCATCTGTCAGATTTCAGGTCCACTTTCGGATTCGGTTTGAATCGTATTTAGGATTCAGTTTAGTTTTGCCGGATCTACTTAATAGAGAGCAAAAGAGCAGGCATAACAAACAAACATATATGGAAAAGTTACCTGAGGTGGGTTGGTAGAAACGTTGAAGCAAAGAGATGATGGTGCTTTTTCCAGACCCACTAGGACCAACAAAAGCAAATGTGTTGCCATCATCAATTGAGAAACTTAGATCCTCAAACACCATGTTCGACCGAGAGGGGTAAGCAAAATGAACTTGCAAAAACTCGATTCTCCCAACTACGTTCAACAATACCATTCCTTGATCCAATGTCCTTGCTGATCTAGCCTTGGAATTTATCATGGATAATAGTTTTGTGGCAGCAGCTTGGCCTTTGGAAATGGATGCAAGGTTCGGGATGGCCTGACCAAGGGCACTGCGCAAACATGGGAGGAACTGGCTCCATGAGCGTGCAAATTAAATACTAATATTCAAAACTTATCGATCACTAACATTGTTGTTAGTTAGTTAGGACTTACAATCCACTATAGACTACATTCATAATTGTGGTAAAGGCTTTTCCGCCGTTGGTGTTGTTATGCATAACAAGTATGCTAGCATACCAGATGAGAAGTGCCCAGGCACAAAACATGAGTCCATAGGTGCACCCGATACCGATGCCTTTGGTAAAGCCAACCCTCTTCCTCAATGTGAGCGCCTTTTCCAATGATTTCGCGTATTCTTCGATTGCTTTATCCTCTCTTGCGCTAGACTGAACTGTGCGGATTTGCGAAATGGACTGATGTCCCAACACAAACACGAATATGTGTGAGTGATAGAAATGTCTAGTCATAAGACGTTGATAGATTACTCCTCCGATTGTCAACTGTTTTTAAGATGGAACGAACCTCTTCTGCTACATTGGCTGCTTCGGCGTAGGCAGTTTCACTCTTCTTAGATAGGCTAGACATCGCTATAGCAAAAGCTCCTCCAGAAGCAGCAATTAATGGAGCAACAACCAAGGTGACAAGGGTAAGCTGCCAAAGTGATACAAACCCAATCCTGAATCCTACTAGGAATTGAGAAAGGTAGCGGATGCTATGTCCCACCTTCATAATAAGCAAGTAATATGAATCAATAACGTACATTAGTTAGATTAAAAACTATGATGCGGCACAACCGAAAAACCATGCAAACAATACGAAACCCACGAGGGAGTATCGTCGTCTGAAAGAGATATGAAGAATAAAGTTTATTTATTTGATTTATATCTTTCAAAATTTGTAACTTTATAAACTAGAGTTTATCTCTCTTCTCTGAATTTCTTTGCGGTTCTTTCCCGGGACATTTTTTTTTAGAACCGTAGGCCTTGGCCTTCAATAACCCTTGTTTGTCTTGGTCAGAAATTAATCAAAAAAATTACTTTGCCCTAGTTTCCCTTGTTCTGTCTACCGCCTCCCTCTCTTGAGTTAGTCAAGTCGGAGTTGCTCACCACCTTGACCATTAAGGCTGCGTATGAGCCCACATCGGGTCCGTATCAACTGGTGCTTTCACCTCGAATCACTATACCATCGTCAGCGAAAGACACCACCGACCCACCAACCGCCGCCATGGCGGAACTCCGCTATATGTTGCTACAATTGACCGATGACAACCCAAATATCTAACGTGATCTCGAAGTCCAATGAATTTACTCCGACACGGTGTACGATTTGTTGAACGGCCGACAACCACATTCCATGGCCGCCACACCCTTCACGGTGGCACCTCTGTCAGCCGCTCCTCTCCCGAGTCCAGCGTTGTTGATCGTCGGTCATTTCTATGTTGCCCCCTGCTTTATCCTAAATTATCGGTCGCTCCACTGTTGGCACCCTTCAACACGGGATGGCCTCCGCCCCTAAGCCCTAATACGGGGCCACTGCCATTCGTTGAGTGGTCGCCGTCATCGTCCCGTGATGCAACGCCGTCGGATGGCGAACTCCATCCAACACAAGTTTTCGCCAGCCAACGACCGTAGGAATTCGCCGCCTGCAATTCTACATAGAGCAACGACCGCCGCCTGCTCACCGCCAGGAGCGGCGACCGTCGCCTGCCCGCTGCATGCCTACCGCTATGGATAGCGACCGCCGCTTGCCCGCGCCATGTGTAGTGCCTGCTGCCTGCCCTGTGCTAGGGGTAGTGCTCAACTCCCGCCCGCCGCCTGCCTGGTGCAAGGGACAGCGGCCGTCGCCCGCCCGCCGCCAGGTGTAACGCTCACTATCGCCCCCGCCTCCCGCCTCCTCATGTGGATAATCACTTGGTTCTTTTCTTGCCGCCTTGGTACAAGACCATTCCAAAGATCCGAGTCAACGTGCCTCGTTTTAACGGTACTGACCCGAACTAGTGGATTTTTAAGGTACAGTCATACTTTGATTATTTTTATATCACGGATCATGATCGTCTCAAGTTGGTGGGTATGTTGTTTGATCACCCCGCCTCGGACTGGTTTCGTTATCGATGACGAAAAAATATATTATGGAGAAACTTGGCAGGCATTCCTTCTGTCGGTGCAACAACGTTTTGATCCGACATATTATGAGGATTATATCGGCCTCTTGGCCAATTTGAAGCAAAAGACGATAGTGTTTGAGTATCAAATGAAATTTGAAGCCTTGTTGAATAAAGTTACTGGCTTATCTGTAAATACTTTGATCTCTCTTTTCAAAGCAGGTTTGAACCAACCAGTGCGACGTGATTTGAATTTGGGCAATCTGGGAACATTATCTCAAGCGTTTGCTCTGGCATGAGTTGGTAGCTTTGTTCGCCAAGACGATGGCACCTTGGTCGGGGAATTGTTCGCAATTGAACACCGGTGAGCGCTTGATAGGGGTCACAACCACAACTACCGCCAACGACTTCAGCTTTAGGGTCATCTGCGACCTTACCACCATCACCCAAACTCAGCGGTAATTACGCCTCTCTACCAACTAAACGTCTTTCTATTATTGAACGAGAAGAATTTACCAAGAAAGGTTTATGTTGGAATTGTGACGAGAGGTACACCCGGACCATCGCTGCAAACCCCGCTTTTTGGCGTTACTCAGTTGTGGTGAAAGTGAAGATGATGAATGTGAAGACGTCGCTGATGAGTTAGCAGTCACATGTGATATCTCTAGTATTCATTCTATGGAGGTCTCCCAAATCCTTGCTAGCTTGGGACTTTTGAGGGCAATTAATAGGGTACGGGTTCAGGTTCTTATAGATGGCGGGAGCAATATAACTTTATTCCTCCTGACATCGCAGAGAAATTATAGCTGGCCTTATCTGGGATAATGTCGTTTCATGTCTTTGTGAGGAATGGAGCTTACTTATTATGCACACCTCAATGTCCGGACACAACTGTGGATTTTTAGGGTCATTCCTTTTATATTGATTCTATGGCTTAGCAGTTCATGGCCCGCAGATTGTCTATGGTGTTCAGTGGTTACAGACTTTGGGTATTGTTGCTCATGACTATGCTCAGTTGACTATGCAATTTTGTTGGCAGGATAAGATTGTGTTTCTAGGAGGGGATCGTCAGTATCCAAAGCCTAGCACTATTCATGAATTGCATTCCTTATGTGCGTTTGAGGGGATTGTTGAATGTTTCGAGATCCTCCACCCAACGACGAAAACTTCGTCAGCATCAGCCTCTGAGCAGGCCTTGTTCCCATCTAATACTGAGCGTGCAGTTCGTGAGGCATTTCAGCATCATGTCGTAGTGTTTCAGGTCCCCACTAGTCTTCCTCCTCAATGAGCTTGGGACCACCGTATTCACTTGCAACCGGGATCAAAATTGGTAAATCTTTTTTTGATCAAAGACAGGGCAAAGCCTTAGGGGAGGTCGAGGCTAGCCCGTCAATAGGCGGGGGGGGGGGGGGGGGGGGTAGCCCGACCTCCATCAAAACCGGTAAATGTTCGCCCCTACCACTATCCTTTCTTTCAAAAGTCCAAAATTGAGCAATAGGTTAAGGCAATGTTGTCCTTTCTCTTCTCCTACGCTTCTAGTCAAGAAGAAAGATGGTAGCTTCTGCTTCTACATTGCTTACAAAGCTCTGAATACTGAACCGTTGGTGATAAGCTCCCTATTCCGACGGTGGAAGAATTATTTGATGAGCTGGGCATGCTGTTATTTTCAAAAACTTGATCTTCGTTTAGGTTACCATTTGATTAGGATGCATGCTTCGGATATCTATAAGAATGCTCTTCGAACACATGATGGTCACTTTGAGTTTTTGGTGATGTCATTCGGACTGATGAATGCACCATCTACATTTCAGGCTGCTATGAACCACTAACTTGCTCGCTATTTGAGTGACTTCGTTGTTGTTTTCTTCGATGATGTCCTGATATACAATCCTTATGTTGAAGCACATGCGTTGCACATTGACCTCGTCTTACAAGTTCTTCTTGATAATCACTTCTTTTGTGAAAAGTTCTAAGTGTTTATTTGGAACCATTAGGGTGGAGTACTTGGGGCACATTATGACAGTAGAGCAATCGTTAGCGGATCTTGCTAAATAGTCAGCTACGGCCGATTGGCCTACACCCAAATTAGTCAAGCAGCTACGTACATGGTTTCTTGGGCCTTATAGGATATTACAGGAAGTTCATCCACCATTATGCTTTACTGGAAGCACCCTTGACTGACCTTTTGCAAAAGGTTAACTTTGTTAGGTCGGAAGCAGCAAAAACTTGGCGTTCCCACGCCTAAAGGAGGCGATGATGCAACCCCCTGTTCTCCAGCTGCCTAATTCCTCTAAAGCATTCATGATTGAGACGGATGCCTCGGATGAAGGCGTGGGCGTTGTGCGATTACAAGATGATCGCCCTCGTCCGCTGCCATGGATCTTCTGCCTATCACCGAGAGTTATTTGACATTGTCTTTGCTATTCAAAAGTAGCGTCAATATCTGCTTGGATGTGAGTTCTTGATTCGTCGCGATCAGAAGACCCTCAAGGAACTCCTCACTTAGGTAGTTCAGACACTTAACCATTAGTTTTTTTTTTATGTGGAAGCTTCTGGGATACAAATTCCGCATTGAATTAATATAAATCTGAGGCTAGCAATAGAGTGGCCGACACCCTTTCTCGGTGCATGATAGATGATGAGGCAACCTTACAGTAGTTTCTCTCCTTGTCGATAACGTTGCCAGTGTTGCTCCTCCGGTTACGCCAGGAGAACTCCACCCTTGACGACTTGAAGGCTCGGCACGCCGCCACAATTGCGGGTACTTTGGCAGCCCCCTTCAAGGTGCATGACGACATTCGGTATGATGGGCATCGCTTGGTCATGGGTTCTGCTTCCCCGATTAAGGAGGAAATTTTGACGGAGTTTCATTCGGCTCCTAGTGTAGGTCACCGTGGGGTCCACAAGACTTTTCGCCGCGTTGCCAACATTTTCTTTTGGAAAGGCATGTGAGCTGGTGTGAAGCGATACATTGATTCGTGTCTCATGTGTCAGACCACGAAGTACAACACGAGGAAGCATGTAGGCGTCCTTAAGCCCTTGCCAATTCCGCTGCAGGATTGGGATGAAGTTTCTATGGATCTTATCACTGGTCTACAACCATCTCGTGATCATACCACGATTTTTGTGGTCGTGGACCGGCTCTCTATGTATTCGTATTTGGGCGACATTGGATTTTCTTTGATGCACCTAAAGTTTTCGCTGTGTTTTTTGATATTGTGGTGAAGTTACACAACATTCCGGCTACTATTCTGTCTTATCGAGACCCTATATTTCGTAGTGCCTTTTGGACGGAGTTGCATCGTCTTGCCGAAATTAATCTCCGTCATAGTACTGCATATCATCCCCAGACAGATGGACAGACAGAGTTCAAGAACAAAGGTTTGGAACAATACTTATGCACTTTTACCCAAGGCCGACCCCAACGTTAGATTGACTTTCTACCATGGGCTGAGTTTGCATTAAATTCTATGTTCCATGAGGGCTTGGGCATGTCACCATTCAAGGCCTTGTATGGCCGGGAAGTGCCTCCAATTGCTCGAGCCACCCTTCCTACCAGCCCACCCTCCATGGCTAGAGAGGCAATTCGGGACCGTGAACAGGTTCATGAGTTGATTCGGTCTAACTTGCTTAAAATGCAACAACACATGTCATCTTAGGCTAATAATCATCGGCGAGACGTTGAGTTTCAGGTTGGTGATTTGGTGCTCTTGAAAATCCAACCTTACAGACAACATTCTGTGGCTCGACCTCTATTTGTCAAGCTCGCTCACCGCTTTTATGGGCCGTTTAAGATCCTTGAGTGCATCGGACCCATCGCCTATAGACTGGCCGGAGTTACCGACCACCGCTCGCATTCATAAGTTTTCATGTCTCCTTGCTCAAGCCATTTCTCACCGATGACTCACCTATTACTCCAGCTTCCTTAACGGTCGATTTCTTGTATGACAGACTGATTTCACGACCCATGCAGGCCACTACCGCGCATGAGGTGCTGGCTGACGGACAACCTCGTTCCGAATGGTTGATTGAATGGGGCGACAGTGAGCCTGCTTCTTCGACGTGGGAGCTAGTGGGGACACGTTGCAACAGCCCTTCCTTGATTTATGGCTTGAGGACAAGCCGAATCTCATTGGGGGACAGAATGATACGGCACAACCGAGCAGCCAGACCGATTTCTTGTATGACAGACTGATTTCATGACCGGTGCAGGCCACTGCCGCGCATGAGGTGCTGCTTGACAGATAACTGTCTTCTGAGTGGTTGGTTGAATGGGACGACGGTAAGCCTGCTTCTTCGATGTGGGAGCCAGTGAGGACACGTTGCAGTAGTTCTTCCCTGATTTACGACTTGAGGATAAGCCGAATATCATTGGGGGAGAGAATGATACGGCACAACCGAGCAACCAAGCGAACAATACAAGACCCATGAGGGAGCGTCATCGTCCAGGACGATGTGAAGAATAAAATTTGTTTATTTAATTTATTTCTTGTAAAAATTGTAATTTTTAAACTAGAGTTTATTTTTGTTCTCAGGTTTTCTTTGCGGTTCTTTCCTGGGATACCTTTTTTTGAATCGTAGGGCTTAGTTTTAAATACCTCTTGTTTGTCTTGGTCGGAAATTAATCAAGAAAATTGTCCTAGTTTCCCATGTTCTCTCTACCTCTACCGCCTCCCACTCTTGAGTTGGTCCACGTCGGGCTCGCTCACAATCTTGACCATTAAGGGTTCGGTACGAGCCCACGTCGGGTCCGCATCAAACTAATTTTAATTTTGCACGTGGTCATTAATGTATATATGCATCATCGCATATATATTTAGCAATGCAAATTAATGGCTCAAATCATATGTAGCCCCCTGTACTTTCACAAAATTTTCACTTAGACACCCCACCTTTGAGTTGGTCCTATTAAACACTCGAACTTATGATTTTGTACCATGCAGGCCACTACCGCACATGAGGTGCTTGTATTTAACGTCCCTGGCTCAAATCTCCATATCAGCATTGGGCTTATTTTTGAAGCCTTCAACTAGCAAATCCTTACCATTTATACTTTTCCACTTAAAAGTTAAAACAACCCACTAATTCTTATGTCTTCCCAACTTTTGTTATTAATTGTATAATTTAATTTAGTACTTTTGTTGCATATTTTTGCTAATGACAAAAAAAATACTTATAATGTATTGCTTATATTAGATAATAAACTTAAATTTCCCATCGAAATGACTTTTGTCTAAAAATTTTTAATTGGTCCCATATATATATATATATGTAAAAAATTATTAACTTAACATATCATAATATATTTGAATTACTTTACATGCTTTTGAGTACATTATTATATAACCAATTATATTATTTACTATTTATTAACTACAACATGTATGAGCTTTTTGTTCTTTTATTTTGTGTAGTCTTATATTTATGACATATAAGTAAATGTTGTTGGCTTGTGTTAGCCACTCAATCTTGACAAACGAGTTATACTTTTAAAGATTTTTTGCCTTCTCATGGGACAGATCCTAGATCCGCCATTGGGTACAAAATCATAAGTTCAAGTATTCAATAGGGCCAACTTAAAGATGAAGTGTCTAAGTGACAATTTTGTGAAAGTACAGAGGGACTGCATATGATTTTGCCCGCAAATTAATTACTTTTTCCCCTATGGCATCTTGAACGAGTGTAGCATCACTTGAAAGGTGGAAGATGACATTGTCCTTCTCGGCGTCGGTGTCGAAAAACTCCATATCCTTGTCGAGCACGGCCTCCAGATACTCCAATCGCAGACGTGCTGTTTGTCTTTCGCCAGTGTGCATCCAAAATGCCACAATGCTGTTTGTCTTTCGCCAGTGTGCATCCAAAATGCCACACCTATACAAAATGCACACATTACGTTACGTACATACGTACATACATGTTCACTAGCTAGCTCAATGCAAGCTTTAGCTCATACGATACAAATGCCAAGTAAAGAAGTGGAATTAATTAGACATACCCATCCAGGCTGATACGAACACGGCTAACCCCAGATAGACAAGGTACAAGGAATACTGTGCACAACATAGCATGAAGAAAAAATTGAATATATTAAATAACGTACGTACGTACAATAAGTTATATACATCATTTAGACAAGAATGTATCAAATGTACGTACGTACCATGGATACACGTTGAGGCAAAGAATGGGGATCTGAAGACAAGCGTCCAAGAGAGTCAATGAGATCGCCGAAGAGGATGAAGAAGACGGAAATCGAAGCTCCATGACCGGCGGCTCCGATGCTCCCCAAGATCATTAACAAGTAGTCCACTCCATCAGCACCACTGAACAAGCTCATCAACGAATTTGAATTCATGCTCGGATATTATCTATCTTTTGGGGATTGAAGCTATATATGATCGAATGATCGACCCAACAGCAATGTAGTGTATATTTTATATGTATAGAGATAGCTTGGAATAAAAGAATTGTTATAATGATACGTTGTAGACCAATCTACAGCGTTGGATCTATATAAAGAACGAATTGACCAAATTTAATCTTGTGATTATAAGCGAAAAGAAAATTCACAAAATTCCGAAATTCTAGAAAATAAAATTACGCTATTTATATGCATAGTTATAAAATATTATATGCATGATTTTAACACGTTATATGCATAGTTATAAATGTTATATGCAGGATGTTTTATTGGTTATATACATGAATATACAAATCCTAAAATTATAGGAAGTAAAATTACATTATTTATATGCATGCTTATAAGGTATAACACATTATATGCATGATTATAATGGTTATATGCTTGTAATTTTATTGGTTGTATACATGAATACACAATCAGTAAAATATCATGCATATGACATAATAAAATAATAAATATATGTATGTGATTTTCAGTTTCTTATAATTAAGGGATTTTCTAAATACTCTTTCTTTAAGATTTTAAGAGTAAATCTAGTCCATTTATTATGTTTATATCTAATGATCCATAATAATCACAGTGTATCACTATGAAGTAGTTTATCAATAAAACCTAAATCACTCTCTATATATAGATTTAGAAAGATTTATATTATGTCATATCCCTAATTATATTGTATCATATGCATAATTATAACATGTTATATGCATTATTATAACATGTCATGTGCATGATATTTTACTGATTGTTTATCCATGTAAACGACCAATAAAACATCATGCATATAATTTTTATTAAAATATGTAATTTTACTATTAGTCTGACCCCAAATCTAACTCAAAACTAATTATATATAGATGTATTAGTTCAATATAAATCGATGTTAGCAATTATCCAATATAAAATCAATTAATAACCTAAAGTTACCCGGATCATTATAAAAAAAAAATTCCCGACTCAAAAGCACTCGACCCAAAATAATATGTAACCTTGAATTCAATCGCCAAATTTACATGAAACTATTTCATATAGTCATATGTAATATACCTGTAGACAAATACAATATCATAAAATAAAATAACATAGATACATTAAATATATAGATATACTTAAATAAATAGTTTATTTTTCAAATTCATAATAATGATTATTTTTTATAATTATATTTTGAAAAATAAGTTTAATTACACTAAATACTTAGTGTTAAATTTAATTAGACTAGGACAAAAAATATCATTCAAAATATGCTCAAAATTGAAATCCAAATCAACACAAAACCTAAATGACTCGATCAAAATTGAGCCAAAACCCCATCTTTACCCGATTAAAGGAAACTCGACACCAAATTGTCCAACCCGATTGTCAAAGTATTTATATTTGACTAAAATCCGGATTATCCCGAATCCTTAAACAACCAGACCCAAACTCGTACCAACCCACTTGATTAACAACCCTAGCTACTCCAATGGCCTTGTTGAAAAAAATCTATATTTCGTATATTTAGCCCCCTCACTAAAATTCATGAATCCGTCACTACATATAACCTTTATGTTTTTTTGAAACGGTCAGAATTAGGATCTCGTCTTTGGACGGAAATCGTAGGGCATCTTTTTGTTTGGTAGCAAAGAGCTTGTGATGGTTCCATATGGTTTCTCATGAGAGATTGTGGCTCAGAATTACTACTATATTAGTCACAGAGTTACACTTCCTACTCCCATGATAAATACGGAATGACTCGAAACCTCGAAGGGATACGAGAGAATGTCTCATGTAATCCTTTCTATTTCCTATAAGCAACAAATCTATTGGATCGTATTTGCTAGTAATCAATCAAAGACGTCGTGTAGGGACAGTGTCCTTGGGCAGTAGAATACAAATAAAACTTAACTTGCAAAGAATTTAAACTACTAGGGACGAATCAGTTTACAGAGGAATCCCACTTCGACCAACTAGTCTCAGTCGGTAAACTTCTACCTCCGTGGAGGATTTCAAAATGACTTTTTTACTTATAATATAGAGAGTCTCTACAACTATTACATGGGCAAAGTACAAACTTCTCTAAACTACAAGAGTCCCTCCTTATAACCTACTATTGCACTATCTTTTAGTTCTAACTTCACATAGGCTAACTCAATAATACTAAGTGTCTAAGTATAAAGAACGTCAAACCTCACGAGTTCCTGGTCCTTAGGGAACTCCACACTGAGTTGAAATAGTTGATGCTCTTGGTGGACTTCTTCTCGATCAAGATCAATCTCACTCACTTTGTGCTTTTGTGTTCTTGGTGTTCCTGATGTGCTGGGAGAGAATGAGTAGAAGAAGTCACATCACCCATAATACTCAAGGGTGTACGTATTTATAGGCATGGTGAAATGTCGCTCTTCCTTGAACAATTTTACCCTTTTGGCGTCCTCAAAGTTGTCCTCAGTAGGTTAACGCTTTCTCCTACGTTGTACAGCTACGAAACTTCTCCTCATCCAATAGTCAGTTCTTCCTTTTTCTTGGAAGCTTCCACGTGTTCCTTGGGATGAGTTTGCACAAGCGACGTCATGGCTTCATTCGTTTTGCCTCTAACTTCTTAAGCTTCTGAGGACGGCTACCGTAGGCGTTTGTCTTCTTGTGTTTGGCAGCCTTGACTTTATTTAAACATTTGAACTTGAGAGTTTGAGCGCTAGTTTCCATCTCGTAGGGACGGCTTCTCTACTTCGCAGGAAACACATTCTTGTTCATTTGTATGTTGGAATTCTGGGCGTCCCTAAGATCTTGGGACTACGTACACTTCTTGTCTTTTTCTCATGATGAGCGTCTCTGGAAGTGTTCTTGGGACTAACACTTTGATAAACATTGGTTCATATTGGGTTTGTCATTATCAAAACTGGAGATGGATATCGTTGATCTAGTGTTAGTAACTGAGCGTCCTTAACACTGTCCCAACTAAATTTGTCATGCATGTGACACCTTTGATAACTATGACGTTATCCCCTTCTACCTCAAGCCTTCTTATATCCATCTGTTAGGCCTTCGTCATTCCATCCTATAATGTGATCGTTTCCGCCAATAAAACCGACATGTTTCCATATGTTCTGATTGATCCATCAATATAGTTTCCATTCTTGTCCCTTATAACCGATCCTCCCCGATGCATTACCATTCGTAAACTTGGATCCAAAAAAATTTAATTTAAAATAACTCTGATACTCCCGATGCATATATAATCATACATATAACGTATTAAAATCATGCATATAATATGTGATTACCATGCATATAAATAACGTAATTTTACTTTCTATAATTTCGAGATTTTGTGTATTCATGCATAGCTAATAAATCATCATGTATATTGGTAACGTAATTTCAGTTCCATATAATTACGAAATTATCCTAATTTTTTTTCTCTCCAATATTTTAAGATGAAATCTCGTCTCTCTATTATATTTAGAATTAGCGCTCCATATTTACCCAATATATATAACTATAATAGTTATTTTATTAGAACCAATACAATATA
This sequence comes from Polygonum maritimum, assembly GCA_963924305.1. Taxonomy (NCBI): domain Eukaryota; kingdom Viridiplantae; phylum Streptophyta; class Magnoliopsida; order Caryophyllales; family Polygonaceae; genus Polygonum; species Polygonum maritimum. Next base: position 4,588,846 of record OZ002734.1, read on the forward strand.
CATAAAGATAGAGGAATTTAATAGTCTTGTCATAAGGGTGGGCTAGTGTGAGTGTGACCATGGAGAGGATCAATAATGAGGAACCCCACACATTAACTGATGAGAATTAGATTTAGGCGTAACCCCTACCTACATAGTGCTTGGATAGGAAATATCAATATGTTTAACTAAAAAGGCATGCTTCAGCAGCACGTTAATTTAATGGTTCTGTAACAGCGAGGCGTGGTAGTTGAGTGACGCACGTGGCGATGATATCGTTCTTAATGCTTATTTTTTTATTTTTTAAAATTAATTACGAGTGTTAAATCATTTAATTTTTAATCCTATATTACGAATGTCTTTTATATTACTCAAACTCATTGTATATTACGGAGTAATTAATATTAGTAAAAAAGTATTAAAGTCATTACTATTTAAAATAAGTATTAAATCCACTAGTTAAAATTTAAATGAACTAGTAAAGAACAAAAAACTAACTTAAATTAATAATGTTAGGAGTGGTATTTTTATTTTTCAAAGATTGAGTTTTTATATTAAAAAGGGTGTGGTACTTTTGTTAAGAAGGGGGGCTAATTTGTGAAATAAGGAAACAAATTAATAAAAAAAATAATTAAGAAAGATAGGGTGAAAAAGACTAACAAAAAATAAAGAAATCGACCAGACTTGAACACTAGCTAGACCTCTCTAGTAAAACTAGCCGTACCCGTCGTGTCATGCATGACTTGTATTATTAAATTTATTTTTGGATATATAATAAATAGAATATTACTATGAAAAGTATAATAAAAGTTTTTACATAATTTAGTTTCATCGAATATTAGAAGTTTTTAACTGTTATCTGATTGATTGAGAATATGTTATTATGCAAATCAAGTAATTATATTTTATAGTCAATAAAATACTTTATTGTGCAATTTGTATTTACTTATATTTTAGTATACAAAGCACCAACTTGATACACCCAAATTAGACATGTAGTTATGTTAATTATAATATTTAATGAATAATATTTTGCCTCTATATGTATGAATATACCAAAAAAACATCTTATTAAAATATAATATATTTTAAAGATCATGATATCCTGCATGTAAAAAACAATTGCTTTAGAAAATATTAGGAAATTAATTGAAATTGTTAAAAACAGTTTATAAAAAATATAAGGTGGGGTGAGAATACATTTTTTATATAAACTTTAAATTTTATAAATTCTAAAATTAATTAAATAAATTTTAGTTATATGAATTCCAATTTTTTTATTCAATATCTTTTTTAGAAAAAAAATCAACGTATTAGCCTATAAGTTTGGTTATTGACAAAATCTTTTCCATGCAATTCAGTGTATTTAAAATTAAATTTTATCTTATGATTATTTTATTAATTATTATATCAATATCTTCACTATATATAATATAAAATAAAATTGACATACAAACTAGATATCCAAGTGGTTAATATTGAAAATCTATATTTTATAGTTAGTGTTAAATCTATTTTGTCTAGAAAAAATAATATTCTCATATGCTAAAATTTTCATTAAGTATTTTCACTTATTAGTATCCTATTAAATATTTTCCAAATCTTTCCACTTATTAAAATATAATTTTAAATTTTTTATTGTGATTTATTGTTAGATAAAAATGTATGATTTGTACCAAATCTATAATCCCCCAATAAAAATTTTATTTAAAAGTTGCCGATCAAACGGTTGATCAATAGTCAAACATTGTTAGATAAAAATATTTACCAAAGTTAATATTTTTTATTCTAATCTTTAATGTCAAAAGGGAAAACCATTGTTTTTACGTTACCCAAAATTTTACAAAATTGGCGGTTAAGGATTTATTTTTGATGGAAGGTAGTTAAGGATTTGATTAGCAATAATTAAGGATAATGTAGTAAGGTGAGGTTGAAAATGCCAAGAAATGCCAAAGAAAATGAATTTTGGAATGATGCAGTGAATATTGGGTATCTTTCATAGAAGAAAATTTAAGATAGAATTATTTAAGGAAAATAATTAAAGATTGATAGAATGACTTTAAAGATATAATTGAGGATTAGATAATTAAGGAAAATAAAAGATATAAAATTGTTATTATTTATTTGAGTTGAAAAAAAAATTAAAATCAAGCAGGGCCAGAATCAATCTGATGGCTCGAAAACGGTCGGCTTTTATAATATATATATTGATTGGTATTCAATCAACTAGTAGATTGTATGGTTCTTTTGTAACTAGTCTAGAGTGTTTTAGTTATATATTTTACAAAGCAAAAAAAAATTACAATCCGGACAAAGTGGGGGGACTGTCCCCCGCCTGGGCCCATCTATGTAGTTAGGGGAATACAACATTATTGCTTCATTTAATGATTTTGATAACAGTATCTATATGTATTTTTGTAAAGAAAAACAGTTGATAAAAATAGGCCGGCCAATTATCTATACACATAAAAATTTGAGTCAACTGGCTAATATCCCCCGTAAGATAGGTCATATTTCATTTAACCACCCTAAATATCACTATTTATTTTTAACTACCCATAAAATATGCTCCGTTTACAAAACGCCACCTACCGTTAGTTGCGCCGTTAAAAACGTGAGAAAATCACCCCTAAAATACTAGTTACCCCTTTATTTTACCGGAAAACGGGCTATCGTGGGTGACTCGTGTGCTAGCCCCATAATTCCCATCAATAAACACAAATCAAGAACCATAAATCGATTGCCCCAATCATAAACAAAAAATTCTTCCACAAAATTCTTCCACAAGTGCCCAATATGTCTATATTGCATTTCGAGTTTCAAATCTGAGCGAGCGAAGACTTGTTCCAATGCTGACTTCTAGCAGAATTTGAGCGAGCAACCCCTAGCCCCTTGTTCCACGAATCCAGCACCAATCCACCCCAATTTCTTCACAATACTCAACAAGCGATCTCGCAATACCCTTAATCGAAGCCCAGATTCAAAAGCCCCAACGTTTGCACACTTGAAATCCTCGATTTTGCACAAATTGTGGATGGTTGAGAGTGGTTTAGCGAGTATTTTTTATTTCAATTCAACAGAATTTAGCCGGTAAGATTGAGTGAAGGAAATGTTTAATATCAAAAGAATAAGGCATTTTGGTCATTCTCACGTTTTTAACGGGGCAACTATTGGTAGGTAGCGTTTTGTAAGCGGAGCATATTTTAAGGGTGGTTAAAAATAAATAGTGATATTTGGGGTGGTTAAGTGGAATATTACCTATCTTACGAGTGGTTTTAGGTGGTTGACTCTAAAAATTTTGCCCAATGCATACAAAAACTCACGCTTTATGAAGCGAGATGCTTCATGATGCGTTCAACCAATGGATACTCAAGCAATGAAAATGGAAGCAAAAGTTCACACATCACGATGCAAAGGTTCACGCATCACGATGCGTCACGCTTCACGAATTCACGAATTCACGATGAATCATGTCACGCTTCATGAAGTGTGACCCTTTTCAAACACAAATATATGTTTCTCTCGTGGATACCCTTTGATTTGATTTATTATAAGCTCGATTCTAACACTTGAGTAAAAAGTTATGAACGTTTGAAAGATTAGCATAAAGCAACTTGGAGGTGAGTCCGATTCACTTTTAACCTCGAACTTGACGACCCAAATCTTAAACCTAAACCGGACCGGAACCAAAACCGGCGGTTCAACTCAGTAAAGGTTTAGGTTAAGATTTGGCCAAAGGGTGAACCACCAAACTTGCCGGTTCAAGCCGGGACCGAAATCGGTGGCCATACTTTGATTATAGTTTGAAGAATTAGCTAAATTGGTCATACTTCAATTCTTGTTTGTGTTACCCTGAAACTGATGGTTTCAACCGATTTAGTTGGGGTTTTTTGTTTATTGAATATATATAGGTAAATTAATGTTTATTTAGGTTTTCTGATTTATTTTGTTAAATTTAAAATTTTGAGTTTCCTTTTATAATTTATCTAGTATTTAGGGTTTGATACATTAACTTTTTAAATTTGTTTTTTTATTGGGATTTAAAAATCTATATAGAATAACGCTTTTACAAAAATCGTTAGAACATATTTTGAAATTGGTCAATATCAAAATAAGATCGGATCCAAAAATAGGGAACGTAGAATCGCGTGTTCTAAAATCAGGTACATGTCTAACTAGAAACTTTACTTTAAGCCTTAAGTTATAACTTACATCAAGTATCCTACTCATTAACCCTAGTGTATCTTAAACCTACCTTGAATGATTAATATGTGAAAATGACTTGCTTTGGAGGTGTGTCGGCTAAACGAACCGACGATTTCAATTCAGAAACCGACTATTACAGTTTGGATTTAGGCCTAACCTAAACCCAAAATGACACACCCCCGGTTTCCCGTTTCCAATTTTAACCAGTTATGGGCCGGTTTTTATTTTACTTTTTACATGTCAGAATTGTAACACCCTGTCTTTTAATAGAAGGGAGGTAATTAAGTATATAGTAATATATTAAGATTATATATTACAATAAAACTAAAATTTACTAAAATAATCTTTTTAATAAGAGATGATGTCGTGCATTTTAGCACCATTCTAATCTATACTGTCTATAGTATAAAGCGGAGATAAAGTCTTCACAGAAAATTACAACATGTGTCATATCTTTAATAAAATAATCAACCGAGCCTTTGTCTGTATACAAAAACACTAATCATTATAGAAAGATAAATATATATGATTTAATAATTTTAAAGAACATATAGGAAGATATCTATAGAGAGATATAATTTTCATACAATCATTGCCACAATAGGAAGATATAATATGTATTAAAAGTTTCTATATCTACAAAGGAAGATCTATATCTTAGAAAGATAAAAACATAGTCTACATATACGATAGAGGAATTATTTGTGTACGACCTATACATGTACGTAGCTTAGTTGTGTATGAATTATTTTGTTTATTTTTTTTCAACGTATGCACAAAAGTATGTGAAAACCATGTACAAATTTGATTTACAATACATTTTTCCTATTTTATCTATACTACTATAGTATAAAGCGGAGTCAATGTTTTCAAAAACATTTGCGCCACGTGTCATTTCTATAATAAAATAATCAGTTGGACTCTTCTCTATATAAATTAGGTAGTTAGAATCTTATAAAATCTTATCTCGTAAAAATTGTTTAAAAATTACCGCAAGTTATGAATTATCCCTTACCAAGAATTAATTGTAATCTTCTGATAAACATTATTATTTAATAAAACGTGATATTTATTGTAAAATAATTTTTGAATAAATCCAACTTATTTATATTATGAGTTGATTTACTACTGGTAAAAAACACTAATCATAATACGAAGATAAATATATATGATCCTATATTTTTAACGTGATCGTTGACATTATATATCTAATTAAATTAGGTTTATAATCACATCACTCGTACATGGTATGAGGGTTAAACTAGTTAAATATATACTAATAGATAATGACTATCAATAAACGAAAGCATATGAGTTACCCAACAATTTCGACTCCAATTTAGAGGGACCAATTGTATTTAGCCTACACCACGTGGGCCGGCAACTATCTAATTAAAGTTTGTCCCACCCGTTGCAACTACCTACAAATACGTACTAGTATTAAATACTATTTCAATCATTTGTCCTTTTCTTTCTTGGTAGTAATCTTGATTAATTAAAGTTGGATGAAAAAAGAAAAGAAGTTGGATGAAAACATAGAAATAAGCTCGTTCCATGTCCATTTCAATGTAAAAACTTAATCTATAATAAGTAAAAGTATCACTCTTAATATTATTAGAGTGAGTAATATTGAAAGATTTAAAAATGTGAGATCCAAAGCCTCCTTATTGAATTCCACGAAAGTAGAAAAAGGAAAACAGAAATTTTTTTTTAACTTTTCTTTTAACTACCCAAAATTTTTTTTTTCTGCTTTACTACTTTTTATTTTTTCCTTCGATTGAATTTACTCAAATCCTTTAATCACCAACCGTCATTAGGGCAAAGCATCGGTTCGAAATCAATCCGAACCGAACCGAAACCAAAATTCGTGAACTTGGTTAACCGAAATAAATCAAAAAAAATCATTTCGATTTGGTTTCTTGGTTTACAATAGATATAAAGTTTTTCATTGAAAAATTTGAACTGAACTAAAAGTTAATCGAAACCAAAATCTTGAAATTTATTGAATTAAAGACCGAATCGAACTCCGTCGGTTTTGGTTTGGTTTGGAACGAACCGTGCTCAACCCTCAACCAGTGACCATCACTACGCTCAATACATTATCCCAGATACTTCCCTGCTTATATGCATCATTCCATACATATATGTTAGATTACTTATATACATATATATTTTTTCATCCTAACTCCAGAATTGTTACTTGCAACACTCGTCTCATTCTTTCTTCTTCTTATTCTGATCTTTTCGACTTTTCTTTCCGAAACTATTTTTTTTTCACCCACACGGCCACACCCCAAGATGAGAACACTCAGCTGATCACCAAACTCCATTTTTTTTGGTCAAGAAGAAGGCCATAGCCCATCAATTTATTCAATCAAGTCATTAGACAATAAAGGAATTAGAAAATGAGAAACATCCTCAAAAATATAAAAATCACTATTGTTGGACGATGTTAAGGACGTCTTTTGTACTTAACATTATGCCCATTACAGTCGTCCCTTGGTTTTGATATGACAAACTTACTTTGATCTAATAAGTTGTCCAAGTGTTTCAGGAACGCAGGTCATGAAAAGGACAACGAGCTGTGTAGCCGTCCCTAAGGTGTAGGAACGCTACTTCTCAGAATAAATGACTTGAAGCAATAAGGACAGTCCTTAATCTCATTACAGGAGTCCTTACAAGGCTACCCGACAAGATGACATCACCCGACAAGCCTTGATCATAGAGTCCACGTGGAGGCAGATCCTACATACGAGTTCATCACCACGTGGAAGCCAGAAGTTGCCAGGCAGCTTCCCTCATCACTGTCAAGGACACGTGGAAGCTGATCCTGTAGCAACGTCCAAGAAGGGCATGATCGTTAGAGAATGTGCGCCCTTTCAAAGTCACTATAAATACCCCATTGGGCAAATTTGACGCATCAAAGAATATTCAGAGAATATCGTCATTCACTCAAGAACACCAAGAACATCTCAAGAACACTCAAGAAGGTGTTAGATCGAGTGAAAAGCGAACCTAAAACACAAAACCAGTTTGTATAAGAAAAAGTAAAAAAGAAAGAGAAAGTCCTTACGACGAACTGTTAAGGACGTGTGTCTAGCGTCCTTACATTGTGAGGTTAGGTTGACAGCCTTAGGCTTAAAGGAATTTTGCTAGTGGATTTGTTCAGAAAATTGTGTAAACTCGCCATAAGGTTGTAAGGACTCCTCATATATAAGATAAGAACGGCTATTCGAAAATCCTCCAAGGAGGTAGAGGTTTACTCTCAAAAACTGCTTTGGTCTTGAGAGCTTCCTCTATAAATAACCGCGTTCTTTACTTATCTATTTTACCTGTTAAGTCTTTTACTTCCACTGCACCCAAGGATGCTCTTAACTTTTTAAGGACACCCATTTCACTGACTTACGATCCAACAATTGGTATCAGACCAGGCGCTCTCGATTGTTTGAGTTGCAGGTAATCATGGATATGGAACCAATAGGTATCAGTAGTGTGAAGCCTCCTCGCCTTACGAACGGAAACTACAACAGATGGAAAGTTAGAATAGAGAACTTTGTTCGAAGTCAAAACTACCAATGCTGGAAGGTCATAAGGGATGGAGACCTTCAAGTTCCTGCTGCCAAAAAGGATAAAGAAGAGGATTGGGGTCCCGAAGAGTTCAAGCTGATGAAAACAAACGCCAAGGCCATTTGCTTCTTGCAAACCGCCTTGTGCGAAAGGGACGCCACCCGTGTGAGTAATTTGCAAACTGCCAAACTACAATGGGAAGCTCTTGAAAAGTTTCACGTTGGGACGGTAGAAATGAAAGAAGACGTTCAATTAAGTGCTAAAAAGGACTTCTATAGATTCAAAATGCTTCCAAATGAGTCCGTTATTGATTACTCCTTCCGTTTCGAGAACTTGTTGACCAAGTTGAAGAACTTGGGAGTTACTGAGACAGAAATCTCACAGAGGGTGAAAATCCAAGTGTTGATTGATGGCCTAATGGGAGATGAAAATCCAAGAGGATGAAAATCCCGGCTGCAACCCGGCCGGGTCGTGGCTAGGGTCGTGTGACCCGGGCGGGTCACGGCCCGGGTCACAGCCCGGGTCAGCCCTGCTTCTCTCGTGCTGATTTGTGCGGTTTCTAGCCTTCGACCCGGGCCGGTCACGGGCCGGGTCTCGCGACGACGCCCCTCTTTACCTCTTTTAGGTCTTTTCCTTTTGGGGTTATATAAATACCTCTTCTTCCCCTTGGAAGACAATGTTCTTTTCCCTTTTTGGGGACTTTTTCCCATTTTAGGACCTTTGTTCTTACCTCTTTGTTTGATGAAGATGATTGAGATTCTTGCCTTTTATATATATGGATTGAAGTTTGGTATGGATTTCTCCCTCTTTTCTTCTTCATTTCCCTTGTTTTCCATGTTCATGCTTAGCTAGGTTCCCAAATCTTAGGGTTTGGGGAAAATACCACGGATTCTAGGTAGAACTTTGGATTGCTTGCATGAATTGAGATATGATTGTGGTTGGTTTCAATCCTATGTGCTTAATGCCAAATTGATTGTGATTTGAGCCTTATTGATGATTGCGACCGAGAGGTTAGATTGTTAATAGGAAGTTAGGTGTGGGATTTGTGTTGAGAGACCTTATCTCCCACTTGAAATCTAGGATTGAATGACTTAGAATCCCTTGATATGAGAATTGATTGGGATCCTCTTGAGAGGAACAACTACCGATAGAGGCTTGAGTTGGATTGCTCACTCAAGCCACGACGGTGGATGAAGGTTTGACCCGATTCATAGTCCCTATAGCGCCGAAAGGGCCTAGTCCCGGGTTGTCAAGCCATGAGAGTTGATGATTTACCATATTCTAGGCACAATTGTTTGGTCCCATAGGATTAGACAATGAAATTAGGTAGTTGCCTCCAAACCATGGTTTAATCAAGATTCATGCATGCTTGCGAAGTGTTGACTAGGTTCATACTGTGAGTACCTTGACTCTAGGATTGCCTTTCCCATATTGAATTTGCATCATTTTGTTACTTTTTTTCTTCCTTTTATTTGGTTGCTAGTTGAATTCCTTCATTTCAATCCAAAATTGCTTCATATATGCTTAGCTACATGTTTGTCAGTTTACCAATTCTACTTAAGTCCTAGAGATCGACACCTTGATAATACTACACGACCCGTACACTTGCGGTGTTGGTCTAGTAGCCTATCATTTGCTTACATTTAGAATATGCAAAAGTGATTATATTATATATTCTGTTTTTATATTTGCTTGTTTGCATTGGCTAATGTTGCTGATTGGAAAACCGTTGAACTGGAAACACTTGTTGATGTTGTTGGAAACACTTTCTTGTAGATTGATGTTTCTAAAAGCACTAGTATGTTGTTGTTGTTGCAATGATTTGAATTTGTTGAAGGATAGGCCAATGAATTGAATTTGTTGTTGTTGTTCACTGAAGTAGATGCAATGAATTGAGTTTAAGTAAATGCAATGAATTGAATTTGTTGTTGTTGTTCATTGAAGTAGATGCAATGAATTGAATCTGTTGCTGTTGGAAATACATTTTTTGTTGCTTGATTACCGACCGAAAACAAGTTTTGTTGGCTGGCTCTATTGTTGAAGTAGCTAGGTATATATTGCATGTTGACTGGATGTGTTGTTGAGTATAAATTTGAAGTAGCTAAATATAAGTTATGTTGTTATTGAGGGAATTACTTGCTCAACTCATTAGAAATTTGCTACCTTTTGGTGAAAATGCTTGAATAGGTAGACCTCGATTGTTTCATCTCATTCAACCCAGGGAGTTCAAAACACAAGCTCACACACAAATAAAAAAACTAGAGCATAGAGGGTCTAATTGTCCTTATTTGTATCTGCTAACCACCTCTTATGTCTTTATTATCGTAGCAAAACCTATCACACAATGATGCACCTCCCTTCATAAGTATTTTCCACTAGAAGCTTTTTTCTGGCTAACAAGTTTGATTTGTATAATTTTGAGTTAAGATTCCCATTGGCTAAATGTACTTTTCCATTGTTCATGGTTTGAGGTTGTTTGGTGATGGAATTTGTAGGTTGTTGAAGCTAATGGCTAACTTTGTGTAACCATCATTCACATATGCTGATGAAAAACTGTTGATATACGCTAGCTTGTTCTATTGAATTGAAGCTCATTTCTATCTTACATTTTGTATAGGATGAAGATAAAGATGAAAATGAAAATGAAGACAATTAAAGCCAAGAAGATTTGAATGGTTGAAAGAAGGTTCAAGATGAAGCTTAGTTGCATGGTTGATCTTTTGGGAAATTTAAGTAACTACAATGTTGTATTTTTTATTTTTTTTTGCATTTGCAATGCCTATGTCTTTCTAGCAAAGTGTTACTTTAGGCCTAATGTATTCACTCGAATTTGAATGCTTGGCGATATTTTGTAATTATGGATTGAAAGTTTGAGTAATGAATTTACATGCGTTTGAGTTAACTGCAATGCTATATTCACATTTGAGTAATGAATTCGACAGGTATATATGGATAAATAATATATACAAGAAATTGCATTCTATCATATATAATTAAGGTAACACATATATACCCTAATGTTACGGTGGCACATTTTACATAAGGTAACAGATGTTCATGAAATGGTAATGGTAGTAACAAAGGCAATGAAACTTAAGTAATGCAATGGTTCTAACAAAGGTAATGACATATAGCTAATGTAACGGTAAGTTTAGGCAATGACATATAGCTAATATAACGGTAAGTTTTAAAATTATGAGTCCGTTACTCTAGACGAACAAAGTGTTATCTTAGGCCTAATGCAACACTCCCCTAAGGTAACAGACCAAAAGTTAGAAAAAAAAATCATGACATTACAATAGGCTCGAAAATCATTACACCTCCAACACAATAATGAAGATATGAGTACTACGCAATCCCCAAGAAATGGCATCACCTGAAAAGGGGATATCTTTGGCGCCCCTGTCAGATATGCTTAGCGGCCCGGTTTTGATCCCGGTTGGAAGTAGCGGAACACATGCATCCGATCTAGTTGGCCGGTACACTTTTCCTATCTCATATGTTAAAACATTCAATCATGCGTAATTAATTTTAAACTTAGCTTTATACAATTGATATTTTTTATTTCAATACCTTACAAATGGTGTGAATCTTAACAATTTCTTGGTAGAAAAAAAAACACAAATATTAGATATTTATTAGAGTATAAAGCTCTTAAATAATTAACTACCGTAGTTATAAATAATATTTGCATAACTACAAAAAAAAAAATATTTTATAAACAATCTCTACATTTATCTATTCGGTAGAAAAAAATCTCTACATTTACCTAATTGGAAGAAAAATAATCTTTTTATTTACCTCTTTTTACAAGAAGAAAATCTCATGTGGAAAAATGTATATGTGACATGAATAAATTAGATATGATGTGGCTTAATGAAAAACTAAATAATATGTAACATGGAGCAACGATAGACCGACATGTGTAAAATTCTAGATGATGAAATGTGATGACGGCACCTGGAAAAATCCTACATAGCTAAATGTGGTGACTCTAAACCTTATGGTTGTTATATTTATACATAAATTTTGAGTAATTCTTATTATATATAAATGAGACAAAATAATAATAGATTATATTATTATTAGTAGTAGTTAGACCTGTCAAAAGTTGACCCAACCCGCAAACTCAACCTGACCCGATCTAAAAACTTTGGGTTTCAACTAAAAATTTTAGACCCGTGACCCAATTGAAACTCTACTAGATTGAAACTCGAACCGATTTATTATAGTTTATAATATTTTACAGTATATAAAATTTATTCTGAAAATTATGTCATGTTTTATTATTGAAATATTTTAAAATTTTATTTTATTATATATATATTATTATTATTTAAATGATATTTAATTTAAATTTTAGTAAAAACATTGATACTTTTGACCCGTTGGATTGATCCGACCCAACCCCAAAACCCACAGCGACCCGACAAGATTGATCCATGAACCGTTATGAACCCTAACCTATTTTAACCTGAACCCGAGATGACCGACCCGAACCCGACCTACACAACCCGATTGACAGGTCTAGTAGTAGTAGTAGATATAAATATACAATGGTTTAGGTAAAAATAAAAGTACCTACTAATGAAATACAAAAAAGTAAAATGTTTGATTGCATGTACGTAAAAAAAACAATTAAAGTGATGATGCATTAACTATAATTTTATTACTCTTCAAAATCAAACTTAGACTGCTACATTCGACATTGACGGAGTCAATAAGCTAACATTAATTTGATCATTTTTGTGTCAAATGTTATATCTTTTTATGTTCGACCGATTCCGATGTATGAAAATAATTTTATTTCTATACTTTAATGGTTTTTATGTCATTTTTGTGCACATAATGATTGTATTGGCGCGTAATATAACATAATATATATGGTACATAGATAACATAATATATATGACATGTAAATAACGGTGAAAAGATGATATTATAGAGAATACAATAAGAAGGGCTTAAAACATATACGATACCTCAAACTTGTGTAAATTAATTACTTAGGCAACCCCACCTTTGATTTGGACATATTGAACACTTAAACTTGTATATTCGAAAGATCATTTCAAAGGTGGGGTACGGTGTCTAATTGACCAATTTACACAAGTTCGAGGGGCCATATATGTTTTAAGCCCAATAAAAAGAATGGAATAACATATCAGTAATAACATAACATATCCATTCATGTACTAATATTTATAGTTTCTTTTAGGGTAAATCTAAATATTGTCTTAATTAGTAGATATTCATAGATTGTATAGATAGATATTATTTGGATAACTATAAATATAGATATTATTTTGATCGATTATTTTATGGTAAATCTAAACATTTTCTTAATTAGTACAATATTGATAGATTGTATAGATATATATTATTTAGATGGTCTAAATAATATATATCTATACAATCTATCAAGTTTTATTTATATGTCAAATATGATAAGTAAACCTAACGAGTTTCGTGATTCAACTTAATTAGTTTTTGATTGATTGTACGTGTTCGATTTTTTTGACGTACTAATTTTCTAGTCGTTCAATCATAAAATTTTCATATATCGGCTTTGTTCGGTTACATTAGCTGGAGCTAGAACTGGAATGAACTGGAACTGGAAAAGCGGAGCTGGACTGGATATAGAGTTGGGACTAGAGCTGGATTTAACAGTAAAGTATGTTCGGTAGTACGAGCTGAACGATAAAATGAAACGGGTAAAATTACGAAAAAGGGTACGGTTCATTATATCTTTTACTAAAAAAACTTATTAAAAAAATATTAAAAAATTAATTTCTCCTAATGCTCTTCTTCTCCATCGTGCTGTTGTCCATGAGTGTGAAGCAGTGAACACCCATTCAATGTCTTCTTCTTCTCAAACACACTTTCATTTTTTGTAATTGTTTCACAAATCTTCTCTAATTATTTCAACATATCTTCTTTCTCAATTTTCTTATTCATTGAATTGCTTGCTCTAAAAATGGGGGATTTGTAGATATAGGGCTCGTTGAAAATGGGGGATTCCTAGATCTAGGGTTCGTTTTGGACGAATTTTGGGAATTGAATCGAAATTGGTCCAGATCTAAACAAAACAAAACCTTGGGGAGTCTTCTTTGACACAAAAGTTTGGAAATGTTTTTTTCTTCGTGCAACGACGGCCAACATATGGTGTTGCAGGGGTAGGCGAGAGGGTATCGATGTTGCTGTCCGTGAGCCGTTCGTCGGAGACAAGAGATCGACAACAACGGGTTTGGGGAGGAGTCTCATTATTTCTGGGTTTTGGGGTGGCGTTGATATCGGGGGTAGTCATTGGAAATTTTACAAGGGCGGAGCTGAAAAGCTCTACCAGCTGGGGGGTAGGAGCTTGCAAATTCTACCAAAATTCAGCTCTCTTCAGCTTGGTGAGCTATTGAACTAGCTAATATGCCGAACATGGATAAGAAGCTGGAAAAGCAAAATCCAGCCAGATTCAGCCACGGTCAGCTTTGTTAAGCTGTAGCCGAACGGGCCCATCATGTCTTATGCCTCCTCAACACCTTTTTCTTGGTGTTTACTTCTTATATTTATCTATTTATAATTTTCTATTAGTTTATAATAATAAATTATATTTGAATTTGATTTGAGAAAATAGAAGAAAACCGCCAATATAATTTATATTTATATTAACAATTTTTTATTTGAAAAAAGTCATGAATATTGCTTGATATTTTCGTTTTTATCTATTGATCGATGAAAACGTTTTTTAAATTGAACTTCATTAAAAACATAATATAAATATACATTATCTTATATCAGTGGCTCCTTCGTTTAACACATTTACCAGGTCAATCTAACAAGGTGAATCTTTAAACTTAATTAGGTTTGGATTGATTGGGTTCAGTTTTTTCGACATACTAATTTTCGAGCCGAGATTAAATCATAATTTTTTTTTATCAATTCGAGTTGATTTTGAGTTTAATTTTGACAACTCTAAAAACAAATAGACACTCAATTTAGGGAAGCGAGTAGATCAACAAATGCATAGATCTTGGTCCATGTCCCCCGGAACCGGGGTGGAATCGAAACCAAATTGGCGATTCCGATGACAGTTCCAATCCCGGTGCCCCTCCCCTGAAATCGGGGAACTAGTGGTTCCATCTGGTTTTGAACCGACCCGATCCGCCGATTTTTTCTTGTTTCTTAAAAAAAAAATTATATGAATTTTTTTAAAAAATACAAATCAAACTCTAAATGTCTATATATAATAACCAAAACCAATTTATACGTCAAGAAGATCAAATATGTATGAACTTAATGAAATAAATTCTTATAAAACTAAAAAACTTTACCGGTCAAAACCAAAATCAGGACCGAAACCAAGGAACCGGCTAAAGAACGCTTCCGGTCTAGTTTTACAAATTTTGGAAATCGTCGGTTCCGGAACCCGACCACGCTCACAAATGCATAATTTCATTACTTGGCTTAGCCATTAAAATCCAAAATTGATTAGGATATATAATACGTAAATAACAAATATGTACAATTAATTAATTAGTGTTGCTCAAAAAAGAAAAATTTCTTAGTGTTGCTGAAAAAAGAAAATTAATTAGTCTCATTACAATTGAAATGGAGGTTGGTGGTGCTCAAAAAAAAGAAATGGAGGTTGGTTTCATTCGATTGCAAATTTGAAATTAATTGAGATACACTGCCGGTGCCGTAGTTCGGATACGGAATACTGTTTTATTAATTTGTTTTTAAATCGTTCCGGACAAACTTGCCGGATGCATAAAAGCGGGGCGCCCTGTGTACGTACCTGACCGGGGCGCCTCAGCTACGTGCCTGAAAAGATAGCAAATGAAAACATTGCTCCGTATATATTACTGATCAAATTAGCTATGCATTGTGGAAATAGTGGATCGAGACTTTTTAGTTTAAGGTGATCACACTTATGAACATCATTAAATGCTAATAGGATTTCTCTCCAAAGCCCGGGTATTCTCCACTTGATTTTCAATATGAAGCAATTATTAGTCATAACCAAGGTCAGTAAAGAGATTAGAAATACTTATTTGGACTATTCCCGTGATACAATGGCATGAATAAACATTATCTCATCTTTCCCCTAAACTTTTGATTCTTCCTCGTAATTCTCTATTATGGTGACTTTCAATGCGTCCTTACTAATAGTTCTTAACTTGAGGTTTTTTATGGCATCAATTGAATTTGATACCATTTTTTCTCCCTAAAAACATGATTCCCCTTCAACATATATAGTCACTAAGTCCTTCATTGAAGTGGTACCTGGCGCTTCCTCATGCTTTGTAGAAGGGATCATTATGATGTCATGATTATTGTCATGAACTTCTGATGTATCAACATGTTTATTATTGTTCTCTCGGGATCAAATCTATTCAACACTCAAGAGATTGTTAGAATCGTTCATGTACAACAATTGTTCCCTTCATTGAATTATAACTAAAATTATTGACAATACTTACATTTCTTACCATGATATGATCATATCGTTTAGCCTAGCTAGTTATTATGGTTGATCATTGTCCTTAGTCTCTGGTGCTTTTATGAAGTGAGGATAACATGAAAAACCACCTCTGGTTATGAAGTGAGGATAAAACCAAATGATTTGTTTAATTGTGCATATATGACATAATAACATCATTCCCATTACTAAAACCAACACATCCCAAACATTTTCATAATACAGTATGTCATTTCATGGATATATACACCGACAAAAATAATCATAAAGACCACCGAATCGATGTCATATTGCATATTTAATTATTTATGCACAACAATGTCCTATGAATTATTAAAATTTAAAACAATCAAATAACAATAATAAGAAGAAGGAGGAGGAGGAGGAGGAGGAGGAGGAGGAGACTGAGCATTAAGAATCAAAATTGTAAGAATTCAAGTGCATGTACAAATCAAAATTTTGTGGAGTTAAATGATCAAAAACAGAGAATATATAGCAGTTCTATCAGGAATGGAAGGATTTGCATACATGCGAGCCAATAAAATGAACAAGGTCGACAAAGTAGTAGCATTTCCTACAAACAGACATGTATCATGAGAATCATACACAAGCATTTTGGTTAACCCTACAGCAGACCAAAAAGATTAATGACCAAAAAAAAGAAAGTAGTATTTTCACTCACACTTCAATTACAAAGTTGCATATGCAGAAGCCTGCAGAAGAATTCGTTTATATTTCCATTTCATATAATAAAAATGTCAAAGGGTTTGTGATCAGCAATGCCGATACACACTAGGATAGTTTCCTCATTTGTGAAGGCACAGGCAGAATGTGTAGCTTCTTATTAGTTGTCAGCAGCATATGGACGGACACCCCATCATTGATCATCGGATTCAGTGGAAGGCACATTGATCGGTTCGTTCTGCATTTCCAAGAGCTTCATTTGCCGCTCTGCGTGTTCTCTTTCACATTGGGTGATTCCCATTATAATGTCAAGCATGGTGCCTGTTGTTCCGAAGAAAACAAGGGGCGCAAGCGATTTTTTCTTTATTCCAACTGGAATAGCTATTAGAGCTCCTGCTACAGAGAACACCCATGTCCCCAATGCACTGCAAAACATTGATTCTGATGAGATTGCAGTGCAATATTAGATAAATATGGAAGCACTAGAAATTTTCACTGACATTACATATATTACAAGGGTCCTTCACCTTTGAATTTCCCTTCCACCTAAACCCACAAATCCATGAAAAGTAACACAGAGGAAACATGGAACAAGTTCTATCATAAATGAAGCATCTACTAGTAAAACCACAAAGGAGTCCATGAATCGGCCACGAAGATATTATTCCTACTAATAAAAAACGGCCTGAATTGCTTGGGGATGTAAATACTGAATACTACCACAGACAGGGGCGGACCCAGGAATAGAAATCTGGGTGGGGTGAATTTACCTTAAAAATATTTATAATTTATTTTATAATGATAATGATTTATTTTATTTTATTATATTGAGGTAAACTCTATTAATCCTTCATTTATACTAATTAATAAAGCTACTTGAATTGGACAGTGGGTAAATACAAAAAACTTGATGCACAAAGCTGTAAAAAAAAAAAGGGTAAAAGTTAAAATTAGAAAGAAAAATTGGGTAAATTTAGTAATTAAACAAAAGATAGAGCAAAAGTTCTACAAAAAATAACTAAAGCGCTTGTTGTGTTTGCTGAGTTTCGAACACACACTTCACCGTTAGGTGCTACATCTAAAACCACTTGTACTATATGGGAGATTATGCACTAATTTTATTACTAATATTAATATAATTTTTTTTTTTGGGTGGGCTAGGGCAAACCCTAGCCTACCCTTATATCCGCCTCTGACCACAGACATTAATATTCTGAAACAAATGCGAAAAGCTTAAACCATTTTATTGCTGCAACATAAGATTATCTGAGACGCAACTCCTACAGATTAAAGAATATTGTTTTACGCCACATAATTCAATTTACAATTTAAATCTACCAGCAATGCTACAAAGCTCTCAACATCTGTATCCTATTACTACTAGATGCTCCATGCAAAGACAATGGGGCTTCTTCCCCTATAAAACTAAAACTTTCACTCCTATTTAAATTCCCCGCCACTCTTAATACACAATACTATGGGATTAAGGAAAAACACGTGAGAATACAGCACACTTATACATATTTCAATGCTTTATCTTCAAAATCAGCATCAGAATTTAATCTGCAGCCAAAGAGACTATATGCCACACGCCCACACCCATGGTCATGGATAATCATAGCACAGGCCAAGAAAGCATACACTAAGATTTAAAGCAAGCAAAAAAAAAAAAAAAAAGAAAAAAAGAAAGATGGTCATTTGAGTCTAGAGTAAGCAATTGGAGTAATGAGGAGATCACAACTTGCTAGTGGCTAGTCTGACACCGGTTGGTTTGGTAACGTGTCCATTTTGCTACAAAAATCAGCTCAAATGACAAGCATCAATCAGTGCCAGACAACAATTATAGCAATCTCATATCTTAAACAATTACAATCTCAAGAGCTTTAAGACGATGAACCAATTTCAAATAACTAGGACCAGCAGAGCTACAACACAATGTCATGCTAGAAGATTGAACATAAAAACAGTGGTAGGCATTCACATAGAAAGTGCTAGGAAAAACTTGTGCAACAGTCCACAATGCTCAATGTCAATCAGAGATTGGCCTCTAGGTGTAACTCTAGCATTAATACTATACAAGTACTGTAGGATTATAGCACATAAAAAGACCACAATCCGAAGCAATAATAACAATCCACAAGTCAAAAGCCAGCAACTTCAATAGATAGAAAAGGAAGGTGCAAATTCCAATTTCAGGTAGTAATCTGAATGTTCACAACACCGTTTACTAAGTGCAAAACAAACCAATAAGCAAACAGCATGTAAAATTGACTAGTTTGAAGCACCATGCAAGCACCCAATCACAGAGGCAGAGAGTGTTAACTCACTTGGAAACAGAGCAATCTTCAAGATGCTTTACTGCTTCTTCTCCTGCCATTTCTTTGTCCCCTCTATTTCCACACTGCTTCACACCTTTTTCTTCGATACTGCAAATGCATGTGAAGCTCTTAAAGAAGATAGATAAACCTTTGTGAATTGCACTGCAGAATACATAGTACTACTTACACATTAAGCAAGTCAGTCAGTTCAATGTAATATTAGCGGTTTTAAGCTCTGTAGCCAAGGAAATGGGTCAAAACAGGCTTACTCAATCGACTGTTTCCTGTTTACACAGCACCATTTTCAGCACACATTTTCGAAAAAACACAAAGTGTCACTATAAGTAGGATATAAATCCTAAACAACATCAAAGCAAATATTTAGCTATAGAAAAATGAAGAACCTAATCAGTCAGTCGAGAGAATTCAGAACCAATTTGAAAAAGGAAAGTACGGCATTCATGAATTGATCTTGTAGCAGTTATACACCAGTCTAATCGAGGGACTGTGCAACATTGTGATTGAGTTTACACGAGTTCAGATTAAGGTCTCGTGATAGCCAAATCCAAGCCTCATTTTGTCATCAATGAGAAAGTTCAGAAAATCAACACCAATTTGCGAGAAAACTGCCTGAAGAATACAAAAATAACAGGTGTGGGAAATCAGCCATTACTAACCTAGATCTGAAACTGACGAAAGATTTGAACGGCGATGTCTAGACCGTTGAGCTCCGATGGCGGGTGGTTTCCGGTGGTGACGAGGGTTTAGCAGATGAAGAGGCTCGGTCGGCGGAATTGGGAATGGAAAATACACAAGAAAGAAGATTTTGCGGTGGTGGTATGCAATTACCTTTTTGCCCTCACCAATAAGCTAAGAAAAAATAAAATTCCGGTTATGTCCTTCGTCGCTCCGCCGTACTCTGAACTCTTTTCTCCTTACAGTTAACACACCCCACCTGCGTGTTTCTACTGCACACAACACAACGGCTAATTTGGTTTTCCTTCCCTCTTTCGAAACCCTAGTAATTCATTTCTCTTTCGATCAACCAATTGCTTCTCTAACACCTCTGTTCGCAACCGCTTCTTCCACTTTGACTTTCAGAGCTTGTTAGGAAGGTTCGATTACGGTATCTGCTGTCTCCCTTTGCTCCTCCGTTTGAAGTTTGTGATTATCAGTCTTTGCATGCCGTTCTGGTCAATTCTTGTGGATTTTTTCGTATTTTCCGTTTTCAATTTCACTTTGTTGAAGCGGTCTCTTGAAATTCGTCTGGTATGTGTTGTGAGTGGCTGGTTTTGGATTGGAATGTGTCGACTGCGAATTCCAGCTACCCTACCTAGTATATCTCGCCAGAAATTGATGTGTTGTGCTGTATCTAAGATAAATACAGTATCTTTCATCTGACTGTTTTGTAATGCTTGATTTTAGTTGCTTGCACCATTGCATGTACTTTGGTCAACTGTAATTTGTACTTGGATTTGTAAGCTAAAAATAGGCAGACAAGTGATTACTCAGGTATCATGTAAGTGTGTGTAATTCGTCTCGTATATGAGTTGTGTGGCTACTATTTAGGGCAACACAGGTTGGAATTGCTTCTGTTTTCATACTTTGTAAGCAAATGAAATGGTGACTGTTATTGTTTGGTTGCTTTTCATATGCCTTTTCTTTTATTCATAACCACACCTCATTTCTTTGACTTCTGTTGCCAATACAAGTTCAACAGGCTTCAGTTTGTTTGATTCAATACTAGCCTAATATGTCTGGCATGATTGTCATATAATACTGTTCAGTTATTTTTATGATAGTTATAATGCTTACTACAAATTCTTTGATTTTACAACGTCTTTTTGAGGAAATCAAAGTGCTGGTCCTATATTGGTTTTGTGAAAAGAAAAAAAAAAACACCAGCTGAATGATCTGTTGATATAAGCTTTATGTAGGGAAGTAATAGGCATCAGGTAACTGCTCTTAATTTTACTTGCAAGCTTATGCAATCAGCAAATTCATCTGCTTGTGACAATGCAAGGAGAACATATTTTAGATTACCTATAGCTGTTTTGGATTTGGTTATAAATCAGGGCCTAGATATAGATATAAGTAATAATTTTGTATGTTTGAAGCTATCTTTCATTATATTCAGATGCCTACTGGTGAATGGAGTAAATAAATTTTGATAGCTGAAACAATGCCCTCTGACTAAATGTATTCTGTGCTGCTGACATGTTAAATATATGCCAATGCAGTAAAATTATAGCTACAACTTCTGAAGATGGATGCAAATAGCCAAGGACATGACCCTAACTCGTTACCAAACCCAAACATTCCCTTAAAAAAAAAACGGGGCCGCCCCAGAAAGGATCAGACCCAAAATCCCAGCAGATATGCGAATTTTCTAGCAACGAGGGATCAGATCCAGGGACATGGAGAATATGCTCAAGTCCCGCTTGGATTTGCAAGGGTGAACAATTATCATTCTCATCAGGTAAACCCAGTTCAACGTAATGATGCTGCTATGGTGGGACAAACAGTAAATGGGGTAGTCCCGCCCGGATTTGCAAGGGTGAACGAAAATCATTCTCATCGGGAAAACCCAGTTCAGCATGCTGCTACGGTGGGACAAACAGTAAATGGGGTAGTCCTGCCCGGATTCACAAGGGTGAACGAAAATCATTCTCATCGGGAAAACCCAGTTCAGCATAATGATGCTGCTATGGTGGGACAAACAGTAAATGGGGTAGGCCCGCCCGGATTCGCAAGGGTGAACGAAAAGCATTCTCATCAGGAAAACCCAGTTCAGCACAATGATGCTGCTATGGTGGGACAAACAGTAAATGGGGTAGGCCCGCCCGGATTCGCAAGGGTGAAAGAAAATCATTCTCATCAGGAAAACCCAGTTCAGCACAATGATGCTGCTATGGTGGTAGGCAATGGAGTAGCCTCATCCGGATTTGCAAGAGTGAATGAAAATCATTCTCATCGGGAAAACCCAGCTCAGCATAATGATGATACTATGGTTGGACAAACAATCAATGGAGTAGCCTCACCCGGATTTGCAAGGGTGAACGAAAGTCATTCACATCAGGAAAACTCAGCACAACATATTGATAATGCTATGGTGGGACAAACAGTTAATGGGGTAATTGAGGCTACATTTGATGTGGGTTATTTTATTTCTGTTAGGATTGGAAATTCTGACACCAGTCTGAGAGGTGTTGTTTTCAAGGCAGGCCATTATTTCCCCATTTCGGCTGGTAATGATTTGACACCTCACATCCAAATGATCAGTAGAAATCTGGGACCTACTCCACTGCGTGGTGGTTCCAATAGAGGTAGAGGTAGAGGTAGAGGCAGAGGTAGAGGCAGGCAAAGGAGCGATTCCCATCTTACGTACTCTGCAAATGAGTCTTCTGCTGGTAACAAGTTAGTCAATCTACTTGGTGAACGAGGTAATTTGGTGCCGGTTGTACTTGAACCTGCTAATCCTTCAAATGGGATTGCTCCAACTATTGAGTCTCCACCTGCTGTTTCTCGGCCTGCTCATCTTGCAGCATCCAAAGCCAAATCAGTCAGCCAAACGCAGCATGAACAGTTGAACAAAGATCTAGAAAAAGTTAATGGTCCTGGTAATTTGGTACCAGTTGTACTTGGACCTGCTAATGTGTCGAATGGTGTGGTTCGTAGTACTGAGATTCCACCTGCGGTTTCTCAGCCTGCTCATCTTGCAGCATTTAAAGGCAAACCAGTTAACCAAACACAACATAGTGCTCCTACTACTGAGATACCACCTGCTGTATCTCAGCCTGGTAATTTGGTAACAGTTGCACTTGGACCCGCTAATGTGTCAAATGGCGTGGTTCGTACTGCTGAGATTCCACCTGCTGTTTCTCAGCCTGCTCATCTTGCAGCATTTAGAGGCAAACCAGTTAACCTAACACAGCATAAACAGTTGAAGAAAGAACTAGAAAAACATAATGATCCTCCTGCTCATAAGTTGCCTGTTGCTGTGATCAAAAATTTGGCTAGTGATGTTGTTATAAAGACCGAGGGCTTATCACAGTCAAAAGAAACCCCAAATCAGAGTGAAAAGCCCTCTTGTACAATTTCCAACGAGCAGATGCAGGATTTGAATGAACCCTCCTTGGTTAAGCCAGTTCAGGCAATAGTCTCAGATCCTCTCAACCAGTTTTCAGCTGTTCCTCAGAACTTCAGAGATGCTAGACCTGGGAAGACGAATGAACCGTTCTTGGTTAAGCCGGTTCAGGCAGTATTCTCATCTCCTTTTAGCCCGTTTTCAGCTGTTCCTCAGAACTTCAGAGATGCTAGACCTGGGAAGATGACTGAGCTGCTCATGGTGAGTCTTAACATGTCCTGAACTATATTTACTTTTTGTTGTTTTAGAGACTTTATGGTAGGAATTACTTCAATGACATGACTTCCAGATACACTTGGTAGACCCCCTAATTTACATACATGATAGCAGGACCAGGATTTACTTGGTTGTTTCCAAGTATTACCTTTGTTTTTTCTTCATTTAATAAAGATTTCTAAGAAAACTTGTATAATTGAATTGTGGAAAGTTATCTCGGGTAGCTGAAGAAACATTTTTGCTTATTCCCTTTAACCCATGAAGTCTTGCTTTGTCTCAATCCTGAATTATGAGCTGCAGATAGTCACACTAAGAAAACTGACATGTATCTCTTATTTTCTCTCGGACAAGGCTATGCAGGGAAACGTCATTGGGAAGCAGGCATTTGATATGCAAAGCCATGGCTTCAGTCAACATTAACATTTAACAGCATACACATGAAATGCTGTTCAGTTTTCCCTGTAGTGTTTTAGACATGATGCCTGCAAGGTCTTCAAGCTGGCCCTTTTTTGTGTATCTTGCCAGCACCGTTCCTCAGGATTGTCCATAGAAGTTCTTATCTTTTCTAGATGTCGGTTCATGTAAAACGCAAAAACTTGAGATTTTCTCAGCTAATCTGGGGTTGTGTCTGTGTCTGATGGCCCATCTGTGTAGCGATGGTAGTGTAAAAAGCAGTAGATTGTTTTATCTATGTTCATGATGAGGCTTTGCCTACTTCATTTGTCGCTTCTGCATTTCCAAAACCAAATTACATTAAATTATATTGGGTGATTGTGCCCTTGAACATAAAAAAATCCTTAAAGAAAAATGTTCCTTTCAAGTGCAACGTGCATCCCTATTGCTGTATTTTGACCCCTTCTCACACCCAACAGATTTCAACTCAGGACTATTATTTATAGTCCTTTGAAATCACAACATAGACCGGGCAGAAGATGGGGAACTGCCTTTTTCCCCAATCTGACTGTCACTGGTGCGGCAAGAATTGGGGCCCAGATCTCGGCCTATCGTCCCCTGAACGGGACTCACCCGACATGTACCGTCGGCCCCGATCTCATCGGGCTGGCTCGGTTCTCGGTGCCCCAAAACGAGCGTTGGAGCAGTTGTTTGGACGGAGGCGGAGGTGAAGAGAGCAAGGAAACAATTTTAGAGGAGCTGATAGCGAAGCTGGATGCGCGACATGGGCTAACGGTTCAGCGGCTGCTCGCTCGCCTCTTGGAGGTAAGCGCTAGGCGCTAGCTATGAGGCTCCGAATAGGATGGAGAGCATACACGAAACTAAGTCTTCACCGTTTTGAATATTTATGCAGAGTTGGGATGAATTGTTATATGTACTGTGTGTGGGTTACATGTAGATTTCAAATTCAGTACACTTGTAACTTCGATGCATGAAGAAGGATTATATCTTGTTGTTATATTTGCTATATTATTTTTCATATTCATCTTTCAGAGTTCATGAAATACACGAGAATCCAACGGCAGAGAAGAGGCCCAATAAGCGTGAGGATTGATACATACAAAGTTACTAACAGTCATGGAGGCAGGTGGAGTAGGGTGCGTTGTAACTTAAAATCCACCCCAAAATAATACAAATTCCAAGTTAATTGAAAACGTTAAGAATAAAAGCTAAAAAGCATGTAGCACAGTAGATTTCAAGTGTGTTTTGCATTCAAATGACCATGTGGTTGGTCCTCCTGTTTCTCAATTTTTCTTTTTATAATAGCCACCCAATTTCACTTGCATTTTTTTTTTTTTGAGAACACTTGCATTTGCGTTTCTACTTATTTTACCGTTTTTTTGTAACTTTGATCTTGTACCTTTTATTAAATAATACCGAGGAACAGGTCGGCAAAGTTAACGTTGTATTTGAAAAAAGTCACAACCAAAATGAATAACAAAAAACATCTGTTGTTTTCATGTCTTTGCTTAGAACTAAATATTTTTATATTTTATTTTAGGGTGGGTTGTAGCATACTCCAGCCCACCCCTAGATCCGTACCTGGTCAGGTGGATTCGGGTTCAGTCTTTTTGGGTTCGTGTTGATTGCGCGTTCAGGTCAAGCCGGGTCGGGTCTTGACATGTTTGTGTGAGGGTTCAGGTCGACCTAACAGGTCAAGATTTGAATTTTTTAATGATTATTAAAATAATATTATGATTAAATAATAATTTTTTATAATAAAATATTATTTTATTTATAATAGGTTTTATGATAAAATATATTATAATATTACAAGAAAATATATTTATTCTACATATATAAAATATTGGATCGGTTGGGTCAGTTTCGTGTTTCAACGTTCAGTTTTTTTTTTCTTTGCTCGCTACAATTCGGGTCGATTTTTGGGGTCGGCTCAAGTTTTGACCGCTTTAATTAGAACACAATAGCTAAAATATTGTGAAAACAAGGTTCTGTACGTTATTCTTTTCTACAATATAAAATTAGGATGATTGATATCAAATTCAAAACTAGTTTAGTTGTTATGATGATTGATATCAAATTCAAAACTAGTTTGATTGTCTGCACCTTGCACGAGTTTTATTTAAATTTTCTTTATATAATTTTTAATGATTATTCATTAGATGATTATTTTAAAAAGTTTAATGTATATTCTAAGTTTTGATATACCTTCAATATTCTAATTAATCATGTTTAAGCGGTAAAAAAATATAATTTTTAATAAATGATGTATAAGTTTAAAAAAAACATATCATTCAACCATAAATCTTTCATTAAAAAAGGAAAGACTAATTAAAATATTGATTAAGAAATGATATATTTGGACTATTTGATAAGAATAACTTTGACCAATTTATAATATTTAAACATATTCCTTTCTTAATCAATATTTTAACTAATATATTATAGATAAGGTTTTTACAACCACAAAAAAAAAACATTATAAACAATTTCTTTGGTAGAAAAAAATCTTTGCATTTTGGTAGGAAAAAATCTCACGTGGAGAAATATATATATGACATGTATAAATAGATATGATGTGGCTTAATCAAAAAATTAACTAATATATGATGTGTAGTAACGATAGACAAACATGTTTCAAAATCATTGGTGGTGAAATATAACAACGACACGTGAAAAAAATTCTAAGTGGCGCAATACGGTAGCTTTGGCGTTTATATATATACATAGACCAGGAGTACTTTGATAATTGGTAGAGAAAACGCGCTAAGTTTTCTTGTTTTTTAGAGATTTTTGATATACACAAGTCACAAGCTAAGCTAATAATTAAGATATCATTTAGAATATAAGTTATCCAATAAGGACCACAAAAAAATTCATATATATTTTCCGAATATCTTAAGACATCTTCCATAATATCTTAAGGTATCTTCCATAACATCCTTGCAAATTGAGGGGTAGAAGGCCAACATGAAACTTGAACTATAATGTAGCAAATCGATGATTGTTCGGTCCACTACTTTGGCAAAGATATCACATGGCTAGCTTCAATTTGTTCAGTCCACTACTTTGGTAAAGATACCACAATATCGCTAGCTTCAATTTGTTCACGGAGTAGTTAGTTATGATATATTTATATTCAACTAGTATAATTCAGTATCTTGTACGGGATTTGAGTCGGCTAACATTGAACTTGTTCTCTATGCATGATTGTTTAGGCATGATTTGCTGTGAACTTGAATTTGTCTAAATTGAATAATTTGATACCAATGCGTGGGGGTATTCAGATAGGATATTGGTGAGTTGATTGGATTTTTTGGATATAATTTGATACCTATGCCCGGGGGTGTGTCCGGGTAAAATTGAATTTGGTATGAATATTAGTGAGTTGATTTTGCTTGCTTTCAGAACTTGATTGGTCAATTTGCTTGCTTTCAAAACTTGATTGGATAAATTGATTTGCTATTTCAAAAATTACCAAGCACTGTTCTTTTCAAGATATGTGTGATTCTTGATGGAAAAAGAAGGTGTTGTGAATGTGAATTCTTTAGCTTGAACACCTAATTAATTGTTAGCACTAGCAGCACTTGCTTGTTTTACTTTGTGGGATAAGCTTTAATTGGAATACAATTGCCTTGACAAACATCATTATAATTGCTACAATTGCCGTGACAAACATCATTAATATTTTATTGCTAGCCTATAGCTACCCTTACGACATAAGGGCCCTTGTATATATGGACAAACATCAAAGTGCCATTAGTACAAGGGGCGGTATACATATCAGGTCGTTATATTTGCTATATATGTTTCAAAATCATCCTAAGAGTTCATATGCAAAATGCAATACATGAACACTCAACGAACGAGAAAAAGCATAACAATCATGATGATATGGATACATATAAATATATATTGCGATTTATACGACATATATATTTTAAAATCTTGGCGAATAGGTCCGCAAGGTTTGTATTTGAAAATACCATAGCGAAAATGAAAGTTGGTATTTTAAAAGCTATATCAACACACTTGGGTGGATGACAACACGTACAATTCATTGATGATAACATAATAGATAAAATATTGTCATAACAAAGTTCCTCAATATCTTCTAGAATATTAAATTAGTACGGCTATTCGACTGGTTTATGATTTCCTCTTAAGATTTATATTTATCTAGATGTAATAAATAACTAGTACAAATCATGTATCATGTACGGATAATATAGATATAAACCCTAATTAACTTATTTGAGATTGAATTTTGACACGAATCTACTTTTAACTTGAGAATTTACAATCCAAACACTATAAACCGAGTTTGAACCTATTGACCTATATATTTATTAATACAATGTTAATTTTATAATAATTCTATTGACATATGATGATATGAGAAAGTTTAGTCACTACTTTTCAAGATTAAGTAATGACAAAACGTATATTAATTAATAGGGAAAATGGTTAAGATATCAAAAAAATCACTTGATTTTTTTATTCATATGAGGATATAGCTTTAAAAAATCATGTTAGGAAACAAATCTTAAGATAGAAAAAAAAATGGGATAAGATGTCATAATAGACTTAATAGATATAAGGAAATTGAATAAAATATAAAGTAGATATATAAGGAAATCTGATAAGATAGTAGATATAAGGATTATTTTACCTTGATTGTGCATTTCAATTCAATCGTGATTTTTTATAAAAAAAAATTATTTATACGTTTTATACAAAAAAAACTCACACAAGTTGTTAAGAATACTCTTATCTACTAATTTCCATTTATCTATTTTTATTAAAAGAAATTACATGTTAACATTTTCACATAATTTTTCTAAAAGTATTCTTATCCACTAATTTCCGCTTTTAATTATATTTCTAAAAATAAAATATTTGCACGTTTTCTAAAAATAAAATTTTCCACAAAAATTGCACATTTTATGCCGAAAATTCCACATATTATTTGCACGTTAATTATTTTTTAAAAAATTAAAATATTCTTTTCAATAACATTATATAAATTTTAAAATAAGCTTTTAGTTATCAAAATCGTGCCTTCAAGGCACGGGACTGATACTAGTTAATATATTAATAAAAATGCATTATTGGTCAATAGGTTCGTATTCAAATCTATCAGGTTTGAGTTATAAATTAGTGGTCAAAAGCAGATTCAGGTCAAATTTGGTCTCAGATCGATTAAGTTGAGTTTATAGTCAGATTATTTGTATACGGTAACAGATAATTATACAGATAGTTTTGAAGGTATCTAGTGGTGCTTGTATGGATAATTTTGGTTTAAGCAAACCATATTGCAATCTTGAGAACGGTTAACAAAGAACATGGACGTCACACAACAACTATGCCTAAAATAACTACCTCAAAATTTAGTTGGACTTCATTGTACATCAAATAATTCGAAACTTACAGTAATAGAGGTAGTATAATGTTGGGCCTCAGATTGCTTCCGTTTAAATAAATGGGCTAGGCTTAAAAGAATGGACTCAAAGCCCAATAAGGCAGCCTCATTTTCCCGTTAGGCTTAAAAAGTGCTAGAAAAATCTACACTACTCCCTTACCTTCTTTATTTTCCTTCCACTTCTAATTCTAGCGAATTCTAGTGTAGCCTCGTTTCTTCCGGAACTCTGTATCGCTTCATTAAAACGGATGCCATGGTCTCTCGCTTTCCACACATCTCAAAACGAACGAAACATTGCTTCCTTTTTCGAATTCGATCAAGCTACCAGTTTTACACAAATCTGCGCCCAAGAGTTCCAAATTTCCGTTTGATTAAGGTTAGTGATTTCTCAACACTCTGTTGCTGCTTAAGAAATTGAGCGAGCTCTTCCTGAAACGTAATTGTTAAGTCGTATGAGCTTAGATTCAATTTTGAAGTTCTTTTGCTCTTCAATTTCGTTGGTACTGGATTTTGCTGTTTGATTATGTGATCGCTTAGGGTTGTGTGGCCTTGTAGGTGCATGCTGTTGTTATGACTAATGTTAATCTTCCCAATGTTATATTGCTTTCAGAGTCTTCACATTCTGGTTGGTTTGTTTGGAAGTGTTGGTTGTTAGAAGAAAGGTTACTGGTGAAGAAATTTTTGTTGTTGTTGTTGTTGTTCCAATTTGAATGTTCTTGTAGATTTTAGTGCTTGGATGGTAGTGTATGCTGATTGAAGGTTGCAATTGATTAATGGAGTGATGAGTCTTGTTGCTTTTGATACATGGCTTACTGTTAGATTTCATAATTTTTTTAATATTGCTAGTTGAATTTTAGTTTAGTTCTCTTCAATGTCTGTGCATCTGAAATCTACAAGACTTCTGAATTCACATTCTTTCTTGCATCTCGTTTGCCATCCTTAAACCTTGTCTTTGGTTGCTAACTTATATTTTTCTCACCACAGGCAAAGGGTATTGAATCAGTAAAATCTGAGCGAAAATGAATCCTGAGAAGTTCACCCACAAGACAAACGAGGCACTTGTAGAAGCCCATGAGCTTGCAACGAACAATGGACATGCCCAGATAACCCCTCTTCACTTGGCAGTCGGTCTAATCTCCGACCCCACTGGCATTTTCCGTCAAGCTGTTGCCAGCGCAGGTGGAGGCGATGAGGCTGCAGGTTCAGTAGAACGAGTGTTTAAACGAGCGCTCGGGCGCTTACCATCACAGACTCCGCCTCCAGATGAAGTCCCAGCCAGCAGTTCCTTAATCAAGGCGATACGCCGAGCCCAATCAGCCCAGAAATCAAAAGGTGACTCACATTTGGCAGTTGATCAGCTGATCATTGGCCTTCTAGAAGATTCTCAGATCAATGACCTTTTAAAGGAAGCTGGTGTGGCCACGGCTAGAGTGAAAGCTGAGGTTGAGAAGCTTCGAGGGAAAGATGGAAGGAAAGTGGAAAGTGCATCCGGGGATACGAACTTCCAAGCTCTTAAAACCTATGGACGGGATCTTGTTGAGCAAGCAGGGAAGCTCGATCCCGTGATTGGCCGTGATGAGGAAATCAGGCGTGTGGTTAGAATTCTATCAAGGAGGACGAAGAACAATCCGGTCTTGATCGGTGAACCGGGAGTCGGTAAAACAGCTGTGGTAGAAGGCCTGGCTCAGAGGATTGTGAGAGGCGACGTTCCTAACAGCCTTGCTGATGTCAGATTGATAGCTCTCGATATGGGTGCGTTGGTTGCAGGAGCCAAGTACCGTGGAGAGTTTGAGGAACGGTTGAAGTCAGTTTTGAAGGAAGTGGAAGAGGCTGAGGGGAAAGTTATACTGTTTATTGATGAAATCCATCTGGTTCTTGGAGCGGGTCGTACCGAAGGATCAATGGATGCAGCAAATTTGTTCAAACCGATGCTTGCTCGGGGTCAACTTCGATGTATAGGTGCAACAACTTTGGAGGAGTATAGAAAGTATGTTGAAAAGGATGCTGCCTTTGAAAGGCGCTTCCAACAAGTCTATGTTGCTGAGCCAAGTGTGCCTGATACTATCAGCATTCTTCGTGGGCTGAAAGAGAAGTACGAGGGCCATCATGGTGTTCGGATCCAAGACCGGGCCTTGGTGATGGCAGCCCAGTTGTCGGCACGTTACATTACGGGACGCCATTTACCAGACAAGGCCATTGATCTGGTTGATGAGGCGTGTGCAAACGTTAGGGTTCAGCTTGATAGTCAGCCCGAGGAAATTGATAACTTGGAGAGGAAGAGGATGCAATTGGAAATTGAGCTTCATGCGCTCGAGAAAGAAAAGGATAAGGCTAGTAAAGCAAGGTTTTCTGAGGTACGAAAGGAGTTGGATGATTTACGGGACAAGCTGCAGCCTTTGATGATGAAGTATAAGAAGGAAAAGGAGAGGATCGATGAGATAAGGCGGTTGAAACAAAGACGGGAAGAGTTGCTATTTGCTCTTCAAGAAGCCGAAAGACGGTATGATCTTGCTAGAGCTGCAGATTTGAGATATGGGGCAATCCAAGAAGTTGAGGCTGCAATTTCTAAGCTTGAAGGGACAACTGATGAGAATTTGATGCTGACAGAGGCAGTGGGGGCTGAGCAAATCGCTGAGGTGGTGAGCCGTTGGACTGGAATTCCGGTTACTAGGCTTGGGCAGAATGATAAGGAGAGGTTAATTGGTTTGGGCGAGAGGCTGCATCAGAGGGTGGTTGGCCAAGATCAAGCAGTGGCAGCGGTTGCAGAGGCAGTTCTGAGATCGAGAGCGGGCCTTGGTAGGCCTCAGCAGCCGATGGGCTCGTTCTTGTTCTTAGGACCGACTGGTGTTGGGAAAACTGAACTTGCGAAGGCTCTTGCAGAGCAACTCTTTGATGATGAGAATCTCTTGGTGAGAATGGATATGTCTGAGTACATGGAGCAACATTCGGTTTCCCGGTTGATCGGTGCTCCACCTGGTTACGTTGGACATGAAGAAGGCGGTCAGCTCACAGAAGCGGTCAGGAGACGGCCATACAGTGTTGTGTTGTTCGACGAAGTGGAGAAGGCACATACGTCGGTTTTCAACACACTTCTTCAAGTCCTTGATGATGGAAGGCTGACTGATGGACAAGGTCGTACAGTCGATTTCCGAAACACTGTAATCATCATGACTTCAAATCTTGGTGCGGAGCATCTCCTATCTGGGCTCATAGGCAAGTCCACAATGGAAGCTGCTCGTGAAAGGGTAATGCAGGAGGTAAGAACTTCTAGATGATAATTTCTCTAAATTAATGCAGGTCTCCAAATGTTTCTGTTAGTTTAAGATGTGCAATAATTAAATTATGTTGTTATTGGTAACGCAGGTGAAGAGGCATTTCAGGCCAGAATTGTTGAACCGATTGGATGAGATTGTGATATTCGACCCGTTGTCACATGATCAACTAAGAAAGGTGGCGAGACTCCAGATGAAAGACGTTGCTCTCCGCCTAGCAGAGAGGGGCATAGCGTTGGCTGTTACTGATGCAGCGCTAGACTATATACTGGCCGAAAGCTATGATCCTGTAAGTACCTTAAATTCATGTCGAAAGGAAGCACCCTTCTTAACTTGCATGTATCGCACTGGTGCTGATCTCGTTTTCATTTTTGGTGTTTTTAGGTATATGGTGCGAGACCGATAAGGAGATGGCTTGAGAGGAAGGTGGTTACAGAGCTGTCGAGGATGCTTATTAAGGATTTGATCGATGAGAATTCGACAGTTTACATCGATGCTGGAGTGGACGAGCTTGCTTATCGGGTAGAGAACAATGGAGGGATGGTGAACGAGGCGACTGGGCAGAAGGCGGACGTGTTGATCCAAGTGCCTGGTGGGACGAAGACTGAAGCTGCTCAGGCTGTGAAGAGGATGAAGATTGAAGAGGTTGAGGACGACGATGATGATGCGATGGAAGGTTGATGAAAGATTCTGTTGAATGTTTTTGTTGAGAACTTTTTGAAAGAAAACTGTGCAAGTCAGTCGTTTTGTGCTCTTTTGTTACGTACTTGTTGAAAAGTGTGATATCGAACTTGTAGAGGCCTTTGGTTGAAATGTGTGTTGAGGAGTTTGTATGGACTTAAATCTTCAATAAGATGCAAATCCTTTCTTTCTATATATCCCATCTATTAGCAGTCCCTGATCTATCATGAACTCGGTTTATCTGAGGTCACCGAACATGGACTTTTGGTCAGTGCCAGTCAAAGAATTCTCCAAATTTCAACGTTACAGAGAATAGTGCAAACCAGCACACTGTTCAGCTGACACAAGACCCAATCTTTTTTCTTGATCGAAAACACAAGACCCAATATAGGTCACGGACATATACTTTATGTACACACTCGATCTCCTCTCCAGTCTACATGTATAACTGATAATTAGTAAAATCAAGTTAAAATCATGACTTCAAATCTTTTCCTAATTAAGAAGATTTTTTCAAATATGGCATCTTTCATTCAAGCGTAATTCTTGTTTTTCCAATCGACATGATTGTGACAGAACAGCATACAAAGACAATGATGTATACGGCGAGATAGTCAAGGCTTTTTCAAACATAAATGCTAAACATCACCCCAATTTTCATACACTGTCACCATTTTCACAATTTGTGACTTAATTACCCTTTTAGAAGTGTAAAATTGCAGGAAATTGATTAAAGAGGAAATTGGGTTGAAATTGAATTACAGTAAAACCATATCAACACAGTTTATCAAATTTGGGCATATTAATTCAAAGTCTAGCAAAACAATTAACAA
The DNA here is from genome assembly GCA_963924305.1 of Polygonum maritimum. NCBI lineage: Eukaryota > Viridiplantae > Streptophyta > Magnoliopsida > Caryophyllales > Polygonaceae > Polygonum > Polygonum maritimum. The sequence goes on from OZ002734.1 coordinate 4,623,058, forward strand.
TAAGATGAAATTATAGCAAAACAATTGACGCATTAGGTTTCAGAATCACGTTTGGTTTCCCTTGGGGCGGTTTCCGGCGTAGGGCGTTAGGCGTAGGGGTTCCGGCGGCCGATCGGGCGGTTTCCGGCGTCGTCTTCGCTGGGCGGTCGTCTGGATGGGGCTTCGTGTCGGTCTTCGCTGGGTTCGTGGGTTGTGTTTGTGCAGTGCGCGTGGCTTCGTGTAGGCGAATTTGTGCAGTCCGTGTGGCTTCAATTCGTTTGTGCCATTCGTGTAGGTCTTCTTTGATGTCGTTTGAGGCTTGTGCTTGCTTATTGTAGGTTGTGCAGTTCGTCGGTTGTTTTGATCGGCCGGGTTTTTGTGCTGGTTGCTGTTGGTTTCCTCATCGGATTGTTTTGTGGTGCTGATTTCATTGTGTTTTGCTGAGTTTTTATTTTGTTTGTTCTGGTGCTGGTTTTTAGGTTGTTTCATTGCTTGGTTAGGGGCATAAATGGATAATTAAAATGGTGATGTTATATCTTTGGTGATGTTTAGCATCCCTCTTTTCAAAAGGTAAAGACTTTCAAATTGGACACTCTATTCATAACTACTGTCAGTTGGGTTTGTGTGGTTGGATCTGCTTACCGACTCGTGCACATTTCCTCATACAAATCCAATTTCCAAACCTTCACGGGTAAGTAATTCCAAACAAATCCAATTCACTTAAAAGTTAAACCACATACTCACTTTTCCCTCCACAATCAAAAGAAAAAGAACAACACCCTTTTGACACAAAAGAAAACTAATCGTTCGACCAAAAAAAAAAAAAAAAGAAAACTAATCGAGTGATTTGCAAGTAACCCTGATTCCGGAGGAAAAAGAGAGCTGTTTGTGAACGGAAACTGGAAACCATTTTCATATATAGTAATTAACATACCGACAAAAGATACTAAAATCCCGTGAGTATATCCACTAATCATTAATGATTGTTGTGCCTATTGAGTCTCAGAATCAGACAGAGTGATTTTCGGAATTGAAATCAGTACAGAGTACTCCCATGGCTACCCATTTGAATCTCCAAGTTGTGGGTTCCGTAGTTTTGCTACTCTCCGCCCTTGTTTCTGCTGATTACGTTCGGCCGAAGCCCAGAAAGGATTTGAAGCTTCCATGGACGTCAAGCGATCCTTCAGAGCCCCAACAGGTTTCTATCTCTATCCCCCTTGTATTGACATTGCAATGCTTGTGCTTTCTAGGGTTTTTTTTTATTAGGGTTCTGATATGCCTCTTTGCTTGAAGATCTATGGTGAAAAAGATTTGATCTTGTGCTAATTTAATGGCTGTTACAGGTGCATGTTTCTCTGGCAGGAGAGAACCACATGAGAGTATCATGGGTGACCCTAGATGAATCTTCTCCTACATTCGTTGAATACGGAGATGCGCCTGGAAAATACAGCGGTAGATCTGAAGGAGAGAGTACTTCATATAAATACTTGTTTTACCACTCGGGTCAGATACACAATGCTGTCATTGGGCCATTGGAGCCTAACAAGGTGTACTACTACAGATGTGGTGGAAGTGGTAAGGAGTATCAGCTCAAGACTCCGCCGTCGGAACTCCCTGTAACATTTGCTGTTGCTGGTGATCTGGGTCAGACCGGGTGGACGAAGTCGACGTTGGACCACATAGACCAGTGCCAGTATGATGTTCATCTGCTTCCTGGGGATCTGTCCTATGCGGATTACATACAGACTCGATGGGACACGTTCGGCCAGCTTGTGGAGCCGCTTGCGAGTACGAGGGCTTGGATGGTGACTCAGGGGAACCATGAGGTTGAGAGCATCCCGCTTATCAAGGACGGGTTTCAGTCTTACAATGCGCGGTGGAAGATGCCGTTTGAGGAGAGTGGGTCGAGTTCGAATCTTTATTACTCGTTTGATGTTGCTGGGGTGCATGTTCTCATGCTCGGTTCGTATGCTGAGTTTGACGAGTACTCTGATCAGTTCAACTGGTTGAAGGTATATGTTTTAGCCATCATAAACTGGAAAATGAACCAAACGAGCCCTGAGGAACTTCCCTTCAATTGACGATTTGGGGGCTCTTGTGATTTATCTGCAGGCGGATCTGGTTAAGGTGGACAGGAAGAGGACGCCATGGCTTCTTGCATCGTTCCATGTGCCATGGTATAACAGCAATACCGCTCATCAAGGGGAAGGGGATGGAATGAAGATGACTATGGAGCCACTGCTGTATACTGCTGGAGTGGACATGGTGTTTACGGGGCATGTGCACGCTTATGAACGAACGGTATGCAGATACGAACTCGCCTACTTTTCCAATTGCGCATAGCTTTACTGGGTTCAGCTAAAACTGGTGTTATTTATTTGTCAGAAACGAGTATTTGGTGAAAGATCAGACCCTTGTGGTGCTGTACATATTACTATTGGTGATGGAGGGAACAAAGAAGGTTTAGCCAGCAGGTACTTGTTGTTCTTCATTAGTAGCTCTTATCGTCTGTGACAATCAATAATGTTAATTTGTGATGTTGATTTGAAGCTTCAAGGATCCTCAGCCTGAGTGGTCAGTTTTCCGTGAAGCTAGTTTCGGCCATGGCGAACTTAGGATAGTGAATGCGTCGCATGCTCTGTGGAGCTGGCACAGAAACGATGACGATGAACCAACGAGGTCAGATCAGATTTGGATTACCTCTTTGGCGAGTTCAAAATGCCTGGAAGATAAAGCACCTGAACTAAAAAAGATGCTCATGGAACCATAGTTGAATTGCCATTTGACCTGCAATCCTTATTCTCAGTGTTTGGTTGGTGGCAGGGAGATTTTCTAGGCGTATAAAAGAGTTGTCTTACTAGCACAGTTGAAGCGTATGGCTTGTGTCGACAATGTAAATTCGTATGAACAAAAACATATTTCAGCAAATAAAGTCTAAAATTTAATTTACTTGCTACATTTAGGTAATGTTGATAAAACATGGAACCACTACACTTTATATAGTTTCATATGACTTGATACAAGTATCCTAATCAATCAAGGATTCACTAGCAGAACTCAAAAGTCAAAAAACAGACACGGATCCAAGATTCAACCTATAGCTTAATAAAGCAACGGGGGAATTTAGGCGGGGAGAAAACTTTCTGGCATTTTGAAGGGATCAATAATGAATCTGGTTCTGGCATTTTGAAGGGATCAATAATGAATCTGGATCAGCTACTATGAATGTGACGCCTCATAAATATTACTACAACTGAAGTGAAATATGTACAGCAAGGCTCTTTGTTGAAAAGCCGGGATGGGCAAGTACCTATAGCTCCATACTTCCATTTGGTGAGCTAGACACCTGTTCTTCAGCTCTTCTTCCCCTCCACAGTATGATTTGTTCATCTTTGAACAAGATTGGAACACAAGGAACTAAATCCTGCAATCATTTTGAAGACAAAACATCAGTCCTAAGACGATGATTCCAGGTTTCTTTTGCCAATCATAAAATTTCAATTCATCAGTTTTCAAGCACAAAGAATAAGCACCCTAAGATTGACTCCAATTCTTTTGCAGTCACTGGTTCCAACATGAGAGCAGTCGAGTCTAACCACCTCTTCCTCTTCAAAAGCATCTCTCACTCTTGGCACCACATTTACATACACACCATTCCTGGCTAAAAAGGAAATTTTGCAATCAACTCTCAATTGTTAAGAGAGAAGTGTATCTCTCATCAGCTGATCAGCTTAAGTTCAAGTCCAAGAAGGAGAAATTACTTACTGAGCTTCATCAAAGCGGTAGAATTCAAACCCTTATTCCTCATTTCCTTTGTTTCTTCAAAAGTCAGACCATCAGCCACATTCTTCACAAGCTTTGGATAGATTGGAGCACGGGGCTTCCACAGCATTAGAGGAATGACAGGTCTATCTTTTGGATCATAGTTCCTACCTCGATATAAAAGCAGAGCATTGATGTGGTGGTAGATTACCTTCCCACCTGATTTTTCCTAAAGAAGCACTAATAAGTAAGCAGCTTCGAGAAGCTAACAAGAAACTACAAGTTAAGGTACAAACCTCTAAATGAAAGACAATGTTATTCATGTCAAGTGTAGGAACTCCTAAACACTTTATCCTTACAGCTTCCGCCCTCTTCCAGTGGTTATGTATATCGTCCAACATGTTGTGAGTAACCCCACGATTACCTAGGCAATAGTAAAAAAAAAAAAAATATATCAAGGTATTGAAAAACTTGAATGATCATGTGATGGTGACCAATCCAATTCTCAATTACAAAAAAGCAAGGCAGAACCTCCTCATAGGGCTTTTTAAGCAAGTGATTTTGAAAAACGCAACAGAATTTGCCAATCATTTCCATTTCATCAGTGTCCTATTTTGTTCACTTGGTTATGACAGAACTGCTGTGATAATATTTTTGGGATTTTGCCTGTATTAGGGTATTGAGCAAATGCCCATACAACTACAAGGGGGAGGGGACTAATTTCTTAGGCATGTAAGAACTGGGTTGTCTGTGAAAAGACAATAGGTAAGCGAAAAAGACATGGGCGGAGTTCAGTATCAGATATACTATCAACAAATTCAATGCAGCTATATCATTGCTTCGCAACATATTAATCTAGCAGCATTACTACCTCCTAGCACACTGTACAGTTTGTATTAGAAACAACTTCTCAATTGCTTCTTTAGCTCATTATCTTTTGCAACATGGTCAACAAATTTCTAAGATGAATGCCAGGCAATTCATTTGCTAGTCCACTTATTGAAAGAGGACAGCAATTACCCTAATCCCCAAATCAACTGAAACAACAAGATAAAAAATTCAAGATTTCCAGAGAGAATTGAGAAAGTACCAATGTTGATCTGCCGATTGCAATCGTTGTGCCTGTACTTCTCAACGAGGTCAGCTACCTCCTCCTCAGAAAGCGGGTCCCCCAAAACCCTATCTCTCCACTCCAACCACCTCCTCGTCTTCTCCCCCTCGGCGTCCACGGGCGGCGGCGCGCACGTTCCGGTCCATTTCCGGTCGAGCCTGCCGGGGCCGAAGGGAGAGAACCGGGGCGGTTCGCGGAACCCGATCGGGTCGACGGAGGGGTTCGTCTCTGTGTACGAGTACCTGAAATCGAAGGGCAGGTCCGATTTTGTAGGGGAAGTCTGGGCGGATTGGGATTTGCTGGTGGTGTTGTTGGCATGAGTTTGTTTCTTCTTCTTGTTCTTCACAGCCTTGGTGTCGTTGTGGGTGATGGGTTTTGGGGGTTTTAGGGTGATCGGGGAGAAGGGAGGGTCGTCGTCGGAGTCGTAAGAGACGGAATGGAGAGGGAAAGAGAAGGCGTGGGGATTGAGGATGAAGCGACGTCGTACGAACAGCTTCAGCATTGGCGTTTCTTCCCTCCCTGCCGGAATTCAGGCTGAAAGGGGGAAAGCCAAGACCTTCCACGTTAATACCCTGTTGGGGTGGGTTTTAGAGGAGGCAATGGAGTCCAGATCATAAAAAACAATAAGAGGAGGTAAAGGAGATTAAAGTAAGCGTCCTTTATGTTGATGCATTGCTCTAGCGGTGTCAATCGGGTGGGTCGGGTCGGGTTCGGGTCGGGTCATTTCGGGTTTGGGTCAATTCGGATTCCGGTTAAATTCGGTTATTTTCAATAATCGGGTCAGATCGGGTTGAACAATTGCGGGTTGGGTACACAATTAGTCGGGTCAAGTTTGATCTTCGGGTCAATTTCGGGTGGGTCATTCGGGTTTCGGTTCATCTAAATTTCGGGTTGAGTCGGGTTTCGGGTTAGTCGGGTTTCGATTTTGTCATATATTGAATGATAATTTTTGTCCTAATATCATTACCTTTAACACTAAATACGAAATGTAACACTTATATTCAAAAATATAAGTATAATAAAAGATTTAAATTTTAATTTTTTAAATAAAATATTTATTTTAGTGTAAACATATATTTAATGTATCTAAAGTATTTTATTAAATGATATTATGTTTCTTTAAAGTATAGATATGAGATAGTTCGTGAAAATATGGTCATTAACTTCAAGGTTACGGATTATTTTAGGTGAAATGCTATTGAGTCAGGAGAGTTTGGGTTTTCGGTTGATATCGGGTCGGGTAAGTTCGGGTTTTCGGATGATTTCGGGTCGGGTTACTTCGGGGTTTCGGGTAATATCGGGTTAGTAAACTCAGATATAATCGGTTACGGCTTAATTTCGGGTTCGGGTTGATTTCGGGTTCGGGTCAAACCGGTTCGGGTCAGAAAATCTCGGGTTCACGCATTTCCCCCTCTATTTCGGGTGTCGGGTCGGGTTCGGTGTCGGGCGGGTCGGGCGGGTTTCTCGGGTCGGGTCAAGTTTTGACAGCCCTACAATTGCTCACCCTAGAAGGGCTACACTTGGCTACCATGTTTCTAAAGAGTTTGAATTCGACGAGTCTGCTAGGCAATCGGGGATTTGTGAGAAAAGAAGGGGGTGAAAGATGAGAAAGTAAGAAGAGAAAGAGGGGAACAATACGAAAATGTATATGTTTTGTGTTGGGATAAAGATGGGTTTTGATGGAAAATTGTAAATAATTTTTTTTTTCTTTTGAAAGTGTTTATTTTACTTCCCTATCAAATTGCACCGGTGACATTCATTTTCCATCCAATCAATCTACTCTCATTTTCTAACAGACTCTCACTCAATCCTATCAAAGAATTAAATCAAATGTTGGAAAATGATTCTCACCATTCCCCTCCTATTAAAATCCCATCAATCCCCACCATCAAAACATACTGTTAGTGACTCGGTTTCTAATAGAGACAGACGACCTATAGGGTCTTGCGAAGCCATATATCAAATTATTTCGTGGTTTGGATTTCACTTGACTGTATACGGCTTTGAAAAATGTAGTTTTTGGGAGAAAATAGTGTTTTTTTTCTTGAAAAAATGTAAAAAGTAAAGGGATTGCACAAGAGTTTTTTAAAAGTTTTAAAAGTAGTTTTTGGAGAAAAGTATACTTTTTAAGGAAAGTGTAGACAGGTCGAAATCCGACTGTGCACCGTTGTGTGAAATTGATATTAGATGTATATAATAGTCGTGAAGTTGAACAAAAAATAAAAGTGTGTTGTGGGACGTGAGTTGTTTACGAAATTTAATAAAGTTTTAAAATGATAAAAAAAAACATGATTTTATAAATAAAATAAAGATATCCTTCATTGACTCGGCTAAAGTCGTCGTGCCAAGATCAAAGATAAATAACCCAAACTACAAACTAGTATAGTAAGCAAGTAAGGGGTCGAACCCAAGAGAAATGAGGTTTCTAGTATCAATATAATTACCAACCAAAGATAAGGGGGGATTTAAGAGAAGAATCTAAACTAAACTAATCTAAGAAACAAATAACAAAAAAATAAACAAATAGATTAGAAGCAAGTTCTTTCAAAAGATCCACTCATGAAATAATCGCTCGATCATAGATTCATCCATTGATTTCATTCACACCTATGGTTAATTCCTATCCTAATCATTAACAATCGCAAGTCCACGGTCCAAGCAATTCTATAACCCTAGGCAAGGACGCTTAACTTAGAATTAGCATAGAGAACAAGGATATGCAGGATTTAGGCTCCGTTCGGTTACATTAGCTGGAGCTAGAACTGGAACAAACTGGAACTGGAGAATCGGAGCTGGACTGGATATAGAGCTGGGACTAGAGCTGGATTAATTAGTTTGAGTGTTCGGAATAACGAGTTGATTGTAACTGGAAAAAAATGTAAAATTACGAAAAAGGTATTTCAAAATCTAATTAATATATATTTTACTAATTTGTTTATTAAGGATTTTTAAAAATAAAAATGTTAAACATTCTAGTTGTAAGCCGTAACTTTTGCTATTTGAGACTAATTTGGGCATTAGCTAGTAATTTGAGACTAATAATTGATAATTAAGGCATTAACTGATAGATTTAGGCATTTTAGTTATAAGGGTTTTTAACTGAGTGATTTAGAATTAAGGGCATCAAGACCCAATACAGCCGTCATCGACTTCATAATATCCGTCATCTGGCACCTCTAGATAAGTTCTTGGGAGCCGTCGTCCGTCGACATCTCATCGGCTACCGTCGACACCTTATCGGCCACCGTCGCCTTCAGATCTGGTTCTTGCGAGCCCCCGCTGTCTCCAGATCTGGTTCTTGCGAGCCCCCACTGCCTCCAGATCTGGCACTCGCAAACCCCCGACTCCGCCGACATCTCCTCCGCCGTCTTCACCACCCAAATCTGGTTCCCACAAGTGGCCGTAAACTCTGGCACCTCCTCTGCCACCGTCGCCTCCCAGATCTAGTCCTCCTCGTCAACATCTCGGACCTCCTTAGCGACTGCGCCTCCAAATTTGCTCGCCGCCGTCGACTCGGCCGGTGAGTTTGGTGGAGGCTGATGGTTGCATCAATGGAGGTCACAGTGGTCTTGAGTTGTGTGTTGGAGGAATGTTAATGGAGGGTTAAAATTGGGTTGAGTTTTCCTTCAGCTACTCAAGCCTTCAAAAAGCTTGGGGGTAGGACCTTGAAAAAATAGGAGATTTCAAGCTCATTTCAGCTTTGTAAAGCTATAGACATTTTTTCACCGAACATCCAAGTGAAGCTGAAAAAAACAAATCAAGCCCCATCCAACTCCGTTCAGCTACGAAAAGCTGCAAACGAACGGACCCTTAATATCAAACAATCAAGCTACGAGTCAATTGCAAGATAAAACAATCAATTCTCTTCTTAATCATAGTCCACGGTCCTAAAATCAAGTTGTCTTCTAGAAAGGAGATGCTCACACAGACAATGAAACAAATCAATTCAGACTATAGAATAAAGATAATTCAACAAGTTGGTCAGGCTCAAAGAATCATGCAAAGCTCATAGAATTAAGTACAAAGAGAAGAGATATTAACCAAAGGATAGAAATCAATTACCAAAATCTCACGAGTTCATACATCAGAGCTTCTCCCTTGAACAAACCCTAGGAGACTAGCTCTCCAAAATACAAAAGAAATAAATATTTAATTGAACCTAAACTAAGATATGAAATTGGATTGAATGGAATACCTAAAACCTAAGGAGACTCCTCTTTATATAGACCCAGGGAACATGCTCCCCTAATCTAATTAGGAAAGGAGAAAAGATAGAAAATGAAAGAGGAAAGATAAGAAGAAGAAAAAAAGATAGATCTTCGGCTTGCATCGGATCCGGCATCACCGCGGCCGCGTCGTCTCGACCGCGCCCGCGCTTTCACGACAGAATAGAACTTCGTCTCTGGGCTGCCACCGCGGTTGCGTCGGCCAATCCGCGGTCGCGGAATCGGGACGGAAACACTAACGTCTCTTCGGACACTGTTTTGACCCTCTTCGGCTTGGAATCTGACTTTGGTGTAAAAATATGAATTAAAGCCCTTTAAGTTAGCTTTCCAATGGCACTGGAATCAGCTCAATCCGACCTCTGTAGCTCATGATATAGCTTTTCCAAGCAAGTGGTATCGCGCAGACAACTCAAAACGCCTTAGAACTCTTGAATCTTGCATTCTTGTGTCTTCGGCCTAGATATTACAATTACCACAAACTCTAACCTAAACACACTCAGTATAGCCCTAAAATACAAGAGTCAACCCATACAAAATAGGGCAAATCATATTTCCCCATACTTAGATCTTACTCGTCCTCGAGTAAGCTCAAAACAAATATAACAAGTCAGCATATCGTAAGATCTCAGGAAATACAAGGGAAAACAAAACACTCAACTCACAACCCAAACCCAAAAATATAGAGAAATCATGAGCATAAAACAATGAAGCTCAAACACACACCTCACAACAAAGATATAGCACTCATGCTCTAAAAGGTGTAGAGCAACCTAGGATCTACCCAAATTTAACATGTAAGCCCCAAAGTCCCCAAGCAAGAATGATCCTACAACACTCAAATTTTACCGCTCAATTCTGCTTAGGCGCCCTTTCGGGTTTTCACCTAACCGCTCTTTTCATTTTTCAAAAGGTGTGCTCACAAATACTTACAACTCTCATGAACCTCGTATTACTCCAGCATAATGCTGGTCCGGGTTATCTGCTTATTACCTGAGCCGCCCTTTCGGATTTTCGACTCATCCTAGGATTTCATATGCCTTTTTTCACGTTTTATGGCTTTTTCTATCTTTTTTTTTTCTTTCTTTATTATGCAAAAAGATATGGTGCAAGTCCTCCATGAAAAGAAGAAAATAAAAAATCTAAAGCAAATCTCTAACTACACTAACTAGGATAAGCGAATGCGAGTACTCCCTCCCCCATACTTAAATCCTTCATGTCCTCAATGAAGCAAAGAGAAAGGATAGAAGCAAGGAGAAAGGTATATCAGAAGACTCACAAACGAATGAAGAGGGGTGGAATAGAAGAACTCTTCAAAGGTGGTAGAAGAATGGAAGAAAACCTTTGGAATCACCATTCTGCAGGCAAACCGCAGGCGCGGGTGATCAGGCCGCGGTCGCGGAATCAACACAGCGAGCATAGTCAGCCTCTGGTGGACCACCACGGGCGCGGCCGGTGTGGCGCGAGCGCGGTATTGGTGCAGTCGTGAACTTGTGACTTCAGCTTGAACCGGATGATGTGCAAGGAACCCTCGTATCTTGGCTCGTCTCTTGGAAGATGGACAAATACTTGAACTCGAGCCGTAGAGAAGAGAACTCTCGGGGGAACAAAGCACCCCCATACTTAGGCTTTTACACATAGCCAAAAGAATGGAAAAAACATATATAAGGGATGGAAAGATAAAAGATGGAAAAGAATGGATATAGATAGATGGAAGATATAGAGATAGAATGAGACCAATAAGTCCTCTTTTTTTCTTTTTTTTTTAATCTTTTTTTCTCTTTTTTTTTTCTCTATTTTTTTTTTCGAGACCACTGCATCACCACCGCGGGCGCGGTTTGTGGACCGCGACCGCGGTGTCTAGTACCTGAACGTCGGGAGTTTCTGTATTCTAAATACGACCGCGGTTGCGCACCCGCGGGTGCGGTTCAAGCACAAAACGTTCTTTCGAACCAAGTACCTGCATGTTAGCCCAATTTTTTTTACAAACAGTCAACAAAAATGATAATACTAGAAAGAAACCTAAGTTTCCCCGTCAACGGCGCCAAAATTTGACTCGGCTAAAGTCGTCGTGCCAAGATCAAAGATAAATAACCCAAACTACAAACTAGTACAGTAAGCAAGTAAGGGGTCGAACCCAAGAGAAATGAGGTTTCTAGTATAAATATAATTACCAACCAAAGATAAGGGGGGATTTAAGAGAAGAATCTAAACTAAATTAATCTAAGAAACAAATAACAAACAAATAAACAAATAGATTAGAAGCAAGTTCATTCAAAAGATCCACTCATGAAATAATCACTGGATCATAGATTCATCCATTGATTTCATTCAGACCTATGGTTAATTCCTATCCTAATCATTAACAATCGCAAGTCCACGGTCCAAGCAATTCTATAACCTTAGGCAATGACGTTTAACCTAGAATTAGCATAGAGAACAAGGATATGCAGGATATAATATCAAACAATCAAGCTACGAGTCAATTGCAAGATAAAGCAATCAAATCTCTTCTTAATCCTAGTCCACGGTCCTAGAATCAAGTTGTCTTCCAGAAAAGAGATGCTCACATAGACAATGAAACAAATCAATTCAGGCTATAGAACAAAGATAATTCAACAAGTAGGCCAGGCTCAAAGAATCATGCAAAACTCATGGAATTAAGCACAAAGAGAAAAGATATTAACCAAAGGATAAAAATCAATTACCAAAATCTCACGAGTTCATACATCAGAGCTTCTTCCTTGAACAAACCCTAGGAGACTAGCTCTCCAAAATACAAAAGAAATAAAGATTTAATTGAACCTAAACTACGATATGAAATTGGATTGAATGGAATACCTAAAATCTAAGGAGACTCCTCCTTATATAGACCCAGGGAACATACTCCCCTAATCTAATTAGGAAAGGAGAAAAGATAGAAAAGGAAAGAGGAAAGATAAGAAGAAGAAAAGAAGATAGATCTTCGGCCCGCATCGGATCCGGCATCACCGTGGCCGCGTCGTCTCCACCGCGCCCGCTAGGGTTGTTCATCGGTTCAGAACCGAACCGAACCGCAGAAAACCGAACCGAACCGAAAACCGAACATCGGAAATATTCGAACCGAAAACCAAACCGATCTACCGCGGTTCGGTTTGGTTCGGCTTCGGTTTTATTCGGTTTGGTTCGGTTTTGAACCGAATAAACCGATTGATTAAAATGTGATTCTTTTTGGAGAAGGTAAACCAAAATCCAAATAATACCCGAACCAAACAAAACCAAATGTACAAACAAAACCAAATAAAACCAATTAAAAACCTATTTTGATATTTTCTATATTGAATAATGAATATTTAAAGTTAATTTTTTTTATATAAAACTAGTTCGGTTTAACCGAACTGAACCGAAAACCAAACCGATCCAAACCGAAAACCAAACTAAGATAAAACATAAACCGAAAACCGAACCAAACATGCTCGGTTCGGTTTGGATCGGTTTGGTTCGGTTTGGTTTTCGGTTTTCTTCGGTTTAACCGAACCAATGAACAAGCCTAGCGCCTGCGCTTTCGCGACAGAATAGAACTTCGTCTCTGGGCAGCCACCGCGGTCGCGTCGGCAAATCCGCGGTCGCGGAATCGGGACAGAAACACTAGCGTCAGTTCGGAGGCTGTTTTGACCCTCTTTGGCTTGGAATCTGACTTCGGTGTGAAACTATGAATTAAAGCCCTTCGAGTTAGCTTTCCAATGGCACTGGAATCAGCTCAATCCAACCTTTGTAGCTCAAGATATTGTGTTTGCAAGCAAGTGGTGTCGCGTAGACAACTCAAAACGCCTTACTCTTGAATCTTGCATTCTTGTGTTTTCGGCCTAGATATGAAAATTACCACAAACTCTAACCTAAACACACTCAATATAGACCTAAAATACAAGAGTCAAGCCATACATAATAGGGTGAATCATTCATCTTTCTCTTTCTTACCCCCTTTTCCTTTCTTCCTTCTTCGTCCTTGTTCTAGTTTGTTTTTAAAAGTACTTTTTGATTCAAAAGTTCTTTTATTTGTATTGAAATATTAATATACCTTTAAAAGTTGTCACTCAAAGTTTTTTTTTATTAGGAAAGAGAAGAAACAGTCAGGACCTATCCTAAAGCATCCTTATGGATGAGGTCCCAGAGAACCGAATCAGAAAACAGTGGAATCATAGAAGCAAGAAGGAAAGACGCAACGATATGGTCCGCAACAACATTGACTTAACAGAAGGCGTGAGTGATCGACCAACTCTGAAACTTGCGAAGCAACCCCTGAATATCCGTACGCAGCATCTCCACCTCCCACGGACAACTCCAATCACCTTGCACAACTTTTTGACCTGCAAATTATCACATTCAATGTTCAGATGGGAAACGCCTCAACGAATGGCCTTAAGTATCCCTTGGCGAAGCGCAAAGGCCTCCGAAAATAGGATAGACTGGTTTCCGAGGAAGCCACCGTCCAGGTGGATCGATGAACTACTTCCATTACTGAGAACAAAACCAAAGGAAGCGACACCGTCAGAATTGACAGCACCATCAAAGTTTAGTTTGGTGTTGTTTACAAATGGTTTAGTCCACTTGATTTTCCTTCTCTTATCTGGTTTTTACTACAATTTGTGGGTTTCGTACCTTTGTTTTTTGTTTGTCGCTTGCTTCTGGTCTTTAATCTGTTGACGCAGAAACCAAGATAATTCTTATAGTTGTGGTTGTTCCCATTAAAAGTCTTCTTATTACAAAAATACCAAATGCTCCACCATGCACAAAAAAGACTTTCAAGCTCCTCTTTGAAAGTTTTGGATTATAACTCTTGAATGAACAGTCTAGGGCTTTGGTTATTAGGGTTTACTTGACTTATGACCTGAGCTGTTTTTTGATTTAGCGTGACTAAGAAAGAGCTTGTTAAAGGATATTTTAGAAATAAGTGGTGTGCATCTTCAATGGTATTATTGCAGAATACACAACCTTGTGGACTCCGCAATGGTTTGCTACCCGTCTCGCCTTGGTCGCCAACCCATTGCGGCTCAATTTCATGAAAAAGTTTTTAACTCTTGGTGGGATATTTATATTCCGTATCCATCCAATATCCAGTGGGCTATCTCCTTTATTTTCATGAATCTAGTTTATTGTGGAATGTGTGGAAAACCAACTGTTCTTGCTTGATTTCCAATATAATCAGTAAGGTATTGTAGTTTGTGGTACGGTAATTCGGGATATCTTCATAGCTTTCTCAGGGTGGAGAACTGTTTGAACCAAAATTTACCCAAGGAAGAACTTTGGCTTAAATCGGGCCTAGATCGAAATAAATCAAAGAGAAGGACGAGAATTGTGTTTGTATTGATGAAAAGAGCATATGAATGTGTAAAAACATGGTACCCCGTTCTAGGGTTTACAATGGATGTATGAAGGTGTGACCCCCCTTCTAGGGTTTACAGTGCATGCCTCTGGCGAGGGCTATGGTGTGTAATCTGATGTGATATGCTATTCTTCTCCATCTATCCTCCCCAATTTCGTGGGTTACATGGGTATTTATAGACAATAAGTAGGAAAATCTATCTTATACAAAGTATAAATCTATCTTAACCAACAAGTCTTCCGGAAAATCTATCTTATATCTTGGATGCTCTTTATCCATTCTGACAGCGAATCTATCATATATTAGAAGATATCTTGGAAAGATTCTATCTTGTTGCCTTGGATCTATCTTCTTCAACCGACTTTAATTTCCTTTCGCCGCAAGTCTTGTCTTACTCTGAATAGGTAGCAAAGAAGTACTAATCGGGTCTTGATACTTCTTTGACTATGTATTGATACTTCTTCGCCTAAAACCTGGGTCGAACAGTACCTTGTAGCTATAAGGCATTGGGACTTCTCTGGTACTGGGTTGCCTCCTGCTGGGATTATTTCTGGGTCCAATAATACCCCAAATTCATCTTGGTCGTTGAGGCGACGAGACGGGCAAGATGGATTTCACGCCTTTGATACGAATCTTCGCTATTTGCAAGAGTTGTTCGTTGATATAAGCGATTGAGTTTCTAGACAGTAGACGTCTTCGTGACAGAGGTGCGGACTCTATCGAAGTCGTCAGCTATAGGCACGGACCTGACCGAAGCTTCTTGCCGCCAGCGTTGGTGTAATCGAAGTTGTGTAGCCTTGGGCATGTTAACTTGACGATAATCGTGAGCAACGGGTGTTAGCCTGATCGAAATCGCTAGCCCATAGCATAGACTCGACTGAAGTCACAAACCAAGAGCTTACACTTGTTGTCGTGCAAAAGTAATGCTTGAGAAACTGAAGATATATGTCTCGGAAGCTATGTCCTGAAGGTACTCTTAAGGTAGTACACTTGACTGGTTTTAAGGTCTGCATCGGAGAGTCTCCACGTAGGATAGCGAATACTCGATGAGCTGTAGTGCGGTCGGGAAGTGAAGCTGTAAGAAGTTGTGAAGGTGAACCAGTGTTTGGTCAATGTGGAGGTTAGAATGATTGCTTTAGTATTTGATGAAGCTTCGCCTGGAGATTCTTCAAGACTTTTCTGATGCGGAGAACGACTGATGGGACTTAAAGTCGTAGTAAGATACCTTTGTCGAGTATTTCCTACTCGGTACCCCAGCATAGGATCTTCTTCTGAGGTGGTCGTGGAACTTCTAGATGACGGCGGAACGATCAATCATGAGGATAGGGTGATTGACGTACCTGATGCTTAGGCGGTAATAGACCCCAACCTCCTTTGTCATGAAGGGTCTGAGTTATGAGGTTGAGTTAACCCCATGATGATAGAATGATTCTTTGAACGCAGGATCTATGTGCAATCTTCGTACGCTGACCGATTATTAAGTAGGTGCGGCTAGATAAAATTGTCATTTAACCAGAGAATGACCAGAGAAGTACTGATGCGTGATTAGCGAGTTCATCTGAGCCATTTCTGGTGAATCTTCGCGTATGTTTAACCAGCGATGATGCCGGCGCAACTAAGGAAGTCGATGGCGAGGAGCCTTCGGACGAGACAGCTTCTTCGACCCCAGCCACTGAAGGGTGGCTCTACTGTTTTCCTTGTCGCTCATTTGACTTAACTTCGTTGAGTGAACGAATGCGAACCCCTGATTGGGTGTATGTTCGTTCTTTGGAAACTTGATTACTTTGCTTTGTTGCTCTTGTATAGCGTGAACTTACGACCTCCTAATTTTAACCTGCACTTAATCAAACAACTTTGCCATAACGTTAGTTTAATGAAATATCTAGAGAATTTCCAGAGAAATGCCACCCATTGGTACGGGGTGTTCCCTTTTCGTATTTTGTTTTGTTTCAACGCCCTTGTATGGCGCGCTTCTACGTCGTTCAGTATCGTCCTGCACTAGAATAAGATAACTTTGAAATAATGTTAGTACAACTAAATATCTGGAGAATATCCAAAGATACATGTCCGTTGACAGGGGACGTCTTGTTTTACTCGTATTGAGCTTCGATGCCACGGTATGATGCCTATATATATGTTGTTGTGCTAGTACCTTTTTATTTGCGTTAGTTGGCAAATTTATAGGGAGGCGATGGTCTTGGAGATTGTCCAAGGACGCATCTGTGTGTGTATGGATGCGTTAGTAGATCAGCATCCGGGGAAAGCGTTATGTGACTTTCTCCCATGGCGCATTAGTTTGACACTGAAAGGTTTTCAGGTCTTTGCGCTTTGTTTACTGCAAAGGTCCGGGCATAATTGCTTATGATTAGGCGTCCTTTGGATCCTTAAGTTTAGTCCTTAGGATGTATTGTCCTCGCGGCGTCCCGCGAATGTGGCCTCGGGTTATCGTTGCTATAGCATTCCCCTTCCCGTACTAATCCAATGTAACTACATTGATTGGACTTAGATGGGGGGTAACCAACTTATGGGTTACTTCACCACGTTGTATGCGTGACGACATCGCCATTTCTAGACGGTATAACCATGTATTTATACAGTGGTTTTTTGTGTGTTTTTTGTCGCGTATTTGTTTAGTCGGTGAGACGTAAAATAGCGCGCATATTGCGTTTGAAGCGGTAGTTGAGTTGTGGGAGAGTTGTTTTCTCTCAAAACATCACAAATAGAACTGAAAAACTACTAAGCTATGAATTAAAGACAACACATCGACAGTGGGAGCTAGCGCCCCGGAGTCGCTTATTGAAGAAAAATCAAAGAGGTCTTAAAGAAGTATTAAACTCAAGCTAAGTGATGATCAGAAAATTAATGAGACCAAACCGATTCAGAAGTAATACTTCTTTAGATGGGTTGCATTTTAACGCGAGTGAGTCGTGATCGACTGTCGTTAGCGTTGGCTCGTGAATGAGCGGGAAGACATTATAGAATGTAGGAAGAATGAGAACGAGTAATAAAGTATAGATAGTAAAAGTAAGTACCCCAGTCTTGTAGCCAATGTTGGCGTATAGCGCCTCGAGACTGTATTTGGGCCATGGGTGGCCATTGACGTTTCGCATGGTTGGGTAATGCATAATCAAGAAGTCAAAAATAGGTGATCACGGGTTTCCCCAATGATCCTCCAATGCTTAAGTTAGTAATGTCTTTATAAGAAAGCGCAAAGGGAAAGCAAAATGTAAACAATAGTTTTTGGGAGTGATATGGATGAAACCTGTGTTTTTGCAGCAATTGGATCATGTTCGTGACAATGGTTATCGTCATCGTCGTCTTCTCACCTGATGCTCCTGGATACTGACTAACTGGATGGTGATTCTCTAACTGCGGCCTGGCGGCTATCAGCGATCCATCAGCGAGTGATCGGCTTGGATTGTTCACGGAATGGGGGTCTATGGAGTGTCGTAGTTAGATCAGACGACCCCTGTTGTCTTCTTGCAACCATCGAGGTCTGGCCTTGAAGCAATCTTCGCAACTTCTTTGGAGATTTTCTAGCGACTGCCTAACCGTTGTCTAGAGACTGACAATGAGCGATTGACCTGGTTTGTTGCCCAAGCAAGGATGTTGGAGGGGTGTTGTAGCTTGATCTGGTGTCGAGGTCGCTACACCCCAGTCTTCGTTTTGAGGCCGAAAATGTTTGGCCTTGGAGCCATCTTCTGAACTTCTTTGAAACTTTTCCAACGACTGCCTGGAGATTGCCCAGAGATTTTCTAGGGATATGCCGACTTGTGCGGTCTTCTCTGTAGAAAGCTGCTCGAACCTGATTTTTCTGAACTAGGGGAGTGAACCCCTGACCGTGGACAGTTAAGCCAATCTCTTGTTGTTTCTTGGTTCAAGTAATCCCAGCTCGCGGTGAATTGGTACTTTGCGAACCGATCGTGGGCCGCTTCCTTGAGTTATTGGACGGTGTCCGAACCTGACTCGAGTTGACGTTCGTTGTTTTCCGTAGTGTTGAGTTAGTACCTGGCGGTGGGCATTCTAATCTCTGCCGGAATGACGGCCTCACATCCGTGCGCTAGGAAGAATGGTGTTTGAACCGTTGCTCCCTTTGGGGTGGTGTGATTAGTTCAATGTTCCACTTTTTGCGGAAGTCACGTGTATTTTTGCTTCTGAATTGTCATCCGTCGTCGCACGTAATCTCTTTTGATACTCATAATCTTTTGACATGTGGATGGAGGCAATTTTCCGTCAATGTCCATACCCCATCTCATGAATGACTATGTGGTGATCGAGGGATGGAGAATCTCTAGCGGCTGGTGTGGGATAGGTGTGTGGTGCTGACATGCTTCGTACGCCTAGGCGTACCTGGTTAAGTCCTGGAGAATAGTCAGCTAGTACCACCCCTGCCTGAGGATCTTGTTGGCTAAGCTCCGACCCCCAGTGTGGTTCCTGCAGTCTTCCTCGCGGTTGCACATGATTTTCTCGGCCTCTTCTTTTTCTACGCATCGCTGTAGGAAGCATGAGGTAGATTTGTTGAAGAAGATCCCGTCTAGGATGGTGAAGCGTGTTGCTTTCGATCTTAGGGCTTTGGCTTTGATCTTGTCCTTGGGTGCTTCGCCATGTAGGAACCAGTTTAGGTATGGCCTGGTCCAGTGGTCGACTGAACTGACCCTTGGATTGGTGGATCTGTGGAGAATATCTGGAGCGAGTGGCTCGGGTGGTGATTCTTTAGCCTTGATTCTTTTGATGATTCGGCCATTGCAGATTGCAGTAGGCGAATGAGAAGTATCTTGTTGTACTCCCTAGGGTTTAGGATTGCTCGGTCGAGGGATTTGTTCAAATGCAATCGGGTCAAAGCTTTCGGATAGTGTTTTAACTCTTCCGAGGTAGCCGATCATCTTATCGTTTCTAGCTTTAAAGATGCCTAATGTTCAGTTAATGACCAGCAAAGAGTTGACTCGTACCTTAAGTCTCTTGATGGATAGAGCCTTGACTAGCTCTAGTCTGAAGATAAGAGTTTCATACTCCGACTCGTTGTTAGTGGCGTCAAAATTACTTTTGACTGCTTGAGCTGCTCTTGCCCCCCTTGCCGATTTTAGCACGACTCCGAGACCTGCCTCCTTGCGTTCGAGTCTCCTTTGGTGTTCAGTAACCATTCGTGCTCTCTTCGAGGGTTGGGGTAAAGTCGGCAACGAAGTCAGCGAGCACCTGTGACTTGATTTCTCTCTGATGTTCGTACCTGATGTCGTACGCGCTTATGTGGATGGCCCACTCCGCCATTCTTCCCAAGAATCCTAGCTTTTGCATGATTTGCCTGAGCGGGTACTTTGTCAGGACAAGTACGGTATGTGACTCGAAGAATGATCGGAGTTTATTCAGGAGAATTACGACCGTTAAGACCAGTTTTCCTGTTGGAGAGTAATGTGTCTTGTTGGAAAACATCATCCTACTCACGAAGTAGACCGGAACCTATTGGCCCTCTTCCTTTTTGACGAGGACTTAGCTTAGGGCGCTGTGCGACACGACTAAGTAATGGTGCGGTATCTCCTGTGGCGTTGGTTTAGCCAGTAGCAACTGATTGGCAAAGTATCCCTTCAGGTCCTGGAATGAGCCCTCATGCTTTTCTATCTATTAGAAGCTCTTGTTCTTCTTTAGTACCTCGCAAAATAGTCGACACTTATCTGAGGATTTTGGCAGATGAACCGGCTAAGTGCGGCTGTCTTGTCGATCAGCTTTTGAACATCCTTTACGCTTCGAGGGGATTTCAGGGAAGCAATTTCCTAGAACTTGGTCAGGGCTAGCCTCAATCCCTCGCTTGGTCACCACGTGCCCCAGAAAAATACCAGACGGTACCCCGAAGATGCACTTCTGGGGATTTAGCTTTATGTTGTATTCTTCAAGGGTTCTGGATGCTTCTTCCAAGTGCCCCCTGTGTAAGGAAGCGCTTGTGCTCTTTGCCACCATATCGTCGATATACACCTCCGTTGTCTTTCCAATGTGATTATGGAACATCCGATTAACTAATCGTTGGAAAGTAGCCCCGGCATTTCGCAAGCCGAAGGGCATTACGTGATAGCAATATGTGCCCAGCCCGGTTATGAGGGAGGTTTTCTACATCGGTGTCGTCGAACACGATGGCTTGTCTTGAAGATTTCCTGACAGCGTGCCCCGATGGCTGGGGTCGGCCAGAAATCGCTTTCTTTGGCACTGAGATTTGCTGCTGAGTATGTCAACCACATATGTTTGATCCCCAGATATCATGTTGACCGCTCTGTCTAGTGTTGGAGGATCTCGCCTTTCTTAGCGCTCGGGCTGGAGATTCTTCAGTACTTCTTTGGGCACTTGGGCGTCCGGCGCCATGTCCTTGATCTGCCCCTCAATGATTAAACGAGGCAACTCTTTTCTTAGCATGATGCAGTCGCGAGTCCGGTGCCCATGATACTCGTGATAGTCACGCCACTTGGTGGTATCTCTATCGTCCTTTGGAGCCTTATCCTTTCTTGGCCACCTCATGTATTCCCCAAGCCTGGTCATATTTCGTAGGGGCTTGCCCGTAGAGATGTTGAGCTTAAGGGAGTCTAGCGAAGGTGGCGATGATGTCGCAAGACTAGATTAAGACTTCTTCACGGTCAAAATGGTTTCAGGAATTCTTTGGTGGATCTTTGGGACTTCAATAGTACCCTGTTGGGATCGTTGGATTGCTTTCGACTAGAGCTGAACTGAGAGCGAAAAGTATCCGAATGATCCGCAAAGGACTGAATGCTCCCACGTGGGAGACTAGTGAATCAAGTCAGGGATGGCCCTGTTAGGGTTGTGCCGAACCCTTTGTTCATCATAGCTTCTTTGGAATGGTAGGGGACTGCGCTTGCCCTCGTTTTCGGCTTTGTGTATTGCCACGTGTTCATGAGGATATGTGGTCTTGTTATACGTAGGCTTACTTGGAATGGAGATTCTTTGGAATTTCTTTGGAGTTTCTTCAAAGCCGTTTGATGCTTTAGGTTTCACGGGCTGCAGTCCCTAGTGATTTGATCGAGTATGACGCTTATTTGCTCAGAATCCTTCTTTTTGATGGCCGTGTCAAGGCTGATCTATTGTGCCTTTCGTAATCTTCCTTGTTGGTGTCGTCACCCGCGATCCAAGTTAGGATGACGCGTCATGTAATTGAAACAAGTGAACAACAAATACGTATAAGTATAGAAGGTCGATATTTATAAGATGGGCAATTAAGAAAGAAAGTCTATCTTTTAGCGGCATATTAGAAAAATTGTAATCAAACAAGGATAAAGGCGAAATCTGAACTCTTAGAAGAGAGAAGCAAAACACGGAATGAATTGTGAGATAAGGGAACGAGGAAACCAGTATATGCAGGATGGAAGACGTGATCCGGAAGGATCGACTTGACCATTTGCATCCAGGTTGCTAAGTACTGGTCCGTTCCGCCTTGTTGTTGCCTAGAGGCTCTCTAGCGGCCAACAACGAACGATTGGTTTTCCTTGCTTCCTCTGGAAATTTGACGAGGAGATAACGAAGCACATGGCTTTGATGTTTGCAAATCAAACCCTAGTATTGCATCATCCCCTGCTTTGGTTTGATGATCATTGATGTCGCTTTGATGATCGCCCCACTCCTGGCTTCGCTGATCGCTCGAAACTTCTTCGGAACTTCTTTGGGACTTTTCCAAAGTTCTGCCATCTCCTCGTCTCGCGATCTGGTGCTTTGATTTTTGTGATTTCTGTTGTTCCCGTAGCGAGAGGGTCAGGATGGGTGTTTTCCAGTCCTGATATTGTGTCTTCCGATGAAGAAAGGTGGAGACTTTTGTCCTTTGATGATTGTATCGATCTTCGGCCCCACGGTGGGCGCCAAATTGTTTGAACCAAAATTTACCCAAGGAAGAACTTTGGCTTAAATCGGGCCTAGATCGAAATAAATCAAAGAGAAGGACGAGAATTGTGTTTGTATTGATGAAAAGAGCATATGAATGTGTAAAAACATGGTACCCCGTTCTAGGGTTTACAATGGATGTATGAAGGTGTGACCCCCCTTCTAGGGTTTACAGTGCATGCCTCTGGCGAGGGCTATGGTGTGTAATCTGATGTGATATGCTATTCTTCTCCATCTATCCTCCCCAATTTCGTGGGTTACATGGGTATTTATAGACAATAAGTAGGAAAATCTATCTTATACAAAGTATAAATCTATCTTAACCAACAAGTCTTCCGGAAAATCTATCTTATATCTTGGATGCTCTTTATCCATTCTGGCAGCGAATCTATCATATATTAGAAGATATCTTGGAAAGATTCTATCTTGTTGCCTTGGATCTATCTTCTTCAACCGACTTTAATTTCCTTTCGCCGCAAGTCTTGTCTTACTCTGAATAGGTAGCAAAGAAGTACTAATCGGGTCTTGATACTTCTTTGACTATGTATTGATACTTCTTCGCCTAAAACCTGGGTCGAACAGTACCTTGTAGCTGTAAGGCATTGGGACTTCTCTGGTACTGGGTTGCCTCCTGCTGGGATTATTTCTAGGTGCAACAAGAACCCTACAGAGCGAATCAAAGTCCCAGGAGATATTACCTTTTATGTAGCTACGTTCGTCCTTGTTGACATTAGTAGTCATGTCGTTCCTCGCTTTCAAGCATATGCATCGGACCATATGTCCTTCTAAAAGCGAATTGTTTAACCGTCTCTTACTTGCCATAAGATCCCTTTCTTAAAGAGGCTATGAAGGCTTATGAGCTTAGACCATTGCCAAAAGATGTTGCTTTGTTTTTTTGTAGTCAAAGAAGTTTTGCTTTTTTAGGTATTTTTTAGAGATTATCTTAACCCAGATGTTCGTGGGTTCCGCAATGATTTTCCAAAGCAGTTTTAGTTGCATGGATTGGTTCATTTCATCCGCTTTTGTGATCCCCCGACATCCCTTATTTTAAGGACTACAGATCGATTTCCAGTTTAATTGTGGTTTGTATCCATTGTCTTTGTTCCGGAAGATATTTTTATTTGTTTTGTCTAATTCGTTATGAATGGATTTGGGTAGGTAAAGGGATTGCGTTAAATCCTTTGGTTGTACTGACAGATTTGCTCTTATTAATGTTGTTCGTCCTTCTTGTGATAGGGTATTGGCATACCATTTCAAGTGTTGAATTTTTGTTTTAATTGTTAAATCTATAAAAGTGCTTTTAGTAACCCTCTCATTAATTATGTGACATCCTAGGTATTTATTCAAGTAAGCAATTTATATGTAAGATTTGTTTAATCTGGTTTTTAGCCGTACTACTTATGTTTTTTCATTACTTGAAATGCCGATTTATGGTAGTTAACTCTTTGGCTCGATATCTGGCAGTAATCCTCTAGGTGTCTTTTATGATTTGACAGGTTTGGTTCTTGGCATTTGCAAAAATAGTAATTTCATCAGCATATGCTAAGAAGGGGATTTTAGTCCCTCCTCTGAATATTTGAAGACCCAAGTCATTTTTGGGGATCATACATGCATTTTGTAATTGACGGGCAAGTATTTCGGATGCAATGATAAACATGTATGGGGATAAAGGGTCACCTTATCATAAACCTTTGTATGGTCTACATTGGTCTATGGGTCCATTATTTACAAGCATAAAAAATGTGAGTGTTCGGACACATTCTTTAATACAATTTATGAACTTATGGTCAAATATCCAAAATTTTCCATAACATGGAATAGAAAGTCCTAGCTGATACGGTCAAATGCTTTATCCGTATCAAATTTGATGGCTACCCATCCTCCCTGACTTTTTTATTTCTAAAGGAGTACAACACATCATGTGCAATAAGTGTGTTTCCATGAATGCTTTGGTTTTCAAAGAAAGCTGACAACACCGGGTGGGTTAGTTTTCCTATCACCTTTTTTAGTTTGGTTGTAAGAATTTTGGAAATAATTTTGTAGATTGTGTTACATAAACTGATAGGTCTATAATGGTTTGTTGAGTTTGGATTGTTACGTTTTGGTAGTACGGTGATGAATGTGTGGTTAGTTTGCTGGAAAATTTTCCCAGAGTGGAAAAAACTCTTTACTGCCTCAGTGACATCAAGGCCAATGATGTGCCATAATTGTTTCTAAAAGCAAGCTGACATACCATCTGTTGAAGGGTTATTCTTGAAAAAAATAAATTTGTATTCAAGACCCCGTCGAGTATAGCGAAGTCAGGATCGTCCATGGGAGTTAGAAGAATCTATAGTCTAGCAATCAAAACTATAAATACAAGGCAAAACAACCAACAAACACACACTCAGAGAAAGGTCGGACCCGACTTGAGGTAGGTCGTCCACGACCATGACAATCACACAATCACGAAACACACAACACAAGGACAGATGGGTCGGCCACGGCCTAGGAGGGGTCGGCCATGACCTATAACTAGGCACGAAAAAGACTTCAAAGTTCAATGGGAAAAAGTTCTAGGACCAAGGATCTACCACATCATAATCATACATGCTTCCAACAAGAATTCAAAACTTATCATGCTATCTGGATCATAGAAGAGTCAACTCTCGCAAACAATTAAAGTCATTCAATTAACTTTCGCAATTTAAACAACTTCCTATCTATCCTTCAACACAGGAATATCAACTTTCGCAAATAATCCGATTAGATCTAATCAAGCAACCAACTTTTCACTTTCGCTAAGGTTAATCACAAGACATGCCTCAACATTCGCAAAGGATTTAAGCACAAGATAGATAGATATGATTTTCAAGCATTCAAGTTATGGAAATCAAGTTTTAGACATGCATTCTTATGTTGGGTTTCACCCCAAGCCTAGAAAAGGAGACTACTCACACATCATCATGCAAACAACCATTATAGAAAAAGAAGAAGACATGATTAAAAGCAAACAACTTGAATTTAATCCAAACATACAACTTAAGAAATCCTCAACTTCCTAGAAATCTCCAAACTTGTCTTGCAAACTCTCTCTCTCAAACCTCTCCTAATCATTCCCCCCTCCTCTAATGCGTGTGATGATGATAGAAAAGGCTCCCTAAGGCCTCCGTATATAGAAGAAGATATCTTCTAAAAAAGAAGGTACAATCTATCTTAAAACTCCATAAATAAAACACCCAAAACACAATTACTTGGGCGGCAAGTTTTCGCCCGCTCGGCTCCAGAGGAAGTCGTGGCCGACCAAGAGTAGGTTGTACTTGACCTAGGTTAGGTAGTGCCAGCGATCCTCCTCAACATGCAACTTCTCTTCGTCTTGTCTCGAACTTGCTCCAAAGCTTAGTCCTATTTCGGTGTTTCTTCTTTGATGTTTATTGGTTTCTTTAGACTTCTTGTAGCTCCTTTTAAGACACCTTTTGACTTGAAAATCCCTCATTGAATTCCTTGACAAACTCCACTTGACTTGACTACAAACGCCGCTACATGACTCCATCTCCTAGAATGCTCTAATAAGCTCGAAAACTTCTCCTAAACGCTCCAAACACCTACAAAACATGAAAACAACCACAAACGACTCCAACCCTCGAAAGAGAGTTGAAATCTCATGCTGAACACACAAACTAATAGAAAAGATGCAAAACAACCTGGAAAATGACCTATGCAAACTAACTAAAAATCATGACATCACCATCCGGACCAGGTGATTTATCCTCTTCAATGTCAAAAACCGCCTTTTGAATTTATAGGTTAGAAACTAGTTTTGTTAGTAGGATGTTGTCCTCCCTTATAATCACTTCTTGAATGTTTTGGGTTGTTCTAGCTATTTTTATTTTGTTAGTTTCATAGTATTGAAATCTTGTTTGGAGATCTCTTAGAATTTCTTGATTTACGTTTTAGCCTTCTCTAGATTTTATTTCTTTGATTTTTATATTATTTATCATGCCGATGATGAAAATATTTTGTGTTTTTGTCATTTAGTTTAATATGCATGTTCTTCCCTCGTTGTTTGTAGTAGTCAAAGTGGAATTGTACGAGGCATTCCTGTTTTTTTTATTCATATGCTCTTATTTTCCGATGAGGTATTCGTTATTCTTTTCAAATGATATCATTTTGGATCCCTAGTATATCGCCGTCAACTTTTTTAATTTGCTCAAAGATATTTCCAAATGTTGTTTTATTGCACTCTTTCACTTTTGATTTGAGTAGTTGTGTTTTCTAAATTAGTTTACACCTGTTTTGACCACTTGGGTTGTATCTCCATGCTTGTTTGACTATATTGAGGAAACCCTCTCGAGTTGTCCACAATTTTTAAAATTTAAATGGTCGTGCTTTGAAAACGTGATTTGTTGGGATATCACAAGATATAGGGTGGTGATCCGAAGAGGAGAATTGATGATTTTTCGTATACGGATGGGTATCATTGTATGATTTGTTCACTAACTAACATTCTAGCCAGTTTCTCAAATGTGTTGTTTTCCATTGTTTTGGATTTTCTCCAAGTACATTTATTTCCAATTGTAGGTATATCTATCAAATCACAATCATTTTTGAAATAGTTAAGTCTCAAATCTTATGGGGGATCAGATAGCACCTCCTTTTTTCGTCAGGGTTTTGTATTTCATTAAGATTGCGAATTACGATACATGGTGAGCTGTTTTGTAATATGAATGCCTTTATTTTTGTCCAGAATTCAAGTTTATCTTGGACATTTGGAGGGGCATATGGGAATATCATGGAAAATTCCTTATTTTCATCTAAAATTGCATAGCTGAATGCAATGAATCTGTCTTCTTTGAAGCATATTTTTGATATTCTCATTAGTTAGAGCATGTTTTTTCCAAAGTACGAGGATTCATCCAGACCTGTTGATTGGTGGGCAACATTCATTTGAGTCGAAACCAATACTTGTCCATATTTTTGAGCTTGGGATTTGTTTCGCTTTCGTTTCAGCTAATGCGATCGTCTATATGTGTTCAAGGTTACAAAGCGCATTTATCTCGGTCCACAATGTTGGTCTTTTAAGACCTCTACAATTCCAAAGACTAATCTTCGTAAATCACACCCATGGTTTTGGTTTTGACCTTTTTCTTTTCTTTTTCTTTTATTTATTCTTCTTCCTTTTTTTTTGTAGTTGTCTGATGGAAGTCTTGGACTTAGGTGTTTTATGTGCTTGTCTTTTGCACGCTGCTAGTTTTTGAAAATAAAGGGCATTATTTTGTTATATTTATGTATATGTAGTGGATCACCACTAGTCTAGTCATTCCATACTAGGTTCTAAGGCCTTTTTGGTTGTTCATCAAGCTTTTCTCTTGGTCCTTGACATGTATACCATGTCTGTATCGCTTATTCACATTCATATTGAGATGACTAGTTGATTTAAGATTTTCAAGGGTGTTGAGAATCTTCTACATTCGATTTTTTTGTGGGTTTATAGTCACATAATTTGGCTTTATGATCCATATCAGTTTACAAGTAGTATATTGATATATACCATAACATTCTTTAACAACACTATATCCATGTCGAGAAGCAAAAATAAAATGCAATCACATGATAAGAAGTGATTTTATTAGGAATAAAGGGTTGATTACACGGAGGCCCCAAAGTTCCACCATTTAATGTAAATAGATACATGATTTTCTCATGCTGATACATGGTAAAACTTGGTTGGCAATATTATAACAAAGGCTCAATAACTCATTGTAATGAGAAAAATAGTTTATGCCTAGAACTTTGAACTTATGATACATGCTAAAAGTCAAAATTTTGATCAGATTTATGGCTGACATGATTCGTACCTCTCTAGTAGAGGCTTGAACATGGATTGTAGGGGGAGGACACCAGAAACTGACTTGACACAACAAAATAAACTAAAAAACCAAACAGGCACACATGCCTTGAAGCAACAACATGAGCAGAAGGAATAACACAAAGGGAGTTGAGTTGAATGGAGAGGAACTTCTTTTTAGTTAACTTTTTTGTGGGGGATTTTTGAAAGAAGGGGAGCTTAATTGGCCATGAAAGATATCGAAGTGGGGGTTATGGGGCTTTTATAGAGCACAAAGCTGCCCCAAATCTTCAAATGGATTGTATCCAACGTGAGGGACAAATCACCTCCCTTCCATTTGTTGGGCGACCGTGGCGGCATGGCCGTCCGTGGGGACCCGATACAATCAGCCTTGGGAGCGTATACCTCATCCTTAAGAGGCCAAATATCCGGCTATGAGCATTCTCCATCCAAAGCATTCCCCGGCCATACGAAAAAGCAGTGAAAGGAGACTGAGCATTAACTTGGTAATGATTTCTTTGGTTCGGCGTGGGTCACCATGCTACGGAGTAACCGGATAGGAACCGAGTTAGGAGCTCAGAGAGCTTGAAGAACCCGATTTCAGATAACCTAGGGTTAGTGTGAGATTGGATATACTAACCGAACAGGAATACCTGTGATTGAGTGATTCAGGATTGAATGAGAGAACTTTAGGAAATTTAGGGAAGATGTTGATTTCATTGATATCCCTACAACATTGCAGGGGTAGAGCTTATATTAACTAGTTAACTCATTCAATCGGGTTTTCCAAACAAATGAGTAAATCGGGTTTTACATAAAATAAGGCAAATAAACCAAAACAAAGGCGCTAGACCGGAAATGTATATAATATCATAGTTGAAGGGAAAGACAAGTTTCCATTCCAATTTGCATTATAACACACCAACCGCATTAATGACGAGGAGAGAAGGTACTTCGCCTGCCGATTCCACACCCTCTTGTTTCTCCATGAAGCATTTATTTGATTGATCGGAGTATTAACTTCTCATCTGATCTCTTGCACTCCTTTCGGGGGTTCTCTCTCGGAAAGGCTTCCAATTTGCATCGGATTCCGTAGGTGTCGAATAAACTCCGACCATACTTCGAGTCACACACCATCATCGTCTTGACGAATTACCCACTCCGGCAAATCATGCAAAAGCCATAATTTTCAGGAAGAATGGCAAAGTGGGCAATCCACTTAAGCGGGTACGACGTCAGATACGAACCTCGGAGAATGATCAAGTCACAAGTATTAGCCGACTTCATTGCAGACTTCACCCCAACTCTTGAAGAAAGTGCTAAAGAAGAAGTTTTAGTTTCGTCCCTCGATGAACCTCAAGAAGAATGGATACTATACACCGATGGAGCCTCGAACACAAGGGGAGCAGGTCTCGGAGTCGTGCTAAAGTCGGCAAAGGGAGAAAAGATAGCTCAGGCAGTCAGATGCAACTTTGAGGCCACCAACAACGAATCGGAGTATGAAGCTCTAATCTTTGGGCTGGAATTGGCTAAAGACCTGTCCATCAAGAAAATTAAGGTATGTGCCGATTCCCTACTCATCATCAATCAAATTCTGGGCATTTTCGATGCCAAAGATGATAGGATGGCCAGTTACCTCAGCGTGGTTATAACACTATCCAAGAATTTTGAACAAATACATTTTGAACTAATTCCTCGAGATCAAAACGCTTCGGCCGATGCCCTAGCCGGTCTAGGCTCAACCCTAGACCCCAAGGAATTCGAGAACATACCATTAGTCCACTTATTATAGTCGGCTATAATAGAAACATCGGTGATGCAAGCTGCTGAACCATCACTAGAGCAAATCGCCCCGGATATTCTCTAGGCACCAACCAACCCAAGGGCCAGTTTAGTCGACAACTAGACTAAGCCATATCTCGTCTGGTTTCTACACGGCGAAGTACCCAAAGAAAATGTCGAAGCCAAAGCCCTAAGGTCGAAAACAACACGATTCGCCATTATGGATGGACTCCTCTTCCACAAATTTGCCTCAGGATTCATGTAGTGGGGCATAGAAAAGGAAGACGCCGAAGAAGTCATGCTCGAGGTGCACAACGGGGATTGCGGCAACCACAATGGGGGTCAAAGTCTTGCCAATATGATCCTTAGGCAGGGGTGGTATTGGCCTACTATTCGCCAAGATACAACCAAATATGCCCAATCCTGGATGCATGCCAACGCCACGCACCAGTCCCACATCAGTCACCAGAGATTCTCCATCATTCAGTCACTCCCTGGCCATTCATGCGGTGAGGGATGGATATTGTCAGCAAGCTACCCCCTTCCACGGGCCAAAAAACTTTCTTCCTTGCTATGACAGATTACTTCTCCAAATGGATCGAGGCCGAAGCCTTTCGGGAAATCAAAGACAAACAAGTAATCTCGTTCATCTAGCGAAACATCTTAAGCAAATTTGGGGTTCCCGTGGAAATTACTTGCGACAATGGGTCCCAATTCATAACCAAGAAGATGCGTGACTTCTGTAAAGAATGGAACATCAACTTGGTCACATCCACTCCTAGATACCCGCAAGCCAACGGACAAGCCAAAGCTAGCAACAAGGTCATCATCAACAACGTGAAGAAACGGCTAATATAATCCAAAGGGAAGTGGGGTGAAGAAGTACCTTACGTGCTCAGGGCTGAGCGCACCACCCCAAAAGAAGCAACCGGTCAACTCCATTCTCCCTGGTACACGGCTGTGAGGCCGTTATCCCAGCCGAAGTCACCGTCCCCACAGCCAGGTACGGACTCGCAACCTCGGACAGCAACAGGCACGATCTAGAGGCGAACCTAGATAATATCCAGGAACTCAAGGAGGCTGCCCATACTTGGATCGCGAAGTACCAACAATAAGTGGCGAGAAGTTACAATACGAATGTACGGGTAAAGAACTTCCAACTAGGAGATTGGGTGCTACACAAGGTTTTACAGAACACCGCGGAGGCCAACGCCGACAAGTTAGGACCCACCTGGGAGGGACCCTACAAGATCACCAAGGTGGTTGGGAGTGGAGCTTACCAACTCGAATCTAAGGATGGAAGAGTCGTGCCCCGAAGCTGGAACGCAGCCCATCTGAAAAAGTATTACTTCTAAACCAGTTCATTCTTAGTGAGGCTTTAGTTATTTCTTAGCTCTAGCTTAGAGAATCTTTAGGCCATTTTTTTACTTTTTCGAGTAAACGACTTAGGGCACTTACCCACACCGTTGAACAATGTTTTTTTTTTCATTCATAGTCTAGAAACTTTGTTACACACATTTTTGCATAATGATTTGCGAGAAACTATTCTCCTATCCTTGCATATTGCTCAAAACACGAAATACACGCTACTCTAAGTTACAAAACTACACGAAATGCATTGAACATAAACATCATTGTTAAAACACATAATTATACCGTCAAAAACGATGAGGTCGTCACGAATACAACGTCAATGAAGTACCTCATAAGTAGGTCACCCCCCATCTAAGTCAGATTAACAAAAACATCCGATTAGTACAGGAAGGGGAAAGCTATAGCATATTACCCAAAATGGCCATATGCGCGGGATGCCGCGATGACACCACATCCTAAGTCTTAACTTAAGGATCCATTGCTAAAAAACGTCAACTCCTAATGACCCTTGGAAATGGCCAAAAGAATCCTAACCATAACTAACTATGTACGGACCTTTGCAGAAAACTAACACATACGAAGCGCGAGATGTAAACCCTTTATTTGGTGCACGCTAAGTCGCTGAGAAGAGGAGCACCCAAACCCCCTTCTACAATGCTAAACTCTTAACGCATTCCCCTACCTACGGGCAACAAATTCTTGGAGAATCTTCAGGCCCCTACTTAAACTAACATGTTATGCAAAACTAATTTTTTATGCAAACAGGTGATAGCAAATATCGTGTTGCGCCATACATGGGGTGTCAAAACCATCCAAAAACGGACGTCACAAAGAGTTTAGGCCATCAGGCCAAAGACTCACCAAAGTTTCCATCAACACTACGACAAAACAAAAAAAATACTACTTAAAGTTCGTCAAGAGCAAAGCAAAGGAACACGGCTGGGGTCTACTGATCGTCGGCTGGGGTCGAGGGTTCCTCACCATCCAAAGCCTTCTCGCCATCTCCTTCCTTGACAACTAAGGCCTTGTTACCGCCGTCGTTCTTCTCTTCCTTCTTCGGGGAGCTGACTTCACCTTCTTGATCCTCAGCCTCCAAGTACTCCTTACCGGGAGGGGGGTTGCGCGTGGGGAAGTACTCCTCCAAGGCCTCCTGTTGAGTCTTCAGGTCCCAATCAACACTCTTGCCATCGGCGAGGTCATGGAGCAGCTCCACTTGAGACTTCAACGTATAGTACGCCGCCACGTTAACCACCACCTTGGGAAAGCACTGTACCTCCTTTTCCGCCTCAACCACCCTCGCCTCGAGCGACGCCTTTTCGGACTGAAGATCCTCCACCTGAACCTTCAAAGAATCCACCTGTGATTGGAGTTTTCGACCCTTCATGTCCGACAAGGAAGCTGAGTCCCTCGCTTGCTTCTCCTTCTCCTCCAACGCCCTTGTCCCCTCCTGGCAACGGCCGTTAGTGGCCATCAGCTCTTGAAAGGCCTGAATCAAGGAAGAAGAGAGAATAAGAGTGAGTCAGTTGTAAACTAAACAGAAAGCAAGTAAGTATCAGGGAAACACCAAAGAAGTTTTAAGGAAACAACGACGAATATCTAAAACCTTATACAACAAACTTACCACCCGCAACGTCGCCCCAACATGGCTAAATGCGGCGTGTAGGGCCAGGGCTTGGAATTCCTGCTTGACGTTAGGGAGAAGGGTATCCCTGAAAGTAATAAGGAGGTCCTTGGGGTCCTTCTTCACTATGGGTAGTGCTGGAGATTCTTCGACACTTTTTCGCTTCGATGCGGGAGACCTCTTCACCTCAGAACTGGGTGTAGGAGATGCAAGGCGTTTAGGGCCACCAGACCTCATCCGGTGAACCAGTGCCGCGGAGGAGGTATCTACGTCAGCACCTAGAGAGCCCAAGGAAGAGGAAAACAAATTTAGAGCGAGGTTTAAAAAAACTCATCAAGTATGGAAAGAAGTTAAGAGTGAACAACCAACCTGATTTCTTCTTAGAGGAGCTCTCCATGTCTGAAGAGAGAGGGGTGGCTTCGGTTTCGGTCTCTTCATCGTCGAATTCTGAAGATTCTTCGTCCTCACCGTTACCCTCCAGATCTGGACAAATCTTCCTAGGCTTGAGCTTCTCAACCTTGATCTTCAGTAAACGGTGACAGACACCCGTGCTCGTACACCTGGAGTTGATGCCCACCGGTACTACACATACAAGAAACATGCATGAGTAGAACACAAAAGACGTCTTTTATTTCATCACCAAGATCGCCCAAAGACACCTTCTCGACGAAGAAGAAATAAACCTACCAATGCCGAGATGGCATTTTCAACTTAGGGATGAGGGGATTTTCGGTGTCTCTAGCATGGGGAGTGATACGCCCATCTCTTTGGGGAACGATCTTGTACGCCAATAAGAGTTCTCCCATGGTCATCACCAGCCCCCGTTTCGTGGCAACCTTGTCAATTCGGGCGAGCGTTCGCCAAGTGGTCGGAAGAATTTGGCAGGGAGAGACCTTTAGGGTACTAAAGAAATCACGAATGAAAGATGAAAAGGGAAATTTCAAGCCCAGGGTAAAGGGGTAGTCAAGCAAGCAGATCCACCTTGACCGAACCCAATCGATAAGTTCGACATTCGGGGCGTGGATACGAGTCCCTTCCGGAAACCCACCGAAGGAGATCCATTCGGCAATCTCCTCTCATGACATTTCGTAGCGAGAAAGGTCCTGGGAGCCTAGGGCTTGAGAAGAAGTGAAGGGCGAAAGATTTGCCATGGAAATCAAATGAAGCAGAAACCATAGAAAGAACAACAAAGCAAGCTGGCCCAGCCCGGCCCGGATTGGCCTACAAATGTGGGCTAGAATAGCCCGGCCCTGCCAGTCCATGGGCCAGCCGGGCTAAACCTACCTAGGCCATGGTCAACCCTCACCACTAGGCTTTTATGTATTAAAACCCTCACATGGTGGTCAAGGGTGATTCTACAATAGCTAGGTACAATTTGTTGTACATCTACATTTATTCGAGTGGTTATTAAAACCCTCACTACTAGGCTTTTATGTATTGTGACTTCCTTTATGACAACCTTGTCTCATGGTCATCCAATCGTCAAACTAAACTCTCAAGTTCGAGCATTAAAGTTGTGCATGTATTATGGAGTTAGTAATATGGTAGTTCAGCCTCGAAATGTCCATTTGGCACACAAAATATCCATTTTGCGTGTACGTGAAAAGGTGAACATCGGGCTATTCATGTTCTTGACATTCCCTCCACAAGTTTTCCTCCACAAATTAGCAAGATGTTAAAATCTTCACAAAATAGTATTCATGAAAGTTTTGTTACATTTAAAGTTAGCCTCATGGTTTATTTACATCTCGTTTTGACATACATTATCCACACCCCCTATAGCTTTGTTATTGGCATGGATATCCGACGAGTGTTTGTGAAATCCTATAGCTCATATTATTTTCATCGAAATAAGTAGGTTTCTTTTTGCGTTTGATTTACTTTAAATGGATCTTCAATTTTGGATTGTGAATTTGGTGAGAACATAAATGTTAGACTATGTACTTGGACAAGGGCTACATTGCTCTTATTTTGTGATAAGAAAGCCAATCTCTAAGTGTTACCCCTGATTAGTTTCTTGTATAATAGGAAATTTTCTCTTTTCTTTTTATCAAAGTTTTTTTTTCTATTTCTAAGATGACTGTGTTGGTGTCTCATTAACTTTACCAGTAACACGTGCTCCAAAATATTTTGAAATAACAACTTAAAGTGTTTAAATTGAAGATATCTGATCTATCAGAAAGACCAATGCACGGGGGACTAAGGGCTGACCAATGGGAAAGATGAGAGGCCCATTTTAGTAAAGGGGACGTCCCACCCTTTGTCTGACTTCGAGGGCATTCTTGATTTTCTTATGTAGTGGTCGGCCCTAAATGGAAGATATCGTCAAGTGTATCCTGAATGCCTTTCTAGAGGAGACTGCCCGAGGGCTCGTGTGAATAGGAAACAGAAAATATCAAAGCAAACTATACAGGCAAGAACTCACTTAGTTTGACCCGCCCTTTCATTACTTCTTTCACGACGAGGCTCCTTTAGGAGCATCAGTCGAAGTGGTGGAAGGCCCTCCTGAGGAGATAAAAAAAAGATTTGATTAAATGGACGCTGCTTGTTTTCAAACAAATCCAATGTTGGGAAATCGAAAGGAAAGTGTACCCGACCAGGGATGGACGTAACCCCATATTGTAGGGTGGATCTCGAAAGATATGAAAGATCTCCCCCCAAACCGTGTGATTCAATACTCAAAAAGGAGGCGCTAACTGCCACTTTTCGTTCATTTCTTGTGGGAGCTTCTATTTGCTATGGGCCAATCAGCCACAGCTGCTATTCGACATTGTTGACCATTCGAAGAGCCCAACCCATTCGAGTGAAATAAAAAAAGATTCTATAATGAATAATCAGATTATTCATGAATCATCCATTCAAACCCGATCAATTGAACTACAATCCCAGGGAAATAAGGGCTACCGCATCAATATTTTTAGGATTAGCAATTCATGCTAGGATTGGTTCTTGGGGGTCTCTAGAAAGCCCGTTTTTTGGAGGGAGTTTTACCTAACTACCTTTTTGATAACAAGGGAAGGAAAAAGAATCGAATAATCCAAACTTGATAGAAAGATCACCAAACAACACCAACACAACCATACGAATCATGCGATTCCGAATGTTTCTCAAATTCTCAATAACACATCCTTTCTTATTGATTGGTTTGATTTGCCTAGGCTATGGTTTGGGAACCGTTGGTTTCCATTCTTTTTCTAGTCCAAAAATCTTTGAACTAATAGAACTTGATAGAAAGATCACCAAACAACACCAACACAACCATACGAATCATGCGATTCCGAATGTTTCTCAAATTCTCAATAACACATCCTTTCTTATTGATTGGTTTGATTTGCCTAGGCTATGGTTTGGGAACCGTTGGTTTCCATTCTTTTTCTAGTCCAAAAATCTTTGAACTAATAGAACTTGATAGAAAGATCACCAAACAACACCAACACAAGCATACGAATCATGCGATTTCAAATGTTTCTCGAATGCTCAATAACACAACCTTTCTTATTGATTGGTTTGATTTGCCTAGGCTATGGTTTGGGAACCGTTGGTTTCCATTCTTTTTCTAGTCCAAAATAAGGGAAAAAAAAGAAAAAAAGTAAAAAGTAGAAGAACCCAGATTCCAAAGGAAAACAAATTCAAACTTGAAAAGGATCTTTCTACTTCTCGAAGAATCTTTAGATTCGTTGTGGGACGGAAAAGTCTTATTTTATTGAGGGGGGGCCTCCTCTTCCTGTTCTATTGATCAGAAGCATCCAGCAGCGCCACGGCCACTGCCTAAAAAGACTATGTCCAGGGGGGCCAGAGCAAGTTGGGTTGGGGTAGACGGCCCGCTTTGGTCGACGTCACAGCTTTTGTCAGCCTCCGCTCGAGCCCTCGCCAGTTCGACACTAATAACGTGGTCTAAAGACTCCAACAAACTTGCTTGCAGAAGGAATAGAACGAGATGCTCTTAGGTTGGATTACTAAAATTCTCGGTGTCAAAATAGAATATATGGGGGAATCTATTCTCTTTTTTACCTCAAAATGGCTCATTTCGTTCATGGAACTCCCGGAAGTTCTATTCTGGCGACTAGCTTCTACCGCAAAGTGAACTCCGAAAACTGGCAACCTATGACCAAAAAGCTCAAAATTAGGCACAGTCGACACAGAAATGGTTGAATCAGAGTCAGAGTTCGTGATCACACAGAAATTTCTCCATGGTTAATTCAACTTTTTCTTTTCTTCCATCGGACTCCCAACGGCTAAGAGCGGGAACCATGATTGGTTCTTGGGGGTCTCTAGAAAGCCCGTTTTTTGAAATTTATGAGAAATCAAAAAGGGTACAGATGCTTTATTCCGGTCAATCAAGAAAGCTTCGCAAGCACTTGACTTAACTCTACTCTAGTAGTCACTAGACTCACTATAGTAGTCCGTCCGGCTGCTCTTGCTGAAATCATTACTCTTCATTCTCCCGTGCGCGGGCTGCTTTTTATTCCTGGGCAATGAACCTTTTCTTTATTTTTCACTTTCGTTCCCCTCATTCCACTCGTCCAGCCGGAGGGATCTAGAAATGTGGGTCTTCGAGTAGTAGATTCTAATTCAAAGCAAGATGCCTGTTGATTTGACTTGGTATGGGCCTGCTCCCCTCTGCTATTCGAGAATTACCTTTTAAAAAAGGAAATCTCTTCCCTTCCATTTAGGGTCAAGACACTATCGTCAGTCCTAAGAACTAGTGGTGGTTGGAGATGCATGAAGGCAATGTTCAGTTGTTTGAGCATTCAAGGTCACTTCTCGGCTCTGATCATGGGGTATAAGATGTCTTGTAGGGGTGAGCATCAAACCGAAAAAACCGAAAAAATTAACCGAACCGACCGAACCGAGCCGAACCGAACCGAAACCGAGGGTAGTCGGTTCGGCTTTCGGTTCAAGGAATTTCAGAATTTCGGTTTCGGTTCAGTTCGGTTTTTTTTCGGTTCGGTTCGGTTAAACCGATTTTTTTTTAAAATAAATTATGTTGATTAGTAACGTGTGTGTGGGCTGGATTAGGGCAAATGGGGGTAATAGGCCCAATAGTGGTGTATTGGTGCAGCCGTCTCCTTGAACTCCTTCCCTGCCAAATCTCAACGCACGACAGAATGACAGATCTGAGAACCAACCTCCCCCGTTCCCTTGCCAAACCCCGACGGCGGCCACACCATCCCCTTTCCCGACCTCGCTCAACCTCACCGACTTCCTCGCATCCACGATCTCAACGCCTCCTTTCAACAGCCACCCCACCGGCCGCCTTCCTGTCCAGCTCGATCTCTTGCTCTCTCGGTCCTCCCGACTCCCGTTGTCGCCGTCTCGCCTGCCGCCGTCGCCGAGTCTCCTCCTCCCCCATCTCCTCTGAAGTCTCCTCCTCCCGAGTCTCTTCCTCGCCGACCCACTGAGTGTCTCGCAGTCTCATCGTCGGTGACCGGCGACCGGCGCTGACTTTCCCCGTCCCTCTTCGGTTTTTCGGTTTTAACCTAAACCGAACCGATAAAAACCGAAACCAAACCGAACCGAACCGATGTATTTCGGTTCGGTTTTCGGTTCAACATATTCCTAATTTCGGTTTTCGGTTCGGTTCGGTTTTTGTCGGTTCGGTTCGGTTTTGAACCGATGCTCAGCCCTAATGTCTTGCCACTTTCTAACGTAGTAAATACCAATCGACATTGTGTAATATTATGATGATTGACTATCCTACGATATTGTGGATGTACAAGATCTCATAAGACTTTTCTTCCTTCGAAACCTACACATTTATACGCATTATGGACTGACAAATAGTTATGACTTACTAACGAATCAATAGCAACACGATATTCAATTTGATCATTTCAACTCCATCATATGTGGAATATTCCATAATATAGTATTAATGCATGTATCTACCTTCATGCTTGTGTTATACTTGCTTCGTTTGAAAATCCTTCGTTAGGTGTTACTACTGATTTTCATCGACGGCATAAATCTATTGGACTATCTTTCAAAATCGAAGAAAATTAGGCATTTGATCAACTTTGATAGTTCTTCGAATCATAATTCTAAACCCAAATATTGTTATGATTAATCAAGAACCGTCAACAACACTGGAAGGGTGGAAGGGTCCTAATGATAAACAATATTACATTAATTAGGCATGAATTAAGAATTAACACATGCAGTTTGATTCGAAAGATGACGAGGATAAAGGGAAAGTACCATTAAGGTTAGAATTCTATAGCGAGCTCGGATAACTTCTTAGTCAGGGTATTAAGTAGTGTATAAAATCTAGATTTCAATGAGAAGAAATTATGGAATGCTAGCTTGGCTCTTGATTGGATATCTTGATAGATGATCCATGCACCATTGTCAAGATTTTGATAATACTTGCGACCAATTTAAATAGACGTGGTCAAACTCAGACCAATCTTCCATTTTTTGATGGATAGGCTTGCACATGTCTAATAGGCATCAATGGCTGATAATCCATATAGATCTAGTCGTTCATAAAATTTAGCTCCTTACATCCAAGAAATGAAGTTTAAGCCATTTGATGGTTGCTCCACCTGTTATGTATTATCCAGCTTGCCCGCTAGCCTAGCTATGCTTAAACAAGCTCTTTGAGCATTCTTAACGGAGAGTTGAATAAAGGCACTGAACTTGAATATCAGAGCCTTATAAATGCTTGGATGCCTACACAGTTGCACTATAAAGGTCTAGAATCGATTTCGTCATCAGACTAAATGCTCGCAATCATTAAAATTACGACTTTATCCATCTTTTCTAATATACAGAGTTCCAGCTATGGAAATAAATTTCACAAGAAAGCTACGAAATGCATACTAATAACTTGTTCCAAATTCGCGCTCTTGATTCAAACTTATCAAACTGATAAAAATACAAGCTTGAAAATGAAAAAGTATTGCTTCAACTGTTTAGATCCTTATTCAAGATGATGCTCTTGTTTTGTGAACTCCAAATCTCCATGAAATCTTTCAGGATTGTTGTCTTGTTGTTTTTAACAGAAATCCCATATGCGGATGAAACCAAAATAGTAAGAGCACATATGTCTACAACCATAGGACTTCGCAAATCTTGTCGAGAGCTTCCTTGTTCTTGTTCTTACCACAATCAACAACTGGAGGTCCAAGGAATTTGTAGGTTGAGGAGGATGGCATTTTTGAACTTGGAGAGTTTACCCGGGGAGAAATAGGATGTTTCAACATTGGATGGTGTTTGCTAAGGCAAAGGGCTTTGATTAACTCACGATTGTTATAACTATCATCTTCTCCTAATTGATAGTCTTCTAAATCATCAAGCGAATGGTTGTCAGTGGTTTGTAAAGAGATAGGGTTATTCAAAGATGCATAGAGATTCATAGAGGAAAATTTTGAAGATGGCACAAGCATGGAACTTAAAGATAATGAAGCCATTGAGCTCAACGGGTCATCAATTAAAGAGGGTGTATGCTTTGCACTCTTTGGCAATGCATCGAAGGTATTTGAAGTGGATGCATGGATAGAACTCCCATGGAAACAATTAGACATTTCCATAGGGATTGCATTTATTGCCCCATGAAGTAATGCATCAGAGTGGGTGTTCAAAGAGATAGAGGCATTTAGAGAGGGTTCAAGATCTTCACCTTCAATGATTCGACCATGACTTCTCAAAACAGTTGACAGGTTCACCGAGGGAGAAGGATTTACTTTATCAATGAATGCATTAGAGGATTCGTCCATTATGTTATTGAGGTACTCATTGCAATTAGAGTTTAAAGATAAAGAGGGCACTATAGTTTTAGTGAATGCGTCACAATTACCTATTAAGGCTGAGAGGTTCAGAGTTGGTGGAGTCATAGTACACTCAAGAGATGCATTACGGGCGTTTGAAGAGGGCTCATTTATCATCCTCTTAAGGAATGTATCGCACAAGCTTCTGTGATTTATCAAAATGTCTCGCCTGACAATTCAAATATGTGTAAGTTAGTAAAACAACACCTGCTGTCACTATTTATTAGCAACCTAAATACTTACACATGCTAATATACTAACATTCCAAAAACAAATATATTAAAAAAAGTTTAAATATGATGCATAATATCATATGTTTGGTTTTATTTTGCTATCCTTTTTTACACTCTTATGATCTAATTGACTCTAATTGTATTACTCATTCTAATGTCTGTGACCTCTTTGTGTGATTAGGGTCATAAGACATCGGGGTTCTATTTATCTCTCATTAAAGTAGTGTGGGATGAACACACATAGAAGAGGAATCAAATCCGAGAATCAACAAAAAGCATAAACGTAAAAAAATTCCAACAAGAAAGAGAGAAATCAAAAGGCAGTAAGAAACACGAGTGGTGAGCTAAGAGCTATATAAAGCAATATGGAGAGTACATAAAAAAATGGGAAATTCCTTTTGGTGTCCTCAAGGTATTGTCAATTCCTTTTGGTACCCAAATAAAAAAACTTTTCCCTTTGGTACCCTCCTACTTTATATAAAGGTGTCTTTGTACCCGATATCCTTCCAAACCTATTTTCCATCCACTTTCCGTTTAAAACCTAAAAGAAAAAAAAAGAAATTGAAAAAAAAAATTAGATATAGCGTTGAATAGGACACCGACGAGAATACTGGAAAAATGTCCTTGCTCTAGTTAAATACAAAATTTCACCAATTTGAGATGATGATGATGATAGAACAAATTTTGCTCCCAAGTGTAGGTGACGACTGACGAGCTTGCTTCCACTGTAACTTTTTTTTATTTCAATTTGTTTCTGTTTTAGTTTTGAAACTGTTACTTTTTTTCAATTTCGATTTAATTTAGTTTTGAAATAGAATGCATCTTAACGTGGATGAGGAAGTGGATGGAAAATGGATTTTAGGCTACGGAGGCATATTTGTATTAAGTAGAGGGGTACCAAGAGAAAAACAAAATTTTATAGGGCACCAAGAGGAATTGTCAATACCTTGAGGGTACCAAAAGGAATTTCCCTAAAAAAATCAATCATCTTCGTATAAGGAGACACAACTGATCACCTCAATATTGCCCACGCCTAAATAAGAGATAATTAATAACCTCAAACTTCACTATGAACACACCTATCCTAACCCTTGCATATGCTTCTAATTGTGGAAAACAATTCTCTAGACAAACTTAAATAGATTTAAGATTCGTTAAAGAAGATCAACTCAAAAGAAGTTTTTG
Organism: Polygonum maritimum; assembly: GCA_963924305.1. Classification (NCBI taxonomy): domain Eukaryota; kingdom Viridiplantae; phylum Streptophyta; class Magnoliopsida; order Caryophyllales; family Polygonaceae; genus Polygonum; species Polygonum maritimum. The sequence goes on from OZ002734.1 coordinate 4,665,152, forward strand.
GCCGTTTCGTTGATTTTGGGTGATTTTACTATAAGCAAACACCTTGATTAAAGTTGTATATATTCTTGATAAATATTCTTGATTTCCTTTGATGAAGAGGGATAGTTTTATATAAATTTTTCAGTTTGTCTAATTTGGAAATCAGACAATGGTGGGAGAGATACTTTTGCTACCTTTTGAATGAGGGATGCGAACCAACAAAGGGGCACCAAGTTTTTGGGAGCCAGGGTAGTTGTCTTCTCTTCAAGTGTTTTTCTAGGACAAAAGTCAGTGAAGTGATCCGTAGAATGGACAGTTGGTCCGAATGAGATCCCGGTTGAGATTTGGAAATGTTTGGGTGAGAGGGGGATTGGGGTGGTTAGCAGCACTTTTCAATATTATCTTCAAGTCAGCTAAGATGCTAGAGGAGGGGAGACTTACTAGTTTAATCCCGTTGTATAAGAACAAAAGGGATATACAGCAGTGTCACAACTATAGAGGTATAAAATCGCTTTGTCATACAATGAAAGTGTAGGAGAAGACAATCGAGTTGAGACTGAGCCGAGTAGTGCAGGTGTTAGAGAACCAGTTTGGTGTTATGCCAAGGAGATCGTCCACAGAGGTTATCCATCTGTTGAGAAGGCTAATAGAAGTTTATAGAGAGAGAAAGAGAAATTTGTATATGGTGTTTGTGGACCTAGAGAAAGTTGGGAATCTCTAGAAGCCAGGTGTCTCATATGTTTATCAAAATCATTCGAGACATGTATGAGCAGTTGAGGATGAGTGTTTGTACATTAGGAGGGGATACAGAGTACTTCGAAGTGGGTATGGATCTCCATCAAGGATCGGCGTTGAGCCCCTTCCTATTCACTCTAGTGTTGAACATGATGAAGAGAGACATCTAGGGAGAGGTTCTGGGTTGTATGTTCTTTGCAGATTACACCATGTTGGTGGAGGAGTCTTGATATGAAGTTAGTAACAATGTGGAAGTGTGGAGGGAGAGAATAGAATCTAAGGGGAATCTAAGTAGATCCAAGATGGAAGAGAGTTCATTTTCGGTCAGGACGATGAGTCTGAGAGTGTGGTGCGACTGGGAGGTGAAGTCATTGTGAAGAATGATAACTTCAAATATCTTAGATCAGTTTTGCGAAGCGGCGGGTGTATTGAGGAGGATGTTAGGTCTTGCATTCAAAGAGGGTGGCAAATGTGGAGGGCATTTTCAGGGGTCTTGTGTGACAAGAAGGTTCCATTAAAGCTCAAGAGGACGTTTTACAAATCTGTTATAAGGCCTGCTATTATCTATGGTGTAGAGTGTTGGCCAATGACGAAAGCTCAAGAGCAGAAACTCGCAGTCGCAAAAATGAAAATGCTTAGATGGATGTGTGGCCACATGAGGAAGCTGTTATTATTGCTTGCTTGTTGCAATAATTGAAGCACATGAGAAAGCTCCATTGTGGGATGATGATGAACCCTTAACTACAAAGATATATCCCATGTCTTGTAATGTTAAGACCAAAGGTTTATATATGGTCCAAATAGCATCCTTTCTTCCTTTATGAAGAGGAGGATGAAATTCACAATGTCATTATTCATTGTTACATCTCTTTGTGATGAAGGACTCAAGGTTTGGTGGTCCTACAATCTTGGATGAGTCGCTAATTGATTAAAATGTTGTGAAGTGTGTTTCAAGATGTCTTGTCCATTGAGAACTGCTTGGAATTTTAAGAGTCGAAACCCAGACTAAAGGATAATGGGTCAAAATACAATCCAAGTTGAATAGACCCTTAAACTTGATTTGGTTAATATTTGAATTACTTTCGTTAAATGGATCCATCATTTTTTTACACAAAATATAAAACTTATTATAAGTATAATTTACTGTTATATTCAAATATTTAAGTTGAAATTTTTTAATGACATAATATTAAAAGTTGTTTTTTTATTAGTTGGGTAAATTTATACCTCCTCAAAATAAAGAACGATCAGACTCGACGTTCTATACATTGTAACAACTCAAAAACATACGCAACCTAATATGACGTAATCCTAACTCTACCGATACTACCCACTTGAATGGTTACTACACTAACACTTGTTACCACATTCCCATTTAAATTAAGTGCACAAAGTACACATAGATTTAAAAAAAAAAAAGAAGACAATTTCCTGTACTTTTTTTAAATCTTTGAGTGAGGAGAGTAATGGACAATGTGTCATGGTGTGTATATAAGCCTAAACTATCCGGCCCCACAACATATACACTAGAAAAAAAACTACGGAATAAATAATAATACATGCATGGTACAATCAATCACAATATTCATCGTCAATAAAACCAAACAATAAATCAAATGCACAGGAAGTAATTGGCATAAATGAAAAACGAAATGGGGCTAGGGTTTAGGGGTACGTACTCGGGGTAGGAGGCACCACATGAGCAAGAGTAGGTGCGGGTAGAGCAGACCTTGGAGTGAGCCTTGAGGTCCCCGATCACCGCATAAGAGCGGTCACAGTTGGGGCAGGGGAACTGCTTCTTGCAGTGCTTCCTCGAGTAGTGCTTCTTGATCCCAGTGATGTCGCCCAACGACCTAGCCGGGTCGTGGTGGATGCACTTGGGCTCGGGGCACACGTACCTCCTACGACGGGAATTAGGGTCCCGCTTGATCAGTTTCCAGTCATCAATGTTGTGGCCCCTCATGTGGAGCTGCAAGTTTTGGTTGCGTGCGAACCCCCGGTTGCAAAGCAGGCACTCGAAACGGTGGGTGGCTTGGAGCTCCTCCGGTGTTAGGGCCACTACTTCCTCTTCTTCTGCGCACATTAATTTATCACTTATAATCAATCAACCAACCAAAATCAAACAATCAATCAACCAATTAATAGCTGGATTTCATTAATTATGTGTGTTTGGGTGGAAGGTTGATTAATGCTTGTAATGACTTGAAGATTGACTACAAAGAACAGCTAATTCTCTAGGTTGTTACATGGATCTACCTATATTCATTTTGTTACCACTACTAGTTTACTCATTGGCTGTATTTCACCTTTATTTTATATATATATATATTATTGATTAATTTAAAATGCATTTTTATACCAAATTTTATAGATAATTGTGGAATATATATGTATATACAGGTTTTGGTGAAAGTGAGGACTACACTTATGGTAAAGACTACTCCTTGTGGTAAAGAGTACTCTGATTCATTAGATTACCTCCTTATTATGTAATGGACGGTCCAGATTTTTTTTTTAAAAATATTTTCAGGAAAAATTTTTTTTCGGAAAACGATATTATGTTCTTTTCTGAAAAATACCCTTAGAACATTTAAGTACGATACTTCAGTTTTATACACTAAAGAGTTCAAATTAATATACTAACAGTGCAATTTATAAATACTAAGAGTTCAATATTCAATATTATATGGTTCAATTTTTTTAACTATTAGTTCAATTTTTTGTTCTATGAGTTCAAGTTTTATATCTTTTGAGTTCATTTTTTATATAATTCGGTTTTCACAAAAAGAAATTGTTTTTAGTGTAATATTTTATTAATTCAAAAATCTTTTTTCCTACAAAATAATAACTGTAATTCATATATAAAAAAATAAAAAAACTTAAAACTTAAAATATAAAAAATATCTTTCTTCACAAAAACAATGATTATAACCATGAAACGTGGTAGTTCAATTTTTACAACAAAAGTGTTCAGTTTATTATGTTAAAAGTTCAATTACGTGTACTAGAAGTTCAATTTTGTAATTTGTAGGGTTTCAATTTTTTGTACAATAAGTTCAATTGGTTCTTAGTGTTAGTTCAATTTTATTATTGTAAGTTCAACTTTTATATTATTTGATTTTTTTGAAAATGAAAATAAATCAAAATTAATTTAAGAAATAATTTTTTTTTATTTTTTGAAAAATAAAAAAATTCAAAATAATATGGAATATCCATTATAAAGTAAGGAGGTAAATCCAATGGATGGGGTTACTCCTTATCGTAGGGGGGTTGTCCTCACCATAAAAGTAGTCCTCACCGGAACCCAACTTTGTATATACATATATATTTAAGTTCTATTGATACACTAATTTAATTAATAGTGATACATAGTGGATATTTTTGGAATATTAGATCTAAAAATAATAAATAGAGCAGATTTAATCTTAAAATTATAGAAAGGGAAGATTTAGGAAATCTTGTAGTTATAACAAACTAAAAATCAAGTACGTATATGCATGATTATATTATGTCATATACATTATTATAACTTGACATACTCGTGATATTTTACTATATATTTATTCATGCGTTCTTAAGATAACTACACATGCATGAAATCATCTACCTATATGCATAATTATAATATGTTTATGCATGTTTTTTCGTTTATTGTATTTTTGAATCTGAAAATAACAATAAATGCCTACTTAATTCATATATACAACCAATAAAACATGATGTATATAACGTATTAAAATCATGCATATGATGTGTTATAACCGTGCATTACAATAGTTGTTTATGCATGTTTCTTCTCTTATAATTCCAAGATAAAATTTGATACATTCATTTGTTTAAAATCCAATACTATATACAATGATACATATTACAAAGACAATTTTATTTCAAAAAATCTCAAAACTATGATAGAACAGACATAGCATGCATGCATGTTAGCCATAACTACGATAAAACCATATATGTCAGACCGATTGGGATTGAACCAACGCTAAAACCATGGATCTGTCATCAAGACTAACAAATTCCTCTCCGGTCCAATTCGATTTTGTTTCTTTCGGAACGAGAAGTGATTCGATGTCTCAAACCGATTAGATAGGTTAAGAGCCCAAAACAACAATCTCGTAAAACAAGACACACAAAAAAGTTGCAAACAAGCAAACCGATCTTATCGTTTATTATTTCAATTGCACAACAAACGGAACGTACAATTGAGTTTGGTTAAATTTTTTTTTAGATCTAAATATGAAAATCCAATATTTCATTTCTAAACCGTCTTCAAACATCAAGTCAAACGGTTAAGTCTCAAAGAGTAGTACTCGGATGTCATCATTTCTCCTATTATGAAGAAGTGCCCTCAACCAAAAAAATATTTCATGTTTGAACCGACCTAAACTTGACCGAGCAAATCGATTACTAAGAGGTTTTTTTTTCAGATCTAAATATGAAAATCCAATATTTCATTTCTGAACCGTCTTCAAACATCTATTCGTTTGGTTAAGCCTTCAAAGGTAGTACTCAAGATGTCACAATTTCGACCCAAAAAAATTATTTCATTTCTAAACCGACCTAAATTAGACTGAGCAAATCGATTACTAAGAGTTGTTTTTCACCCAAAGAACCCAATTTTTGAAGTGAGGCAGATTATTTTTTCGGTATGTAGATGAACAAATAATAAAAAAAACAAAGATGGGTATAATATAAAAATCAATTTGCATGGATGTAAAAGAGAAGGACGAGTTATGAAGAAGACTTGCCTGGGTTTCTAGGGGCCTTTCTGTTCCTCCCTCCGGCCGGAGCTCGGTTCACTGGCGACATGGGCTCCTCGGGTGCAGGCTGTTCTTGTTGTGGTTCAACTTGAGTTGTTTTCACTTCTTCGGTTGTCGGCTTCTCTCCGAGGAAGTTGATGAACTTGGGAGCTTTGGAGGATTCGGAAGCCATGGATGCAACTCAAAGGAACTTTTCTTTTTCTCTCTCTTTTATTCTTGTGTTGTTGGTTTCAATAGTGTGAGGGAAGGTGTGGGCAATGGCTTTATTATATAGCGGACAACTTTCGGTTTTGCCTCACAAAACTATACCCATTTTCTTACAATTATGAAGATTTATTGCCAATAAAAATTAAAAGACAATTAATGTGTGAAAATTAATTTTAATTGAATTTTTAGAAGGGGAAAAAATCATTGACAAACCCATCTTGTAATTTCTTAGATGTGATTGATTGCCCCTTTGGCAACTAAACGTTTTTGATTTTGAAAATTTTGGTTTGTGAGAAAACTAAAAGATAAGCATGTACCATTTCATCTCACCTCCTACTAATTTTTAATAGTTTTGAAACTTGAAATCTTTTATTGCTAAATGCATGCATGATGTTCAAATTAGACCATGGTATAAATGTATAATTGGACCAATAAACTACTAGTATTTTTTCTCTCAAGTTATCAATTATTATTTATTTTGGCTCAAAAAGATTTTGAAATTAGAAATTTTATTTACCAAAAGAGTATGTATAAAATGATGAGATCAAAGCGGTGAGTATGTAAGGAAAAAAGAGAAACCCAGTAACCAGTGGATGGAAAATGCACTAAACACATGAATTGTTTAAGGATTTGTTCTCCAATTCCTCTCCACCTATAATTCCAAATTTTTTCTGTTTGGAAAATAATTATACTTTTTTAAAGATAAATATTATGTCACTTCCTGGAACTGTCTATATACACGTGGATGTCTACTTGATAGTTACCACTTACCACTTGGATTATGTTCAATATATGTGTTGAATTCCTCCTTCACTTGACCTAGAAAATCAAATTCTCAAATAAATATTGAGTGGCTAAAATTAATCCAATATACATTATGGAAATCGGAAGGAAAACTAAATAGAGAAATGAAAATAGACTCCATATATTTGATTGAGTTGGATCGAAGGTTGAGATCGCACACACGTGCATTTTTTACCTTCGAGAATATAAAATTTGACGAATGATTGGGTTGTTTCACTTAACTTGCTTGTAAATTTCTAATTAGTATGAATGTTCATTCTCTACATTGCATTGTGTGCGACGTTTTTTATATGAGTGTGTCTTGAATGTGTAAAATGTGATGAGAGTGTGCCTGATGTACTTTTTCACCTAATATGATTGTGTGTTTTTCAAATAACATGATGGTGTCTTTTCAATATGACTGCATGTGCATGCATTTTTATCTCATTGTGTGTGGTTTTTTTATGCGAATGTGCTATGAGGATACAAGAATATGACGAATGATTGCGTCTTTTCAAGTAATATGAATGTACATTTTCAAAAGACATAGCCTTTTTTTTTGAAAAGGTAATGATTAGAGGACCCTTTACGGGAGACACCCTAGAGCATCCTTTCGGATGAGAACACGATGTTTTAGAAGTCTTGAGGGTGGTGCTTGGGAGACTATGGCCCATTTTTGCAATCAGAAATGCCACAACGTTACAACATCTACCCACATGAGAGATTTTGACAAAATCAAAGTTAAGTAGAGAAACCATTATATCAAATCTCAACATTTCTATTTCCCAAGGACATGTTCCTTTATTTTGAACAACTTTAATTACTGTTAAGTTATCCCCTTCAATCTCGATTTTCTTTATCCTGAGATTTATTGCTCTCCTAATTCCATCTCATAATGCTAAGGCTTCAATTTTAAATGCCGAGGCGTCAGGATATTTGGTTGTTGCTATATCAATGATTTCTCCTCGAGCTCCTCTAATAATGGAACCCGTAGCTGCCCTACCGTCTACTAAACTAGAACCATCGATGTTTATCTTACGAAACCCATTATGTGGTTTTCGCCAAGTCTTCTTTTGTTTTTGACGTTGATGGGAGCGTATTTTTCGGTTTCGAATGGCTTCATCCTCGTTCTAGAGTTTTGTTTGTGTCCAGTTGTGAATTTGTGTTTTTATATAATGTGCTATATTTGTTATTAAGTCAGAAGGATCTTGTTGGAACACTATTTTGTTTCGTTGATGCCATACTGCCCACCAGATGGTGGCAAGTTCGGTAAATTCCTCAATTGTCATTCTTTGTCGCGCTTCCTCAATAATTGCTTTCGGGCTTTGGGAATTTATGCTTATTTGTCTTATGTTTTGCATTGTTTTTATGTTAATTTGTTTTCGAATTTCTTGGATATGATTACAATCGATGAATAAATGTCTTGAGTCTTCATAAGTACAGGTGCAAAACAAACATCCACCAAGAGTCGAGATTGTTTTGTCACGCAGTCGATGCTTTGTTGGCAATCCATTGTTGATCATTTTCCATAAAAAAATTTTAACCTTTGGAATAGTATCTAGTTTCCATATCCATCTGTAATCATTTCTTTGGAATGACCCAGGTTTTGTTATGTGAGCTATGGCAGAGGATGTTGAGAACCATCCATTTCTACTAAAGGCCCAATATAGTCTATCATTGATTTCATTATCCAGGATCGGGATTGCTTTAATCCTTTCTACAATGTTGATTGGTAGGATTATTCTTAATTCACCATCTTTCCATGTTTTGTTATTTGATATAAAGTCATGAAATTTTTGTTCTTTGTCAATTATTATTGGGTTGGTGGCATGCTTCTCTAGAGGTTCATCAAATAGCCAATGGTCAGTCCAAAAGCTAATAGTCTGACCGTTACCCACCTGCCAAATTAGGCCTTCTTCAAATTTGTTGCGAAGTTTCATTAATTTGCACCATTACCAAGATGAGTTGGACTTCACTTTAAAATCAAATAGATTATCCTCCTTCAAGTATTTTTCTTTTATGATTCGGATCCAAATATTCTATGGTTCGAATAATATTTTCCATAAGAGTTTCATTTGGAGTGCTTTATTTATATGTTCAGCTTTACGGATATCTATCCCTCCTTGGGATTTTGGTTTGCAAATTTTATCACATCCAATAAGTGGTTTGTGGTGTTGGTCCTTATCTAGAAGAAACATCTATTAATTCGATCCAGCTCATCGTGGATGGATGTTGGAAGCATAAAATTTTGCATTACATAGTTGGTTTCCTATCGTTTCCTCAAATGTTTGTTTGTTTACTTTTCCATTGATAATTGGACAACCTAAGTATTTTTCTAAGTTGGCCATTATTGTGATGTTGAGAGTTTGTTGAATGGTTCGCTTTTGCTGGCTTCATACATATTTAAATGTTTGGAAAGCAGAATTATGAGAGTTTACTTTTTGCCTTGATATTGCACAATATTCATCAGTTATTTTCTTGATTGTTATGCAAGCATTTTCGGTTGCTCTCACAAAAATTATTATGTCATTAGCAAATGAAACAAAGGGAATCCTAGTTCCAATTCTTGCTAAGGGAAAATCTACGGTCTTATTTGTAGTTATACTGGTCTGTTATAATTTCCTGGCTAAAGTTTCTGCTCCAATTAAGAAGAGGTAAGGGGATAGCAGATCTCCTTGGCGTAGTCCATGTTCAAGAAAGAATGGGTCTGTTGGGTTATTATAAAATTGAAAATGATACTGTTTTGACACATTCTTTTATCCAACCAATGAATTTTTCATCAAATCCAAACATTTGCATCACTGCAAATAGAAAATCCCAATCAACTCTGTCATATGCTTTTTCCATGTCAAGTTTATTGCCATACTTCCATCTTTATCTTTTGAAGGAGTGAAAGATTTCATGAGCTATAATAACGTTATCCTGTATTGCTCTTTTTGCAACGAAGGCTCCTTGAAAGGGGTGGATAATCTTGTTCATGACTTTCTTTAGTCTTTCCGTGATAATTTTTGTAATTATCTTGTAAATGGTTGAGCACAGGCTAATTGGTCTGTAATGGTTAATTTAGACTGGATTGTCTCGCTTTGGTAGCCGTGGTATGAAGGTATGGTTAATCTGTTTCAACATTCTTCCTGAATGGAAGAAACCTTTTATTGCTTTAGTTATAGATGGGCCTACTATATCCCAGTACTTTTTTATAAAATTCAGCTGTTATGTCATCAAGTCCCGGAGAGTGGCCCGGGTCACGGCCCGGGTCGGGGCTGTTATGCTCGAGTGTGTTGTTGGTGGCGTTTCCACCCTTGGACCCGGCCGGGTCACGGGCCGGGTCGGCCCCCAAGTCTCACCGCGGTGCTTTTCTTTTCCTCTTTTGGCCCTCTTTCCTTTAGGGTTGTATAAATACCTTCTTCCTCGTTTAGGAAGGGAACTTTTTACCCAATTTAGGACCCTTAGGCATTTCCATTAAAGCTTCTTTGTGTTCTTCAGAGATTGAAGAAAATTGTTGGATATTGGTGCCATTTCAATCAATAGAATGTTTGTTGGTATGAATTTCTTCCTTTCTTCTTCATTTGTCTTGTTCTTCATGGTTTGCTAGATACCCAAATCCTAGGGTTTGGGCAAAACCCTATGGATTATAGGTAGAGCTTTGAATTGCTTGGACGAATTGAGACTTGATTATGGTTTGTTTTAATCCTATGTGCTTAATGCCAAATTGATTGTGATTTGAGCCTTGTTGATGATTGAAACCGAGAGGTTAGGTTGTCAATAGGAAGTTAGGTTAGGGATTTGTGTTGAGAGACCTCATCCCTCATTTGCACTATAGGATTGATTGATTGAGGACCATGTGATATGATAATTGATTTGGGATCTCTTGAGAGGTTCACCTACCGATAGAGGCTTGAGCTGGACAAACTCACTCAAGCCACGACGGTGGATGAGGGCTTGACCCGATTTATAGCCCTATTGAGCCCAAAGGGCCTAGTCCCGGGTGTCAAGCCACGAAAGTGGATGATTACCGTATTCTAGGCACAATTGTTTGATTCGATAGGATTAGACGATGAAATTAGGTAGTTGCCTCCAAACCATGATTTTATCAAGATTTATGCATGCTTGCAAAGTGTTGCTTAGGTTCATAGTGTGAGTACCATGACTCTAGGATTGCCTTTCCCATATTCAATTTGTATCATTTTGTTACTTGATTTCTCCCTTTTACTTTGTTGATAGTTGAATACCTTCATTTCAATCCAAACTTGCTTCATATATGCCTAGCTACATGATTGTCGGTTCACCAATTCTACTCAAGTCCTAGAGATCAACACCTTGATACTACACGACCCGTACACTTGCGGTGTTGGTCTAGTAACCTATCATAAACGACTTCAGTGCTCGAACTTGAGATGCTTTTATGTCCAAGAGACAAGGGTGTCATAAAGGAAGGCACAATAGATAATAGCCTAGTATTGAAGGTTTTAATAACCACCTGAATAAATGTAGTCTTGGAACCCCGAAGTCTTATGACCCTAATCGCACTGAGAGGTCACAAACGTTAGAATGACTAATACACTTAGATTCAATAAATTAGATCAAAAGATTGTAGAAAAGGATAGCAAAATAAAACCAAACATATGATATTATGCATCATAGTTATACTTTGTTATTGTATTATTGTTTCGAATGTTAGTATATTAGCATGTGTAAGTATTAAGAATGCTAATAATAGTGACACCAAGTGTTGTTTTACTAACTTACACATATTTGAATTGTCAGCAAGGCATTTTGATAACTCTTAGATCCTCGTGTAATAATTTCCTTAAAAGCACAATAAATGAGCCCTCTTCTAACAACTATAATGCATCTCTTAAGTGTACTATGACTCACCAACTTTGAACCACTCAACCTTAATAGGAAACTCTAATGCTTCACTAAAACGATAGTGTCCTCATTATCTTTGAACTCTAATTGTTATAAGAAGAGCGCTCATTTATAGGTGTTAGAAAAGGGCTCATTTTTTTTTGACTATTAGGAATGTATCACACGTGGATCTAAGCGTTATCAAAATGTCTCATCTGACAATTCAAATATGTGTAAGTTAGTAAAACAACAATTTGTGTCACTATTTATTAGCAACCTAAATTGTTTTACATGCTAATATACTATTTTGAATAGGCAATATGTAAATCATTATGTAAACATAAAAAGAACAAGGTCAATAGCATTAACTCATTGAAGATAATAATAATGCTATGGACGAACTCAAAATATATAGCTATAGACGGAGTTAGTGCAAATGGTACAAGATGGTACTTCCAAATATACTATATAAACAACGTACTATCTATTATCACCCTTGAAATAAAAACGAGATGTAAATAAACCGTGAGGCTAACTCTAAAGGTAACAAAACATTCATAAAAACTATTTTGTGAAGATTTTGACATCTTGCTAATTTGTAGAGGAAAACTTGTGGAAGGAACGTGAAGAACATGAATAGCCCTATGTTCACCTTTTCAAACACAAAATAGATATTTTGCGTGCCAAATGGACATTTTGAGGCTCAACTAACACATTACTAACTCCATAATACACGACTTCAATGCTCGAACTTGAGAGGGTAGTTTGACGGTTCGATGTCCAAGAGATAAGGGTGTCATAAAGGAAGGAACAATACATAAAAGCCTAGTATTGAGGGTGTTAAGTACCACCCGAATAAATGCAGTCTTAGAATCCTGAAGTCTTATGACCCAAATCGCACTGAGAGGTCACAAACATTAGAATGACTGATACACTTAGATTCAATAAATTAGATCAAAGGAGTGTAAAAAAGGATAGCAAAATAAAACCAAACATATGATATTATGCATCATAGTTATACTTTGTTATTCATTTTTGTTTCGAATGTTAGTATATTAGCATGTGTAAGTATTTAGGTTGCTAATAAATAGTGACACCAAGTGTTGTTTTACTAACTTACACATATTTGAACTGTCAGCAAGACATTTTGATAACTCTTAGATCCTTATGTAACACATTCCTTAATTAAAAGCACAATAAATGAGCCCTCTTCTAACAACTATAATGCATCTCTTGAGTGTACTATGACTCCATCAACTTTGAACCTTTCAGCCTTAATAGGAAACTCTGATGCTTCACCAAAACTATAGTTCTCTCATTTACTTCGAACTCTAACTGTTATAAGAAGAGGGCTCATTTATAGGTGTTAGAAAGGGCTCATTTATTGTGATTTTTAGGAATGTATCACACGAGGATCAAAGCATTATCAAAATATCTCACCTGACAATTCAAATATGTGTAAGTTAGTCAAACAACACTTGGTGTCACTATTTAGTAGCTACCAAAATACTTGCTATTTTGAATAGCCAATACTTGCTATTTTGAACGTCTAATTGAGTAGGCAATACTTACACATGTTAATGTATTATTTTGAATAGGCAATACTTGCAATTTTGAACGCCTAATTGAATAGGCAAGACTTAAATCATGATGTAGAAATGGAAAGAACAAGGTTCATAGTATTAACTCATTGAAGATGATAATATAGCTATGGATCGACGAACTCAAAATATATAGCTATATCGGAGTTAGTGCAAATGGTACAAGATTGTATTTCCAAATTAAATCTACTATATAAACAACGTACTATCTCTATATGAAGAACATGAATAGCCTTATATTCACCTTTTCACACACAATAATGGATATTTTGCATGCCAAATGGACATTGTGAGGCACAGCTACAACATTACTAACTCCAGAATACACGACTTCAATGCTCGAACGTGAGAGGGTAGTTTGACACTTGGATGACCATGAGACAGGGGTGTCATAAAGGAAGGCAGAATACATAAAAGCCTAGTATAGAGGGTTTTAATAACCACCGGAATAAATGCAGTCTTAGAACCCCGACCCTAACCACACTGAGAGGTCACAAACATTAGAATGGCTAATATAATTAGATTCAATTATATCGAAAGAGTGTAAAAAAATATCGCAAAATAAAACCAAACATGTGATATTATGCATCATATTTATACTTTATTATTGTATTTTTGTTTCGAATGTTAGTATATTAGCATGATTAAGTATTTAGGTTGCTAATAAATAGTGACACCAAGTGTTATTTTACTAACTTACACATATTTGAATTGTCAAGCGAGACATTTTGATAACTCTTAGATTTTTGTGTGATACATTCCTTACGCACAATAAATGAGCCATCTTTTAACAACTATAATGCTTCTCTTGAGTGTACTATGACTCCACCAACTTTGATCTTCTCAGCCTTAATAGCAAACTCTAATGCATTCACTAAAATTATAGTGCCCTCATTTTCTTTGAACTCTAATTGTTATAAGAAGAAGGCTCATTTATAGGTGTTCGAAGAGGGCTCATTTGTTGTGCTTTTTAGAAATGTATCACAAAAGGATCTAAGAGTTATCAAAATGTCTCGCCTGACAATGCAAATATGTGTAAGTTAGTAAAACAACACTTGATGTCACTATTTATTAGCAACCTAAATACTTACACATACTAATATACTAACATTCGAAACAAAAATACAATAACAAACTATAAATATGATGTAGAATATCATATCTTTGGTTCTGGTCGCGTGACCCCCGATTGTAAATCAGGCACTCGAACCGGTGGGTGGCTAGGAGCTCCTCCGGAGTCAGGGCCACCAGTTCCTCTTCTTCTACGCATATTAATTTATCGTTTATTATCAGTCAACCAACCAATCAATCAAACAATCAATTATTGGTTGGATTTTATTAATTATGTGTGTTTGGGTGGAAGGCTAATTAAGGCTTTTGATAACTTGAAGATTGAGTACAAAGAAGAGTCTAACTCTCTAGGTTGTTACATGGATCTACCTATATTCATTTTATTACAGCTATAAGTTTACTCATTGCTTGTATTTCACTACTAGTTTAATCTTAAAGTTATAGAAAGAGAAGATTTAGAAAATTATGTAGTTATAAGATATTAAAAATCAAGTACGTATATGCATGATTATACTATGTCATATGCATTATTATGACTTGACATATTCATGATATTTTACTATTTATGTATTCATGCGTTCTTAAGATAACTACACATATGCATAAAATTGTCTACCTATATGCATAATTATAATATGCTTATGCCATTTTTTAAATTTATTGTATTTTTTAATTCGAAAATAACAATAAATACCTACTTAATACATATATACACCCAATAAAACATTATGCTTATAACGTATTAAAATCATGCATATAATGTCATATAACCGTGCATTACAATAAATGTTTATGCATGTTTCTTCTCTCTTATAATTCCAAGATTAAACTTGACACATTCATTCGTTTTAAATCCAACGCTTTATGCAATGATATGTATTAAAACGACAATTTTATTACAAAAGATCTCAGAAATATGACGACACAGACATAGCGTGCATTCATGTTAGCCATAACTACGATGAACCCATATATGCTAGACTGGTTTGGATTGAACAGAAACTAAAACCATGGATCTGTCATCGAGACAAAAGAATTCCGATCCGATCCAATTCGATTTTGTTTCTTTCGGAACGAGAAGTGATTCGATGTCTCAAACCAAGCGGATAGATTAAGAGCCCAAAACAACAATCTTGTAAAACAAGACATATAACAAAACGTTGCAAACAAGCAAACCGATCCTCGTATGAAAATCCAATATTCCATGTCATAATATCGACTCTTATGAAGCAGTGCCCTCAACCCAATAAAAATTTCATTTCTAAACCGACCTAAACTAGACCGAGCAAATCGATTACTAAGAGTTGTTTTTTCACCCAAATAACCCATATTTTGGAGCGAGACAGATTATTCTTTCAATAAGTACATGAATAAGTAATAAAAAAACAAAGATGGGCATAATATAAAAATCAATTTACATGCATGTAAAAGAGAAGGACGAGTTATGAAGAAGACTTGCCTGGGTTTCTAGGGACCTTTCTCTTCCTCCCTCCAGCCGGAGCTAGGTCCACCGGTGATATGGGCTCCGCGGTTGCAAGTTGTTGTTGTTGTTTTTGTTGTTCGATATGAGTTGTTTTTGCTTCTTCGGTTGCCTGCTTCTCTCTAAGGAAGTTGATGAATTGGGGAGCGTTGGAGGATTCGGCAGCCAT
Source organism: Polygonum maritimum (assembly GCA_963924305.1). Taxonomy (NCBI): domain Eukaryota; kingdom Viridiplantae; phylum Streptophyta; class Magnoliopsida; order Caryophyllales; family Polygonaceae; genus Polygonum; species Polygonum maritimum. The sequence goes on from OZ002734.1 coordinate 4,680,794, forward strand.
GGATGCAACTCAAAGGAACTTTTCTTTTTCTCTCTCATATTTTCTTACTCTCTGTTGTTGGTTTCAATAGTGTGAGGGAAGGTGTGGCCAATGCCTTTTCTATATAGTGGATAGCTTTCGGTTTTGCCTCACAAAAATTATACCCATTTTTTTAAACAATTATGATGATTTATTGCCAATAAAAGTTAAAAGACAATTAATGTGGTAAATTTAATTTTAATTGAACTTTTAGAAGGAAAAAAATCATTGACAAACCCATCTTGTAATTTCTTAGCTGTGATTGATCGCCCCTTTGGCAACGGGCGGATCGACTACATAGGAAATGTATTATACTCTCAAAATGGTCAAATTCAACGTTTTTTATTTTGAAGATTTTGGTTTGTGAGAAAATTAAAAGATTAGCATGCACCATTTCACCTCACCTCCTACTAATTTTTAATAGTTTTTGAACTTGAAAACTGTTATTGCCAAATGCATGCATGATATTTAAATGAGACAGTTGTATAAATGTATAATTGAACCAATAAACTACTAGTAGTTTTCTCTCAAATTATCACTTATTATTTATTTTGGCTCAAAAAGATTTTGAAATTTGAAATTTTATTTATCAAGAGAGTATGTATAAAATGATGAGATCAAAGTAGTGGGTATGTAAGGGAAAAAGAGATACCCAGTAATCAGTGGATGGAAACTGCGTAAACACGTGAATTCTTCAAGGATTTGTTCTCCTATTCCTCTCCACCTCTTATTCCAAATTTTTTCTGTTTGGAAAATAATCATACAATTTTTTAAGTTAAATATTATTTCACTTGCTGCAACTGTCTATATACACGTGGATGTCTACTTGATTATTACCACTTACTACTTGGATTCTTTTCAATATTTGTGTTGAATTCCTCCTTCACTTGACCTAGTTTATCAAATTCTCAAATAACTATTGAGTGGCTAAAATTAATCCAATATAAATCATGGAAATCAGAAGGAAAACTAAATAGAGAAATGAAATTAGACTCTATATATCTGATTGAGTTGGATCAAAGGCATGAGATCGCATAAACGTGCATTTTTTACCTTCGAGAATATAAAATTTGACGAATGATTATGTTGTTTCACTTAACTTGCTTGTAAATTTGTAATTAATATGAATGTGCATTCTCTACGTTGCATTGTGTGCGCTTTTTTTACATGAGTGTGTCTTGAATGTGTAAAATGTGATGAGAGTGTGCATGATGTACTTTTTCACCTAATATGATTGTGTGTATTTGTCAAATAACATGATGGTGTCATTTCAATATGCCTGCATGTGCATGCGTTTTTATCTGATGGTGTGTGGTTATTTTATGCAAATGAGCTACGAGGATACAAAAATATGACGAATGATTGTGTCTTTTCAAATAATATGAGTGTACAATTTCAAAAGACATAGCCTTATATATTCTTGTGCAATATGTGTTTGTATATTTTCATATCACATGACTATATCTTTTCAATTAACGTGAAAGTGCACTTACACTTAACATGACCGTGCATTTCTTTATCTCATTGTGCTTGAATTTTTTCACATTAATTTATTGTAACACACTCTATAAAAATGTATACACGGTCTTTAATACTATCATACACAAATATGATAAGTTAAAATGCACAGTCATGTTATATCAGACTATGAATGCATGCTTTGAAACTGACACTCTAAATTAAGGTAAAATAAATTTTTATCTGGGTGCCCTCACACGTGTGACGAGTGGCTAAGATCCATTATAATGTCTCTGTAATGAACTCATTCTTGTTTCTTTCTACCCCAACTCTCCTCCATTTGGCATCATCTACCTGGTCTTCCCCTACCTTGTGCGTTTCTTAAAGTAGTGGATTAGTGGTTGATGGATCTTAGTTAATTTGATTTTCACGCCTCACAATTTATCGAATATGTCGTCGACCATTTGATGGATACCACTTTTTTTTTTTTAATCTCTCGTTAGGGTTGATTCATGATTATCACTAAGTAGAAGAAACTAATATTTGTCTCTAACGCGCTCCTGATTGACCCTTCAACATTGTTCGTTCAATTATTCAATACTCCATTCATTCTTCGACACCTTTGCTAGCATTCGAAAATATATATACAAAATACGTATTCATAAAATTCATTACTTGGATGTAATATTCGGTTCCGTCTTATTTTCTTCTTTAGGGATCGGGGTGAAAATTCTTGGATTATAGATCACCCCGATTCTTAGTGATCAAGTAATTTCGTTCCTTAGATCGTAAGTCAACTTTTCGACTCGATTACTCATAATTAATTATGAGGAAATTGACCTGAAAATAAGTAATTATATACTTTTTTTTGGTTGAATTAGGTAATATATACTTGTATAACAAGATATAAGCATATTTAATATTCTATTAATCTAAATCTATCTTATCCCTAAATAAAGGTAAAATAATATATATCAATATGCTCGTGTAATTCGGTTATTGTGATTAGCCTAATTAAGCTATCTTCTTATTAGAATAAGGGAAATTCCTCTTGGTACCCCCAAGGTTTCGACTTTTTCTTTTGGTGTCTCACGAACCTTTTTTTTCCTTTTGGTGCCCCCGAGGTTTACAAATAGTTCTCACCGTAACCAAAAGTTAATATTTACACTACAAGAAAACACGCTTTGGGCGACGCAGAAATTCGTCGCCCAAAGTGCTTTTTTCGACGCCCTAGGGTTTAGGCGGCGAAACAATTTTTGCCGCGGGTTCGCCACCCAAGCCTCGTCGCCCAAAATCTAACACGGCGAAAAACATTTCGCCGCCTAAACTTTATCATCCGCCTCGAATTTGGTTTTCGCCACCTAAAGTATTGGGCCTCGAAAAAGTATTTCACCGCCTAAAGTATTGGGCCTCGAAAATGTGTTTCGCCGCCTAAACTATTGGGCCTCGAAATTGTCTTTTGTCGCCAAAAGTATTGGGCCTCGAAAATGTGTTACGCCGCTTATCTGTTTCATATAATTTTTAGTTTTAAATCTCACAATATTCTCCAAAATTTTATATATAATATATTAGAAATAAATGTCATTACATAATATGTTTATATATGTCATACTAATATTAAGTAGTTTACTTCTACTAACCAGGGGCGGAGCCAAGAGTCGAAGAATGGGGGGGGGCCAAAATTAATATACAATTTTTTGCGTTTTGTTTGAGGGGGCCGGAACCCGTAATATCACTAAAAGATAGCTATATAAATTTTTAAATTCATAAAAGCATAACTAAAAAAAAATTTATTTTTTTTTGTTTGTGGGGGCCAGGGCCCCCTCTGGCCCCACAATGGCTCCGCCCCTGCTACTAACATATATATGCCTTAAGTCTTAACTTGACCTTCTTCTACTACATCAAACATTCTCAAGCTTGACCTTCTTCTCCATCTCCCTCCTTCCAAAAGGATACTAGCTTCACACACAACTTTATAACCTGAAATATAAAATAAATTAGAAAACTTTAGCATAACGTGAAGGGTTTGTTTTACAGTTTTTATTATCCAACATCGGTTTACTCTACTCCACTTATATACAACAAAGGACAAAAAAGAATGATTTAAATGAAAATAAAACCAAAAAAAGAGAGAACATTTCAAAGTAAAGTGCCGGAGTATTCACTGCACTCCTATCATAAAACCATCATCATCTACACTTAATGCAAGACACCTAGACATACCAGAATACTTAATCTACCTTTCTACATCTAACTTTTTTGGCAAAGTATTCACTTTGGAGCCTGGCCATCTCACCACGTACACATTTCCATACTTTGACCCTTTGAAAAACACACCTTCGATTCCTAAGCCATTTACTATCTTCCAGGATCATGATAACTTATATACAGCAAGGGACAAATGCAGCAACTAGAGTATCTCTTGAAACACTACCTCAATCATAGTGAGCTGAGATAAGTTAGATCATACAGACATAATCACAACCACTCCTTCAAATTCTAATAATTCCTAATGTGCCAGTTTAACCAAATTTTTCTGCACTTCAAAACATTTTGACTGAATCTTCTCTGAACATTGAGATACTAAGATGAACCAACCTAAAAAGAACTGCTTCATCTCACTTGCAGAATGGTTTAAAGAGAACCTAATCTATCTTGATACACATTCACAAACTGACTACTGATTGTTAATATAAACAATCTCTTGAACAGATTTGTCACCTAGGTAAAGAAACCAGAAATAGTATCTCAAGTTTTCAACTTTTTAGTTCCTGAAATGGCAATGAGCAGAAACATTGAGACCCAATGACAAAAATCAATCTCCAACTTCTTTCCCTATGAACAATCAAATTCAGCAGCAACTATACAGTTATATATGATTCCTCAAATATCTTGGACTGAATCTTGAGTCAGCTTAATGGAATAAAGGGCGCTGCTTTTAAAATGAAACAAGAATAATAAATTTCTATAAGTTGGGAAATAAGGCACACATACCATTTGTTCGTTGTGATTGTTCAATTCTGCGTTTTTTGTGATATGAGAGACAAATTTGTTTAGACTCTTGTTGTTGTCCAGTCATCAATTGCCCCACCAATTGTGGCTCTTGAGAGTGAACTCATGGATTGTTTGATTGCCTGAGCAGGACAAACAAAAAATATCAGGTTGAATCTATTATATATAAAAAAATACAGCAATTGCACATTTAGACTTGTTTACAATGACAGTACAAGGAACCAAGGTAAGAAAATGCATAAAGTGAAGCAGCTAGAGAGGTTTAAGAATAAAAAGGTAAAGCCTAATTAGATTCTCCATGAAAGGTCAAACACTATATGCATGTTTTATATTACAGAGAACTCACATTGCAAAAGGCAGCTGAAGCTCCTACGGTAGAGATTCTCATGACCTCTTACACAAAGGTAACGAATACAACTAGACTAAGGTAGGATCATACTCCTCATCATCATCGGTCTCCTCTAAGTCAAAATCATCATCATCACCATCATCCTGCTCTTCTATCAAATGCCGAGTTATTGACTATCCAAGAACGATCCATGCCGGGTTATAAAATTCCTAAAGGAGTGCTTACAATGGTTAAACTATATACTAACTAACTACCAATTACTTAAGTCACAACACATTAAGCATCATTAGGATTAAATAAAAAAACAGTAATTCATTCATGATAGCAACAAACAAACAAACAAAATGAACAAATTGTTTTTTCACAACCAACAAACAAACAGAAACATATAAAAATTTCAAAGCACATAAAAATAAAGAGTAGAAAAATGTCATTCTTAATCATGAAAAAATGATGGAAAACGTACCTGGGAATAGCAACTTAGGACAGCTCATGCGCATTAATCAAGGAGATGCCCATCACCCATGCATTCATCCTTTCTTTTCCTTTCATATATGTATACCATATGTACCTCCACAAGATACCTATATTTTACACAAGTTGTCTTCAGCTGTGAAAAATGAACAGCAGCAACATTTTATACAAGAGAGGCTCAAAATAAGTTGAAGCACACTGTAAACGCTTAAAAATTTGATCACAGTAGAGCATAAATCATTGTATTCTACCCATAAACAATAATGTGATCATGCTAACTATGTCAAAATCAGCAACTTTGTACAGAAACTGAATTTACTGGTTGGACATGCTATCAAAAAACACACAAACAATTTGCTACTACACCAAGTGATCAAGGTATTTGCTGGTTGGACATACGATCAAAATACACACAAACAATTTGCTACTACACAAGTGATCAAGCCCATGAAAATTTGGATGTACAGAAAAAGGCTAGAAAAAAAAGAGACAAATTAATATACAAGAATAAGGTTGACTCTGCTTCCTCGATACAACTATAAAATGACTTGAAATTAAAGAGCTTAAAGAGGCAGCCTTTGCGGTAGTGCTACAAGACTAAGGTTGATCTACTAAAATAAAAGGAAAAAAGAATAAGGTTCATTAACTAAAAAAAGGAAAAATAATAAGGAAAAAATAATAAGTGACTTTGCTTAAGTGCCTCTTAAATACACTAGCTACTTAGTATGTTATGGTGTTGTGCCACATGCACGTAGTATGGTTGGATAGAAAGACAACAATCAATTACTTCTAGCTCATTTTTTACTACTTATTATAACATTTTTTTTTATCTGAACTACTTATTACTCCCTCCGTTTCAAAATACTTGACTCTTTGGACACTTTATGTTGTTTCAAAAAACTTGTCCATTTCATATATTTTCTCACTTCTTTCCAAATTTACCCCTCATGATAACCTATAATGTAATGATATCACCTACTTCCATGCTAGTCATACTTTTTAGTTAAGAGTGATGTTGTTATTATTGTATAGGGGTAGTTTAGACATACATGAATAATCCTTAATATGTGTGAAATGTCTAAAGAGTCAAGTATTTTGAAACGGAGGGAGTATAAAATAGCTAGTACTAAAGCATGAAATTGGCCCCTGCTTTCTTAATGACTTGACACAATTAGCATTACAGACTCAACATGAGACCAATAAATTTGAAAAACTAGCCCTTAAAAGCATTAAGACTTCTATAAACATGATGAAAAGAAAACAGGAAAGGCTTATTCAAGCATCAGAGACTCAACATCCAAGTTAAAACACTCAAAATGGGACCAATAAATGACCTTGTCTTCCTCCAGTAAGCTTGACTTGAACACCACCCCTTTTACATTGGGGTGTAGTACAGGCATAGAAAATTGAGTGTATGTGTGAATTATAAAAGGACAAATGAGATTGTTCTAGCACGATATGGTTTGTGTTTTGAGGGGAAGAATATGCAATATGAGTTACTTGAAACACTCAAGAATATTATATACTCTCTTTGATAATCAACGGAAACCTTGATAGGTCTAGTTGAACTTACCATTGCTTTTAACTATGTTTCAAGCTCTTGTGCAGTTGTGTTTTTCTTGTTCAATGGATGATACCTTTGCAAAACAACCTGCAACAAAAGTTGCCTCTTAAGGATGTATACTGAACTTCAAGAGGTTCTTTCAAAAGAGCCCTAACAAAAGAATGCATATAGCAACCAACAAGCACAATATAACAGATTCATTATAATAATATAGAGTTATCATCTCAGAAAAAAAACAGTCATGCAATTATGTAAGCAGACCCTTGAGCTATAACTTACTATATCTAAGTATACCTGAGCAATCACAAGATAAAACATACAACAAAAAGAGTCTTCCAATACACATTACAACCTGTGTGCTGACTAGATTGTAATGACCAGAAAAACACTCACACAGAGCACATAGAGGTTCTAATATGACCAGAAAAATACCTTCAACAGGGACAATTGCCTTTTGAGCATAGAAAGTCTTTGCTCTGACAACATCAAGAGGAAACGATCAAAAAGACATTACTATTTAACTTGCAATTAAGGAGGAAACGATCAAAAGTTATGGGAGGTGGGTGGTTCATGAGTTTGTTGGTACCTGAAGAAGGAGACCCGAGCAAGGTTTGCAGGCCACCACATATCAACAGGATCCACCAAATACCTCCTTAATATTCCAGCCCAGCCATAGCCCAGCACCTGTTCAAACTCAACAATGTTAAAATTCCATTACAATACTAATCAAAGCTGACTTTCTTCTTCCCTATTTTCAGGCGTTAAGTGGAAACAAAACTGACCAAGAAAATTCATTATTCCAAAGGCACGGGTTCAAATGAAAACAAAAGTTATCCTAAAAACTAAAAATGATCACGGACCATCCGATTAGAGAGATCTACGATCATGATTAGAAGCTGCTTCCCTTTTAAATTTTAAAGAAACGGGGCTTTATTGTAATTTTACCTTTTTTTTGACAGAAACCTCATTCTTCTCTCGACGCCATCGCAAGTCTTCTTCAACCTGTTCACTCGCCCCACCGTCGCCACCCACGTCGGCCGCCATCTCCTCTTGTGTCTGTCCCTCGGCCGCCGGCCGCCTGCCTCCTTCAACCCTCGTCGGCCGCCGTCTCCATTCAGGTTCGAGATTTCTCTCGATCGACATTTTGCTGCTTTTGATCTGTTCTGATTTCTTTTTGGGTGGGTTTTCTAGGGTTTCTGTTCTTCGATTGATTGTTTTCTAGGGCTCCAAGAGGAGCTCTGTGAGGGATCCCTTTTCTCCTCTTAGCAGTCCTGTAACTCACCCCGAGGGATCCCGCCGTTCTCGGTGGCGTCGACGGCAAGAAGCTCTGGATCCTCTTCTTGAAATGGCAATGGCGAGAAGCTCGTCCAAATCCGAGCTGCCTGATTTCGTGTTCCTCAGCTTCCAAAAGTTATTTGATGCCCCATTGATCTTTTAAGAACAAAAAAAACATCATTTGCTAGTGAATGTAGAAGCCCCAATTGAGCATTATAGAAATCTGACACCAATACTGTCTCCCATTTCATCTCGAAAATTTGTTCCGTACAATACCAATTTAAAATTCTGAATTGTTTGTCAAGGTTGTTTGGGACAAAGATCTTAGTACAGACTCCCTTGTTGCTTGGTACTTGCCAATAGACACAAGCCACTTTTCCCTCTCTAACTTCCGTTTAACTACCGTTGGGCGCTTCTGCACTAGAAACATGGTTAGTTTTCTAGCTCTACCGCCTGTTTGTGTATGTATGTGTTGCTTTCCTGGTGCAACTGATTTTGTGATGATATATTTGAACCCTTTGGCTCCACAGGTCAAAGTTCTTGAGGCCGTAGGAATCGCTCCCAAAGGAAGTCAGAGAGTTCAAGCCTTCTTAGAGGAAGCTGCAAAAGGACTAGTTGAGGGTGGAAGGTGAGTGCTTTACCATAATTTGTTTCTTAAACTACATTGGGAATTTTAGATCTATAGAAATTGAAGCTGATTATATTGGTTGTTTGCGTGTATGGTTTACTTCTTGCCTATTAGTAGTGTCAAGTATTGGTGGAGAATTAGGAGCTCATGCCAGAGTATCTCAACTTTGTGAAGAGGGTGGTTGACTCTGGTGACTTGCCACTGAACATCTCTCGCGAGATGCTGCAGCAAAACAAGATTCTGAAGGTTATCAGGAAGAACCTGGTCAAGAAGCGCATTGAGATGTTCAATGAGATTGCAGACGATGCCTTCTCCAAGAACATTAAGTTGGGCATTCATGAGGATAGCCAGAACAGAGCCAAGCTGTCTGACCTGCTCCGCTACCACTCGACAAAGAGTGGTGATGAGATGACGAGCCTCAAGGACTATGTCACAAGGATGAAGGCATTGTGGGATTTAGGAAGTTCTTTGTTCTTTTAGTACACTTATATGATTTTAATATAGTTATCCTTGCATTAATTTTTTGGAAATGAATTTTTATGGCTGAATGTCTGATGTTTGGTTTTCCTGTTGCAGTGGAGGTCCAAGAAGATGATCAAGTAGATGCATTTTCACAATGGGAGTTCGTGTTTAGTTTCAATGTGTTTTGTGTTCAATTAAGGACTAGTTTGTGTTTTTATGGCAATCACTTGGAACAACTATATAACATTTTTGTCATCTAATTTCCAGACTTTATGCAATCATCAGATTATTTGGATTTATGGTATTGTTTGTTTATTCATGTTCTGGTTGTATGGTATTGTTTGTTTTCTAAAGGTGTCCTGCTAAAACTATTCTGAAACTTGAACAAACGTTGGCTTTAAAAGAAGATAGTAATTCATGTTTAGTAAAAAAATAAGTTTTTAGAGCCTTGTAAACATTAATGTGAACATACATATAAGATATATGAACGTACGTATAAAATATATGAACGTACATCTAAAATATGTGAACGTACGTCTAAAATATGTGAACGTACATCTAAAATATGTGAACGTACATCTAAAATATGTGAACATGATATTCAAATACGTGAACACAATTATTTCATATGTGGATATACATCTCAAATACGTGAACACGATACTCAAATATGTGAACACGAAACTCAAATACGTGAATATTATACTCAAAGTTGTGAATGTACATGTAAAATACGTAAACATGATACTCGAATACGTGAATATTTTAATCATATATGTGAACATACATCTAAAATACGTGAACATTATACTCAAATATGTGAACGTACATCTAAAATACATGAACAAAATTTGGACATAAGAACATTAAAACCCCATTCTAGTATATACATACATCTAGTAAATACGTTCTCTGCTTATATGTGAACATACGTCATTTTAATGTGAACATACCATCAAAATGTATATATGTTCAATGGAGTTCACCCGCATGAAATATGTGAATATAAGCATGAAATATGTGAACATAGGCGGAAAATATGTGAACAAAAACACTTAATATGTAAACATATAGATACATGAAATATGTGAACAAATGCATGAAATATGTAAATATATAGATGTATGAAATATGTGAACAGATGCATGACATATGTGACCAAAGGCATAAAATATATGAATAGAGACATGAATTATGTGAACACCCAAAGAAAATATATACGTGAACATGAAAATAGATATAATAAATTATTTCACCCAGTGAAACTTATTTGTGCGTTATATAATGCATGAACTTGAATGTATTAGAAATTTAGCGATCAACCTTTTCCTCTATCTCTACTTGCTATTTCCATCGAATTATCTTACAAATAGCCCAACTTGTCATTTTATAATTTTATATATGAAGAGAGATCATGCTTTAAAATTGTACAAATTCGAAAGCTTTACGGCCTTGTTCACTTTGTTTCCAAACAATTTTTTCCTCTAAAAAAATTATTTTACCTTTTTCTAACAATCCTATCATATCTCTACTTTCACATTTTCCAATACAAATTTTTTACCCCAAAACATCACTTTTCAACAAAAAAAATCTTTTCACCCATAAGTGAAACAAGGCCTACATATATATGTGCGAGAATTTGACAACATTAATCTGAACATACATCTAAAATACATGAACACAAGTACTTCATACGTGAACGTACGTCTAAAATACGTGAACATGTTACTCAACTTCGTGAACACAACTTCTTCATATGTGAACGCGCATTTAAAATACGTGAACATGATACTCAAATATGTGAACGCACATCTAAAATACGTGAACATAATACTCAAATATGTGAACACATATCTAAAATATGTGAACATGATATTCAAATAGGTGAACATTATACTCAAATATGTGAACGCACATCTAAAATACATGAAGATAGTATTTATCAATAGATAGCTTAAAACGTCAATAACTTCAAAGTACATACTTCATTCACTATAAATGAATGTTTTGGAATGTTGTATTCGTGATATGAAGTCACCAAAATATGTGAACCTAGTATTCTCATATTTTATTGTTATTTTATTGTATACTCGTTGTTTTTATTGGTTTATTTATTTGTTTATGCCCATCATATTACACTTGTTTGTGCAATTTGCTCATCTTCACTTGATTCTTGTGGGCTTCGTTCTTTTATCTATAAAATGGTTATGTAAATGTAAATAAGTATGATTGATGCACACATCATGTTCGATAGCAAATTCCTTAAAGCCCAATACCTAAGAAACCCTGTTTCTCTTTATGAGAACAAGACAACAAGAGGATATCCCAGTACACTCTTAATCCCAAGTTCCAACAATAAATAGGAAAGAGCTTGCATTGAGAAAATAGAAGATATGAGGTTTGAATTCATAAGTCACTTAGTTTTTTGATAACTACAACCACTAATCTTGATGCTATGTGAGTATCTGTACCAATAGTTACAAAACAGTTTTCCACTCTTCAATCACTCCATTTTGAGCCTAAACATATGTAAGCTAGTTTTGAGATGTGTTACATTCTTCCAACAAGTCAAGGAAGTCAGCAAGTCCTTCGCTCCTGATTGACGAATCAGTCCTCATTCGCGTGCTAGTAGCCGATAAACGCTCCTTCCATAATCTCCCATCCTGAAATTCAACTTCTATCTTAGATGACCCATCAAGAAGACTGAATGTGAATCACACAAAACTACATTTATAAGAGTGATCTAGTCTATGCTAAAATAGTTTTGACTTGTGACTGGCACGTAATCAAATGCAGTAAACAGGTGGTAGTACAACCTTAGCTATGTGAAATAGTCCATGTGCTCTTAGAATGACCAACTTCAGCAAATCACTCCTCATCACCTAAAACAGTTTTCCACTCTTCAATCACTCCATTTTGAGCCTAACCGTACATGTAAGCAAATCATATCAGATAAAATGATCCCATGGAAAGAAATTAGCAGAAAACTAGCATTGCAATGGCCTTCACAATCATGAAACCCCTAGAAAACGTGAAGGGAGCCCATAACCATCTAAATACCTAAACCTGAAGAGAGCACATACTCATCTAAATCAAATATAACTGTCTTCAATTCCTTTAAAGAGACAGCGCAACAAAATCCTCCTTCCGTACAACCTAAACTCTCAAACTCACTCACCTCCTAACTCCTAAGACCCAAATCCATTACTTTCTACAAGTAATAAGAAGATAAAGAAAATGGCAAAAGCAATTTCGTTGTATGCAATCGAAATTGCTTTACCTTCGCAATTAAAGATCCCGGGAAGCCACTTTGTGTCTGCAATAGAGGCCTCGAGCGAGACCTTCTTGAAGTCCGCCGATGTGGTGATTGAGAAGACCTACTTGAGAATCCCGCCGTGCCGGCAACAACGGACTAGGGTTAGGGCTCGGTCTAGGTTGACGGAGACATCAGAGATGATTCGGCGGATAGGGCGGGCGTAGAGCGACGGCGACGGCGAGGAGGTGGCCAGGCGGACCACGGAGCCGAGCATCGAAGAGAGTTTGTCGAGTCGTCGACCTGCTTGGAGGAATGAAATTGAGCGGCATGAGAACCAGGAACACGAAAGAACACGTCTCCATGTGTGTTTGAACGGAAAAGGACAACTTTGCCCTTAAATTTCCGGATAATTGCAAAAATACCACCGCCCCTTTTTAAACCCCAATTCTTCTATCTAACTTTCTGTTTCAATCTGAACCGTAGATTCGAAGAATCTAACGGTTATTATGTATTTATAGTTTGTATCTTAAGAGTTGTTTTTATGTGAATCAACCTCAGGTGTTTTCGACATACGTGTGCGCTTACTTTTTTGATGTGATACAGCCTTTTTATTTTAGTTGGGAAAGAACGGCGAAGTCCATCCAAACCGTCCAATGAAGAATAAGAAGAGAGCAAAGCGCCAATGGCGCGCAAAGCGCATGCGGAACGGACGCAAAAAAAAATAAGTGTGAAGGAGACCGAGCTCATTCCCTTCGCTTCCTGGGCCCAAAGCAGTGCAGTCTTTCCTGGCCAAATCAAGGATTTGGGGCTTCCGCTACTAAAAAAAATTTTTTCTATATGAATAGAAAGATAGATCTATCCATCTATCCTATCCGATTTCCATTTTTATATATTAAAAAGAATCACAGTCTACAAAATTTAACAATTTAATCAAATAACAGTGTGTTGACTAGTCCTCCTCAACCTAAGTTCCAAAATTTGCAATCGTTAAACACAGTCTACAAAAATCCAAAATCACAGGAAGTTTCTGAGAAGAGAGAAGTTACCAACAAGAGCAATATAACAGATTCAGGACTGATTGTTGCTCTTCCTGGAAGCAATGGCACTGTCCCTCTCCTCCAAGAGCTTCCCGCCCTCCCTCCTTCCTGTAATTAAAAAGATGACTCGCTAATCCTAAGAAACCCTAAAATATCAAAGCAACAGCAGAACGATTTACCTATTAAGGTGCTTCCACTATGCTTGATGGCAAAAACGGGGAATCTAAGGGCAAGTCGGGGCAACAATAGGCGGCCGCAAGTTAGGGCATGCAACACAGGCAAATTAGAATGGGAGATCGAGAAAACGAAGGGTGAAGGACCACAATAGCAAAGGGGAAACTCATTACCTTAGGAACTCCGACGGATAAAGGGGGCGACAGCAGCAAGGTTGCCTGGAATTGGTTGCGAAGACGAAAGAGAGAATGTTCGCTGGTCTGGTCGAACGAGCTGGAGACGAACGAGCTGGGTAGAGGGGAAAGAGTTTTAGAAATTTTTTTATTTGGGTTTACTGAAATATTGAACTCCCCGCGGATGTTTTTGGGCCCCCGCCAACTTTTTCAGCTCTTGGGCGGTGAAAAATTAAATTTTGCCGCTTAAGAACACTGTTTGGGCGGTGAAAAATTAGTTTTGCCGCCTAAACAAAGATTTTGGGCGTTAAACCTGTATTTTGCCGCCCTAGTTAAACATTGTGCGGCGTATTTGGTTTTTGCCGCCTTAAATCTATATTGGGCGACGGAATTTTCTTTGCCGCCCTTGTTTTAGTTTTTCGCCGTCCAAACCGTGTTTTCTTGTAGTGTTACCACTTTTCCATCTAAAAAATTCTGATTTCTGTTTAATAAAAAAAAGCTAAACTAAAATCTAATTTATTTAACCCATTTAATCTACTAAATGAAAATTAAAAAAAAAATTAGAATCCAAAAAATACGATAGCAAGTTTATATGAGAATGAATTGTGGGTAGTAACTAGTAATGTAGTATATGTTTTTTTTTTGTGATTGTTTCAAACCCGATAGCAAGTTTTCTATTCTATCTCTAACCTACTGTAATATTAAAGCAAATGAATAGCACGTTCGAAAAGTAACGTAGTACAGTATATGCTATCGTATTTTTTGGATTCTAATTTTTTTTTTTTTTAATTTTCATTTAGTAGATTAAATGGGTTAAATAAATTGGATTTTAGTTTTTTTTTTTTTCAAACAGAAATCAGAGTTTTTTGGATAGAAAAGTAGTAAATATTAACTTTTGGTTACGGTGAGAACTATTTGTAAACCTCGGGAGCACCAAAAGGGAAAAAAAAGTTCGTGGGGCACCAAAAGGAAAAGTCGAAACCTCGGGATACCAAGAGGAATTTCCCTTAGAATAATAATTTACCTAGATCACCGTCCCGAATAGATGTATTCACTGCACCCTTCTTTCCCTTCTTCTTTGAGTCCTACCGCCACCACTAGAGTCAAGTCGAGCCACGTTATTGTCGTCCAATGGTGTCGTTTTCCCTAGAATCTCATAACAAGGCTTCATCGGAAATCCACCGGATCATCGGTAAGTGCCGATTTCCTCCGTTCCTCCTTTCCCAGCCATGACTAGTTTGGGTACTGTCATTGTCTGTCGCTTGGGGAAGGAAAGTTGGGTGATGTAGGGTCGACTCAAGCAATCGTATAGAGATGGCTAATGGATTTGGTTGCATTGGGTAAGCGGGTTGTTTTGCCAAGAAAACCAGTATGGGGAAGGCTGTTTGCATTTGTTCGTATATAGTTTGATCGGTCTGCTTAAGGCCCCGTTCGTTGACAGCTTTACATAGCTGACCGTGCCTTGAGCCCTCCCATCCAGCTTCCGAAATGTCGTTCGGTGGCGCAACTGGAGAACAGGCTGGTGTAGCTGGCCGTCGCTTGAAAAACGCCAATCAAGCCACCAAATTCCAAGCTCCTCCCCCCAAGCTTTCCCGAGAAGAAGCTAGGACGGGGGCACAAAATGACGGCCCGATACCCCTAATCCGTGTCCTTCCTTCATTTGTATGATTCTAGGGTTCTGTTGAAGGCGAACTTCGACGATTTTGGAGGCCAACCTCGACATCCTTGTTCATCGATTCTAGGGTTCTGGTGAGGGCGAACTTCGGCGATTTTGGAGGCCAACCTCGACATCCTTGTTCATCGATTCTAGGGTTCTGGTGATGGCGAACTTCGGCGATTTTGGAGGCCAACCTCGACCTCCTTCTTCGTCGATTCTAGGGTTGTGGTGAAGGCAAACTTGGACATCCGTTGGAGGCCAACCTCGACATCCTTGTTCGTCGATTCCGAGAGTGGATTGGTTATATCCGACTGTACAGGTATGAATCTGTCCTTCACCTTTGTGATTTCAAATTCGTCAAATTTCCCTTCGTCGATGCCCGTACCCCATCTTCCCTTTTTGATTCTGTGTTCCTCATGTTTGTGAAACCGGTGAACGGCTAGGGTTGTCGAAGTGAAATGTCGACTGCTCGGACCTCAGTTCGCCGGTGAACGGCTAGGGTTTGTGAAACCGCTGAATGGCTAGGGCTGTCAAAGGTAAGCCATTTTCGGACCTATTCATTCATTACAGTATTCATTCATACAGAGTTGCATGTTCATCTGATCAGCACCTATATGAGTTGTCAATAAACACCCTTTAAAGTAGGGCTGTTCAACGGTCCGGGTCGCCCGTAACCCGGACCGACCCGACCCGTAAATTATGGGTCGGGTCGAAAAATCTGAGAATATGGGTTACGGATCGACCCGTAAACCCGTAATTTTTTTTTTAAATTAATATTTTAAACCTCTTGTAGCACACTTTTAGTTTTAGGTTGAACTTCTGGGACACAAATCCCACGCCGCCGCTCGACTCCTCTCTTCCCTCTCGTCACCTCTCGACTCCTCTCTTCCCTCTCCGAGACGCTTCTGGCCTTCTGGGTTCCCTTTCGACCGCACCATCTCCATCTCCGACTCCGCCTTCTCCGGGCCTCCTGACGTCCCCGTTCGAGTCTCCCCCGACCGCACCATCTCGAGTCTCGACCGCACGTTCTCCGGGCCTCCCGACGTCCGCCGTTCCAGTCCCGCTCGAGTCCGCCGTCCCACTCCGTTTCGTTCTCTGACTTCTCTCAGATCTCGGTGGCGGCTTGAGCCCGAGTCCCGACGACCCAGATCTGACCCCCTTTGCTCGCCATCGCTCAGATCTGACCTTGCTCGTCGTCGATGGCTCCGTCCCGACCCCACTCTTCACTCCGTTTGCCCGCCATCGCTCACCGACGGGTCGACCCCGATCTGACCCTCTTCGCTCGCCATCGCTCAGATCTCAACCCTAACTTATTATTCACTCCCTTGAACCTTGTCCCGACCCCGCTCTTCACTCCGTTTTGAGCCGTTTTGACCTGGTCAACGGGTTAACGGGTCGACCCGAGACCCGACCCGTAAAACCCGTAACCCGTAAACCGGGTTACGGGTCGGGTCTCGGGTCAAAACTACCCGTAACCCGTAAACCGGGTTACGGGTCGGGTCAGGTCGACCCGTTGGACAGCCCTACTTTAAAGGGCTATGTGAGTTGTCAGTAAACACCTCAGTAAACACCTGGATTGGCCTATGTGAGTTGTAGTTTGGATAGTAGTATAAAGGGCTGCTCTTACATAGCATGCTTTCAATCCATGTCTGTTCAAATGTCAGTTTTTCAGTGCCTAACCGAAACAAAGTTTCTGCTGATTATGTGATTGATACAGTAGAAGCAGAACTTCTTAACCCTCTAATAGTAGTAGCAGTAGCACTGAGCTGTAAGTGCTCTGCTTGCTGGTTGGTAGCCTTTGTTAGTGAAGCTGTAGCCTGCATAATATCAAGAAAAAGGAATGATTAGTAATGCTAGAATCTATTGTGATTACTTTTTTGTGATATCAATATGGTTTGAGCATGCAATTCCCCAAGTTGGAGGGCTTTTCTGGTGATTTGGAGGTTCGATACCGTGGCTGACAAAGTTGAAGATGGACATGTGCATTGGATCCCTCTTTTCCATGTAGTCCATTGTTGATCATGGGATCTGTGTTTCCTCCATTACTGTATATCTGAGGGTAATCAAACTGCCCTTAGCATCAGGAGTCAATATTAGTACTATTTAAGACGTGTCTGGTTTACCTTCTTGTACATTGCCATGTTTTCTTGATGGATGAGATTCCCCTGTGAAATGATTATACAAAAAATTAGCTCTACTATAGAAAGAATTAATCTTGAAAAATTTAGAAAACCAGCAAGAAAAGACTAATTGATGAAAACTCTAGCTGACCTTTTGGTTTAGTTCCTGGATCTCTTCAATGACAGATTGTTCCTAATAGCCTCGTTGTTCTTGTCGGACAAGATACATGCCTCGATGCCAAAGCAGACCCCTAATAGCCTCAACGTTCTTGTCGGACCACCAGCTGCGTCGTCAATGAAGTGCCTGCAATAATACACCGTTCGTGTCAAGGCCTGTTTCCTCGGATGACGCTACTACCAACAACAACGAACACGAAACAAGGGACCCCTTTACTTACCAGCCGGAATGAAACGGAGATAAGGAGGAATCAGCCGCCGGTCGAAGGTCGCAGGTACGGCAATGGCGCTGGCTGCGTTCTCCAGGAGAGATGAACACAAAGGTATCGTGTTTGTGCTATGTGTGTATTTCAGATTTCTTTTTTTTTTAATAACTTGTGTTTGGGCTGATCAAAAATAAAAGGGAAATTCCGCCCGGTAACCACGAGGTTTTGTAAATTCCGCGTGGTGCCCAAAGTTTTTCGGTATTCCGCATGGTAACCACGAAGTTTTGCAAATTCCGCGCGGTAACCTTGTCTATTATAAAAAGTTAAAATTATATAAAAACTTACCCATATTTTCTACTTAATTACACAAATCACCCTATCTTTACTTTTTTAAAATGTCTAATCTATTTTTATAAAACAACTAACTTTATAATTTTAGTATTATATATATATTTTTATTTACTCTTTTTACATGACACTATATATTATTATTTAACAAAATCTTCCATTGTTTATTATTAAAAAAAACCCAATTTTGAAATATATATTAAAAATCAAAATATATTTGATAGGTTTGTTGAAAAAATAAATAAACAGACTAATTTATTATACCTAATGAGAAATATCATTTAAATAGATTTTTTCAACAAAACAATCAAATCTATTTTCTTAAAATACCTAATGAAAAGTATTACTCAATATATAATCTTTATTATTTTTAAATGTTAATTTATTATAAATAAATAAATTCCTAGAGCTGTACATGTCATAAAAAGCCTATAGTTTTTACACATTTTTAATGTCATGATATATGTACATTATGTTTAGAAAAAACAATTTTATTATATTTTAAAAACAAATTACTTGAACTAGTGCACCCACTTTTAAAAACACCCCCTTAAAAGATCAACTATTAATAAAATTCAAGTTTATATTTTGTTAATAAGAAATGGTAGTTTTTTTAAAAATTAGGTATGATTTTTTTGATTTGAAAAAGGAATTGTTTTTTTTACACAGATTTGAAAAATGTGGTTCTTTTTATAATAATAAAAAAATAGAGGATTTTGTAAAATAATAATATATAGTGTCATGGGAAAAGAGTAAACAAAAAAAATATAATACTAAAATTATAAATTTAGATGTTTTATAAAAATAGATTAGTAGATAGTTTTTTTTTTAAAACAACTAAAGATAGGGTGATTTGTGTAATTAATTAGTAAGTATGGGTAAGTATTCATATAATTTTAACGTTTTATAATAGTCAAGGTTACCACGCGAAATTTGGAAAACCTCGTGGTTACCATGCGGAATACCGAAAAACTTTGGGCACCACGCGGAATTTGCAAAACCTCGTGGTTACCGGGCGGAATTTCCCAAAATAAAATAACGTGAGTTGGGCTTCTTTTTTTTATTTATGAAAGGTGTATTGTGACTTCTGAATGAAATTGGAATTAAATGCATATTTTATAGGAGATTTGCTTCTGAATGGAATTGGAATTGAATACAATATACGTGATGTTCACGCGTACAGATTTTCTTCTTTTTTTTTTTTTTTGAAATGCATATTTTAAGTTGTGGCAAAATTGTAATTATCAACTTTAGTAAAGGGCATTATAGTCATTTTACCCACAAATTATTTTTCATCCAGCTCAGTCAACCGAACCCATATTCATGAATCCAGCTCGTTTTATCAATTCCAGTCCCAGCTAGTAATCCAGTTCCAGTTCCAGTTCCAGCTATGAAATCCAGTTCCAGTTCCAGTTCCAGTCCGTGTACCCGAACAGAGCCTAAGGGTGATTTAATTAAGGCTTAATTATGGTTAGTTTTCCTTGTTTGTGTACTAGTTGGGTTGCTCATACCTAGATACACGGTAAGTAGACGAGCGAGTTGGGGGAGTGGGTTATGCAGCCAAGAATTAATTATTTGGGTAAAGTTATGGAGCTACATTAGCGGGTTATTAAGAGTCCTACTAGCGAATTCACATGTTACTGTAATTATTATTTAATCAACGGAAAACTAGTGTGGGGTTCCTTATTATGGTATGTCGGGCTGTGGTTTGGGCGGTTTGATCGTGATATATGGATAATCATTGTTTTCATTTTCTTATCAGTGTTCTTTGATCAGGGTTAGGCTTAAGTTTTCTTATTAGGGATTTGTGTTCTCAAAAAAGTGTTCTTTGACTCTCGGAGAGTCTTCGATTAAGGTAAGTCGATTTTTTAACACCCCGTCTTTCTGACAAGGCGTTACTCGGTACTAGACCTCACGAGGCACTCGGTACTAGACCTCACGAGGCACCACCAAGCTAGTTTGACAACGGAACAATCGGATCTTACAACGCGGACACGGCAAGAAAACATAAAAAACATCCAACTCGTATTTTATAAAAACAATAACTCTAATGAAATATCATGAACCTAACCCATACAACGATTGAACAATAGCAAAATTCCCACATCCCAACAAAATTTAATCAATAAAACATTATATCGAGCGCATTCTCACTTAAGAACATGAGATAAGACAAATAAAGAAAGCTAAGGCAACTCCTAGCACCCGACTATCTATGACACACGCGTCCCTACTGTACACCAGCATTCCGTCGAGACTTGATCACGGCATCCTGATTAGTGATTACCTACACTGAAAAAAAAAGTTTCCCAAAGGAACAAATCCTATCCTATCAAGTCAGAATCAACATGACAACTACAAGACGTTTGAAAATAGCTTTTCTAAGGTCAACAAACAAGTCCGCAATCACACACATATCTCCAGTCTAGTCCTAAGTCCAGTTAGTCACTCAGTTATCACCACATACGACTAGCAATCAAAAACTCTACCTGCGATATGCAACACTGCACCTATAACACTGCATACCATCACACTACCTAGACTATGCGGCAACCCTATAACACTACATGCCATGACAACGGCGTATCGATCCCACGCCGGACTCAGAGACGGGTCATCTCATAAACCATCCATCCTCAATCCAACCGTCCATCTCATCACAACTATCCACAATGAGCCTTCACTGGAGCGCTGCCTAACACAGAGAAAACGACGACGAAAATATGTATATGTATATACGATTTTTCTATTGTGTGCCCTTAAGACACACAATAAGCAGCTAATAATGGAAATATTTGGTAAATCTTAACTTTTTTGTTTTTTAATTTTTTTTTGACGGGTTTACTCTTTCCTTTTTAGGGTTTTAGTTTCTTGTTTTGGTATACTTATCATGTGCCCTTAGGGCACACAATAGAAAAACCGATGTCTATATCAACTTTCTAAACCAGTTTCCAAAATCATCTACACATAGCACACATATCAAAGCATTTCAAAGACCGATCGGGACTATTTCCAAAACCAATCTCATAACTACCACGCAACCCTAACAAGCTAGAACATTACTGAATAAGTCGAAAATCGACTTACCTCGAGAATGAAGAATCTTTAGCTTATGAGAAGCTACTAATCACGAGAACGTAAAAATCATGAATAAAATTTGAATTAAGGGTTATGAGACTCGAATATAATCTACCCGATCGCCACTCTACACATAAGACGATGAGACCACCCACAATAACACACCCTACCGGCGACTCGAATTTACACTAATTTACCTTACCATTAAGCACTTACCTACCTACACCTATAAATTAATCAACTAACCCAATCCTACCCAAAATTCAAGTTGACTTCTTCAATCTCATATTGCCCACGAGGTTCCTCCTCCTGACCACCCACAATAACTCACCCCTCCTTAGCCGCCGAACGGCTCCGCTAAGGACAGCCAGCAACCACCCTCGCAAACTAACCTATGTGCTTTTTATAGTTTTAGGTTATATTCATAATTTAAAGCTTATTTGATAGAGCTTATCACTTTCGGAATCTTTGTAGATAATTATTGAATGGAACCGAAAAAAATAGAGTATTATAGAATGGGTTCGAATGTCATTTGTTTAAAATGGATGTTATGTCTCTAAACTAATGGAGTACACCCATATTCATGTTCTATATATATAGTAGCATGAAAAATCATACTGACTTATGTCAATGAATATGATTGAGTTGTATGTTAAGGGTTCATAAGTACAATATTAAATCCGACCGATAGAATTAAACTATTTATAAGTTAGCACAAGTTCATTGCTACCAAGGTTAACCTATGTTCAACTATTGACTGTTTAATTTAGCATAATAGTTAGACATGATGTATACTGATGTTACAAACTGTCCATTTAACCATAAAGAATAGTAATTTTTAGTAGTTGTAATCTGATCACTATAACCAATTTTCAAGGACATTTCTAAATATGCGTAATCTATATAAAAAGACATGATACTTGTTTAAGCTAGATATAAACTCAAAAATCATAAAATCCAATAATCAAAACCACTTATGTGATTGAAATCCATAACTCCAAATTAAAGCTATATTGTTTACAATAGCTTTCTTGTGATATTGTTGAAGGCTTGCAAACCTCAAAGTCCAAGCGTACTGGTGTTATTGTTCCACTTCAAATGCCTGTTCATAAATATTTATTAGTTCTTATTACAAAGATTTCATCAAAGAGAGTTTAATATAGAACATTGTGGTAACAAGATTGAACATGAACGATAGAGTAAAGATTCACAAATATCTACGTGGTTCACTAACGTTATGTTAGGTACATCCACATGTAGAGAACAATATAATATTAGGAAGACAAAATTCGGATTAAAGATTATGAGGTATTTCAAGAGTACTTATAGTGACTCTGGAAATCTTTAAATAAATAGTGTGCGGGCCGCAAACCTAAATAAATTATGATAGGCCCAACACCAAAAAGATATAGCATATTGTCGAGAGTGAGTACCCCTGAAAACCCCTCTTGTTGTCGAGGATGGAACCTCTGAACCCTAATGGGTTCGGATCATCAACACTTTCAAGGAATCTATCTTAACAAACACTACAAAATCATCAAAAGCAATAAAGCATATAGTGTAACATATGCTTTTGATATGAAAAAGACACTAGTGTAAAACAATGTCTTACCGAGATTATGCATATAATTTTGTGAACTAGTATTAGCTATCTTGGATTGATATTATGCTTTTCACATTTCAAAGCTAAAATCATAAAATGGGTCAAACTAATTCAAAATAGATATACCTAAGATTTGAGCTATGCAAGAACTTACTCGAAGTTGATGATCACTTGTTTGTTTTTTTCTAAACGCAATGATGACACTTTGTAACACCTACAAGGTCGCCATTGGTGGAACCTTTCTTTCTGCCAAGATAAAGTGAAGCCCAATCAACAATTGGTATGTATATGGACCATTAATCAAACAACCACTCACACACTAATTAGGATTTCCGGTATGCCAATGATAAGAGAGAATTAAAGGAAAAGAAAAGGGAGTGTTGAACAATTATTGACATCTTATTATAACTCATGTATTTCATTAGCGATATTCCAAGATATAGAACAAAGAATATGGACAAAACTTGTAGTTACATAAATTTAGGTTCACCATATATATAAGTTTGTCAAAACAAGAAGAGTTACTCCAGTAATCAAACATTCAAAACAATTACACTTGGTATGAGGGTAGGTCCAACAATTTACACTAATTGCTATTTTGAACGCCTAATTGAATAGACAATACTTAAATCATGATGTAAAAAATGGAAAGAACAAGGTCCGTAGTATTAACTCATTGAAGATGATAATATAGCTATGGACGAACTTAAAAAAAATAGCTATAGATGGAGTTAGTGCAAATGGTACAACATGGTATTTCCAAATAAACTAAATAAACTATATACACAACGTATTATCTATATATTATCACCCTTATAATCAAAACGAGATGTAAATAAACCGTGAGGCTAACTCTAAATGTAACAAAACTTTCATGAAAACTATTTTTGGAAGATTTTGACATCTTGCTAATTTGTGGAGGAAAACGTACTTGAGGATGGAATGTGAAGAACATGAATAACCCTATGTTCACCTTTTCACACACAAAATGGATATTTTGCATGTGTTAGTAATGTGGTATTTGAGCCTCGAAATGTCCATTTGGCACGCAAATTATCCATTTTGTGTGTGAAAAGGTGAACATAGGGATATTCATATTCTTCACATCCCCTCCACAAGTTTTCCTCCACAAAATAGCAAGATGTCAAATTCTTCACAAAAAAAATTTCATGAAAGTCTTTTTACATTTAGAGTTAGCCTGAGGGTTTATTTTACATCTCGTTCTGACATACATTATCCACACCCCCTTCAATTTTGTTATTGGCATGGATATACGACGAGTGTTTGTGAAATCCTATTGCTCATATATTATTTTCATCAAAATAAGTAGGTTTCTTTTTGTGTTTGATTTACTTTGAATGGATCTTCAATTTTGGATTCTGAATTTGGTGAGAACATATATGTTAGACTATGTATTTGGACACGGGCTATAATAGTAAATTTTCTCTTTGCTTTTTATCAGAGTTTTTTCTATTTCTAAGATGACTGTGTTGGTGTCTCATCAACTTTATCACTATCTCTTGTTCTAAAATATTTTAAAATAACAGACATTTGATCTATCAAAAAAACAAATTAGGACTAACAATAGTGTCTTGACCTTAAATGGAAGATATTATGATTTTGTATTTGCGTCATTTCATTATCTATTCTAGAATTGCTAACTTGTTGTAATATGTATCTTCTCGACTCTATGGGACTAGTGAACTCATTTTCCAAAGATTGTTGAGAAAGGTTTAGTTAGATATCGGGATGAAATTAGTGGTGGTTGGAGATGCATGAAGGCAATGTTCAGTTGTTTGAGCATTCAAGGTCACTTCTCGGCTCTGATCATGGGGTATAAGATGTCTTGTAACTTTCTAACTTAGTAAATACCAATCGACATTGTGTAATATTATGATGATTGACTATCCTACGATATTGTGTATGTACAAGATCTCATAAGACTTATTTTCCTTCGAAATCTACACGTTTATACCCACTATGGACTCACAAATAGTTATGACTTACTAGCTAACTAATATTAACACGATATTCATTATGATCATTTCATCTCCATTATCTGTGGAATATTCCATAATATAGTATTAATGAATGAATCTACCTTCATGCCTGCGTTGTACTTGCCTTGTTTGAAAATCCTTCGTTAGGTGTTACTACTGATTTCTCATCAATGGTATAAATCTATTGGACAATCTTTCCAAATCGAAGAAAATTAGGCCTTTGATCAACTTTGATAGTTCTTCGAATCATAATTCTAAACCCAAACATTGTTATGTTTAATCAAGAACCTTCAACAACACTGGAAGGGTGGAAGAGTCCTAATGATGTTGAACAAAATTACATTAATTAGGCATGAATTAAGAACTAACACATGCAATTTGATTCGAAAGATGACGAGGATAAAGGGAGAGGATCCTTAACGCTAGAATTCTAAAGCGAGCTCAGATAACTTCTTAGTCAGGGTATTAAGTAGTGTATAAAATCAAGATTTCAATGAAAAGAAATGATCGAATGCTAGCTTGTCTCTTGATTGAATATCTTGATAGATGGTCCATGCACCATTGTCAGGATTTTGAAAATACTTTCCGACCAATTTAAATAGACTGGGTCAAACTCCGACCAGTCTTCCATTTTCTGATGGATAAGCTTGTGCATGTATAATAGGCATCAATGGCTCATAATCCATATAGATCTAGTCGTTCATGAAATTTATCTCTTTACATCCAAGAAATGAAATTGGAGCCATTCGGGGGTTCTTCCACCTACTATGTACGATCAAGCTTGTCCACTAGGCTAGCTATGCGTAAGCAAGCTCTTTGAGCATTCATAACGGAGAGTTGAATCAAGGATCTAAACTTGAATATCATGGCCATCTAAATGCTTGGATGCCGACACAATTGCACTATTTATAGAGGTCTAGATCCGATTTCGTCATCGGATTAAATGCTCGTAATCATAAAAATTGCAACTTTATGCATGTTTTCTAATATAGAGAGTTTCAACTATGGAAATACATTTCACAAGAAACCTATGAAATGCATACTGATAACTTGTTCCAAATGCTCTTGATTCAATCTTATCAAATTGAGCGAAAGACAAGCTTGAAAATGAAAAAGTATTGTTTCAATTGTTTAGATCCTTATTCAAGGTGACGCTCTTGTTTTGTCAACTCCAAATCTCCATGAAATCTTTCAGGATTGTTGTCTTGTTGTTTTCAGCAGAAATTCCATATGCAGATGAAACCAAAATAGTAACAGCACAGATGTCTACAACCGTAGAACTTTGTAAATCTTATCCGAGAGCTTCCTTGTTCTTGTTCTTACCACAATCAGCAACTGGAGGTCCAAGGAAGTTGTAGGTTGAGGAGGATGGCATTATTGAACATGGAGAGTTTACTAGGGGAGAGATAGGATCTTTCAACATTGGATGGTGTTTGCTAAGGCATAAGGCTTTGATAAACTCACGATTTTTATAACTATCATCTGTTTTTAATTGATAGTCTTCTGATTCATCAAGCGAATGGTTGTCAAAGGTTTGTAACGAGATAGGGTTATTCAAAGATGCATAGAGATTCATAGAGGCGAATTTTGAAGATGGCACAGGCATGGAACTCAAAGATAATGAAGGCATTGATCTCAAAGGGTCATCATTTAAAGAGGGAGTATGCATTGCGCTTTTTGGCAACGCATTGCAGGTATTCCAAGAGGATGCATGGATAACACTCCCATGCGAACAATTAGACATGTCCACAGGGATTGCATTTATTTCCCTATGAAGCAATCAAATCCGAGAATCAACAAAAAGCATAAACGTACAAAATTCCACACAAGAAAGAGAGACATCAAAAGGCAGCAAAAAACACAAGTGGGTGAACTAAGCGCTATAAAAAGCAATATGGAGGGTACAAAAAAAATCAATCATCTTCATATATAGAGACACAACTGATCAGCTCAATATTGCCCACACCTAAATAAGAGACATTTAAGAACCTCAAACTTCACTATGAACACACCTATCCTAACATTTGCCTATGCTTCTAATTGTGGAAAACAATTCTCTATACAGACTTAAACGGATTAAAGATCCGTTAAAGAAGATCAACTCAAAAGAAGTTATTGGTCGTTTCGTTGATTTTTGGTGATTTTAGTTTAAGCGCAAACACCTTGATTAAAGTTATTAATATTTTTGATCAATATTCTTGATTTCCTTTGATGAAAAGGGGTAATTTTATATAATTTTTTTCAGTTTGTCTGATTTGAAAATTAGACAACGGTGAGAGAGATACTTTTGCGGCCTTTTGAATGAGGGATGCGAACCAGGGAATGGGCACCGAGTTTCTGGGAGTCAAGGTAGTTGTCTTCTATTCAGGTGTATTTCTAGGACAAAAGTCAGTGAAGTGATCCACAACATGGGCAGTAAAAGGGCACTGGGTCTGGATGAGAACCCGATTGAGATTTGAAATTGTTTGGGAGAGAGGGGAATTGGAGTGGTTAGCAACACTTTTCAGTATTATCTTCAAGTCGGCTAAGATGTCAGAGGAGTGGAGACTTAAGCTGTGTTCGGTATCTCTCTACTCCAGCTACCTGCTCTCCGCTTCCGCTCCCGAAATGCTGTCCCCTAGGGGGGTATGAGGGGACACAATTGAGCGTCTCAATAGTGATTTTCTACCCCTGCTACCCCTTTCCGCTAGTGGTTCCGCTGCTGCCGATCGGACGCTTAGTAGGTCAATCCCGCTGTATAAGAACAAAAGGGATATACGGCAGTGTAACAACTATAGAGGTATAAAACAGCTTTTTCATACGATGAAAGTGTAGGAGAAGGCAATCGAGTTGAGACTGGGGTGGGTAATGCAAGTGTTAGAGAACCGGTTTGGTTTTATGCCAGGGAGATTGTCCATAGAGGTTATCCATCTGTTAAAGAGGCTAATAGAAGCTTACAAAGAGAGAAAGAGAAATTTGCATATGGTGTTTGTGGACCTAGAGAAAGCCTATGACAAGATACCTAGAGAGTTGATTTGGGAATGTTTCGAAGCCAAAGAGGTGTCTCGTACATTTATCAAAATCATTCGAGACATGTATGAGCAGTGGAAGACAAGTGTTTGTACGCTAGGAGGGGAGAAGATCACAGTATTAGAGAACTAGTTAGCTTGTTGGTGGAGCCCTGTGTAGTTGGCTAGTACGTTTTTGTTAGTCTTAGTCTTCTTTTCTGGTCTTTGTTTTTACTTTCCTTTTAGCTTTAGGGTTAGTTTTCCCTATTGTGTTTTAGAGTTTTTGGGTTAGTTCTTGGATGAGTCGCTAATTGATTAAAATGTTGTGGTGCGCGTTTCATGATGTCCTACAATCTTGGATGAGCATATATCCTTAACTAGAACGATATATCCCAAAGTCTTGTAATGTTAAGACTGAAGGTTTATATATGGTCCAAAGAGCATCCTTTCTTCCTTTATGAAGAGGAGGATGAAATTCACAATGTCATTATTCATTGTTACATCTCTTTGTGACGAAGGACTCAAGGTTTGATGGTCCTACAATCTTGGATGAGTCGCTAATTGATTAAAATGTTGTAAACTTAAACCTTATTATGATTAATATTAGGATCTTCGATCATGCCTTTAATTACGAATACATACCAGTAGACATCGTGAATGAGAGGACAAGGATGATGGGATCCGATCCGATAATCACAATACACCGAGCAATGGAAATCGCCTTCTCTCTCTTAGCCTCTTAACCCTAATATTTTGTGAGTTATGAAATACGTAATAAGGACCTAATGATGAATCTCGGGTCACTTATATAGGCACAGAAAGGGGCCAAAATCCTCTAAAGATATATTTCAACCTATCATCAAAGTTGTTCAATAATAAATATATCTTTACTTTTATAGAAAATCATATCTTCTATTTTCATCCTTATCTTATCAACTCAACATGTTCCATTAATAAACCTAATGTGATATGGACCACATAATGAGATCTTATTATATCTTATTAATATCTTACAGTTTCAGGATGTCTTGCCCATTGTGAATTGAAGGAAGTTGTGACCGAGCTAGAATCTAATTGATTGATATCCAATCCAATGTTGTATTCATTGGTATGATTGGTGAGTTTTCTTTTGAGAATTGCAATGATGTGGTCCATAAATGTTCTTCTTATTAGATTTAAGTAGTTGCAACCTTAGAAGCAAGATAACATTCAAATTATCTTTCAAAAAAAAAAAATTGTTTACTCTCCCTTAGACAATGAGTAGCTTTTCCCAAAAAATACAAGAAGTAGTGCCAAATTATCTCAAATTTTGAGCTCAAAGTTAGAATTAGTCATTTGATTCTTGACTTTCCAGTTGAGAAGGTATTCAACATGAAAAAACATTTTGCTTAACAAAAGCAAGTAAAAGATTACAAACATGTAAAACCGCCATAAAAAGTATTCGCCAAAAGGCCTCCTTTGAGGAGGGTGTACCGAAAGAACTCTTTCCAACAAGATGGATAGCATTCACAAGTGCGGTTTTCAATCTAAAGTAGAACTATAGAGAAAAAACAAGGGTAAATTATTTTTGTTTATTATTCAATGATATGGTATAATTTGCTTGTACTTATAAGCTAGTCGACAAGGTTATACAAGAGTGTAATTAGGCCTCATATTAGAAGGATTAAAGGGGAGGTCTATCAAACTAAAAGAATGATTAACAGAGAAGTATAACATGGATAGAAGCCACACATACAAATTGGTAAAGGACCCTCCCCTTAATATTCATATAAATATAAAAAATAGTGTAATATAATTTGTATAGTTATAAATAATATTATTACTATTATAATAACAAAAACTTAATTAAAAGTTAACGTTGATGTTTTCAAAATTGATTTGAAAGATTTATTTGGAGAGGTTGGAGGCAAGTAAAAGGTATGAAAGATAACATTTGCTACAGAGATAAATATTACAAAAACCTTATTTTGAAGATTTATCAGATAAGGTAAAGCCATGTAACTCATTTCGTATAATAAAATAACTAATACTAGTATAATTGATTTGAAAATTAATTATGAAGAGCAAAAACACAAGATTTGTGAATTTTCAATATATATATTTTTTGACCGAAATGAATTTTCAATATATTAATAGCATTATTTTGTAGTTCTCATGTTTTCGTTGGCATGTTAGAAAGGTACTTATAAATTCATTGTTATAGGACAATGGACGTGCAAATTTCCAAAGTTTTTGCACACTAGGCCGGTCAAAACTAGTCACAATTGGATCTGACCGATAACTTGACTCGAACTGCTTGGAATTTTTAAAGTCGAAACCCAAACAAAAGGCTAATGGGTCAAAGTTAGGGGTGAGCATCAACCGACCGAAACCGAAAATTTTAACCGAACCGACTCGAACCGAAACCGAAATCGAAAATATTCGGTTCGATTATCGGTTCAATAAATTTGTAAAAATCGGTTTCGGTTCGGTTTATTATTGGTTCGATTCGGTTAAACCGAAATAAATATAAAAAAAATGTTTTCAGTTTCCCGTAATGGGTGTAACCGTGTATATGCGGAATGGGCCAAAAGAAATGTTTATAATTTTGAGTTCCCCCCGTCTCCCATCCATTACCCAAAATTCCAAATGGGCCAAATTCAAATTGGAAGTTGGAACCGAAAGTGAAACCTAACCCACGTAACAATTCCACAACGCCGCCGGCCATCACCTCTCACCCACGTATGCAAACTGAGTCCCCGACAACCGAATCCGGCACCCGCGAATCAGCATGGTCTTCTCCGCGTCTCACTCCTGCAGCCGTGCCCTCGCCTCTACTCCTCTCGCCGTCGTCAAGTCGTCTTCTTCAGTGGTAGTTCGGGCTTGCGTAGGGCTTCGTTGAGACGGACCAGACCGCTGTTGCCGTCATCGAGTCGTCTCATCCAGTGGCAGTTCGGGCTTCGTCGAGACGGACCAGACCACCATCGATGTCGAATGACTAGCACCTTCGATAGTCGCTCGTTCTCCTTCCTAGCCGTCAAGCCAAGACCCTTGTTTTGCAGACTGCCGGT
This sequence comes from Polygonum maritimum, assembly GCA_963924305.1. Taxonomy (NCBI): domain Eukaryota; kingdom Viridiplantae; phylum Streptophyta; class Magnoliopsida; order Caryophyllales; family Polygonaceae; genus Polygonum; species Polygonum maritimum. Next base: position 4,711,900 of record OZ002734.1, read on the forward strand.
AATGGTGTAGGGTGCCAAATCACACGGTCAAACGTTAACTAGTAAACGCTGATGGATGGGTCGGTTTTGCTCGGTTTGCATACAAACCGAACCGCCCAAAGCTGAAACCGAACCGAATCGATTATTTTCGGTTCGGTTTTCGGTTCATGATTTTTCAAAATCTCGGTTTTGGTCGGTTCGGTTCGGTTTCGAACCGATGCTCACCCCTAGTCAAAGTACAACTCACGTCCAATTGACCTCTCAACTTGATTGATTGGGTTAATATTTGAATCACTTTGGTTAAATTGATCAATCATTTTTTACACAAAATCTAATTTTTTTTATAAGTATAATAATCTGTTTTATTCAAATATATAAATTGACATTTTCTAATGACAGATTTTAAAAGTTGTTGTTTTTTTTATTAGTTGGATAAATTAATACCTCCATAAAATCAAGAACGACCAGACTCGACATTCTATACATTGTAACAACTCGAAAACATACGCAACCTAAATCCTAATTCTACCGAAACTATCCACTCGACTGGTTACTACACTAACACTACCACAATCCCATTTAAATCAAGTGTACAGAGTAAACATAGATTTACAAAAACAGACAATTTGTTGTATTGTTTTTTATTTCTGTGAGTGAGGAGAGTGAAAGGCAACGTGTCATGGTGTGTATAGAAGCCTAAACTAGATTGAACTAGCCGGCCCCACAACAGATGTACTAGAAAAAAAAACTATGAAATAATAATATTGCATGCATGGTTTCAACCAAGAAAAAATGATGCATGCATGGTACAATCAAGCACAACAATCATCGTCAATAACATCAAACAATAAATAAAATGCATAAGAAGTAATGGGCGTAAATGAAAAACAAAATGCGGCTAGGGTTTAGGGGTACGTACTTGGGGTTGGAGGCACCACATGAGCATGGGTAGGTGCGGGTAGAGCAGACCTTGGAGTGAGCCTTGAGGTCCCCGATGACCGCGTAAGAGCGGTCGCAGTTGGGGCAGGGGAACTGCTTCTTGCAGTGCTTCCTCGAGTAGTGCTTTTTGATCCCGGTGATGTCACCCAACGACCTAGCCGGGTCGTGGTGGATGCACTTGGGCTCGGGGCACACGTACCTCCTACGACGGGCATTAGGGTTCCGCTTGATCAATTTCCAGTCATCAATGTTGTGGCCCCTCATGTGGAGCTGCAAGTTCTGGTCGCGTGCGAACCCCCGGTTGCAAATCAGGCACTCGAACCGGTGGGTGGCTAGGAGCTCCTCCGGGGTCAGGGCCACCACTTCCTCTTCTTCTGCGCACATTAATTTATTGTTTATTATCAATCAACCAACCAATGAATCAATCAATCAATCAAACAATCAATTAATGGTTGGATTTCATTAATTGTATGTGTTTGGGTGGATGGCTTATTAATGCTTTTAATGACTTCAAGATTGAGTACAAAGAAGAGTCAAACTCTCAAGGTTGTTACATGAATCTACCTATATTCATTTTGTTATCGCTACAAGTTTACTCATTGGTTGTATTTCACTACAAGTTTGATCTTAAACTTATAGAAAGAGAAGAGGTAGAAAATCATGTAGTTATAAGAAATTAAAAATCAAGTACATATATGCATGATTATATTATGTCATATGGATTATTATAACTTGACATATTAATGATAATTTACTATTTATGTATTCATGCGTTCTTAAGATAACTACACAGATGCATGAAATCGTCTACCTATATGCATAATTATAATATGTTTATGCCATTTTTTTTCATTTATTGTTTTTTTGAATTCGAAAATAACAATAAATACCTACTTAATTCATATATACACCCAATAAAACATTATTCATATAACGTATTAAAATCATGCATATAATGTGTTATAACCGTGCATTACAATAACTGGTTATGCATGTTTCTTTTCTCTTATAATTCCAAGATTAAATTTGATACATTCATTTGTTTTAAATCCAACGCTTTATACAATGATACATATTAAAAAGACAATATTATTACAAAAGATCTCAAAAATATGATAACACACATAGCGTGCATGCATGTTAGCAATAACTACAATGAACCCATATATGCCAGACCGGTTTGGATTGAACTAAAACTAAAACCATGGATCTGTCATCAACACAAACGAATTCCACTCCGGTCCAATTCGATTTTGTTTCTTTCGGAACGAGAAGTGATTCGATGTCTCTAACCGAGCAGATAGGTTAAGAGCCCGAAACAACAATCTCGCAAAACAAGACACAAAAAAAAAAGTTGCAAACAAGCAAACCAATCTTATCGTTCATTACTTCTATAGCACAAGAGACTAAACAGTTTAATTTGGTTTAATTTTTTCAGATCTAAATATGAAAACCCAATATTTCATTTTTAAACCGTCTTCAAACATCTAGTCAAAGGGTGAAGTCTCAAATAGTAGTACTCGGATGTCATCATTTCGATTCTTATGAAGCAGTGCCCTCAACCAAAAAAAATATTTCATTTTTGAATAGATCTAAAGCAAATCGATTATGAAGAGTTGTTTTTCCAGATCTAAATATTAAAATCCAATATTTCATTTCTGAATCTGAACCATTTTCAAAGATCTAGTCAAACGGCTAAGTCTTCAAGGGTAGTACTCAGATGTCACAATTTCGACTCTTATGAAGCAGTTCCCTCAACCAAAAAAGTATTTCATTTTTGAACCGACCTAAACTAGACTGAGCAAATCGATTACTAAGAATTGTTTTTCACCCAAAGAACCCATTTTTTGGAGCAAGACAAATTATTTTTTCAATAAATAAGTAGATGAGCAAGTATTAATAAAAAAACAAAGATGGGCATAATATAAAAAATCAATTTGCATGCATGTAAAAGAGAAGGACGAATTATGAAGAAGACTTGCCTGGGTTTCTTGGGGCCTTTCTCTTCCTCCCTCCAGCTGGAGCTCGGTCCAACGGCGGCATGGGCTCCTCGGTTGCAGGTTGTTCTTGTTGTTGTTCAACTTGAGTTGTTTTCTCTTCTTCGGTTTTCACCTTCTCTCCGAGGAAGTTGATGAATTGGGGAGCGTTGGAGGATTTGGCAGCCATGGATACAACTCAAAGGAACTTTTCTTTCTCTCTCTCTCTCTTTTTCTGACTCTCTATTGCTGGTTTCAGTGGTGTGAGGAAGGTGTGGGCAATGCCTTTATTATATAGCGGACAGCTTTCAGTTTTGCCTCACAAAAAATATACCCATTTTTTTACAATTAGGATGATTTATTGCCAATAAAAATTAAAAGACAATTAATGTGTGAGATTTAATTTTAATTGAATTTTTAGAAGGGGAAAAAAATCATTGACAAACCCATCTTGTAATTTCTTAGCTGTGATTGATTGCCCCTTTGCCAACGGGCAGATCGACTAAATAAGAAATGTATTATACTCTCAAAATGGTCAAATTCAATGTTTTGATTTTGAAATTTTTGATTTCTGAGAAAACTAAAAGATTAGCACGCACCATTTCATCTCACCTCCTACTAATTTTTAATAGTTTTTGAACTTGAAATCTTTTATTGCCAAATGCATGCATGATGTTCAAATTAGACAAAGGTATAAATGCTTAATTGGACCATTAAACTACTAGTAACTTTTTTCTCTCAAATTATCATTTATTTAATTATTTTGGCTCAAAAGATTTTGAATTTTAAAATTTTATTTATTAGAAGAGTATGTATAAAATGATGAGATCAAAGCGGTGGGTATGTAAGGGAAAAAGACAAACCCAGTAATCAGTGGATGGAAAATGCGCTAAACACGTGAATTGTTTGAGGATTAGTTCTCATATTCCTCTCCACCTCTAATTTCAAATTTTTTCTGTTTGGATAATAATTATACAATTTCTTTTGAGATAAATATTATGTTAGTTGTTGCAACTGTCTATATACACGTGGATGTCTATTTGATTGTTACCACTTACCACTTCGATTTTCAATATTTGTGTTGAATTCCTCCTTCACTTGACCTATAAAATCAAAATTCTCGAATAACTATTGAGTGCCGAAAATTAATCTAATATACATTATGAAAATCGGAAGGAAAACTAACTAGAGAAATGAAAATGGACTCTATATATTTGATTGAGTTGGATTGAAGGTTGAGATCGCACACACGTGCATTTTTTTACCTTCGAGAATATAAAATCTGACGAATGATTCGGTTATTTTATTTTTACTCCTCGCAATCTCTCGAATATGTCGACCCTTTGAAGGATACCGCTTTTTTTAATCTCTTGTTAGCCTTGATTCATGATTATCTCGATGAAGAAGAAACTAATTTTCGTCTCTAACGCTGCTGATTGATCCTTCAACGTTGTTCGTTCCATTATTCAATACTCCATTCATTCTTCGATACCTTTGTTAGAATTAAAAAAAATATACATACAAAATACGTATTCATTATGTTCTTTACGTACTTGGAACCTTAGTGTATTGTACATGATTAGGTAATTATGTAGAGGTGGAATCATCAACATGCGTGTCATCAACATCTGTGTTGATTATATTTTAGATGTGTTTAACCGTTCAAATTTTGTCTTTTAATTTTGGTAGAAGGAGAGACGCCATAAGTGATGGAGGCGAAAAAACTTCAAGGAGAAAAACTTCAAGGGAGGCCAACACTAGATTAACTGAAGTATTTTAACCTATTGTCAGATATACCAGAAATAAAGCGCATAAAAAAAACAAGATAGTTTAAGATATAAACAATAGAAATCAAACTACATTTGTTTCTCTGCTATGGTACTCCTACATGATAGTAAACTAGGTAAATTACGCCGATAGTCCTCAATCTTTAATACGCTTTTTTAAGTTAGTCCCTAACCTTTAATTCTTTCTATCTTAATCCCTCCTCTATCAAAATTTAACACTATTAATCCTTTGTTAACATTTCTATTAAACATATTGTCAATTGAGTTACATTGAGTGTACATGTTATCTAATTGATGACTTGACAATTACATTTTTTTTTAAACAGGTAAACCATAGGCTCCCTTTCTAAAACAAGGCCAACCTAGATCATCCTTACGAATGATTGTACTAAACTACTTCAGGAGGGGAACAACATCCTGACTTCTAGTTTCCGGGGTTGGAAAAGTTGCACTTCTTGAGTTAAGACCGACGAAGTAGTTATAGTGGTCCCAAAGGAGTCTGGAATGTCTTTCCTAGCCATAAAGTCTACAGCTTGGTTGCATTCACGAAAACAGGGAAAAATTTTGAACTCTGAAAAGCTTTGAAGGATATGGGAGACATCCTAGATAATTATTGCGATTTCCCATGGAACCTTCCAGATATGCTTCATGCTATTGATCACGATGAGATTATCACCTTCAATAACTATTTCTTGCAAGTGAAAAGACGCAGCCCATCGTACAACTTCCAAAGTGCAAGAGCTTCAGCCTACAAAACATCATGAGCACGACAAGGATGCCTATTTAAAAAAAGCACCCCACCATTCACTGAACGGAAAACGGACGGGATGTGGGAGCTTCCGTCTGGCTTTAGTGACGCATCAAAATTTATTTTTTTCCATCCCGGTTCCGGTTTTAGCTGGAAAAGGGACTTAAGATGTGAGATCACTTCTTTTCCCTTGGTTCTTATATGGTCGTCCTCCAAGTGGTATATGTCTTGAAAATAATATCGCACAGGGATGTAGGGTCCACCCTTGAGTCATTACCAAAAATTGTGGAATTCCGGAACACCCAAACCTGCCAGCATAAGAAATAAAGGAGATCAAAATGGTCATTTGTCCTACGGGTATAGTCAAGATTTACTATAAAAATATTGTGAAAAACAATAGAAATTGACTTGGCGATCACATCTGAGACGAAATTTTGACTGCCTTTTGTTTTTTATTTTCAAATGATGAATTTGATGAATTTTCTTTTTAATTTATAGTCAATGTTACATATATAATTCGCTTATTTGAACATAATGAGTTTTTAACAAAGTCACTTTTAAATAACAGATTAAATCCAATTGTTTAGCTTTTAAGTAGTTTATTTCAAAATTAATAAATTAGTACGTAGCCAAGTCATCAACTAGATGACATGTACAATCTATGTTATTCAACTATCGGTATTTTTATTGAAAATATTAACAAAGGACTGATGGTGTCAAAATTTGCATGGTTAGGGACTAAGATAGAAAAAATTAAATGTTTGGGACTAATTTAGAAAATGTGTGAAAGATCGAGGCCTAACGGCATAATTTACCCATAGTAAACATCTACAATTGCCTAAACTCAGAAAATGTTTCAAAATAGCTTCATTATTGATAGTTGGAAATATCTCCCTCTCGATAAACACTACTAAGTTGTCTCATCCCCAACACCTCATCATCGATCGCAAGTCACAGCCTCAACATGGCAACACTGATCATTCAAATCGAAAGGGATGGGCATCATCTACCTGAAACTGAAAGTGGAAACAAAAGGTTACCATTGGAAGAATTTTGATCTAAAATCAAATTGGAGAAATATGATTTTTTAATTAAAAGGTCCATGAAAAATGGAAAGGCCTACGTGTAGAAGCCCAACTGACTTATTAGTTATTTTTAGGTTAATTACAATTGGAGAACTTGAGATCTTGTATAGTTCAACCCCTTCGACACAGTCAAGTTCCGAGCACCAGGATGCGGACTGCTCATTCTCCTGTAAGGCGGCAACTCCTAGTGGTCCTAGTAGAGACGCCCATCCCTCCTCTTTCTCTGCCCTCACCTTGCCTTTTCTCCACCTTAAACCTCGCCCCGACCCCCATCGTGGCTCTCTTTCTATGCAACGCTCCTCTGGTCATCGACGGGGGAAGCTTCCCCTGCCCGCACCTATGATACCCAGACACTGAAACAAGAAACGATACACGAAACGAAACGAGAAACGTCGACTCCAAATTTAATAGGAAAAGGGAAAACATAAATATATATGTTTTATATATCATTTTAAAGGTCTAACATGTACAATGTTAATATGTGTTGGATCGTTAGTACTGAGGAACGCTCTTTACTTTGGTAAAGGCGTCCTTTGGTCAGGCGTCCCTACGAGGTGTAGGGCGTCCTTGATGTATGCAGCGGAATAAAGTACTAAACAGGTAATAAATGAACGCAGTGAATTATAGAGGAACCACTCAAGACCAAGTAGTCCTTGAGTGTAAACCTCTACCTCCTTGGAGGATTTTTGAATAGTTCTTTCCTTTATATTGAACGTTCTTACAGTTGTACTGGCGAGTCTTTACAGTTCTCTGACACTTAGCTTTTCCCTAAGTTCACTTGTAAAGGACTCCTTTAAGCCTACAACTAAAGCTTGTTCAATCTACTAAAGGACTCTATTCCTACGTTCTGCAGTACTTCGCAGAACGTTCTCTCTCTCTTTTTGGTTTCTCTGATTACAAACTGTTTTGTGGTTGGGGTACAAAATCTCACTCGATCTAACACAAGTTCTAGCACTGTTCTAGAGTTCTTGAGTTAGTTCTTCGTGTTCTTGAGTGAGTCGCTTTCCTTTGATTCTCTCTGAATATTCTCTGAAAGCGTTGGCGTCACAATAAATGCCTTGGGGCTATTTATAAGACTTGGGAAGGGCGTCTTTTCACTGGGACGATCATGCCCTTCGTGGACGTGGCTACAGGATCTTCCTCCACGTAGTAGGGCGGTGATGAGGAAACTTCCTGTATCCAGCTGTGTATGATGGACTCCGCTACAGGATCGGCCGCCACGTGTTGATGGACTCTGCAACAGGATCGTCCGCCACGTAGTGTTGGACTCCGCTACAGGATCGGTCTCCACGTGTCCTTGGATGATCAAACATTGTCGAGTGATGTCATCCTGTCGGCTAGTGAGTAAGGACTCCTTTCTTGCGTTCCTACTTGCTTGGGACTCCGTCCTTGCTCAAGTAGTCTCTAGCTGGTCCTTACTTCCTGTTAGCTAGCGTCCCTAAGCTTATGGGACGCCCATACACACTTGTTGTCCTTTTGGTCACTGGCGTTCCTGAACACTTGGACAACTTTATTAGAATCAAAGTGAGTTTGTCATATCAAAACTAAGGGACGGTTGTGTGGTACACTAACAAGTACGCAAGCGTCCTTGATAGCGTCCCAACAATATGTAACATAATCATTCATGTTCAACAAAAGCAATCAAGTGAAAATGTCATAAACCAAAGTGAAAATGACATAAACCAAAATGATAACTTACATACTCATAGGCAATTGAAAATGTCTACTGTATCATATTGTCATACAAACAAACAGAGCATTTGCAAATAACAAAAACCAATTGAAATTGTCAACTATTATGGATGCATAAAATGTATCCACAAAGTTAAGGCTTCTTCAATTTCAAATGTGATCTGAGATGAAGTCTTCCTCCAAGTTTGGTTCAACAACGGTAAGATCTGCCAACTCAAGTACGTCGGTTTCTTCCATTATTCCAAAGTTATCTCCTTCCACATCCCACATATTAGATTTTGGATCACTATAAGCTGGAGATTTTCTTGACAAAAGCCTAAGGTTGTTGTGAGTGAAGACGAGATCCTCCGCTCGGCGGGAGTTAGCCTATTCCTCTCTATATAATGGATGAAGGAATACGTACTCCAATTCCTCTCACAACATGAAGAAGATGTTGGTTGTCCTAGTAATCTAAAAGCTAAACCTTAGAGTAAGGGTACTGGTGCACCAAAGTTAGCCCAACAGATTTTAGGATCTTCTGAGTCCATCATAAAGATAGCAATTGTATCATCAAAAGCTAAAGACATGAGTGAAAAAAGAGCATATTCAGATATCACTCTGTTACAAAGTTTTGTATTCGTTCTGAAACACTTCATTCTTTCTTTCAAACCTCAGCATCTCTATGAGGTGGTATTCTATTTGGATCGCCAGACAACCATGAACGGCTATAGTATCTTGATTATCATTTAACATAAACAAAACATAATGGGCAACATATTAATAACCTGTTAATTCTAAGGAAATAAGAGTATATTGAAGTAATTTTAAGGAAAACATAATGCGTAACATATCACCTCTTTCAGCAAATTAGCAATGCAACGCTTATCTTTCACTTCTCTAGCATAATTTTTAATTTCGAGATACATAAGAGAAGCATCAGCAACAACCATAAATTTGATCACCAAGGGCCTTCTTGTTGGATCACTCCACCAGTTAGAAACGATCGTTCCTCCCTTTTCTGGCCACGCTTTCTTAATAAGTTCTAGCAGTTTGTCAATATGACTCCTCTCTTGTTTTAGCAATGTTGTTCTTAAGTGATTAAAACCGGGAGGAATATAGCCAATGAGCTTGTTATCAGCAGCAAATCCAAATGCACTCAAGTAATAAGGGTTCTTTGCAAGATTAAAAGGCAAACCAGTTGTATAGAACATCCGAGCAATCTCACAATCAAGTTGTTCCCTCTTTTGCACATCAAATGAATCAGAAATAGGATTCCCACCCCTCTTTTTACGAGATCCAATAGAATCAATTCCTGCATTACGTGAGGCATTCGATAATGATATTAAAGCTTCTACTACATGCCTAAGACTAAGTGGAGAATTAGAGGCAAAGGATACATGTCTAGGAATTAATTGAGCTCTGGACTCGTTGAACTTATTCTCTAACTTAACCATTTCAACAATCTGAGCATCAGTGACCTTACTATAGAACTCAATTCCTTTCCCATTCAATTTCAGCAAGTGGCCCATAATCCTAGTGAATGGCTCTTATTTCTCCTCCTTACAAAACTTACACCTCCATGTGCAATTACCACCTCATTGGTTTGATTTCCCAAGCTTTTCAACATAATTCCATATGGGATTGGTGTCAAACATTGAAGAAACACTTCCACTTGAAGAATCCATCAAACTGTGACAAATTGAATGAATCGTGATCAAAAAACATATACATAAACTTAATTAGTACTAATTAGTAGCCAGCACTCAACAACACAGCAAAAGGAGTTTGAGAGCTGAGACTTTGAGGAGTCTACTTACTTGGGGAGTTGGGCATTTCCAAATATGCGTTTTCTATATAAAAAGACATGATACTTGTTTAACCTAGAAATAAACTCAACAATCATAAAATTCAATAATCAAAACCACTTATGTGATTGAAATCCATAACTCCAAATTAAAGCTATATTGTTTACTGTAATTTGCTTGTGATATTGTTGAAGGCTACATCTAAACCACAAAAACCAAGCGTACTAGTGTTATTGCTCGAATTAGGGAACTTCATACTTTCACTTCCACTTCAAATGCCGCCTGTTCATAAACATTTATTAGTTCTTGTTATAAAGATTTCATCAAGGAGATGTTTAATACAGAAGGTAAAAAGATCGAATGAAGACGATAAAGTAAAAATTCATAAAGATTTACGTAGTTCACTAACGTTATGTTAGGTATGTCAATGGGCAGTGAATGATATATTATTACGAAGACTAAATTCGGATTAAAGACCATGAGGTATTTCAAGAGTATTTATAGAGACTCTGAAATTTGTAAATAGATAGCATGTGGGCTGCAAGCCTAAATAAATTATGATAGGCCCAACACCAAAAAAGATATAGCATATTGTCGAGAGTTAGTACCCCTCAAAACCCATGCTGTTGTCGAGGACGGAACCCCCGAACCCCGATGGGTTCCGATCATTGACATGTATTAGCTATCTTGGATTATGCATATAATGTCTTACCCAGATTATGCATATAATTTTGTGAACTAGTATTAGCTATCTTGAATTGATATTATGCTTTTCACATTTCAAAGTTAAAATCATAAAATGGGTCGAACTAATTCAAAATAGATATACCTTGGATTTAAGTTATGCAAGAACTTACTCAAAGCTGATGATCACTTGTTTGTTTTTTTCTCAGCGCAATGACGAAACTTTGTAACACCTGCAAGGTCGCCAGTGGCGGAACCCTTCTTCCTGCCAAGATAAAGTGAAGCCCAAACAACAATTGGTATGTATATTGCTTATTAATCAAACAACCACTCACACATACTAATTAGGATTTCCGGTATGCTAATGATAAGAGAGAAGTAAAGGAAAAGAAAAGGGGGTGTTCAAGAATAATTGACATCTTATTATAACTCATGCATTAGTATGTACTTGATTAGTAATACTCCAAGACATAGGAAAAAGAACATGCAAAAAACTTGTAGTTACATAAATTTAGGTCCATCATATATATATATATATATATAAGTTTGTCAAAACAAGAGGAATTACTCCAGTAGTCAGACATTCAAAATAGTCACACCTGGTATGAGGGTAGGTGCAACAATTTACAGTAATTGCAATATTCAACACTTAATTAAGTAGGCAATACTTACATCATGATGTAAAAATGGAAAGAACAAGTGTTGTTTTGGACGAACTCAAAAAGCACAATAAATGAGCCCTCTTCTAACACCTGTAATGCATCTCTTTAAGTGTACTATGACTCCACCAACTATGAACCTCTCATCCTTAATAGGAAACTCTGATGCAATTACCAAAACTATAGTCCCCTCATTTGCTTTGAACTCTAATTGCAATGAGTACCTCAAGAACATAATGGACGGATCCTCTAATGCATTCATTGATAAAGTAAATCCTTCTCCCTATGTGAACCTGTCAACTGTTTTGAGAAGTTGTGGTAGAATCATTGAAGGCAAAGATCTTGAAACCTCTCTAAATGCCTTTATCTCTTTGAACACCGACTCTGATGCATTTATTGCCCTATGAAGCATTGCATCAGAGTTGGTGGTCAAAGAGATAGAGGCATTTAGAGAGGGGTCAAGATCTTCACCTTCAATGATTCGACCACAACTTCTCAAAATAGTTGACAGGTTCATAGAGGGAGGAGCATTTACTTTATCAATGAATGCATTAGAGTATCCATCCATTATGTTCTTGAGGTACTCATTGCAATTAGAGTTCAAAGCGAATGAGGGCACTATAGTTTTGGTCAATGCACTAGAGTTTCCTTTTAAGGCTGAGAGGTTCAAAGTTGGTGGAGCCATAGTACACCCAAGAGATGCATTATAGATGTTAGAAGAGCGCTCATTTATTGTGCTTTTAAGGAATGTATCACACAAGGATCTTTGAGTCATCAAAATGTCTCGCCTGACAATTCAAATATGTGTAAGTTAGTAAAACAACACTTGATGTCACTATTTATTAGCAACCTAAATAATTATACATGCTAATATACTAACATTCGAAACAAAAACAAAATAACTGTGTAAATATGATGCATAATATCATATAAAAGGTTTCATTTTGCTATGTTTTTTTACACTCTTTTGATCTAATCGACTCTAATTGTATTACTCATTCTAATGTATGTGACCTCTCAGTGTGATTAGGGTCATAAGACTTCGGGGTTCTATTTATCTCTCATGCAAGTAGTGTGGGACGATGAACACACATATAAGAGGAATCAAATCCGAGAATCAACAGAAAGCATAAACGTAAAAAAACTCCACACAAGAAAGAGAGACATCAAAAGGCAACAAAAAATATGAGTGAGTGAGCTAAGTGCTATAAAAAGCAATATGGAGGGTACATAAAAAAGTCAATCATCTTCTTATAAGGAGACACAACTGATCACCTAAATATTGCCCACACCTAAATAAGAGATATTTAAGAACCTCAAATTTCACTATGAACACACCTATCCTAACCCTTGTCTATGCTCCTAATTGTGGAAAACAATTCTCTACACACACATAAATGGATTTAAGATTCGTTAAAGAAGATCAACTCAAAAGAAGTTTTTGTCCGTTTCGTTGATTTTGGGTGATTTTAGTTTAAGCAAACACCTTGATTAAAGTTATGAATATTTTTAATAAATATTCTTGACTTCCATTGATGAAAAGGGATAATTTTATAAAAAAAAATTCAGTTTGTTTGATATTGAAATTAGACAACGGTGGGAGAGATCCTTTTGCGGCCTTTTGAATGAGGGATGCGAACCAGCGGAGGGGCACCAAGTTTCTAGGAGCCAAGGTAGTTGTCTTCTCTTCAGGTGTTTTTCTAGGACAAAAGTCAGTGAAGTGATCCATAGAATGGGCAACAGAAGGGCAATGGGTCCGGATGAGATCTCGGTTGAGATTTGGAAATGTTTGGGTGAGAAGGGGATTGGAGTGGTTAGCAACAGCTTTAAAATTTATCTTCAAGTCAGTTAAGATGACAGAGGAGTGGAGACTTAGTGTAACAACTATAGAGGGAAATATAGCAGTGTAATAACTATATCAGAAAAAAGGGATATATAGCAGTGTAACAACTATAGAGGTATAAAACTACTTTGTTATACGATGAAAGTGTAGCAGAAGGCAATTATGTTGATATTGAGGCGGGTAATGCAAGTGTTAGAGAACCAGTTTGGTTTAATGCCAGGGAGATCATCCACAGAGGTTATCCATCTGCTGAGAAGGCTAACAGAAGCTTACAAAGAGAGAAAGATAAATTTGCATATGGTGTTTGTGGACCTAGAGAACTCCTATGACAGAATACCTTGAGAGTTGATTTAAGAATGTCTAGAAGCTAAAGAGGTGTCTCATATGTTTATCAAAATCATTCAAGACATGTATGATCAGTCGAGGATGAGTGCATGTACGCTAGGAGGGGATACAAAGTACTTCGAAGTGGGTATGGGTCTCCATCAAGGATCAGCGTTGAGCCCCTTCCTATTCACTCTAGTGTTGGACATGATGAAGAGAGACATCTAGGAAGAGGTTATGGGGTGTATGTTGTTCGCAGATGACATCGTCTTAGTGGAGGATTCTAGAGCTAAAGTTAGTAACAACCTGGCAGTGTAGAGGGGGAGGCTAGAATCTAAGGGGTTTAGGCTGAGTAGATCCAAGACAGAATAAAGTTCATTTTCGGTTAGGACAATGAGTCTAAGAGTGCGGTGCGGCTGGGAAGTGAAGTCATTGCGAAGAGGGACCACTTCAAATATCTTGGATCAGTTTTGCAAAGCGGTTGGTGTATTGAGGAGGATGTTATGTCTCGAATTCAAAGAGGGTGACAGAAGTGGAGGGCACAACGGACGGACCAGTTGAATTTGGTTTTCTTTAAAATCTAAATATGAAAATCCAACATTTCATTTTTAAACCGTCTTCAAACATCTAGTCAAACGGTTAAGTCTCAAATAGTAGTACCCGAATGTCATCATTTCGATTCTTATAAAGCAGTGCCCTCAACCAAAAAATATTTGATTTCTGAACCAATCTAAACTAGGTCGAGCAAATCGATTACGAAGAGTTGTTTTTTCAGATCTAAATATTAAAATCCAATATTTCATTTCTGAACCGTCTTCAAACATCTAGTCAAACGGTTAAGTCATCGAGGGTAGTACAACAGACGAAACAATTGAATTTGGTTTAATTTTTTAAGATCTAAATATGAAAATCCAATTTTTCATTATTGAACCGTGTTCAAACATCTAGTCAAACGGTTAAGTCTTCGAGGTTAAGACTTCGAGGGTAGTACTCGACTCTTATGAAGCAGTGCCCTTAACATAAAAAATCATTTCTGAACCGACCTAAACTAGACCGAGCAGATCGATTACTAAGATTATTTTTTTCACCCAAAGAACCCATTTTTTGGAGCGAGATATATTACTTTTTCAGCAAGTAGATGAACAAGTAATAAAAAAACAAAGATGGGCATAATATAAAAATCAATTTGCATGCACGTAAATGAGAAGGGCGAGTTATGGAGAAGACTTGCCTGGGTTTCTAGGGGCCTTTCTCTTCCTCCCTCAGGCCGGAGCTCGGTCCACCGGCGATATGGGCTCCTCGGTTGCGGGCGGCTCTTGTTGTTATTCGACTTGAGTTGTTTTCTCTTCTTCGATTGTCGCCTTCTCTCTTAGGAAGTTGATGAATTGGGGAGCGTTTGAGGATTTGGCAGCCATGGATGCAACTCAAAGGAACCTCTCTCTCTCTCTCTCTCTCTCTCTCTCTCTCTCTCTCTCTCTCTCTCTCTCTCTCTCTCTCTCTCTCTCTCTCTCTCTCTCTCTCTCTCTCTCTCTCTCTCTCTCTCTCTCTCTCTCTCTCTCTCTCTCTCTCTCTCTCTCTCTCTCTAGTTTCAGTAGTGTGAGGGAAGGTGTGGGCAATGCCTTTACTATATAGCAGACAACTTTCGGTTTTGCCTCATAAAAGTTATACCCATTTTTTTACAATTATGATGATTTATTGCTAATAAAAAATAAAAGACAATTAATGTGTGAAATTTAATTTTGATTGAATTTGTAGAAGGGGAAAAAATCATTGACAAACACATCTTGTAATTTCTTAGCTGTGATTGCCCCTTTAATTGGCAACGGGAGGATCAACTAAATAGGAAATGTATTATACTCTCAAAATGGTCAACGTTTTGATTTTGAAAATTTTGGTTTGTGAGAAAACTAAAAGATTAGCATGCACCATTTCATCTCACATCCTACTAATTTTTAGTAGTTTTTGAACTTGAAATCTTTTATTGCCAAATGCATGCATGATGTTCAAATTAGACAATGGTATAAATGCTTAATTGGACCAATAAACTACTACTATCTTTTTTCTCTCAAATTATCATTTATTTAATTATTTTGGCTCAAAAAGATTTCAAAATTTGAAATTTTATTTTTCAGAAGAGTATGTATAAAATGATGAGATCAAAGCGGTGGGTAGGTAAGGGAAAAAGAGAAACCCAGTAATCAGTGGATGGAAAATGCGCTAAACACGTGAATTGTTTGAGGAATTGTTCTCCTATTCCTCTCCACCTCTAATTCCAAACTTTTTATGTTTGGGAAATAATTATTCAATTTCTTTTAAGATAAATATTATGTCACTTGCTGCAACTGTCTATATACCCATGGACGTCTACTTGTTACCACTCACCACTTGAAGTTTCACTATTTGTATTGAATTCCTCCTTCACTTGACCTAGAAACTCAAATTCTCAAATAATTATTGACTGGCTAAAAGTAACATGAATGCGTATTTTCACTTAAAATGGTTGTGCATGTCTTCATGTCATTTTACATGAATTTTTTCACATTTTGTGCGATGCACACTTGGTAAAAATGTATACATGGTTTTTAATACTATCATACAAAAGTTAGGGTGAGCATCGGTTCAAAACCGAACCGAACCGACATTAACCGAATTGAACCGAAAACTGAATCTCGAAATTTTTTGAACTGAAAACCGAACGAAAATGTTTCGGTTCAGTTCGGCTAAAAACGGTTCGGTTTAGGGCAAAACCGAAAAATGCTAAAACCCTACAAGAGTAAATCGGGAATTCGGGATCTGGCGATTTGGCACGGCACGGCCACAAGGGGATTCGGGAATCGGGATCTGGCAACTAGATAAGGAGGAGGCCAATGATCTGTCGACGAGACGAGGAGGAGGTCGGGGATTTGTCGACGAGAAGAGCACGAGGGCGGCTGGCCGGGGATCTGGCGACGAGATGGGGAGGCCGGCTTGCCGGGGATCTGGCGACAAGACGAGGAGGGTGGGGATTTAGGGACAACGTGTGAGCCGACGAGGTAGCGATGACTGGCGACGAGGAGGCCGGGACTCAAGAGACGATGTGTGCGGCGACTAGCGACGAGGGTTCTGGGTCGACGACGGCACGACAGCGAGACGAAGAGGCCAAGAGAAGCGGAGGCTCAATGCCCGGAGTCGGGAGAGGAAGCCGGACGGACTGGAGTCGGGAGAAAAAGCCGCCGGAAGTCAGAGACTCAAAAGGAGTCGAATGTCGCTGGTGAGGGAAGGAGAAGGAGAAACGTCCGCTTACACACAAACAAATGAAACAACCCTAACGTAATCACAATATATATATATTTTTAAATTAGGTTCAATTGAACCGAACCGACATAAAACCGAACCGAAACCGAAATTCTCAAAATTATGGAACCGATAACTGATGTCCGCGTTTTTAGGTAGATTTTTTGGGTCTAGATAGGTTAGTTTGAGTTGTGTTTCGTAGTTGAGTCTTGTGTTTTTTGAGTCTTTTTGTATGAGTTTTCCTATTTCCTTGAGATTCGGAAACTACGCGCTTTTGTGTCGTTTTGTAGGTGTATTGAAGCTTGAGGACGAGTTTGGAGTGAAGCTAGGAGAGGATGGATGAGCTAGGAGGAAGATTCAAGTGGAAGAGCCAAGAGGAAGAGCTAAAGAGAAGCGAAATCAAGAAGGGAAGTGAAGAAATCGACCCCAAGATCGAGCCCAAGGTGGTCGACCTCGAGCCATTTGACCAAACTTGGAATGCAAGGAATTAGAGTCTCAGGATCGACCCTATGGAGGGTCGAACACGCGTGACCGAACTTCCTTATTCCGGATTGCTTGTTGAAGTTTCCAAATCTGTATTTTAGGAAGGTGTTTTGTTTGTGTTTCCTAGTTAGATTAGGACTCCTTTTTGTCTATAAAAGGAGGTTGAACCTATAGTTTTTAGGGATGCTATGCTATGTTTTGTGATTGATCAACAATCAAGACTTGGAGAATTAGGGAGAAGACTTGGAGAACAAGTTTGAGGTTTGTAAGATTGATCTTTGGTTTTTAGTTGAATTTTAGTTTGGTTTGATCATGTCTTCCTCTTCTTCTTCCTTGTCTCTCTTTGCTATGTGTGAGTAGTCTTTTTAAGTTCTAGGGTTGGGCAAAAACCCAACACAATCATTCATGTTTAAAACTTGAATTCGTGACTTGAATGCTTAAGGATCATATCTAACCTATCTTGTGCTTAATCCTTTATGAAAGTTGAGGCATGTCTTGTAATTAACCCTAGCGAAAGTGAAAAGTTAGTTGCTTGACTATATCTAGTAGGATTATTTGCGAAAGTTGATATTCCTAGGTTGAAGGATAGGTAGAAAGTTGTTTGATTTGCGAAAGTTGATTGAATAACTTGAATTGTTTGCGAAAGTTAACTTTTCTATGATCTAGATGGCATGATAATTGTGAATTCTTGTTAAAAGCATGTATGGTTGTTGTTGTGGTAGCCCTTGCCCTAGGATTTGCCTTTTATATTGATTAAAAATCGTATCTTTTGCCTTGATCTCGACTCCCTCCGTCGTGTTCGAGTTAGTTGCTTGTGATTTGTGTGTGTTCGTGTGTTATCGCTCTCAGGATCGACCTACCTAGGGTCGAGATCGACCCACTTTGGGTCGAGCCTGATTTGTTCTGCCCTTGTTTTATTTGCTCTTTTCGTAGTTATCGATTAAACTTAGCACTACTCTCACTCCCGTGGACGATCCTGACTTCGCTATACTCAGCGGGGTCTTGAATACAAATTTATTTGTTCAAGAAAATCCTTCAACAATAACCGAACCAAAAATATTTGGTTTCGGTTCGGTTCAAGTCGGTTCGGTCGGTTCGGTTCGTTCGGTTCGGTCGGTTTTTCGGTTTCGGTTGGTTCGTGCTCACCCCTATACACAAGTATGATAAATTAAAAAGCACAATCGTGTTATAAGAGACTATAAAGGCATGCTTTGAAACTTACACTCTAAATCAAGGTAAAATCAATTCTTAGTTAGACGTAGTTACACGTGCGACGAGTGGCTAAGATCCATTCTCATTTCTGTGTTATGACCTCGTTCTCGTTTCTTTCTACCCCAGCTCTCCTCTATCTGGGATCCTCTACCTGGTCTTCCACTACCTCGTGCATGTCGTCGAGTAGTGCATTAGTGGTTTATGGATTGGTTTGATTTTTATGCCTCGTAAACTCTCGAATACGTCTACCCTTTGATCGATACCGCTTTTTTTATCTCTTTTTAGCGTTGATTCATGATTATCTTTACGAAGAAGAAACTAATATTCGTTTATAAAGCGCCGTTGATTGATCCTTCAATATTGGTCATTCTTCCATTCATTCTTCAATTCCTTTGCCAACATTAGAAAATAAATATACAAACTACGTATTCACAAAATTCATTACGCGGAACCCTAATTTATTGTACATAGAGATGTAATCACCAACATTTATGTTGATTATATTTTACGTGTGCTCAATCGTTCATATTTTATCTTTTATTTTTGGTAGAAAGAGAGACGACATAAGTGATGGAGCCAGAAAACCTCAAGGGATGCCCCTCAATAGCCAACACTAGATTAACTGAAGTATTTTAACATATTGTCAAATATAAAATAAATAAAGCACATAAAAAAACAAGATATATAGTTTAAGATATAAACAACAGAAACCTACTATGGTACTCCTAGATGATAGTAAACATGGTAAATTACGCCGTTAGTCTTCAACCTTTCATACGTTTTCTAAATCAATTCTTAACCTTTAATTTTTTCTATCTTAATCCCTCATCAATCAAAATTTGACACTATTTTTTTGATGAAAAAATTTGACACTATTAATCCTTTATTAACATTTCCGTTAAAAATATTATCAGTTGCATTACATTGAGTGTACATGTCATCTATTTGATGACTTGGCAATTACAGTTCAGAAGAAATCTTGACTTTCTTTTAAATTCATAGTGAGTTTTTAACATAGTCAATATTACATAATTGGCCTATTTGAACATAATGAGTTTTTAACGAACTCATTTTTAAAACACAGATTAAATCCAATTCTTTAGCATTTAAATAGGTTTTTTTCAAAATTAACAAAAATAATACGCTACCAAGTCAACAACTAGATGACATGTGCATTCCATGTTATGCAACCATCGATATTGTTTTATAGAAAATGATAACAAACTACTAATGGTAGCAAAATTTGATAGGTTAGGGATTAAGATAAAAAAAATAAAGGTTAGGGACTAATTTAGAAAATGTGTGAAAGGTTGAGACCTGACGGTGTAATTTACCCATAGCAAACATCTACTATTGCCTAAACTATGAAAATGTTTCAAAATAGCTTCATCATCGATAGTTGAAAATATCTCCCTCGCGATAAACACTACTAAGTTGTCTCACCTCCAACACCTCATCACCGATTGCAACTCGCACGTCACAACCTCACCATGGCACCACTAGTCATCCAAATCGAAAGGGATGGACACCATCTGACTGAAATTGAAAGTGGAAAAAGAGGCTACAATGGAAGAATTTTGACCTAAAATCAAATTGGAGAAATTTGATTTTGTTAATTAAAAGGTCCATGTAAAAGTAAAAGCCTACGTGCAGAAGCCCAATTGACTTATTAGTTATATATTAGTTGAATTACAGTTGGAGAGCTTGAGAACTTGTGTAGTTCGACCCCTTAGACACAGTCAAGTTCCGACCAACAGGATGCGGATTGCCCATTCTCCAACAAGGTAGCAACACCTAGTGGTCCTTAAGACTTTATAAATCACCCACCTTATTTGTAATAACGAACTTTTGATATCAATATATCCTTCATCTCTTAATCGCTAGGCTTTGATCTCTTTTCCTTGGAGTTAGTGGTACTTTCCCTTCTTGAGCCATGACTTGAACTTCTTGTGCATAAGAGCTAGCTCAACGTCCTCAGCATCTTCACTATCGTCCTTGTAATGTAGAAGTGACGTTTTTCAAAAACTTGCTCCTTGTGACTTGCTTCTAGCCTCAAAGCAAGTCCTTTCTGCTCTAGGTCTTTCTTGTCAAAAACCTTTCTGTTTTCATAGCCCATGAGCTTCCCGTAAATTGCGTCCATGGTGAGATTTTTGTTAGCGGGATTTTCCTTAAAGGTAGTCTTGTCAAAATTCCAGTCACCAATTAGACCATCAATCAGAACTTGAATCTTCATCCTCTGTGAGATGTCTGTGTCAGGAACGCCCAAGATCCTTAGCTTTGTTAACAAGTTCTCAAAGCGAGATGTATAGTCAATGGTAGATTCATCTGGATTCATCCGGAAGCTGAAAAACTCTCTTTTATGCAACATGCAAGTGTCTTCCTTCATGTCTTTAATCCTGACATGAAATCTTTCAATAGCCCGCCATTGTTCCCTAGCAGTGTTGAAGTTGCTCACACGAGTGGCGTCCCTCTCGCATAGAGTGTTCTATAACAGACAGATAGCTTTGTGATTGGCTTCCATCAGTTTGAACTCTTCAGGACCCCATAGCTTCTCATCATGTCTATTAGCCAAAGGAATCTCATGGTCATCGTCCCTGATGACTTGCCAGCATTAGTAGTAGTTTCCTCTGAGAAAGTTCGTCATCCTGTCTTTCCAACGACTGTATTCGTCGTCCGTCAGACGATGAGGCTTAGCACACTGATATCTATTGGCTCCATATCCATGATTACCTGCAACTTTGAAACAATCTAGAGCACCCGCTCTGATACCAATTGTTGGATCACACAAGTACGTTAGTAAGTTCTAACGGCGTCCTTTAGAGACGTCCTTAGGGCAACGAAAGTAAGTACTTGAAATATTAAACAGGTAAGACAATAAGATAAAGGAATCAGGTATTTATAGAGGAACCTCACAAGATCAAAGTAGTCCTTGTGAATAAACCTCTACCTCCGTGGAGGATTTTTGAATAGATTCTTTCCTTTTCTTAGTGAGAGTCCATACAGTTACAAGGCAAGTCTTACAATTCTCTAGCACTTAAGTGTCTGTCCCTAAGTCCACTAGTAACACTCCTTTCAGCCGTTCACTATAACCTAACTCAATACTCTAAGGACTCTATCCCTACATCCCTTAGGACTTGTTTCTTTTTGTTCTTTTTGTTACAAACTTGTTTTGTGTTTGGGTTTTGCTTCTCTCTTGATCTAACACCTAGTTCTTCACTGTACTTGGTGAGTTCTTAGTGTTCTGCGTGATCGTGACTATATGCTCTGAATATTCTCTGAAAAGCATAAGTCACAATAAATACATGAGGGGTATTTATAGTGCTTAGGAAGGGCGTCTTTCCTCTGACGATCATGCCCTTCTTGTACGTTGCAACAGGGATCGACTTCCATGTGTCCTTGGCGGTGATGAAGGAAGCTTTCTGGCAACATTTGTAGAACTTAGCTACAGGATCGGCTTCCACGTAGTGATGAAATTATCAACAGGCCGGATCTTCTTCGACGTGTACTTGATGATCAAGGCTTGTTGGGTGATGTCATTGTGTCGCCAGCCTTAGAAGAACTCTAACGTTTGCGCTCGCGTTCCTACTCATCGTGGACTATGATTCGGGCTATTTTGTATAGGTTAGCTCTTGTATTTTAGGGCTATATTGAGTGTGTTTATGTTAGAGTTTGAGCGTTATTGTAATATCAAGGTCGAAGACACAAGAATTCAAGAATCAAGAGTTGTAAGGCGTTTTGAGTTGTCTACGCGACACCACTTGCTTATAAAGGCTATATCTTGAGCTACAGAGGTCGGATTGAGCTGATTTCGGTGTCATTGGAAATATAATTCGAAGGGCTTCAATTTATCTTTTTACACCAAAGTCAGATTCTAAGCCGAAGATGGTCAAAACAGCCTCCGAAGTGATGCTAGAGTTTCTGCCCGAATTCCGCGAGCGCGGTGGGAGAAGCGCGACCGCGGTGGCTGCCGAGATGACTTATTCTTTTCTGTCGTGAAAGCGCGTGAGCGGTGGAGGCGACGCGACCGCGGTGATGCCGGATCCGAGACGGGCCAAAGATCTATCTTCTTTCTATCTTCTTATCTTTTCTCTTTCCTTTTCTATCTTTTCTCCTTTCCTAATTAGATTAGGGGAGCATGTTCCCTAGGTCTATATAAGGAGGAGCCTCCTTAGGTTTTAGATACATTCTACCTTCTACCAATTCTCTCAATTAATTCTTTAGTTTAGGAGAGCTAGTCTCCTTGGGTTTGTTCAAGGGAGAAGCTCTGATTTATGAACTCGTGAGGTTTTGGTAATTGATTTCTATACTTTGGTTGATATTGATTCTCTTGTGCTTCATCTTATGAATGTTTATTGTTTCTCTAGGAGTAGCTAACCTATTGAATTGATTGATATGCTACTATTTGATTAGGTTTGGACCGTGGACAAAACTAATCTGTGAAAACAACTTAACCTAGACTTGTTGTCTATGCAACTAGAATTAAGAAGAGAATTGATTGTTTTATCTTGCAATTGACTCGTAGCTTGATTGTTTGATATTATATCCTGCATATCCTTGTTCTCTATGCTAATTCTAGGTTAAGCGTCCTTGCCTAGGGTTATAGAATTGCTTGGACCGTGGACTTGCGATTGTTAATGATCAGGATAGGAATTAACCATAGGTGTGAATGAAATCAATGGATGAATCTATGATCGAGTGATTATTTCATGAGTGGATCTTTTGAATGAACTTGTTTCCCATATTTGATTGTTTGTTTATTTGTTTTGTTTTCTTAGGTTAGATTAGTTTAGATATTTCTCCTGAAATCCCCCCTTTTTTTGGTTGGTAATTATATTAATACTAGAAGTCATAGTTCTCTTGGGTTCGTCCCCTTACTTGCATGCTATACTAGTTTGTAGTTTGGGTTATTTATCTTTGATCTTGGCACGACGACTTTAGCCGAGTCAGACTACGTCCTCTACTCGTAGAAACTCACTCGTTTTGTTCTTTATGAAGGATAGCGTCCCCTACCCCTTAGGGACTACTAGCCCATGTTGTCCTTTTCATGACCTGCGTTCCTGAGATATACTTGGACAACTTATTAGATCAAATCGAGTTTGTCATATCAAAACTAAGAGACGATTGTCATGGACACAATGTTAAGTACGAGAGAGTCGTTAACATCGTCCCAATATACGGTATGAAAGGAATTGGGAATTTTAGTTCTTAAAAACAGTGTAAGTCGGTCTTAGATGTTTTTATCAAAAAAAACGACAAAGTCGGTCTAAGAACTTTATAAATTCACCCTTCATCTAATAGTGATATAACCCGGAGTACCTATTATAAATTATAAATAGATACTAATCTCATGAATATGTATTTTTTTATTGTTATCCTTTCTCCGTATAATGCATAGTGTATTGGTGTGTATGGTTTGGATTGATTTTCATATTTCTTTTCTTTCTTGATCATACTAAATATCCATCTGTAAAATATTTTGTTATCGATACAAAATCTCATATTTCTACAATTTTTTTATTTGATTAGAATTCTTCTATCCATATACCAAATCAATAAATAACATATATCATATATAATGGGTCCGGATCCGGTAGGAATGATTATTATGGTAGGAAATAGGAATGAATCATAGCCATTGGATGAGGAGAGATCAAGGGCTCAAGAAAAAAAAGGGAAAAAAACGGCACGGGCGTATTTTTTGGAAAACGGCACGGGCGTCCAGATTTTTGCAACCGTATGGCCTATTTGTGCAACCGCATTTGTGCAACTCAATGGCCGATTTGTGCAACTCTATGGCCGATTTGTGCAACCATATTTGTGCAACTCTATTGCTTATTTGTGCAACTCTATGATCAATTTTGCATTCATGTCATATTTTATAGCAGTCGAAGTTCGTATAGTTTGTTTCGCTTTGGCAATTTGTGCAAGTCTATTGCCAATGTGTTGAATTCTATGGTCAATTTGTTCATCAATATTTGTGCAACTCAATGGTCAAATTTGTGCAACTCAATGGTCAAGTTTGTGCAACTCAATGGTCAATTTGTTCATTCATATTTGTTCAACTCTATTGCCAATATGTTGAGTTCTATGGTCAATTTGTTCATCAATATTTGTGCAACTCAATGGTCAAATTTGTGCAACTCAATGGTCAAGTTTGTGCAACTCAATGGTCAATTTGTTTATTCATATTTGTTCAACTCTATTGCCAATGTGTTGAATTCTATGGTCAATTTGTTCATCAATATTTGTGCAACTCAATGGTCAAATTTGTGCAACTCAATGGTCAAGTTTGTGCAACTAAACGGTCAATTTATTTATTCATATTTGTTCAACTCTATTGTTAATGTGTTGAATTCTATGGTCAATTTATTCATCAATACTTGTGCAACTCAATGGTCAAATTTGTGCAACTCAATGGTCAAGTTTGTGCAACTCAATGGTCAATTTGTTCATTCATATTTGTTCAACTCTATTGCCAATGTGTTAATTCTATGGTCAATTTATTCATCAATATTTGTGCAACTCAATGGTCAAATTTGTGCAACTCAATGGTCAAATTTGTGCAACTCAATGGTCAGATTTGTACAACTCTATGGTCAAATTTGTGCAACTCAATGGTCAAATTTGTGCAACTCAATGGCAAGTTTGTACAACTCTATGGTCAATTTGTTCATTCGTATTTGTTCAACTCTATTGCCAATGTGTTGAATTCTATGGTCAATTTGTTCATCAATATTTGTGCAACTCAATGGTCAAATTTGTGCAACTCAATGGTCAAATTTGTGCATGTCATATACATCCATGAACAAACCCTTATCTTGCACTTAAAAAGAAGAATTTAGTCTACATAAAAAAGTTTGTTCGGGGAAGAGCAATGGAAATCGCATTCACAATATTCACAAACACACACAAATAAGAAAAAAGAAAGGCAACTGAAACACAGGAAATGAAATAGGAAGCTATATAGAAATTGAAAACCAATACAGAGTAGATAAAAATCCAACACAAGCCAGTTAACACAGGTTTTATACCTCCTCCTGGTACTGCCCAATTGACTCTTCAGCTTGCACAGGCATGGAAGCAGGCATCACAGATCCAGGGATTGGAACTTGGAACGAACCAAAGCTCGCAACACCGGCAGCAGCCACCATCTCAACCGAACCCCTCATTTCAGGTGTGGTGGTGTAGTAATCGGAGGACAAAATCTTGCTAAGCTTTTCCTTAAGGCCACCGTAGGATACAAGATAAAATCAAACAAACAAATCAAACAGCTACACATCAAGTCATCTAAAACCAGAGATCTCTGGGATTGAAAACAAAAGAACATACATGTGGCAGTGCCCTCTGGATCGATTAGCTGCTCAGAGTTGGCAAGCCACAGCTTAGAGTGCTCAATACATCTCTGGAGCGCATTCTTATGCGAGAGACTCGACGAAAGTGGGCGAGAGATCATCAATCCCTTCAAGGAAGCGATCAAGTCCAAATCCCTCTCTCCGAGGAGATCAGTAGCGTCATCCGTCACATAATCGTAGGTCAAACAGCAGCCTCTCTCGTGCGTCCTGGTGAGCATCATCGACGTGAAGTCCTGAGGAGTGATGTCGAAGATATTGCCAAAGTAGAGCAGATTCAGCAGATCCTCCACAGCCTCTCCTCCGCCGCTAACAGTCGGAGCAGGCGCCTCCGCCTCGGCCTCCACAAGCTCTATAGATTCGGCCGACAGAGGCTGTGAGTTTTGCTTATGGCTCTGGACAGCGATGGCGACTTCCTCCTCAACAGCGGAGGAGAGAGGAGCGCGGATCTCTGGCTCCGCCTCTCGCTTCGATCTCTGGCTCCGCCTGGCCTACGCGTGTCGCCGGATCCGGAGACCTCGATCTCCGAACTCGAGGCTGTGGTGGCCGGCGAGAAGTAGTTCGGTCTGGTCGCCAATTGCTGCAAGTTCGGCGGGAGCGAGTCCGCCACAGCAGCTGTACGCACCTGTAAATCAACCGGATCCGGCTCAATCAACACACAATTAATCCGATGCCCACTCAAATCCGGAAAACCTAAAAGCGAAATCGACAGGAATTGAAGGAGGACTTACAGAGGATGAGGATGGATCTGGCGATGGAGAGGAGCGGTCTCCGAGCAATGACGAGAAGAAATGAGCCGGATTCGGAGTCGGAGGAGGAGGCGAGGAAGCGGAGAGGATAGCGCGTAAATTGGAGCGGAGAAGACGAGGGCGAGATTCGCCGATCTGAGCGGAGAAGACGAGGAAGTAACGCGTAAATTTTATTTAGCAAGGTTTTTTCTTTTTTACGCGAAATTAAAAAAAAAGGCTATAATCTCAGCCGTTGGATGCACTAGATCGAACGGTGCACAATCATTCCTATTTCTCACCACAACAATCCTTCCTACATGACTCTTTCTCATATATAATCATCGTAAAAAGAAAAAGTAGTGTACAAGATTCTAAACATGTCATAATCCTATATTTGCACACTTATCATTATATGAAATATTTAATATGTATGGAGATGATTTTACAATTGAAAATTTTATAAAAAAAATTCTATATTATGTATCAAGAATAAAACTAGTAATTAAGTCAACATGGTGAGTCGGTCATTTTTTATTTTAAATTAAGTACAAGGTTGGGATATTAGTTAGAGTAATTAGTACCCCGTACCCTTGTTTGATAATCACTTTGCAAGTATGACCTTGTTTTTTTCGATTTGCGAAAATGCCTAAAAATATTGCAGTAATGCCTAAAAATATTACATGAAGGCCCAAAATGACTAATTTTGGTCAAATAAAATTAAAAAAACGAAATATTTTTAAAAAAGTCAAAAATTATTTTTTATTAATATTTTTTCTGAAAAATAAGATATTTTACAACCTTTTTTATCCCAATTTGAAAAAATATATAGATAAAAAAAACTTTATAGATGTTTTAATATTAAAACAAGATTTCGAGATTACTATCTATCCATTTTGAAAATCAAAAGATAACATTGAAATCTTAAAAAAAAAAAAGGAAAAAACGACATGTTTTTAACAGGAAAATAATGATAGTATTTTACAAAAGGGTGACACGATAGTTTGCTGTGGGTGACAGGTTTTCTAGTCAGGGTGACAAGATGCATCTGACCCATAGCGCAGAACTCAAACAATCTTCAAAAATCCTAGCTTTGTGATGACTCTACCTTCAAAAATCATGCATGTATATGGAAACGACGATAATAAGGATACACATACATATATGCTTCATAATATTATTAGATAAAAATCTTAACCATATCTTCCACAATATCTCATTGCTTCCAAAAAATCTTGATTTTTCAAAGATATTTTCTTGTTTTATATTTTCTTTTTTTATATATATATTTTTCAATTTTGTATTTAGAAATAAATTTTGGTGAAAGATGAGAAAAATCAATGTTTTTTAGAAGAAAGAAGACGATTTTTAATAGGAAAACAATGATAGTATTTGACAGGATGGTGACAGGATAATTTGTTGTGGATGACAGATTTTCTAGTGAGAGTGACAGGATGCATCTCACCCATAGCACAGAACTTGAACAATCTTCGAAAACTCTAGCTTTGTGATGAACCCTAGCTTCGAAAATCATACATATATATATATATGGAAACAACAATAATAATGATACACATGCATATATGTTTCACAATATTATTGGATAAAAAATTTAACCACATCTTCCAAAATATCTAATTTTTTCCAAAAAATCTTAATTTTTCCAAAATTTCTTTTTTTTTTATATATTTTCTTTTTATTTTTCTATTTTTCAATTCTGTGTTTAGAAATAATTTTCAGAATTTATGGATAAATATTTTTAATATTTTTTAATAAATTTCTATTTAAAAGCAACAACAACAACAACAATGAACCTAGTGTACTTCCCCTTACGGAGAATTTGGGGGGTTAAAATGAGGGCATCCTTGGCTAAACGTAGAGGGAGTGCGTCCAAGAGACCCATACAGAAAAGCACCCAAAGAGCCCAAAAGCACACAAAGGAAGATAACTCTCACAACAAAGAACAAAACACAGAAACAAGCCAAACAAAACACAAAGCACGAAACAAAACACGGCAAGACAAAGCCAGACAAATCTAAAAACCCAAGCTTACCAGTCTAATCGGGCTCTAACCATCTACCATGCGAATCTTCTCACTTCAACTATCTCTGCTTGCTACCAACTCTGTCGAAATCCCCAAGTGTCTGACATCTTGATTTATATTGTCCTTCCAGCGTTTCCTCAGTCGACCCCTCCCTCTGCAAATAACTCCCAAGTCCATACTCTCACACCTACGAACCCGTTAAACCGGCTCTGCGGGCCCCCGCCTTTGAATATGCTCAAACCACCGTAGTCTCGACTCGTGAAGCTTATCTTCTAGGCTGACCACTCCAACCCTGGTCTTGATCACTTCATTTCTGATTCTGTCAAACAGCGTATGCCCGCTCATCCATCTCAACATCCTCATCTCAACCACTAAAAGCCTCTGTTCCTGAGCCTTCATGGTGGCCCAACACTTTGCCTCATAAAGTATGGTTGCTTTGATCACCGTTCTTTAGAACTTTCGTTTCAGCTTTAGCGGAATCTTTCTATCGCACAAAACTCCCGACGCCGCCCTCCACTTCTGTCAGCCCCTTTGGATCCGATGTGTGACGTCTTTGTCGAAACCACCATCACTCTGTAAAACTGACCACAAATATCTGAAACTCTCTTTTCATACTACCACTTCCGCTCCTAGCACCACATCCTCATTTATGTCTACCTCTTGCCCGAACCTGAACTCCATATATTCCGTCTTAGATCTGCTCAGTCTAAAGCCCTTAGACTCCAACTTATCCCTCCAAGCTTCAAGCTTGATGTTAACCCCAACTCTAGACTCATTTACCAAAACAATATCGTCTGTGAACAACATACACCATGGGATCTCCCCCTAAAAAATCCCTTATCAACACGTCCATCACCAACGTAAAAAGGAAAGGGCTCAGAGCTGAACCCTGGTGCAGGCCTGTCTTCACCTTAAAGTACTTTGTATCCCCACCCGAGGAGCACACACTTGTCAAGGAACCCTCATACATGTCTCTGACTACTCTTATGAACGTGCCTGACACTTCCTTAGCAGCCAAGGAATCCCAAATCAGCTCTCTCGGCACCCTATCATACGCTTTCTCCAAGTCGATGAAAACCATGTGCAGATTTTTCTTCCTCTCTCTAAACTCCTCTATGAGCCTTCTCAACAGATGAATAGCCTCCATAGACGACCTTCCAGGCATGAAACCAAATTGATTTTCTAACACTTTCACTAACCTCCTCAATCTCGACTCGATCACTTTTTCCCACACCTTCATTGTATGACTAAGCAGCTTAATACCTCTGTAGTTGCCGCACTGTTGCACATTTCCTATAAACCGGGATCAACTTACTAAGCATCAACTCATCGGGCATTTTGGCTGACCGAAAGATAACATTAAAAGGGTCGTTAACCACTCTAGGCCTCTCTCTCCCAAACACTTCCAAACCTCCACCAGGATTTCATCCGGCCCTACAGCTCTCTTGTTTCCCATGTGGTGGATCACGTTTCTTATCTCCTCTTTCGAGATACAACTATGCGAGTAAAAGAAGTTTTCCTGATTTTCTCGACTTAAAGGATCGGGTCGACTCTCCTCCTCCACATGTCCCTCATTTAGAAGCTCCTGAAAATACCTCTCTCATCGCTGTCTGATCTGAAGGTCGTCCACTAACACCCTCCCATCCTCATCCTTAACACACTTTACCTTGTCAATATCCTTGCTTCTCCTTTTCCTCTCTTTAGCCCACTTGTACAAAACTCTTTCTCCTCCTTTTTCATCTAGAGTTTTGTACATGCTCTCAAACGCTCACTCCTTAGCGACTGCCACCGCTCTCTTGGTTGATTCTTTACTGCCTTGTACTCTTCTAATATAACTCCCCTCTCTAGTTCTGAACTATGAACCCACGCTTTAAAATTTCTATTTAAAAGAAAACACAAAATAATATAAATTTTATTGCATAAACGCGCAAAACAGCATGCTTAGCTATTTTCTCGTTTTAATTAAGGACGTTTTTGCAAGCTTTTTTATTGGGAGGGGCACATCCGCAAACTCGCCTATTTTTTATGCACTTTTGATGGTTATTTGTTCTTTTAATATTAGGAAAATTATCCAAAATAATTTCAAGCATCAACTTTCAATAAAAAATAATTCAAAGTTTGAAAATCATCACAACGACAAGGACTATCGTAATATTAACAAAAAATGATCAGAAATCCTTTTTCGAAGAGTTGTCTTGTGGGATCGATGCTACGAAAATTGTAAATATTCTAAACAAGTGCCAAATATTAAGTTGTTATGTTAGATGTTCGATCAATTTATCATGCATCGATTCCACCAGAAAACTTGTCGGAAAATGATATTGGATAGTTTTTAGCTAATATCGTGATAGTTCATATTATTTGTAGTTTTTCAAAGTTTGGATTATTTTTTCGTTAAAAGTTGATTTGATTTTGAGTCGTTTTTCTTTTAATATTTTGTTTTGATCATGCACACTTTTTATAAACTTTTATTTGTTTTTCAAATCACATAACTAGACTTGTCATGAACCGACCTGATTCGCGAAATCAACCTGTCCTACCACATCCGAAACCGAAATCTAGTGCAATGCACTAACCAAAAACAAACCAACCCAACCCAATTAAGACTAAACTGAAGCCAAAATGATCCAAACCCAAAATGACGTTAACCCGAAAAGGCCCGACGACGACCAACTGATTATTAAAGTAAATTTAAATTGGTAATTGCATATTATAGAAATTGTTAAAGATGAAGTCTTAATAATCTTGTAAAACCAACTAATGAAATACTATATAACAAATTTAAATTGTTATCCATATTAACTAAATCTGTAAAAGAAATTGAACCCGCAAACTAAAATGATGCAACTCGATCCGCTCCAAGTTGTTAAAATCTTGAACATAGTTCTAATTACTCTACTTCAAACTCCAATTAACATAATATATTAACATGGCTCACGCTCGATAGTCGGTGAGATCCGAACACAACCCAATCCGTAATAACCGAAATTGAAACAAATCTAAAATCGACACAAACCCAACTAGCTTAAACCGACCCAAACTGAAATTGAATTAGACTAAAACATTGCAAAAACTGAAATGACCCGCACTCTAAATGGATTGACTCGAAACCGACTCAAATGCCACATCTAAACATAACCCAAACTCATGTATATTTAGAGAGTGTATTGAATGAACCTTACGTATCTAATAGAAAATAAACTCATGTATATTTAGAGAGTATTTTAAATACTTTAGTACACTTTTTACTATATTATTACCTAAATTTCTAATAGAAAATAAAAGATCTTTATAAGATTAAGGATATTTAAATTTCTTAATTTTGAAAAAAACCAAAAATGACATGCATTTCTTAAAGAGGGAAGTCATGTATTACTATATATACTAGAGTTTCGGGGTCTCATGAGCTCATCACAAAGAGGTGAAAGAGCCATAACAAGAGATGGGCCTAACCAAATACAATCCTGTTAGGCCTAATTGAGATAAAGTAATATTGGGCTTGTTAGATATTAGGTACCGAACCTTATATATATTCAAATCTTTAAATTGGAACTAGTTTAAACCCCCGTATCATGTACGGGTAATGCGATTATAAACCCAATTTAATTAAATATATAACGTCAATGATCACATTTAGAATACAAGATCATATATCTTCGTATTATGACTAGTGTTTTTTTTTGTTCGAATTATGACTAGTGTTTTTTTACCAATAGTAAATCAACTCATAATATAAATAAGTTGGATTTGTTTAAAAATTACTTTACGATAAATATCACGTTTTATTAAATAATAATATTTATCTGATAACTAATTCTTGGTAGGGATAATTCATAATTTTCGGCAATTTTTACGGGATAAGATTATATGAGATTCTAACTACCTAATTTGTATAGAGGAGGACCCAGGTGATTATTTTTATCAAATCATATATACATTTATCTTTCTATTGTGATTAGTGTTTTTTTATATACGCAAGGGCGAGGTTGATTATTTTATTAAAAATATGACACGTGGCGCAATTTTTTGTGAAGACTTTGTCTCCATTTTATACTATAGACAATATAGATATAGATAGGTTTAGATAACAGGTTTTGATGGAAATTTTAAAATAGGAAACATTTTTTTTCTATTGATTGAGTTTTAAGATAGATTTGATGAGATTTCATAAGAAATTTTAGAGAGAAAGAATGAGAAAACGAATCTCACTAAATTGGTGGGATTTAATGAGAAAACGAAATACTCATGAGAAACAAAAAAAAAAAGGCAAAATAAAATAAATTTACAATTTCTCATCAAAATCTATGTTTATCCAAATAGAAGAAATTCATATCTTCCCTTATAACTTTCTTTTTTTTTTCTTTTTCATATTGTATTTCACTCTCCTTTCTTTTCGCATCAATTGTCAAGGTTGTTAGTACAATGTGAATTAAACCCGGCATACCTTCTTTTAACCTCACGGCCACGCGCTCTCAAGTTCCGTTATTCACTCTCGTGTCGACCGACCTTCGATAGTTCAATTTCACCAGATAATCACCACCCTCCATTGAATATAAATCGACTCCTAAATGATGACGCCACAACTGCATACTAAGAGGAGACGATGATTCCATATTTCTTTATAGTATAAGTTTTTTTTTTAGGTTTAGATTCTTTATAGTATAAGCTTTGTTTTAGGTTGGGCTAACTTTTGTATAGTATAAGCTCTGTGTAAATCCAAATTTACGTATGGATCGTGTACACCAATTAACCTTGATCGATTAAATTGCTACGTTCGACGTCACTTTGACATCAATGATCTGTATTCTTGAAAAACAAAACAAAAGAAGGAATATTCATGTTATTATATAGCTAATATAGTATCCCAAAGGCACATACATCAATCTGTAGTGCTTGTAAAGTCAGTGTTATACGTATACGAAAAGTTATGAATGAATGAAGTATAAAAATGAGGCAAGAACAAAGTCAAACCCCGTGTAATCTGCATTCTCAGATACCTTATACCGCCCACTTTACATATGTGGTGCGTAGCCTGGTTGATCACCATAGTTTTAATTAATGAATATACTAACCATTTTCATAACGTGTTAATACATCTAAAATGGCTTTGTACGCTTAATTGCTTAGTAGCCGATTTGTAAGAAATTAACAAAACACAACATGGAAGGGCTCAATTTAATGATGGGTCTGGTTTTCCCCTCATGATTCATTCATCACTTTCAATATATTTTTGTCAATTGTCCTCAAAATCTATTGCTCACCTTTGCTTCACTTTACGGATTGACCGAAACTTGTATCAACAAACAGAAAAAGTATAATGACTTTCATTTTTGAAACTATTGATTAATTTAACACGTATATAGTTGTTGCTGCTAGAAGAGATCGACACTTGGCATCTCCATATGTATTGAGTAGATCTTAGATGATCAATCCTAAACTAATTTAACACACAAGAAAAGCTAAATAGCTAGGGTCAATAACGCTCAATGGGTGTGAATTATTCAACGTATAACATGTCAAGTATATATACATCTTATAATATCAAAATGATCTTGGTTTTTTGAACTAAGTTAACGCTAATTTTAATTTCAATTCATACATATATTCAGTCTTGATTATTAAATTTAAACTAAAACTTCTAAGTTCTAACATGGGACACTAATTAATTCCATGCTTAACGTACCTAGGTAACTTAGAAGAAGAAAAACCTCAAATAATATATATATATACACACCGTAAACTTTCTCTCTTAAGTCTTACTAACATGATTAAATTATACATTAATTGAACCACACTCCATGCAACTTGCAAGAATCACACAACTCGCCCCTTTTTACCGCCATTTTCGCGTCAAACCCTCCTTATAATGTCTCCCCCTCCCCCTATAAACCCTACTTCCCCTACATTTCTCTAATTAAGCAAGAAGCTAGAGAGCTAATCCTTCATTCATCACATTATACCTCCTCCCTCCTCTCTCTTATTAACCATCTTAATCAATTGGCTCCAAAACCATGAATATGATGAAGGCGATCCTAACGATCGCCCTCACCCTGGCCATCACCATCGCCGTCACCACCTACACCACCACCACCAAGACCGAACAGATCCAAGAGCCGAAACAAACCCACCATGTGAAGGAGAGCGAGAAGCCGTTGACCAACACCCCACAAACGAGGGTGAGCCGCTTTCTAGCAGAGGACAAGGAGAGGAACCCTAGAGCAGCCGACCATTGCCACAAGGATGGATCCGTGTGCGCGGCCACGAACACCACCTGTTGTAACAACAAGTGCATTGATCTCAAGTACGATAAGCAAAACTGTGGCGCCTGCAAGAACAAGTGTAAGTTCACACAACAGTGTTGTCGCGGACAGTGTGTCAATCTCTCATTCGACAAGAGGCATTGTGGAGCTTGCAACAAGAAGTGCTTGCTCGGCCAATACTGTATTTATGGGATGTGCGATTACGCTTGAAGATCGAACGATGTTCGAGTTCGAGTTTGTTGTTGGTTCGTATACACACATTCATATACGTGATTGGAAGAGGTTTGTGAATTTATATAATTGATGTTATTGTTTTGATGAATTGAATAAAAATAATTGTTCACTTTCTTGGGCTAGTTTGATCTTTTTTGGTCTATGAAGCCTTGAAAGTACGTTGGTTATGATCTATAAGTTTTTCCTTTTAATGTTAATTTCCGGAATTTTAATTCTGATACAAGTAAGTTGTAATACCTTGGAATAACTATATATGTGTGTGTCTTCGTGTTATTACAAGGAGTTTTATTAATGTGTATAGGAACGTACGTTATAGAGAGATTAACTTTGGTCTTTGCTTCGGTGTGTTGCTATTGATGTAAATTAATTTTGGTCTTTGCTTTGAGTTGCACACAATTAAGTATATACATGTGCAATTAAATGATATTAACTTTCATTTGTGAAGTTGCAATTAATTTCTTATGGCATAATAAGTACTACATCAATATACATTAATGATGCGATTAGCTAGTTTTTTCTCTTGACAGGCTGTGAGGTAATCGTCGAGTTCAAGTGATTTAGATTTATATATTGGTCAAAATAGCTCCATCAATATTCTTAGTCAAGTCTCATTTCGTTGGAATCGAGGTCCATTGATTAGGGTCGAATGAACTCTTAACATTCATAAACTTCATTTTCAAGTTAAAATTATCATATCAACTAATTACTTAGCCAAATGTCTAAAATACGTTGCATCCAACCGACTTTTATTGGGTTGAAACAGTCTGGTCTTATTTTGAAATAAAACAAATGATTGGAATATTGCAAATATATATTGAGTTGGTTAATTTATGGGATAAGATGCCAGCAAGATTTTCTTAAGCGTTTTTAAGAAGTATATTTTTTTTATCTCGAAATTCATAATGAGTTATTAGATTTCAAATATTTCATGAAAAATGTGATTTATGAGGTAGCAAAAAGCTAAGTAAAATTATACCCTAAACTAAACTATTTTTTATTGAAAAAACAATAACTGATTCATGGCCAAGGAACAAATATACTGCCATGCATCAAGATCTCCATCAGAACAGCAATATTTGAGAACGGAAAAGATTAACAATCTTAATAATAAATAAATAGAATTGTAATACGCTTGCAATCATAGCAAGAAAGGGGAAACTTTGTGGTTACATTGCTTGAATCGGGAAGACATGAAATAGAGCACCTAAATTGCCATTAAACTCGCACCCAAACACATGCAAGACGCGCTTAGTTAATACAATCTCCCTTTAATTCTCTCA
Source organism: Polygonum maritimum (assembly GCA_963924305.1). NCBI lineage: Eukaryota > Viridiplantae > Streptophyta > Magnoliopsida > Caryophyllales > Polygonaceae > Polygonum > Polygonum maritimum. The sequence goes on from OZ002734.1 coordinate 4,748,260, forward strand.
AGTGGAAGAAGCTAATAATCGATTAAATTCACTACTAGCTAGCTAGTGTTAATAGTTGCGTTTCTTTCGACCAAATATAATAAGAGCGTTTCTTAATCACCAACTAATTGCTTTCGACCAAAAAAAATCACCAAATAATTGCTAATTAAGCACCGTCAAACATCTAGAGGAGGGATCTGATGTAAACATTTCTTAGGGTGAGAACTAAGATCAAATTTAGAGCGTTGGATCAAGAATATGGACGGATAAGATTAGACAAGACAAAAAGGAAAAAAATGCCGATTCATTTATGAATGGCACGGAATGTAATTTTTAAAAGAATACCATAATTTTCCAAAAATACCCTCTTCTCTCCCAAACCCTTCTCTTTCAAACCACGCTAAAAAGGAGTTCAATTAGGACGGAACGACGGCGGACTCGGTGAGGAAAAATTCTTCACATATCTTCTTTCCCTCATCAAAGACTATAAATTCCTCTCCAAAATTGATTGGTTTGAACTTCTCGTTCTCAATTGATCCAAATTTGTGCCCACTTCTCAGTTCACACTCGAGGTTCGAAAATGGTGGTCGATATCTCCGTAGTCGCCGTTGTTATCTCTCTCCACCTTAACCACCTTCGTCTTTGTCGTTGTCTCCAGACTTATTTTGTGCCGCTGGATCCAAATTGTTGGTTTGGAAATTGATCGGTTTGAACATGGTTTTCTAAATTGAATATCTATTGATGTTTTTATATCAAACGTGGCTCTTACTTCTTTCAACGCTAGCTGATTGTGATGACCTGCAGGGATGGGGAAATCAATTACTACTTTATGGGCTATGGTTCATGCGTTCAAGTCCCATAGCACATGATCAAATTCAATGTGTTTAGGCATTCAAGGATGAAAACACAACTACCGACCCAATCGATATTGCAAAAAAGCAGTTCCAGATTGCTGCAAAAGCAGGATGTGATCTTGGTTTCAAATGGTTAAATAAGCTCGAGGAGGACGAAAAATATAGATTGAGTGCTTAGTTAATCTTTGAAAAATTACATTGCTTGCATATGATGGGGTGTTTGTGTAAAATCATACATGGCTTTGAAAGCTTATTAGCTCAAATGGTAGAGCAATGTGCATGTGCACATAGAGGTGAGTTCAAATCTCACGTAGTCTAATTCTATAAACGCTTTATATATTTTAGTTCATTATAACTCTTCTTTCGGTTCATGATTTTGTAAGCTCGGGTTCATTATAGTTCATCTTACATTTCATGTCTTTTGAGTTCATGACATTAGTTCTTTTGGTTCATAGTAAATTAAAGTTTGGTTCATAATAGTTCATCTTACAATTCATGTCTTTTAAGTCATACGTACTAGTTGTAATTTTGGTTCACGACATTTGTTTTTTGGTTCAAAGTACATTAAAGTTTGATTCATGCGTTTTTAAGTGTATTTGTTATTTCAATTTACGTTTGTAGGTTGATTGAATACTACCCATGATTTTAAATTACATTGCTATTGCAATAGTTAACTAGAAGCAATGGAAATCACTACAGGTGCTACGCAATGGAAAGGGTTCATTTTGAGAAAACAATGTAAAAGATTGAACCATGATTACTTACACGGTTCATAGAATTAATTACACGGTTCATAGTGCTCGACATGAAGGTTCATAGTGTTCGACAAGAAGGTTCATAGTGTTCGACATGAAGGTTCATAGTGTTCGACATAAAGGTTCATATTGTTCAACATGAAGGTTCATAGTGTTCATAGTGTAGGTTCATGGATTTTAAATAATCAGTTCATTTAACAAGAAATGCATAAAATTTGTAAAGAGGACATTCAGCTCATTGGGTTTGATGTGAAGTAAAAAACAACCTTAAAAGCAATTACAATGTGCAAAGTGATTTGTCAAACACAAAGTAACGTAAACATAGACAACTTAATCCCCCAAAAATATAGCATCTACTAAAAAGACAAGTAGAGAATTGGAACTTCAATGTTCAATCTTGGGCATAAAATTAGAACAATCTTTTGATAAGTGAAGATTGTACGTGTCACTAGCTTCTTCATGATCATCCAATGGAACTCCATCAACATTCTCATCATTATCAATACCCTTCAATGAAACCCCATCAACACTAGCATCATTATCCGAATAAGGCAAGTTAGGATGACTAGAGTTTGATGAACAACCTACAGTAAAAAAAGAAAAAATTAAGCTAATTTATTAGCAAAATAAAACACATGATGGGCAATAAAAATGTGAAAAAAAAACATTTTTCTCTTGGTTCACAAATATTGTCATTACGGTTCATAATATTACACTATAAGGTTCATTGAAAATCACAATGCAGTTCATATAAATAACAATAGTATTTGGCATAAATTACATCAAATTTGGTCATTTTTGGTGGATTCGGAAACCAAATGAACAATGTCTACTAGTTTACTTCAAATGTTACGATAACAGGATCTTGATGAACCCCATCAACACTGACATCATTATCAAGACCCTTCAACTAAACTCCATCAATAGTATCATCATTATCCAAATTAGACAAATTAGGTTGATCAGAACTTGATGAACAACCTACAAAAGAAACGTAAAAGCTATGAGTGAAGCAACATGAAACACACATAATGAGTAGTACAAATGGGCAAATACGGGTATTCTTTTGGTTCACAAAGAGTATCGGTACGGTTCATAAACTTTCAAGTAAAGGTTCATTGAAATCCATTGAACGGTTCATGTAAATTAAGGCACGTTGGTTGAGGCATTTTGTCGAACACATCGTACACCCAAATGTAGGCAATCAGCCAAACGTACATAATCAACTTCTAAGGTCAATCGGAAACTTCAAATTCACTTTCTAATGCAATCAAATCATATAAACACCAATCATACACCCAAATCTTATCTCAAATTCACAAGTTCTCAGTTAACTTACTCAAGGAAAACCTAAAACTAGCAAAGCATAAGTTCTCACTTTCAAAAATCCCAAATCGTTACCTATATCGATAGAAGCAATTGAACAAGAGCCAAATGACGAAAATACAATTGAAAAGAACAAGAGAGCCGAAGAAGGATGTTGAATGAACAAGAGAGCCGAAGAGATTTGCGAAAGAGCCGAAGAGATTTGCGTTTTCGGCCTGGACGCTCTGTGCAATCAGCTGGGAAGAGGGATGAACAGTGCAGAGGCGCAAAAAGACGAAAATACCCCTAATAGTTAAAAAGCCTTTAAAATCTGCGTGTACATCCGGCCGTTAATTTTCCCAGATCCAACGGCCATGATATGTTCTCATTTTACACCCTAAGAAGCGATCTCACCTGATCGCAAATCCAAACATCTATATACATATATATATATATATATCTATATATATATATATAAAAGTTAGGTGGTGTCCTCATTAATTGCTCTATATAGTGTTGGTTGCAATCTTCCCTATATAATAAACACTATGCAATAATAATCAAAATAACTACAATAGCATAGTGGTAAAGTCTTCCTCTAATTACCCAATGGTTGGGGGTTCAATCCTCTATAGCTGCATTTTTGTTCAATTATTTTTTGAAATCTACGGCATAATTATCATTTTGAGAGTAATTCTCACTTATATTAATTCAAATCAGATGCCGCAAAAAACTTATATTAGTTATGCACTTGATGCCCGAAAAGGCAATGTTATTAACACTAATATAATCAGTGTTAGTGCACAATATACACAATAAATATTTTGCGAAATCATATTTACACTATTCATGTTAAAAGAATTGGGAAAAATATGATGGCTCTCATCATATAAAAATTAAATAAATATGATTATAACTCGCAAAATATGATAATTTTTTGAAACTAATATTTTTTTTTTGTTTTGAGATATTTGAAACTAATATTTACACTATGCAATAATAATCAAAATAACTACAATAGCATAGTGGTAAAGTCTTCCTCTAATTACCCAATGTTTGGGGGTTCAATCCTCTATAGCTGCATTTTTGTTCAATTATTTTTTGAAATCTACGGCATAATTATCATTTTGAGAGTAATTCTCACTTGTATTAATTCAAATCAGATGCCGCAAAAAACTTATATTAGTTATGCACTAGATGCCCGAAAAGGCAATGTTATTAACACTAATATAATCAGTGTTAGTGCACAATATACACAAGAAATATTTTGCGAAATCATATTTATACTATTCATGTTAAAAGAATTGGGAAAAATATGATGGCTCTCATCATATAAAAATTAAATAAATATGATTATAACTCGCAAGATATGATAATTTTTGAAACTAATATTTTTTTTTGTTTTGAGATATTTGAAACTAATATTTACACTAAAACTATGCCCGAAAATATATAATAAACACTATGCTCGAACACGTACACAAGTGATTTTTATATAGAAAGCATATGAAAGATATAAGTATATATAGTTCAAATGCAGCCAATGCACAAGTGACCTAACTTCCACATAAGTCGTTTGGATTTTGGTCATTGATATGGCTCTGAGGTTATAAGTAATCTTTGATCTTGGTTTGTGCATTGACTGTATTTGAACTATACTGAGAGCATAGAATAGCTTAGAGGTGTTAGCAGATTTTTGTGCATAGTCTTCCTCTAATTACCCAAAGGTTTGACGTTCAAACTTCTCTAGCAAAATTTTTGTGTTGTTAACATATTTTTTTAATGTGTATTTTTTTTAACGTAAATCACAAAATATGTGAATACCCTAAATCATAAAATATGTGTATTTTTTTAAACGTGTTTTGTGTGTATTTGTTGTATTATTTGTATATATGAATGTTTCTTAACGTGTATTTTTTCACGTAAATAACAAAATATGTGAATACCATAAATCATAAAATATTTGTATTTTTTTTAACGAAAATCACAAAATGTATTTATACCCTAAATCATAAATATGGGTATTTTTTCTTTAAACTATTATAGTATTCATGTATAAAAAAATGTTTTGAATAGCCAACAATATTATTTTAATCTTTCATATGTTTTCTATAGTTTTCTATATCTTTCATATGTACTTAATTGCATTTAGATGCAAATAAGGATTGCTTCTCTCGCAAGTGAATTATATTTTCAATTGATCTATTTCTTATGGAATATTTATTTATTTTATACTTAATATATTCTATTATATTTTATATTATCATACCTTTGTCCATTTTTCACATTTATGCAATTTTTTAATTAAAATTGATTAATAAAGCTTCAAAATAGTTTTTAAACCCGTGCGTAGCACGGGTCATGAATTCTAGTCTATATATAATACATTAAAAAGTTGTGTACGAAACGCATTTAATGCACATGACAAATCTTATGTTTGTATTGTAGTAGATATATAATTTGACAACAACATCACTATAGCATAGCGGTTAAGACCATTTCATTTGTTGTATAGATCCATGATTCGAATCTCAAGTTAATCATTTTGGGATTTTTTTTTCATATTCAAATTTACTACATCTTATGTTTTGCATATTCAAATTATTCAAATTCAAATATTGTAACTGGTGAATGGAATTGGATGAATCTGCATAAATTATGGCTGAAATGAAGGATATGCCAGTCAAAAGACCCTTTTAATGCTGGTTCAAATTACAAAGGTTGTGTTCAACCAAAAAAAAATTACACAGATTGTGGTTTAATAGCCATTTCGGAAATAGTCCTATAATTTAGCACATTAAATTCTTGCCTATTAGACAATATTCATCCTCCATTTAGCCATAATTTATAACGTGATCAACCACATTCCTTTGACCCAGGCACCCAGCCGTTACCATCTCTTCTCCTTTGATTGCCTGCATAATTATAGAGGAAACTGATCAGTTTTCTTGACATTAATTGTCAAATTTACAACAGCACATTATCCATCTATAAATAGAGCCATGCCTAGAAACGAGTGATCACATTACCCCCTCAGTTGCTATGATAACGTTTAGCTCGCCGATCAAGAGCAAAGCACTCGAAAGACTCAAAAGACTTGCAATAGCAGAGCAAAGCACTTGACAAGCTTACCGATCGTGTTGAAGAATCACAGTTGGATTCCACCTGTGTTCAAGAGGTTTAGCTAATTTCCCTCTCATGTCAAATTTTCCTATTCATTATATAATTTCGTTTTATGGTTTCGAATGGTTTTGCTTGTATTGGAAATGGAAAATGAAAGTATATTGTCCTGATTTGTTTTTAACCGGATGAAACAAGAAACATTATAAGCATATTGATCTTTAATCGTGTGTTTGATATGTAGGGACAAGTGCTTGGTCATTGACTACATTAGTTTGTTTGAATGAACATGAAGTTTTACACTCTTTTTCATTAGATTGAATGGGGTTATCACGATCCAATTTTACAATCTCTACATTAAGCTTTACTAAATTGCTAGATAAGTTTGAATGGTGTAGAATACAATTGTTGGAAGAAAGAGTGCTGAATATGGGAGTAAACTCAAAATTCATCATTTCTTACTTACTTTCCACAGGTTGACACAACAAATGTGGGTTGATAAGCTAACAGAAGTGAAAGGATGCAAATTGAAATTTCAAGGTGATAGAATGGGTACTTGGTCAATGACCTTTGCATGGGCTACTTCCGCCATTTTGGGAGCATCTCTTCCATATTCCACAAGCAGATCTGCATTGATCATGTCAAGAATTAGGAATTGGATAATGAGTAAAAGTGTTAAGGGTTTCTTTAAAGGCACTAGACATAAATTTCTTTAACGATGAATCCTACAGCACAAATTGAGTTCAATGACATGTACGTGGAGATAGGGTTCAAAGAAATCAATGTGATCTTTTCCCCCTTTTTAGCTTATTTATTCTTTCATATAAATTATATCTTTAAAAAAATATTCATCTAATCCAACTATTAAATATATATATATATATACAGAGTTTGGTTCTGGTAAGAATAACCCTTATAGTGTAAAATGAGAAACAGTCTCTACCGTTAGATCTTTCGGATCTGACGGTAGAGATTAAAGGAGGAAATAAGGAAAACCGAAAAAACGGTGGCAAACTTGTAAATAAATTGATTTCGACCAAAAAGGTTCATTGTACTCCACTTATAGGTTCATTGTGTTCCACTTGTAGGTTCATTGTTTTTAAGTTCATGAAGTTTAATTATTTGGTTCATTGAATTCGACGTAATGGTTCATGAATTTGAATCACTCGGTTCATATATGAAATGCGTAAATTGTGTAAAATAAAAGAATTTGGTTCATTGTGTTCCACTTGTAGGTTCATGTCGTGTAATTATACAGTTCATTTAATGTTAAAGTGCATTAAACATAACATACTGAATCCTCAAACACACATAACAAAACATTGTTTGAAATTTATATTCAACCGTACAAGTAGTAATGAAATAAGAACAATCTTGTGATAAGTGAAGAATGTAGGCATCGTTATCGTGCTCATTATCATCCAATGGGGCTCCACCAATGGTACTAGTTTTATTATGAAAATCCTTCAACTAAACTCCATCAATACTAGCATCACCATTTGAATGAGACATGTTAGAATGACCCGAGCTTGATGAACAATTAACAAAAAAAATGTTAAGCTATGTGTAAAGTGACTTGAAACACATAATGAGTACTACAAATGTGCAAATACAATTCTTCTTTTGGTTCAGAAAGAATGTCATTATGGTTCATAAATTTTCAAGAAAAGGATCATTAAAACCATAAAACAGTTCATGTAAATTAAGGCATATGTGTTGAAGCATTTTGTCGAACACATGGTGGGCAACAAGACAAGCATACACTTTCAACCTCTTTATTCAATCGAAATTGTCAATTTGCAATGTAAAAGACACAAAAAATCTACAAAAGAAACGTAAAAGCTATGTGTGAAGCAAGATGAAACACATAATGAGTATTACAAATGGGCAAATGCGATTATTCTTTTAGTTCACAAAGAATGTCATTATGGTTCATAATTTTCAAGGAAAGGTTCATTAAAAGCCATAAAACGGTTCACGTAAATTAAGGCTCGTGTGTTGAGGTATTTTGTCGAACACATGGTGGGCAGCAAGACAAGAATGAACTTTCGCCATAGCTATTCAATCAAAACCATCAGAATTGAGTTGTTCATGTTGCCATAACCTTTCGACAGTGCACTTTTAACGAGTTCACACAAAAGAGGACAGATTATAGCGAAACCATCCATAGATTAACGAGTTTCACAATTACAAGCACAATTGATAGAAGTTCACAAAAAAAACAAGTTTCAAAATTTGAAAATCGTCTACCTAAATCCATAAGAAGGGAATTGGAGGTCAAATGAATTAGATTAAATTGTGTTGGAGAAGGAAATTGAAGGGAATCGTATCGGAGAAAAACAATTGATGAACTTGGGGGAATAACAATGGATGAATGATGATTTTCGAAGAAGAACGATTGAGAAAGTTGGGAACGAACGAAGCAGAACGTTGATCAAAGGAGGATTGGGAGTAGGAAAAGACAAAAAATGCCCCGTACAAATAAAAGGGGCTTAAAAAAGTGGAGGTAATCCGGACCATTGAATTGTGGATATCTAACGGATGAGATTTGATCTCATTTTACATTTTAAGGGTTGTTCTCACCTGATCCCTTTTCTATATATACATATATCATATTCTCTACATTTACATAAAGGCCAAAAAATAAAAACACATATAGAGAGATGAAATTAAAGTTAAAAATAAGAGAGTCCATTTGATCTGTTTTTATTAACATATTCAAATTATGTTCTATAATAATTTCACTTTAATATAATAGGTTGATTTATACTAATTCATTTAGTTATATTGTAGAAAGTACGAACTTACGGTTTTGCATTTCGATTTTATAATCGATTCATTATGAACCAATTCAAAATACATGTTACCGTTGTTTCAATTTTTTTAAATCAAAATATAGAAAATACGTACATATAAATCAATTCAAATTATACCTACCTTCAATTTTTATTTTTTATTTTATTATTATGAAGCCAAATATTCTACAAAAACATATAAATCAAGTTATTTAGACTATTATAATTATATATTTATTTAACTTAAAATAGACTAACATTTTAAGGGAATGGATCAACACATTTATCACTATCTCACAAAACTATTAAAAAAATTGTTATTTATTCACAAACAAAGAATGTTTCTACATCTAATATGTATATTGTACACTAAATGATGTCACACCATATATATGTAAATTGGGTACACTTTAGTTAATACACAAACAAATTAAATGTAAGTTCAACAAAAGTTGAATAACATTATCAAAGAAAACATCAAAACAAGAAACAAACACTCAAACAAAATACTACCATAGTCATGTAAATGCCAACACCAATATAATGTTTATCTAATTAGCTTCGTCCAAAACATAATCAACAAATGTAATGATAGCATGTAAGATTTTACCATCAAATTTATGCCAATTTTTGACACGATCTACAAATAAGAGATACATATACTCTAACGTGCATAAGAAAAAAAAGGCACCCAACAAAAATATACTAAAAAATACATATATAACTCATGTCCCGTGCGATAGCACGGGCCTATTTTCCTAGTATATATAAAAGTTAGGTGGTGTCACCATTAAATGCTCTATTTACTCTACATTGCAATCTTCCCTATATAATCAACATTATGCAACTAATAATCAAAAGAATCACAATAGCATAGTGGTAAACCCTTCCTTTAATTACCTAAAGGTTCGGGGTTCAAATCTCTCAAGCAACATTTTTGTGTTGTTTGCATATTTTCTTAACGTGTATTTTTTTAACATAAATTACAAAATATTTGTATACCATAAATCATAAAATACAGTTAAATGTTAAAAGCTTACCTATACATATTGTTCAAATATTTTAAAAAACTATATGTATATATATATATATATGAAAACTACCTATAGTTTAAATGATTACGTAAACGTACAGGTAATGTATATATGAAAACGTATATATTGTTAGTTGAACTCTATTATGAAATGCCATAACTAATTACATAACCTAAACAAACAAATATGAAATGCCATAACTAATTACATAACCTAAACAAACAAATTAAATGTTAAAAGTTTACTTATACATATTGGTCCGGGAAATATACATAAGTACATATGTTCACGTACATATTGTTAGTTGAACTCTATAATGAAATGCCATAACTAAATACATAACCTAAACAAACAAATTAAATGTTAAAAGCTTATAACATATACATATGTTCAAATATTTAATCATAGCATAATATGAAGCAATTGACCATCCATCTTAATGTTATAAGCCAATATAGTTTGCATTATATATGCTTAACCTAAAGATTATGTAACTTCTTCAGATTCAAACTTCTATAGTATTCATGTATATAAAAATATTTTGAATAGCCAACACTATTATTTTAATCTTATATATATTTTTTATATATTACGTAATTTTTACTCCAATATCCAATACGACACAAAGGGGCTCTTGGATGCTATTCAGTTGAGAGGAGCAACAATGTTTATTACATATATTACGTATTTTTGTGTACATGAGATTTGCCAACTTTGCCAACGTTTACTCACCATTATAACAAATCATTTATATATTTTGTGATAAATGGATTACATCAACAAAGATTGTACCGATTTAGTTAGTATAGAGTGAATTAAAATTATAATTTTTTAAATTAGGTTTAATCTCTTCCATCACAAAAATAAGTTACAAACGTTTTAATGATTAAAAAAATTTGTAACTCTTAGACCAAGTGCCCAAGAATATTGAGAAAAACTGTTAGTAATAATTACGTTTTACTGGCATTGGATCCTCTACTTTGAATCCTAAAGCCTGTACTGTTTTTTGGCAAATGATATTATCACCCTAATTATTACATAATTTAGTCCTCTAATTTGAGAAAATAAAAGCGTTAATAAGAGAAAAAATATGAAGTGTTCCAATGACAACCTAAATATTTGTTAGAAAAGTTGGATCAATATAATCGGTAATTGTTAAATTTTCTTCTCTTAGTTATATTTTCATTTTATGATTTTCATATTCAGATCTCATATGCATGATTTCAATACATGAATCAACTTACGTGCCAATGTTTTGTACTCACTCATCCATCGTTTTGCTATGGAAAGGGAAAAAAATTATTGCAAAACAAACAAAAAATACTTCTTAGAAAGGTGGGACAATGCAATCGAATCCGAAATGATAAGAGTTAACTCTCATATTTTTTTTAATGATTTTTCATATTTAGATGTTAAACATAAGCATGAAAAAGTGATTAATTTAAATTAGATCACTAACCTTATCAATATAAAGATTTACCTTTGAGGAAGTGAGAAAAACAAATCTTAAATAGAGAAGACACAAATAAGATGCAAATAATGAGCAAATAATGAGTGATTCTCAATCAATTGAATTATATTTTCAATTGATTTATTTATTATGGCATGTTTACTTATTTTATACTTAGTATAATCTATGATATTTTATATTATCATACTTTGGTCTATTTTTCACATGCATGCATTTTTATGCAATTTTTCAATTAAAATTGAGTAATAAAACTTCAAAATAGTTTTTAAACCCGTGCGTAGCACGGGTCATGAATTCTAGTTCTACTTAAATATGGGCTAGGCCGGCGGTTTACCCTTTTCTTTTTAGAGCTGGTTAGTAACCAGTTCTTATCCCTTGCGTATGCTCTAGACAAGTTGACAATCCTAATTTCTTACCTTACAAAAAAAAAATTAGGGGAAAGGCCGGAGGTTATAAGCATCGGCAAAGATAGAATTTTTTGAAAGAGAGGGCACAAACTAGTAAAATACCGACATGGTGAAAGACATAAAATATAACTATTATGATTTAATATAAAATTATAGCTATTTATTATTATTATTATTATTATTATTATTATTATTATTATTATTATTATTATATCCATATAAACCAAGTAAAATATAGTTTAGGCAACTAGAAAAGGTAAATATAAAATATGAGGATATTGTTTCTTCTAGAATTATATACGAACTCATATATAATAATCTTCTATGAACATGTGTATACTTATACAATTTGCATGCGAAATCCTCTATATTTATAAAATTACATGGAAAAATAATAGGGATAATGTAAAAAAAGATGTGTGTAGATGGATCAGAGAAGGAACAAAATAAGGAACCAAAAGATTTTCAAGCAAGGAATAATATACTATAGAAACCGGGATTCGAACATGGGGGTGGGGGGCACAGAAACGAAAAGATGGTATATAAACCATTCAAGCACGCTAAAATGTTTTAACTACAAAACGAAGAGATGGCAAGGGCACACATAAGACCACCCCTAGCTCCGCCACTAGTTGTAAGCCTATCATGTGAGCTACACCCTATTATAGGATCAATACACGGTTTCTTCCTAGATAGTTGATCGTGAAATATTGTATTACCTGTTTAATAGGAAAATTCAGGGCGTGCCCAGTTAGACTCGTGAGGCGCTTCACTTTCAATCCCGGTACGATCCACAAGTGTTATTATCGTAAAGGAGACATATGCGGCTGAAAGAAGCCGACAATGAATGCAGCGGCCGCGAACGCGATTAATGAGAAGGAGACACACGTCATAACCTAGAGCACGTTGTCTTATGAGTAAAAATGTTGACCGCTACCGCAGTAGCCACAAATGCGGTCAATGGAAATTCACATGCATTGAAATGACAATTTCCTGTCTAACGAGTCCCGCTCTTCCCGCTCTTTTTCGCTCCATCTCTCTCTAACTCTCTTTCGCTCTCTCCATAACATATATTGTAATAACCGCTAATTTTATAAATAAGGAAAATAAAATTTTCTCGAAACCTTTATGCGTACAACGAACAAAATATCGTCAATAGTAAATTCCTCATTCAATTAAGGTCAAAACTCGTTGAAATTCAATTATGGAAAAACGAGTCCCCTATATTAAATTATTCCGTGTGAAATAATTTATTTAAGAATGTAAGGAGAGGGAATTAGGAAGACGAAAACTAATTAAAGAGGAAATTAACAAGTAATAAGTTTAATAATTGGGTAGGCCCTTAAATAATTAAACCCCAACCCAAAATATAAAAAGAGAAAGTACAAAAGGAGACAAGTGGGACTCGAACCCACACCGGTTCCTTTCTCCGGTCATCTCCGCAAGATGGACGAACTTGTGCAGCGGGAAATCCGGTCAACCTTCCTTTCATATTCACCCCTGCCACCCTGCTTTTCTCTCTTGCGTGTAGTTGTGTAACCATGGTGGTAAATTGGAGAGTAGACAAGCTATCAACTCATCATCTCTGCCCAAGAAAATTTTCCCTACGAATGACCATGGTGACTTTTCCTCTGTAAATTGGAGAGTGTAAGTAAGGTCTCAAATCCATCACCCCTGCCTAAAAATCCGGAGAACACTCCCGTGAACTTCCTGCACCCATCACACCCCTCTTTCCCCCTCTCTTCCACCATTTTCAGTTGAATGGTGAATTGGAGTTTTGCTCAAGACCATCCCACTCTACCCTCTCCTCATCTTCTTTAAGTCCCTTAAAGAATCCATCCCTTTCCCCCACCAATCAGACCGAAAAATGTGTCCAAAAGGCCCCTAATTCGTTCCCGTTCAAATCTGAATTTTCGCTACCCCTCTTCTCCGGCGAGACCGAACGGCCGTTCGCCGCCTTCCACCGTCTTCGGGAGCCGCCAGGATCCGGTGTTGTCCGTCACCGAAGCCGTGCTGCCGACCGCCTTGCCGGAGCTGCTGTCGGGTGGCCGCTGCTGTCGTTGTTGTGCGTTATAGACTTGTAGCCTGTGCCGTGTTTGTGCTCTGTGAAACCGAACAAGAGGCAAGCTGTCTTCCCTTGTTTCTTTATATTGGGCCTTGCCTCTAAATTTGTTAGGCTTAAAACTGATCAGGCCCATTAGATTAATAAGAGAATAAAGCCCCTTTAAGTCAGCCTAATATTTCCAAAATGGATGATTTGAATCAAACTTGACTTAATTTGAGTAATTGACCCACACTTCATGCAACCAAGACTAAAGGTACATAAAGATCATATTCATGTGCTAATATTGAATTAGCTAACCAAGTTCAAACTAGAGACATATATACACATATATATACATTCGATTATATAGAGATATTGAATTAACAAATAAAAATAATTGTACATGCTCTTAAAATAATCATGTACCAAAGCTAGCTAGCATAGTCATAAGTAGGACAAATGGGTATAACTAAGCATGTATGAAACTTGCTTAAAAGGCCAAGTTAGCAAAGTACCGCTTTAATAAAAAGATCACCCATAATTCCTTAAGGCAAATACAAATATAATGTTCTAGGTCATGGACTTTTGTATATGCACATGTATATTACTTAGAAATAATAGTTTATTATGATCCTAATAAGATTATTATGAATTGTGACCAAGTCATAAACAAGAAATAATCTAAGTAGTTATTTAAATTACCGTTATTACAAAATATTAAGTTATTAATATTGAAAGTCTTTAAATCATTTTATAAGGGGTATAAGAAATGTTTTCTTGAACATCGAACTAGTAATGATAAATCATTAACGAAAAACGATTTATTTTCACGTCACGAATTTCCATAAGGAATATGATAATTAGAGAAAGTATTTTCTTTAGATCGAGAAGTGAATTAAATATTAATTTATTTCGTGTTCGCTCGTCTTGAAAACCGCGCCTAATTTAGGTCGAGTCGCCGTCAGCTCGTGAAACGATTCCGTAGGACTCGAATTCCGAAAATCAAAGGCAAGTGGATGGATCTCTTGCCCTTTTTATTAAGCGTGATTTTTTTGGTTCCGTTTAATATTCCTGATTGTTCTAAATGCTCTATCTGCATAACTAAACGAACTTAGGTTTATTTATTGCTTAGATACAATGACTTCGTGATTATTGCTCGTACTGCGATAGTACTGGACTGTAGGACCGATGACTATGGCCTGGTTTGTTTAAAGTATCTCGTTTAGAAAACTTCTCTGGATTAGTGTAGGACAAAAATGTATGAAATAAGTCCTAAATCACTTATGATAACATTGTATTGTGTATGGGTCATGACTCCATTTACTTTGTGGACTTATGTCTTTAAGCAATGTCGGATCAGGGATTCGTCTTATGTCTTAAAGCAATGTCACACTGTAATAAAAAGTCGGCTTATGTCTTTTGCAATGCCGTACTTGAAAATCACTAAGGCTTATGTCTTTTGCAATGCCTTAGATAAATCTCCAATTAAGAGTATAATAATGTGTAACGCATGAAATAATAAACCTATCTGCCGATGAAACTACATCCTTGTAATGTTTCATCTTTAAGAAACTCTTGTGGCATTGTTGTACTTAAAAATCAATAAGGCTTATGTCTTTTGCCATGCCTTATTTAAATCTCTAATTAAGAGTGTAACCATGTGTAATGTATGAACTAATAAAGTCCCAAAAATATCTTCCGATGGAACTACATTCTTGTAGTGTTCCACCTCTAAGAAAGTCTTGCGTATTTCCTCGAGAGCCGTGCCAATAAATATTCCGATGGAACCCCATCCTTATGGCGTCCCATCTTCAAAGAAATCTCGTATTTCTTTCCTCATGAATCGTGATGAAAGTAGTTGTGTACCATCTCACGAAACTCCATCCTTATAGTGTTACACCTTAAAACTCTATTCAATTCCCTATCTTGATGGAGGTACTAACCGTTGTGTCATCGACCAATTGCCATCATTTGCAGATCGATACCAACAAGTTTAGTTAGTACCATAGCCGCCATTCACTTGCTAGTCTATCATTAGACTAACCCTTCCACCCTCTCTTCTTTTCCCTTGCATGACTGGACATCAGGACATTGAGGAGTGCTACTTGAGAACTAAGGATTTGAAGATACGTGAAGTGAAGGAAGGAAGGACGGATTCACCGTCAGCATGTGGTATCCAGAGGTGAAGATGAGAAGATTGAAGGAAGACTTCAAGCCTATTTTAATGTTTTTGACAATATGGGTCCCACACGTTGATCACGACTGTATTTTTGGATTGTCACTTCATTTCCGCTGCTTTCTATTTTAAGATGTCGTCTTGAACAATGTTACTTCATATTGTCGAACGTTTTCCTCTAAGTGTATCAAAGTATGAACCATTTTGTTGTAATATAAGTCCTTGTCACTTTTCTAAAAGATCGTGTGATGTTACCTAAAGCCTTGGGTGACTTTGGATGGTAATATCTGAGGTCACTGGCGGTAATACCCTTGGTTTAAAAATGGGGGTGTTACATATATACTCTCTCAATTTCACCCTTTCACTCTCTCTTCAGTCTCAGTTCCACTCTCTCTTGCTTTCAATTTCGCTCTCCATTCCACTCTCACTCACTTTCACTCTCGTTGAGTACGTATCATATTACAATGTAGGATTTTAGAAGGACACTTCTAGGGGGTATGTTCTTAATTTTAATACACAAGTTGTTTTGAATAGTTTTTATTGTATTAAAAATAATTAATTTAACAAAAATACAAATGGAATTTTATATGAGAAAAATCTCCGTGTAATTCCCAACGACCAAGTTTCTCAGCTCAACCAACTAATTTGAATGAGAATGTTTCACAAGAGGAGATTACATTTACAGCTTTGAGTACTACGTTGAGCTACGGTCCCCTAAACATGCAAGCCCCTTATGCCTCCTTTAGGCGAGTAGGTTTAGGTATTTATTGATCAATTTGTCGTATATATTGTATTTATTGATCAACTAGTCGTATTGTTAAATTATGGTTATTAATTATAATATTTTGAAGATGATTTCTATTTTGAAATTACGTTTGCTAATGATGTATGATGAAATTAAAATTTTAATATTGAATTTTTGTGTTAATTTCTTCAAATTCTTCGTTCGTTGTTTTGTACACCGTTTAATTTTATGGTCTAACAAAATTTAGATTCGGACAACCTTTGACTTGATAGTGAGGTGGAAAAATGCTAGTGATATATCGATGGACCCTTCATTGTTCACCTTTAACACACCACAAAATACAAAGTATGCAACCCTTGGACCTTCATTCGAATCACCCTACTATATAGCATGCGCAGTGGATTCCAAGTGACCAAGGTGCGCATGGACAATATTATGATACCGCTCGGCCTTCCACTTTATTTGAGCCACCCCGCTATAGAATTCCCAACGGATTCCAAGAACCATTTGGACGTAATTATGAGAACCCACCGTCAGCTCAAACCCCTATCCTAAGGCCCCGAGCCTCCTCAAAGTGGATTTGGTGGCAGCCCAACCAACAATGATTTACGAGCTCACTACAACACACATATCGCTCATTATATTTGAGATCATCCAAATGCAAGAGCTTTTTTATTATTTCTTATTTATTTCATGTTAAAAAAAACTTTTTTTTTTGCAATCTGATTGATTAGCATGCAAAGATACTGAAATACCACACCCTAGGTGGTGCAATTGATGGATTGAAGGAGTACGTCCGAGGTGCTGATGGGCAACAATGGCTGACTCTAGTGTAGCAAAGCTGATTACTAGGATTAACAGAATGGAAATTTAGGGAGACAGATGAGACATTAATTTCGGCATTTGTGGAGAGGTGGAACCCATAGACCAACACTTTTCATTTTCCATTTGGAGAAATGGCAATCACTTTGCACGGCGTCCAACAAATTCTTTAGTTGCCCATTGATGGAATAAAGATAACTACAGGGTTTAGCAATCTAGGTGATGAACAACAAGTGGCGGATCCAGGATCCACTGGATGGGGGCGGACTTTCGCCTACTCACCTTACCCGAGTAAATTTTACACAAGCTAGAAGACTCGTACACAAACTAGTAGGTGCAAACCATGAGTCATGATACAACCTCAAACCCCTAGTGCAACCTTAGTCGTTCGAATCGGGCTTTATCCCACACTCTTACTTGCATCAAATTGGATGTCGGGAATGAGTTTTGTTACGGTAGAATAATTCTAGATAGATTTATAAATTAATCAAACAAAAAAATTATAAATTTTCAATGGTCTTTTTACCGAATAAAGTACCTCTACCCCAACTAAAATTCTATAAAATTGATTTAATAAATCTTAGCTATTTTTTTCTATTCATTAATCTCTACTCAATCTTTAAGTAACTGTCCTAAAATTTCATTTTTTTGTAACCCTTTTCTAAAGTGTTAGTCCCCAAAGTTGATTTTTAAATTTACTTTGGTTAAATTGAAGCCCATAGCTGATTTTTATATTTATTTTGGTTAAATTGAAGCCCATAGTTGATTTTTAAATTTGTTTTGGTTAAATTGAAGCCCATAGTTGATTTTAAATTTACTTTGGTTAAACTCAAGCCCATCAAATTGCCCCGTCCTGATTTTAAAAGCCCATTTTCCACTAATCAGTAGGTTTCTTCGATTCTTCTTCAACCTCCTGTATATGCGCCTACAACCGAAGCAAATGCTGGCCCCGTCCGCCCGCCCCTTCCTGCCCCGCACCACTGCCTCTCCTCACTACTCCTACATACCAGTCCGGCGAGACTGGGGGGGGGGGCGCCCCCTGGATCCGCCGCTGTGAACAACTATGAATGTGCATAGAAGACATGTTCGGGCTTGAATACCAAGACCTAAAAGAGAAGATCTCCTCTGACGGTGGAATAAACATCGTCAAGTTGAAATCGTGCCTATAAAGTGTCATAATCAATGGAGGTAACCCGCCTACAATCGCCTACGTATTTACTTTTACTTCTAGGTAGTATTTTATATTCAGACAAGTCCGGAAATGCGGTGTCGTGCAAACTGAGGCTGTTGCTAGACCATGGGGCAACCTCTCATTTTGCATGGGGTGTGGGTGCATTTTCATACCTATACAGACAACTAGGTATGGATTCCTGTGAAAAGATTGACCAACTTAGCGGTTAAGTTTCAATAACTTTTGTTCAAAATTATTAATTTTATTATAAATATAAAAAAATTAATTCTAAACTTATGTAAGAAATCTTATTATTTTGTAGGTTTGGATATGGAGGTATTTTCCGAGGTGGAGAGGCTAGGCCATTTAAGTAGAAGGGTTAGTCCGTGCCCCATGAGGTATGAGGGAGATGGGAGCCAACATCAGAATGTCGAAAACCTAAGGAATATAAGACTAGCCCTAGACCGAATGACGATGAACTAGATCATTCAAGATAGAGTACATAAATATTAGCATGTTTGAATTAACATCTTAAGTAGGTGATCCAGTGTGAATATTTATTTCGTATAGGTGAATTGAATGTCATTACCCAACTACAAGTGGTTCGACAATGGGAATGCGTCACTTACACGATATTGGGGCTTGTTGACACACTTTTCTATTGAAGAGTCGTATATGCCAGAAAGATGCATGTTACAGATAAATGGGCAATCTCTAGAAAATTCTAGAAAATGAAGTTATCGGGCCAACAAAGGTGACAAGGAAAGATAATTTGAGATGGCATCAATATTTTGTTCAGTTCATCCTAAGTGATGGCCATTGGGAGAACCACTTCTACTCCCTTGTACTTGAAGGAGAGTTGGCAATGTTTCCATATTTAGTGGTTGACACTTGACAGTTATCTATCCTTATTTAGGGGACAATCTCATCCGTAGTTATTGTCGCCTTCCCCTGCTACTATTGAAAAGCAGCCCCCACCACCACCCTTAGACGTCGATATATATGGGGTAAGTAATGTGATATTTATTCTTCAAATCTTTTTTCATTTATATTAATATTGACTTGTAATATCGTTTGTGTTTACATAGAACTTGGCTCACATACAAGGAGTGGTTCGTCACTACCAGGGATACACGAGCCTGGGTGGATGGAGAGTCGACTATCTTATAAATGTTGAGGCATAAATGACTAGTCCCCCTCCTCGAGCTCAATCCAAATGACGCCCACGTTGCCCACTATCATCCTACAAACCTGGACGTTATAGCGATGTTGGTTTTTATAACTAGCTTTGATATGTATTATGTTTTTATAATCAATAGTGATGTTGGTTTTTAATAAGTTTCTATTGGATAAGAATAATTTTTTTATTAAGTTTGTGTTATATGTTAATACTTTTTTTCAAAATTCATTTATGCTTTATGGGATGAATTATTTTCATATTTAACATAACATATTATAACTAAATAAAAGTTAAAAGGATAGAGCTACAATGGCCAATACTACGTGCACCGGCCGGTGCGCTTGACAATTTTGCAGCTTTTTGTTTCTTACCTTTATATTTAGCTAAATTACGAGATCTGTCCAATACTCTATGAATTATTCTAGATTTATCCCTTTTAGATGGTTTGTTAAATTTAATGACTTAAACTGGTACTTGCTACCATAATCTACTACCTATATCACGAATAATCTATTTTCTATGATCACAAGCCCACCATCCTCCGCAATAAGGGTAGTTGAACGCGCACCGCACAGATTCACCAAGCGCACCGCTTTTCCACTTTTCAGTTTCGCCTGTAATTTGTGATATTTACGTTTAGTTCCCATTATTATTATATAATTACGAAGTATTACAGGACTCGATTATAAAACAAGCTATCTAAAAAGCAAAGACTAAATAGTCAAAGGACGACCAAAGTACATATTAAAACTTATAGAAATACTTCGTAATTATATAATAATAATGGGAACTAAATGTAAATATCACAAATTGCAAGCGAAACTGAAAAGTGGAAAAGCGGTGCGCTTGGTGAATCTGTGCGGTGCGCGTTCAACTACCCAGCTACAATATCCATGCCATGCCATTATCTTAAACATCACGAGATTTTTTTTGTTTTTGTTTTTGTTTTGATAAGGTAAGGTTTAGGATCGCCGCAAGTACTACTTGGGCTCGCCTAGAGCATCCATAAGGGATGAGAACTGGTTATTAACCAACTCTAAAGGAAATAGGGCAAACCGCCACCCTGGAGTCTCGAACTCGAGACTTCATGGTACTACCATGAGTGCTCAACCAGTGAGCTAATGCGACAAGCGCATATAATCCTACAAGTACAAGTACAATACTCTACATGAACGCTTGTACAATGCCATGTTGTAGTAATATTACACATCCAACCCACCAACACTGATGTGATGGAAACGATTCCACATCTTCGCAGCAGTAGGCATTGGATCATCATCATGGAGCGTGACCTACAATTTAAATGTCGCCAATAATAAGATAAAGTGTATAGTATATTTGTAAAATGTGTATTGAAATAGGTGAATAATTTAATTTTAAAGAATGAAAAGCTCTTGGATCTTCCTTCTCATTAGCATTAACTCACTAGTTGAGCATTCGTGTAGTACTATAAGGTCTCGGGTGCGAGACTCTCATCCCTTTTGGATGCTCTAAACGAGACCAAATAGTATTTATGTCGACCCTAATTCCCTTTCCTTATCAAAGAAAAAAAAAACTCATTTTGGGGAAATGATAATTCTTTTAGATATTAAAAAAAATGATTTAGATCAAAAAAGAAATGATAAATCCACGCTAGAAGGAGGGGTCGAACCTCCGACCTTGTGGTTAACAGCCACACGCTCTAACCAACTGAGCTATTCCAGCTTTATGCAAACTCGAAAATTTAATAATATTTTCGCTAATTAAATTAGCTGATTAGTGATTACAGTCCTGTTAATTAACCTATCTATTTTGGAGCTCTGCAGGTAAAAACTCGATCCGAAGAGAGAGACTTTAGGAGTTTCGTAATTTGGAGATGGCGAATCTACCCCCATCTCTCTCATTGAACGCTCCACCGTTTCCCCAGGGCTCCGCCGGTCCTCAAGCTAACATTGATCGAAAGATGCAGACAGCCGAGATGCTAGTGCTCGACCTCAGTAATCCCGATCGCCGAGAAAACGCCCTTCTCGAGCTTTCTAAGGTCGGTTACGTTGCTGTTATGCACTTAATTTCTCTTTTACATGCTTATTTGGGTGAGCCTTGAGAATTCCTGGGTTTTCTATCGGCTAGGGTTTGAATTGATGAAAAATCGCTGTTCTGGAAACCCCTCCTCGCAACATTGGGGCTTACATCTCTAAATGTTCTGGCTAGACTTTCTATTTGGACAATTTGGCTTGACATCGGTGTGATAAACTTGTACTGTCAAGTGAAAGTTAGGGAAATGTTTTGTCTTGAATCCGGAACACCATGTTCTTGCTAACAACTGCTCTAGTTGTGTTTGCTAGGAGTAAAACACGGAGGACAATCGTAGTTTTGTTATGCCATGGACTGTTAATATCATATTTTTCATGTGCCTTTTTGTGCACCTTATTGACAATGGTTCTCGATTTCATTGTAATCAGAAAAGGGAGTTGTTCCAAGATTTAGCTCCACTCTTGTGGAACTCATTTGGCACCATTGCTGCACTTCTACAGGTATGCTTCTGAGTTTTATGCTACAAATGTAACTGTGTAAGGTGGTCAAAAAGGAAAGAAATTTCTTTGCCTTCAGCTGTTTTCCGCGTTGCTTGTTGACTATATCTCAATTTAAATTTTAAATGAGTTTTTCTTTGTCTCTCTTGCAGGAGATTGTGTCAATATATCCCGTGCTATCCCCTCCAACCCTCAGTCCAGCGCAATCTAATCGTGTCTGCAATGCACTTGCTCTTCTTCAGGTTGACTTCTTGCTGTTGTTAGTTTGAACTTCTATCATATGCTTAGCTGTACTTCTCTCGATATCACTGAGGCTTCACTTCTTACATATATAAGTACTTGATGCTCCTTTGTTTCTAAAAGGCCACTACTTGCTCTGCCTTTTCTGCCTGGACATCCCTATTTGCCAAAGCTATCACTAGTAATTGTTGTATTCGAGTATCTCTTTACTTTTCAATTTTATTTCTCGAGGACATGAATGAAGTATAAGTGTGTGAACTTCTGGCCCTCTTTATTGTTTTATTTGATAGGGATTGCTGTAGTCTTATATTGAAGAAAAAATTTCTCCTGTTTGTCTTATCAGTTTTGAATTTCATGAGATATAAAAATATTTGATTTTTGGCTGCTCAAATCATGATCTTGACACGTTGTTATTGTGCAGTGTGTTGCCTCTCATCCAGAAACAAGGATGTTGTTTTTGAATGGTAAGGCCTCTAGTAAAAATGAAAATTCTTTGTTGTATTTTCTTCAATGTCTTTTAATTTCCTTCTTTCTTTTTCTAAAATTTGTCATGGGGGTGAATTAAAGATTCTCTCTCCTCTAAGATGGTTTCCCTGTCAATGTTGCTCTCCGAGTTGAACGGATTACTTGACTCTCGTGTGCCCATTAACTTAAAACAAGAGAGTAAATGTGATCACTTTTAATGTGATCATATTTCCCTTTTGCAGACTGTCTTTTGGGATAAACCAAATCAGAAAATGAATTCAGATACTTATGTGACTAATACTTGTTATACTTAGGGTCCATTTGGATCGCCGCATTAAATGCTTGAAACGTGACGATCCAAATATAGAGTTGTACTATTATAACATTTAATTGTCGCATATGTTTCCCTTTCATTTTCTGCATACCCTGTGTTTGAACCCTAATTAAAATAGTTTCTAGCTAAGGAAGATTTTTTGTCCATAAAAAGAATCAGAGTTGTTTCACTATCCATTTTTGGTAAATGAAGGTATATCTAGTTCAAAAAATGATGATATGCTTTGGACTTTGTTTGTTCTATTTTTACATGCTGTAAACATACAAACTGCCAATTTGTAATAGGGATTTTTTTGTTACTCTATACTTTATACTAGTAAATTTATCTCTCCTTCTGATGCATATCTTGACTTTTTTTGTTTTCCGTCTCAGCCCATATACCTTTATATTTGTACCCATTTCTGAACACCACAAGCAAATCAAGGCCATTTGAGTACTTGCGACTAACTAGCTTGGGTGTGATTGGTGCTCTTGTCAAGGTACTCTTATATTTATGTATGCATTGTATAATTTTTTTTAATGTTGTTTATTCTCCTGTGTGAACGATTTGGCTCAAATCTTTGTTTCAAAAATCTATTCAACCAAACGTCTAGAATGTTCTACCATTTTGTTTTCATTGGTTAACCTCTGCCTCTTGATTCATTGTCTAACTGTGAATTTGATCTCATATCCCTTGATTCCATTACCTTTCTATGTATATTTTCTTGACTATCTCATTTATTTACTGAGACTACTATAGTGTAGTTGATTTGAATGGGTATAAAGTGAAAGGAACCTGATGTACTTCAGGATGGTGTTACTAAATGATTTTGAACAAAAATCATGAAAGTTTATGGCCATTCATCATGTATTGGCGTGGGCTACTTTCATGCGGTAATTACATCAATAGAAGAGTACACAAATCAATAATCTGTTGAAGTCTATAGTGATATAATTTCTGGCCGCTTCAATCTTGTACATCAAAATGTGTAGCAGAGCTGCACTTTTCCTCATTTTGATGACATTTTGAACAATTGATGCCTGTTTCCTGTAACTATCATTCATATTGAATTAGTTACAAGTATGGCTCTTTTCTGTTGGATTGAGTTTGTTCTGTCAGATGATAACTTTCTTGATTATAAAATTAATCATGTGGGAAAACTGTATAGCTATCAGATTGATGCTTTCCTTCGTGACTGTAGTTTGTAGCTTGCAAGCCATTAGACTGCACAATATTGAGTTTAATAGCTTCTAAATAATCAAAGCTGCAAAAGAATCAACAAAACACATGGTTCCTAGATATTTATAAAACACATGTTTCTTAGATATTTATTTATCTTTCAGGTTGATGATACTGAAGTAATAAGCTTCCTCCTTTCTACTGAGATAATTCCTTTGTGCCTGCGTACAATGGAGATGGGAAGCGAGTTGTCAAAAACAGTTGAGTTTTCTAAGCTATATACGTTTATTTGAAATTTAAACTTGGTTAATCATTGAGCAAGGCTGAGATCATGTGTGTTTTTACCTTAGATCTATTGATTTGGTTGCTAGTTATCTGAGCCGAGGTTTGTGATATATGTATGTGTATTTATAATACTTATTTGTTATATCCATTTGAGTGGGTAAAAAAATTGATTGGTGGAAGTAGCTTGCAAATCATGAATTCTTGTAATAACTTTCTTGTGAGTTTTGTCAGTTCAGCTTCTTGCAATAGATAGTTACTCTATCATACGCTTTATTAGAGTTGATGGCAGGATGGTAAGATTGAAATGTAGTTCTGCTTGTTTTGTAAAGGTGACTCCCCTTAAATACCCAATACTCTTGATGTGGGTAGTCTTTTTGTAAAAGTGTACAGGTCTCCCTCTTTAGTCAGTACTACTCGTTTACCTTCATAGATATTACACATATATAGATATAATAAGCTTTACTCAATTTGTACAGTAGTGCTTGTCCTTCCATTGATATTATGTTCAGGCGAAAAGCAGATCCAGTATAAATTGAATTTTAAAATTTAAACATTGAAAGTTATATACAATGGGGTAATAGTTATTTCCATCTTAGTGTTATATCCATGACAAGTTAAATCTTTTCAGTTTTCAGTACCCAGTATACATCATACGAGGCTGGTTCACTGATCAATAGCATATGGAAACCTCCTTTTTATTATTTTCAAGGAAACTTTTCCTCTGAATTAAATAGTCACAGTTTGTGTCATTATGTTGTTTAAGTGGATCTTAGGTTCTTCATGAATGTTATATCTGTTGCTGTCATAAAATCTTTGAAGATTATTAAATGTAGTCCTCCTTCGACTTATTCTGGATTGAATTTGAGCTCCTACTAGGAACAATATGCTTATTATCTTGTAGATGTGGGCGTGGGAATTCTCCATGCAGTCCAAATTCAACTCTTTTCTCTTTACAGGTTGCTACATTTATAGTTCAGAAGATCCTTTTGGATGATGTGGGGTTGGAATACATATGTACCACTGCAGAGCGCTTTTTTGCTGTTGGGCGAGTGTTAGCAAATATGGTTGGAGCATTGGCAGATCAGCCCTCCTCTCGGTTGCTGAAACACATCATCAGATGCTACCTTCGGCTTTCTGACAATCACAGGTTAGCTATTAATACTGCATACTAAGTTTTGTTTTTCTTCTAAATGTCATGCTCTTCTAATAGTTATTTATATCTTGTCTCACAGAGCTTGTGAAGCACTAAGAAGCTGCCTGCCAGACATGTTGCGAGATGCAACCTTTGCTAGTTGCCTTCGTGTAAGTATATCCTTCCCCTTTAAGGACATCTTTGTCACGGGGTCCCAAAAGGGTCTTTAACCCCCCTTTTGAGTTTCTATCTTTTCCAAATCACCCAAGCACTCTATCAGTTTTATCGAAGGATCTTGCTATACATATTATTACTCTCACCCAATATTCAATGGATAAAGATGTGATTTGCCAGTTTTTATAGATTGTAAATCCAAAAGCTGTTTACATGATTCACTCTCTATGTATAGTTGCGAAATGGAATTAGAAAGTATGTGTAGATTAACTATTGTGTTGCGTGTGCTCTTGAACTTATCTCTAGAATAATTCCCAATGCTACTAGAAGTTGTTCTTGATCTTTCTTGCTTGATAAATTGAAACAAGGCTATGCCATTATGTAGACATGTTTCTTGTTCATTAATGGTCATTTGTCTCTCAATACTCTCTTATGTCTTACGTGCTCGTGCTTCTTGATGTTCAGGACGATCCGACAACAAGGAGGTGGCTTCAGCAACTGCTTCAGAATGTTGGGCCACCGTCAAGAATACCGATGCAAGCGGGAGCTGGATTTGATCATATGCTTGTGAGCTAAAACCGATTGATTCGGATGCTGTTGACATCAAAAGTGAACTCCATCTTTAGTCCCTTTTGCAGTTCCTTTTGATCACTGGATATGGCTATATGACAAGGTCTGCATACAGCTATTAGGGTCTATATTAAGTTTACTAGATTGTGGCTGTTCTACATAATCATGTCATATAACTGGTAGGGTCTCTCGTTTGAATTCTGTCATATAACTAGTGTATGTTTATTTCGTTAAAATTTGGGAACGGGGGGTTGGAGCGAGGAATTGGGCTGAAATTGTATGGGGTTCTGAATTTCATATATCTAATACGGAGTGAGTGTTTGATTAGTTTCAACTACTTTCAAGTAACATCTTTTAAACCTCTTTGTCTCTCGCGTGTTCACCGTTGCTTCATTCTTCTTTGCTTTGCCTCATACGGTCTCGTACCCTTAATTCAGAAGGTACGAAAACTTATATCTATAGGGTTTGGGACTTTGGGCAAAAAATGAGGTATTAGGTTCTCTATTTTTTTTGGTACAAAATACAAGGAAAACACTAGGTCTCTCTAAGCTAAGTAGAATCATCCTAAATCACCCGTCCGGATTATTTTTGGAAACTCTCTAACATAATGGATTCTTTTGTCACTCATTTTCAAGGCTAACATCATGGATTTTTCAGTCACTCATTTTCAAGAATGTCTTTAGACAATTCTTCCAAAGTTGAGCTTCAAACTTTACCCTCATGCTAAGGATCAAGAGTTTTGGGTCAACGTTCCTGGCCGTAAAGTAGTCTGCCGCTCTATTACTCTCCCTATACTAATGGAAAATACAAACCTCCATAAAACAACAAGGCAAACCACAAGAAGGGCAGGCACGACTCTGGTTAGGCGCTAGGCAATGCTAGGCGTGGTCGCAGGCACACCAAGACATGGGAGCAAGGGGTACCAAGCGATAGGGTCATGGGCGCGCAAGATGTGCTAGCGATGGAAGCAACGGGCGCGCCTGGGTCACAGTCAAGCAACGACAGGCACAAGGTGGTTGCAGGCGCGTCCAACGGGCTAAAGTTGGTTAGCGCGCGAGTCACGATGGAAGTAGTGGCCTTAGCCCGGTCTCACGTGATGGGGCCATCGGAGCGAGCACTCAAGTCTGTCTCCTCCTTGGCGGTCATGGGCGGCGGCGCCTCACCTATCTAATTATGCATGATTTTTTTTCACATGTATATAATGCCACATGTGGGGAAAATGTACACACGGACGTGATCCGAAACTTATACTCCAAAGATAAAAAATTAACTTTATCGATACACATCTACACATGTGACAAGTGGTTGAGATTCATTCTCATTTATATCTTAGGAGACCATTCTTACATGAACCGTACCCTATATATAGTAGTTCAAATAATTATATTGGTTTCATAACTTATTTTATAGATATAATTTAAAGATAATAATTCAAAATAGATCTTGAAAAGATCATGTTTTCATTAATCAGACTTTAGTTTTGTTCTATGATTATGAATTATTATCTAAGGTCATTAGCTCAAATAGTTCTCAAGGTTTAATGTCACAGAAATCCGACTATAGAACATATTTAGGTAAAAGTAATATTGTTTTATAAAATATTTCAATTTTTCATTTGGATTGAACTGTAAGACATTTGAGAATTTCATAGTCAAGATTTTTATAGTGTCAAGCTTCCCATAACTTAGTTGCTAATTATGTCATATTAACTTAACTTCCTAGTTTTGTATTTGATGACAACATTTTGTATATAATGACATTTGTTTTTATATGTAATGATATGTTTTATACATGATGACAAGTTTAATGACAATTTAGTGATACTAGTTGGGGTGGTGATGACAAAATTTGAGTGGTGATTGAAAATCGTAATAACAAGTTTTGACGATAAGTGATGACAACTGAAATGATGACAAGATTTGATAACAATTTTACTGATGACAAACTTTATTACATGTTGGGTGATGACATGATGTTTGATGACAATTTAAATGCTGATAAGTTGGTTGATAACAAGATTTGACGATAATTTAAGTGATGATAGGTTAAGTGATGCTCGGTCAAAATTCGGTGTATATTAGTCAACACCAGTCAAATATAAGAGATGATAATGATTGATGATGCCATAGACAATGACTAGTAATGTCTTTAATTTTGATGGATTAAGGGGTAAATTTGAAAAAATGTAGCAAATTATTTTTCGATAGTATCAAGACCTCCATTTGTATTTGTATTTGGTTTTGGTTTTATATATAGACTATATACCCATTTTCAGATTCTCTATCACATTAATATGTCCTACCTAGGTGTCCCAAGGTTCTTGTTGGACCACATTGAAATATTTTATAAATCAATACTTTATTTTCTATTTGATAAATCTCACTCTTAGAAGCCTACATTTAAGTCTTTCTTATTTTTCTTTGCCCTTCAATGCGGAAATTGCAATCACGAGTCATTTCTACAAGTGAATTGATGAATTTATTGATTTGCTCATTTGCAGTTACACTTCAATTATAGAGTGAGTTAAGTTCACCATCTCATTTTAATTATATACACCAGATTATATAATCCGAAAATGCCATTGATGAAGATTAGGGTGGGGTGAGGGTCATCACAAACGTGAAAGAAAATCGATTTTTTCATGACAAACGAAGGAGAGATTCATACGCGTCTTCCGAAGTGAGGCATAAGAGCTGCAATTTCAATTTGGGTTTTCAACGGAGTAGTTTTGAAAATAACAAAATTTATAATTTTAGTAGTGAATTTATGGATGATAAAATTAAATTGTTGATTTGAAAGAGATGTCAATGTGGTCTAATAAGGAGTTTGGGACCGTAGAGACACATTGTTGCGACTGAGTATCCGAACCTCCCCAGATCATAGCCCATATTCATCTTTGTTCGGATGTGTTGCTCGTACGGGTCCTTATTTCTTTCCTGATATTTTTTGAAAACATCTTTCTCATGATCTTAACTTTGTGTTTTTAGGAAAATAAAATTATATATGGATGTATTCATATAGTGTGAGCCCTACCACGATCAATGAAACGTTCACCTTCCAATTCATGTCAATTGACATTCATACTGTTACACCTTACATTGAGACTACTTCATGAAGGCCACATGATTCTCATTACCATTGTACGTACTATTATTCATAAAGTCTTAGCCTGAAATTTATACAAGTTGAATGTGGTCGATTACAGTTTTCCCTAACAAAACAAGGAAAAACAGATTAAGTTGGAATTAACAAAAAATCAATGGACGTAAAGTTATCAAAAGATCTGGTTATATTAAATCCGAAAACTAAAATAAGACGACATGTTTAAGATTTTGGTCCTATCATTCTAGTTTAATTTTACATTTTCTCTAGAATAATGTAATAATATTTAAATAATTTTAGTCTAGAATCTAATGACTTTACATTAAGAAAATATAAAAATAAAATAAATTGAACAAATAATTGTACTACGTAAGAAAAAGTTGAATCATAAAAAGCACAACCCTCACTCTTTGTCTTAAGTGATTCCCACTCACCCCCCCCACCCCCCCCCACCCCCCTCTAGTCCTTAACAATGACAATGGCGGTTTCTCTAAATGCGAGAAATTATCCTCTGCTTCTCGTCCTCATCCTGGTCCTCACCAGGCTCGTCTTGTCCGACGAGGATAGCATAAACACAGTGAAGACATACATAGTCCGCGTCAACATCCTCTCGAAGCCGTCAGTTTTCCCGACTGACACCCACTGGTACTCCTCCGAGCTAGTCTCGGACTCGAGCCGGATCTTGCACACCTATGACACCGTGTTCCATGGCTTCTCGGCCTCCCTCACCGACGAAGAGGCCTCCGCCCTTGAGCACCACCCCTCCGTTCTCACAATCTTCCCCGATCGCCGACGCGAGCTCCACACTACCCGCTCCCCGCAGTTCCTAGGGCTCCGAATCCAACGCGGGTTATGGTCCGAGTCCGATTATGGCTCCGATGTCATAATCGGGGTGTTCGACACTGGGATCTGGCCTGAGCGGAGGAGCTTCTCCGACCGAAACCTGGGCCCCGTCCCCGCTCGTTGGAAGGGGGTCTGCCAGACCGGCGACAGATTCACACCTGCCAATTGCAACAAAAAGATAATCGGGGCTCGATTCTTCAACAAGGGACATGACTCGGCGATCCCAGGCCTTGGCGGCGGGGCCATCAACCAATCAATGGAGTTCAAGTCCCCTCGGGACGCCGACGGCCACGGGACCCACACGGCATCCACGGCGGCCGGCCGCTACGCCTTCAAGGCCAACATGTCTGGCTATGCTCCTGGCATCGCCAAGGGAGTCGCCCCCAAGGCCCGCCTCGCCGTCTACAAGGTCTGTTGGCGCAACGCCGGCTGCTTCGACTCCGACATCCTCGCCGCCTTTGACTCCGCCGTGGCTGACGGCGTCGACGTCATCTCCATTTCCATCGGTGGGGGCGATGGCATATCCACCCCCTACTACCTCGACCCCATTGCCATCGGCTCCTATGGCGCCGTTGCCAAAGGCGTCTTCGTCGCCTCCTCCGCCGGAAACGACGGCCCCAACGAGATGTCCGTCACAAACCTCGCCCCTTGGCTCACAACTGTCGGTGCCGGAACCATCGACCGCAGCTTCCCAGCCGACGTTCTCCTCGGCGATGGCAGGAAGTACTCCGGGGCCTCCCTCTACGCCGGGGAGCCCCTCCCTGTCGGCAAATCCTTTCCGATTGTCTACCCCGGCAACTCAGGGCCCCTGGCCACCTCACTCTGCATGGACAACTCCCTGGATCCGGCGGCCGTCAAGGGGAAGATCGTCATCTGCGATCGCGGCAGCAACCCCCGGGTGGCCAAGGGGCTGGTGGTGAAGAAGGCCGGCGGCGTCGGCATGATCCTCGCTAACAGCGCCACCAATGGTCAAGGCCTTGTTGCTGACGCCCATCTCATCCCTGCTTGTGCACTCGGAGCCAACGAGGCCGATCTCGTCAAATCCTACGCCTCCTCCTCGAAATCCCCCACTGCCACCATCCTCTTTCGTGGGACCGTCATCGGAGTCAAACCGGCGCCGGTTGTCGCGTCCTTCTCTGGCCGGGGGCCCAACGGCCTCAACCCCGAAATTCTGAAGCCCGACCTAATAGCACCGGGGGTCAACATCCTGGCCGCCTGGACGGACACTATCGGCCCCACCGGCCTTGACGCCGACACCCGTAAAATGGAGTTCAACATCCTATCTGGCACCTCAATGGCGGCCCCGCACGTGAGTGGGGCAGCCGCCTTACTCAAGTCTGCGCAGCCCGATTGGTCTCCGGCCATGATAAAGTCAGCCCTCATGACCACCGCTAGGCTCACCGACAACGAGCTCGAGCCGATGATGATGGATGAGGCCACCGGAAAACCCTCCACGGTCTACGATTACGGGTCTGGGCAACTAGATCTCGACCTAGCAATGGACCCGGGTCTGGTTTATGACTTGACCAATGATGATTACGTGAGCTTCCTGTGCTCCATCGGTTACGACCCCAAGACGATTCAGGTGATCACGAGGACTCCAGCCACCTGCGCAACGAAGAGAGCAAGGCTGGAGAATCTCAACTATCCAACGGTGGCAGCCCTTTTTCCCACAAATGGTTTAGGGGTCATGAACAAGACGTTTCTAAGAACGGTGACGAATGTTGGTGATGCCAACTCGGTGTACGGAGTGAAGGTTGTTTCTCCTGGAGGGGGGGTGGTGTTAATGGTGAGGCCTAAGGTTTTGGTGTTCAATGATAGTGTTAAGAAAGCCAGGTTCCTAGTCACTATCATGGCAAATACCAAGAGAGTGTCCATGGGGAACTCCGTATCTTTGTTCGGATCGTTTACATGGTCTGATGGGAAGCATGTTGTTAGGAGCCCGGTTGTGGTTACCCAAGGGGAGTCAATGTGAAGAGGCACAAATTAGGTTTGATCGATCAATGTTGTAGCTTGCAACCGCCAACGAAGTTTGTGTGGGTGAGGAGTGTTGGCCATGGGTAGGTTTTGATATGGTTTTAATTACTTGAGTTTTAGGTGTTTTTCTTCTTAGCCTTCTTTCCGATTTCTATATTTTTGTTTGTTGTTTGTTTTCTTTCGGGGAAAAATCATAAAACCACTCTTTATTGTTACCTGTTTGCATAACACCACTCGTTATATAAAACTTTCACAAAAATCACCCTTTATTACAAATCAGTTACACATAACCACCCCCACGGCCCCACCCCGTGTAACAAATATTACACAAAACCACCTATTACTACTAATTAGTTGCACAAAACTGCCTCTTATTTATTACTTCCTCCATTTGTTATGTTTGATGTTTTAGCCAATTAGGCTTGTTACTGAATTTATAATGTTATACACTTTTATACATCTATTTTTCCAAATTTACCCCAGATAAATAATTCCTTCAAAGATTCTCTCCTTAAACCACTATGAAATTAAAACAATTCGATAGGGATAATTAAGTAAATTTAAAGACTCTCTTAATTTCAGGTTAAAATATTAAAACATCAAATATAAATAAATGGATGGAGTATTATTTGTAATTAACTAGTTAAAAATCACATTTTATTAACCCGTTTCCGGTCAGGGTCTCTTCCACAAGATCTCAACGAAAAATCAATAAACAAAAACTACTTGAACACTTGCCGCCTATGTATTTGACGCAAACCCAAGTACCCAACTCCACCTTTCTCCGCCTCACGTCTCCCCTCACTCCTTTCTGGTACATCATCAGATTTTAAACGCCATTCCTTCATCGTTTCCCAATGAACCTCAATCACCTACCCAACCCCACACACCTCTGAATTAGGCCCCTGTCTCCAATTCCCAAACCAACCCAACAATCCCTCCATTAATTCCTCACAACCCACTTGCCTGCTTTCCCCATCCTCCCCGCATTTCCCCCTGTTTTGTAGATCCGAAGGCAATCACGGCTATACACAGACCTCCCCGGACCCCCATTCATGTCCGCTCTGTACGCCGTCGGGGTGGCTTGACCTTCGTTGACCGGTCCAACCCTTCGCTCCACGGCGGACGCGGTGCCCTCCCTTCTGAAGGCGGCTCTCCTTCCGATCTCCTCTTCCTCGCCGGCGGCGGTTCCACCCACTACTAATACTATTAGTGGGTTTGCTCTTGTGTTGTGTTGATTGAATTCTGTATAGATAAGGATGTTGAGGATCAAGAGGGTGCTGACTATTGTTTCCAACTACCAGAAGGACGAAAGCCAAGCTGCTACAGGGGGAGGATGTGGCCGGAACTGCCTTAGAGACTGTTGCATTCAAGGTATTCGACGAAATTCCTCTGTGAACAAAATCTTGGGCTTAATTTAGTAGTTTCCTTGTTTGTTATGCATTGCTTTGGAAATGAAAGACTGTTGAAATGATTCATCTTGTAATGGGTATTTTCCTTGATTGAGATTCTTGATATCAGAAGAATCAAGGGAAAGTTCTATTACTGAACCTTTAACTGGAAGCATGCAATTTTGTATCTTGTTACCCCTCTTCAAATTGTGATAAAGACATTTATTTAATTTGGTTGTGCGTTGACTGCGTTCTGACGTCTTAGGTGCAAAGCTTCCTCTATATGCATACAAGAGGGTGAGCAAGCTGCATGCTGATCCGAATCCCGGTTTTGAATGCTGTGCAGGGCAGCCCCCTGTTGCCTTCCTCGATTCGCTCCTTCTTGGTGAGGTAAATGCACCAAGCATTAAATCAGGATGACTATGTATTTAGGGCCCGTTTGGTATCCAACGGCGGAAACGGAAACAAAATGGAATGGAATGGAAATGAACCTAGTTCAATTATGGGTCACGATACATTAATTGAAAAAAATATTTTAATTTCAAACTTTGAAATTTGTATGTCTAGAGAAGGGATGAAGGGAATGATTGAGGTGTTTTGTTACCCCACCCTTAGATTAGGGAATGATTGAGGTGCCATAAGGGTACCGCAAGCCTCCTTGCGGTAGTTTTTGAATGAAAATTGAGGTGACTCATCATGTATCATGATGCTAATGTGGACTAGGTTCGTTTCCATTCCATTCCATTCCGTTTCCGTTTCCGCCGTTGGATACCAAACGGGCCCTTAGAGTTTTCTTTGTGAGTTTCACTTGCACCTAATCTCTTTCTCTCTTCTGTAGTGGGAGGACCGAATGCAAAGGGGATTGTTCCGCTACGATGTCACTGCTTGTGAAACCAAGGTTTATGTTTCATCTGCCCTCCTCTTGTTTCGTTATGACTATTCATTTTTCAAGATCAGTAGATCTTTGTTTCATCTTGAATTGTGGCTGAACTACATTTTCATACATGAGAAGTAGTGGGTTTCAGGCTTTAGAAATTTTAGTATGTTGATAGTTGGTACTAGTTTATGGTTTGATTCTGGGATGCGTTTTAATTTCTAGAACATTACATAATCGAACCAGTGTATGCTCAATTGTGTGTTTTACCCCTCTGTAATTGTGAATAGATCATACCTGGTGAGTATGGGTTTATTGCCCAGCTGAACGAGGGTCGCCATCTAAAAAAGAGGCCCACTGAGTTTTGTGTTGACAAGGTCCTTCAACCATTTGACGGAAACAAGTTTAACTTCACAAAAATGGGGAAGGAAGAGGTGCTGTTCCAGTTTGAGGCTAGTCAAAGTGACAATGCGTATTTCATTCCTGCTGCTCTTATAGACGTGGAAAACTCTCCCAGTGTTGTTGCTATCAATGTATTTACTTCTTGAACTGTTTCTTTTATTTCCTTGCCACTATTTCTCGCAACTCTTCTAACAAGAATGGTTGAATTGTGTGTTCACAGGTTAGCCCCATTGAATATGGGCATGTTCTTTTGATTCCCCGAATTCTTGAATGCTTGCCGCAGAGGATCGACAACGATAGCTTCCAGCTAGCACTTCACATGGCAATTGAAGCTGGGAATCCTTATTTCCGTGT
Organism: Polygonum maritimum; assembly: GCA_963924305.1. Classification (NCBI taxonomy): domain Eukaryota; kingdom Viridiplantae; phylum Streptophyta; class Magnoliopsida; order Caryophyllales; family Polygonaceae; genus Polygonum; species Polygonum maritimum. Next base: position 4,783,929 of record OZ002734.1, read on the forward strand.
AGGTTACAATAGTCTGGGCGCCTTTGCCACCATCAATCATCTTCACTTCCAGGTAATTTTTAGCCTCTGGTGTGATGAATAGAAGATGTGGTATAGGGCCGTGGATTCTGCGTTACAGCGCCTATGGTAGTAAATGAGTGTTTGAATGGCCAAAATTTGAATCATTTTTGTATTTTATACCTGAATCTTTAAAATTACCTGATCTTTAATTAAGTAACATTTTCAATTACACAGCTGATAATGCATAGGCTCTTTATTTGCTTAGCATCCAAAAAAACAAACCCTTATCCCTGTAACTGCAAAAATCACAGGCTTATTACCTCGCTGCACCGTTCCCCATCGAGAAAGCTGCTACAAAGAAACTAACCTCCACGAAGACCGGGGTCAAGATATTCGAGCTGGTGAACTATCCAGTGCGGGGTCTCGTTTTTGAGGGCGGGTCTTCATTGGAAGACCTATCAAACGCCATCTCAGGCTGCTGCATTTGCCTGCAAGACAACAACATCCCTTACAACACCCTCATCTGTGATTCAGGAAGAAGGGTTTTCGTTCTCCCCCAATGCTATGCTGAGAAACAAGCCCTTGGGGAGGTGAGCTCAGAGTTGCTTGACACTCAAGTTAATCCGGCGGTGTGGGAGATGAGTGGGCACATGGTACTAAAGAGGAGGAAGGATTTTGATGAGGCGTCCGAGGAGAACGCGTGGAGGCTTCTTTCTGAGGTTTCACTCTCCAAGGAGAGGTTTGAGGAAGTGAGAGCGCTTATGTTTGACGCGCTTGTTGCTTGTGCTGATGGAAGCGAGGGAACTTGCGTGAGGGAAGATGAACGCTTGAAGAAGAAAGGCTCTTCGGCTGCGATCACAAGGAACAAGGAGTGTATGGTTCGTCAGTGAGATCACTTAAATGAAGTTGAATGGTAATGTGCTGATGCTTATTGTGTAGTGTCTCAACTTTGTTGTCTATTAAAGGGACCTACTAAATCACTAATACACTGCTTTTTATGCGTTGTGTATTGTGTAATGTACTCACATGTATGGATGATCTTGGGTAATACATCAAATCAAATAAAACTTTCTCCTTTAAATGAAAATTTGAAACAATGAGGCGTGACTTGAACGAATCATCACGAGGAGAAGGCAAGAAGAAGCTGCAAATTGGGTACAGTTTTCATCCAAGTGAATGAATGTCACCATCACCAATTCACCATGAGAAGGTAAAGACATTCGGATAGTAGAAGATTAATTGATAATACGACGAACATAAGCTAGGTTAATTATCCCAAGTAAGTTGCACATACATAAGAAGGAAACAAAGTGAACAGAGGCTTAGTCGCACGAGTCAGTCACCTACAATCTAGCTAGCTAGGTGCTCATAAGCCAGAGCTTAACAAAGCCATGATCAGCAAAGTCAAACAAGTCCAGAAGGCCAAACAAGGCTTTCAATGTAGTTATCAATTTTGAGCACATCGTTAAAGTCAAACCTACCAAGCCGCTTATATCCTTCTTGACAACATAAATAGAGTATATCGTTGTGGCTTAGTGCAACGATCTCACCATTTCTCCAAATTCCGATGACTGATTTGAAATCAAGGTAAGGCTGTACAAGCAACCGCTCTTCTTGAAAAGAAACCCTTCCGCCATCATCAAACCTGGTAAGCTTCCATATTTCAACCAAATCGACAGTCGAGATTCTGCTTGCATTCCGCCGAATCTTCCAATTAAATACAACAGGGTGTTCTCCCATAGCACCCACACACGGAATCGGAAGATAACCGGTGCAGTCATGTGGAAAAGGATGAAAGTTGAAAGACTCTGAAGATGCATCAAACCACAAAATGTTTTCATGCATACTTGTGCTAGTTTTGGTGGCGTACCAATACGGAAGACCATTAGCCACAGCTGCACTGAAAGCTCCGCCATGTACATTTAACAAGGGGAAATCAACCATCTCTGTCGTTTTCCACGTCTTAGTCCTGGTGTTGTAGATTTCAATCCTAGCTATCCGGGTTGTGGTTTTCATCAGATCTTCAGGGTATGATATTCTAACCACCTTGTAGCTATCGGTTTCCTGATCATATGCGAAACCCATAGTAACACTAACAGTTTTGCCAATCCGCAAGTGAGGGTTTGGGATCTGAAATTGCTTCCTTGTCGCCGGATTCCATAGCACAATGGTTGTGTCATCGATGGACCATCGATCGCACAAGCAATTTGCCATCGATGTTTGACATCGAGTCTCACCATCGTCGATGGTGACACTCAAACAAACCAAGCCATTTATGGATCCCACTACCTCGATGTGGTTGAAATTACCTTCAAGCGAGAAGTTGATCCTTTTCTTGACAAGGCCACCACATGGCTTTTCAAGCAAGTGCCAGAAGTTGTGATCCTGAATCCAACCGTCTTGAATGTGAATGAGCACAGACGACAAATGATTGGTCATATGAGCACGAGCGTGGTGTTTGGTGAAGGCCGGACTACTAAAAAGAACAAACCATGCTTTGCAAACAGATTTGAAGCGCACGACGGAGATAATCGGTAGCCGGACAAGTATTTGTATGATTATGTCACCGGGCAGTTGGCTTGTCCCCGTAGCTCTCGAGAGGTCATCCCATATTACATTAGCTCCATTTCCTTGGCCTGCCATTTCGTCTACCTGATCAATTTAAACACCAAATAAAGCAAAAGATCATTGAATCTAAATTGAACATCACGTGACAAACAGCATACAATTTGGATGAGATCACATATGGCGCAGCTAGAACTTAATGGAAATCAAAAAACAATCTGTGTAACTGTGTTTGAATAACTCTTTTCCACTGAAAAAGTGACAATAAAAACTTGACCTAAGAAGAAAAGCAGACACTTGTAACGTGAAAACAGTAGCTAGCGATCAATTCGCTCAAAGTTTGCTTCACCCATTAGCACTATGAACAGATGACCTAACTCACGGAAGACCAAATCCTAAAATGAAACCTTTAAGTCAAGCACAGAATTTATAACAGAACGAAAGAAATTCAACACCAAAGAGGCCACCGAGAGCATTTAGAAATGAGCACAAACGAGTATATGCCCCCACCGAACTCAAATTTAGGGCTTAAACACATTATAAACCTTCCCAATAACACTTGGAATCTTATAAATGTCGATATAGATATTGAGACCGGGGAAAATTGAGAGTGTACCAGAGCTTTACGGAGTGATTGATGAAGCTTCGTTGTACGGTTGATGCCAGTTTTGATTGCTGAAGAGAGATCTCGGATTCCCAGAAAATGAGCGAGGAAGAAGAAGAGTGAAACCCTTCGCGGTTAAAAACGCCAAATGTGCTAATAGACGGATTGTATATGTTTACCGTAAAAATATGCTCAACTACAACAAATCCCCGTAAATGGGTATTGTATATTTAAATCCGAATTTATCGATTCGAGATCGAATTTTGACACAACTCGGTTTTTTATTTGAGAATTTACAATCCAAACCCGATAGCATCGAGTCCGAACTTATTGACCTATATATATGCCAACAGACATATAAAAACTGGTGCATATACTTTAATATATCATATTATAAAAATGACAGATTATTTATGTCCAATTTGAATCGATCTCAATGGATCCCTCCTTACTGCCCAGACGGATATTCCTTGCTCATTATCAGACAATCACTTATAATGTTAAATCTAATATATTTCTATTGAATTTTTTAAATTTATATTATTATTTAATATGCTATTGACATATGACAATTTTTTTCACTATTCTTCAATATTATATGAAAAAATGTATGCAAATTAATAAGGGAAATTTGTTAAGATATCAAAAAATTACTTGAATTTTTTATTTGTTATAACGTTAAAAAAATTATGTTCGGATACAAACTTAAGATATCAAGTAAATATAAAAAAAACTATGTAAGATATCAAGTAGATATGAGGATAATTTTTATAATATGCTCCCTCCGTTTCACTATAAGTGTCGTTTTAGCTCTTTACATATTTTTTAAGAAAAACAATCATTCACTTTAAAACTTACAATTTTTTTTAATCTTACCACTCATTACATTTTTTGCCAATGAATGAACAACTTTAATCAACAAATACGTATTCCAATAAAAACTATCATTATTCACCCCTAATTAATCACTTTAAAAACCTAAAACGACACATAGTATGAAACAAATTTTAAGTGCTAAAACGACACTTATTGTGAAACGGATGGAGTAGTATATAGTAGGGCTGTCCAACGGGTCGACCCGTTGACCCGTAACTTGGAAAATTCTGACCCGAGACCCGACCCGTAACCCGGTCCGGGTTACGGGTTTTACGGGCCGGGTCATGGGTCGACCCGTTTGACCCGTTTGACTTGGTCAAACGCCTCAAAATGGGTCAAACCCGTTTGACCCGAGCGAATCTGCAAAACGTCACCGAGCAAGGTCGCCGGTGAGCGAGGAGGGCACCGAGCAAGGTCGCCGGCGAGCGAGGAGGGCACTGAGCAAGGTCGCCGGCGAGGGAGGAGGGCGCCAAGCGAAGGCAACGCGAGCCGAACCTGCAATTTGCCGAAGAATGCAAATCAGGGACTCCGAAAGAACGTCGACCAAAATTAATTAAGGGTTGAAGAAGTCGAGCGAACCCCTAGCAAGTTAGGAGACCCCGGCGAGTGAAGGCGGTAGGTCAGGCCGCCGGAAAGCGAAGCAGTAGAGCGGCGTTGTCGGCGCAACAACCGCAACTCGTATTCACTTGGCGGAATCGGTCGACTTCTAAAGAGCAGGGGCTTCGGAGGCTCGTGGTCAGTTTGCCGCCGCCAGGGACGTCGAAGTTGCCGGCCGAGCAGGGCTGAACGAGTACGGCGCCGAGTTGTTGGCTTCTTATTCTAGGGTTCTGTTGATTTGGAAAAGGGGGCTGCTGGGCTGCCGTGTTTACACTTATGGATTGCAAATTGCTGCTCATAATCTCATATGTAATTTAATAATAATTCCTACTCAAGTATTAAAAAAAAAATTTACAGGTTTACGGGTCGACCCGTAAACCGTCGGGTCGACCCGTAATTGACCCGTAACCCGTAAATGCAAAAAATAGTGACCCGTGGGACAGCCCTAGTATATAGTAGGTGAGAGAGTTTAATAGTATGGATAAAAGATGTGTCAAGCGTATAACTTAAAGAGAAGAGGATAAACCGTCATCCTGGAGTCTCGAATCTGAGACCTCATGATATACCTATAAATACTCAACCAGTAATTACGGGTCGGGTCGGTCCGGGTTACGGGCGACCCGGGCCGTTGGACAGTCCTAGTATATAGTAGGTGAGAGAGTTTAATAGTATGGATAAAAGATGCGTATAACTTAAAGAGAAGAGGACAAACCGTCATCCTGGAGTCTCGAATCTGAGACCTCATGATATACCTATAAATACTCAACCAGTGAGATAATGCGTCAAGCATATAACTTGAAAAACGTGGTTCAAATGAAGGTGTGAGGCTTTTATTGGTGGAAGTATAAATAATCTGGTTTTGTGTGAAGTGTCATGAATAGTTGAGGTTGTCAATTAGAATGACGAATTTCTCAGTCTTTTTCCATTCACTGATGAAAGCGTAAAAGAAGCATATATGTATTAGCTCAAGAAAAGCTTGGGAATTTCATGTACACTAAGACCCTAAACATGATTCCAAAGCTTAAAGACTGGCTTTCCGTGGCTGGCTTATATATTAATTGATTATATTATATTATAACCATCATGGGTCCTGGATAGCAAACCAGTGCGTTTTCATCTCAATTTTTGCAAATAACCCAAAAGTAAAGAGGCCCTGAATTGCAATTATCCTCCGGAAAGCTACTAAGCTTCCACATGGCAGCTTCTAACATCAAAGTAGCCCCTCACAAACGTCGACGTGTCCAAATCTCAGATTTCATTGTAATCTATATCATCCCTTCTTCAATTTTATCCAATAAACACTTGCCCATATAAATCAAACACTACGATCCAGATCTGTCAAAGGCCAAATAACATGGCGAGTTACTGTCGCCTCCAGAGCTACTACAAGCACAACAAGTCCATGGCCACGGCCATGTCCTCCTCCACCATCAAGGTATATATCTTTTCTTGATCCACACTTAATTGAAAGCTAGATCAATGGTTAAGCATCTCATACAGCACAAATTTGCAGAGATATATGAACAGCAAGGGAGGGAAGGAGTTCATGGGTGAGAGAGCGCCTTCTACGGCCGACGTCATGAAGATCATGGAAGAAGAAAAGGATCGCCAGTCTCAAAAGCAAGGCAGATCTAAAGACGAGGTTCCGACGACGGCGACAGCGACGACGACTCCGGACTCCGGTGTCAAGGGCTCGTACGAGCAGGGCGACGACACCCGCCGCCAGACCGCCGGTGACACTTGACACACCACCCTTAGTTACAAGGCCACACATGTACTAGAGCTTAAGGTTCATGTAAGTTGGTAGAAAATAATGTAATTTTGCATCAAAAGTTTGTTAGAGAGGCAGCCAACACCATCAACATCCTTGTGGACAACAATGGTGCTGTTATTTCTGATGAAGTTGAGATCAAATGCTCGATTCTTCAACACTACAAAGGCTTTCTTGGAACTGATTCGGCTGCCAATCAGTTTGACAGTTCTGTTGTTAGTAATGGTGCAGTGCTGGATGAAACTGATCGGAGTAATATGATTGCTAGATTCAGCAAAGAGGATGTTAGGAAAGCGTTATGGAGCATTGGAAAAAACAAGGCTCCGGGGCCTGACGGATTTAATGCGCACTTCTTCAAGAGGGCCTGGGATATTGTTGGAGATGAATTCTCTGACGCGGTCTTAGAGTTTTTCTCCAGCAGAAGAATCCTGAAAGAGTTGGGAAACACTGTGATTGCTCTCGTGCCCAAGATTGATAATCCGAGTGCTATTAATGATTACAGGCCTATATCTTGTTGTAACGTCATCTACAAAGTTATCTCCAAGATGCTCGTGGCTAGAATTCAAAACGTTTTCCCAAAACTTGTTGACAATAATCAGGGGGCGTTCATAAAGGGGCGTAGTATACGGCACAATATTATTGTGCTGTGTGCCAGGAGGTCGTCAAAAGCTATGCTAGGAAGTTCATAAGCCCGAGATGTGCGCTAAAGATTGATTTGAGGAAGGCGTATGACACGGTCAACTGGGATTTCCTTTTCAACCTGCTCGAGCAACTCAACTTTCATCCTGTTATGGTGAGGTGGATCCGAGAGTGCATTACAAGCTGCCAATTTACAATAAAAATTGGGCAGGAGTATTTTGGCCACTTCAAGGTTAAGCGTGGGCTCAGACAAGGCGACCCTCTTGCCCCATATCTATTTGTCCTGATTATGGAGTATCTTACGCGGATGCTGAAGCGAGCTGCAAGCACAAATGAAATCAAGTATCACCCGGGCTGCAAGCGTGCAAAGATAGTGAACTTATGCTTTGCCGATGACCTGTTTATTTTCTCCCATGGGAGTGTTGAGTCTGCTAGCAAAATCAAGGTTGTCCTTGACGAATTCAGTGAGTATTCTGGGCTTGGAATGAATCTGTCAAAATCGAAGGTGTTTAGTGCAGGGCTGGATCGTCAGCTGGAGAATGATATCAGTGGCATCTTGGGCATGATCAAAGGTGAGCTTCCCGTTAAATACTTGGGAGTTCCCCTTTGTAGTTCCCGTGCTCAGTGCAAGGATTTTGTCGATCTGGTTTGCAAAATAAGGAATAAAGCCAATGCGTGGACGGCGAGGCAATTATCGTATGCTGGAAGGCTTGAGATTGTTAGAGCAATTTTTTTTGGTGTAATCCAATATTGGAGTAAAGTGTTCCTCCTGCCCAAATCTGTAATCAAGGAAATTAAAAAGTCTTGCGGAATTTCCTTTGGAGAGGTTGTAGCAGTGGTAGTCATGCCCCGGTGGCGTGGAGAAAAGTATGCAGGCCTAAAGTCGAGGGTGGTCTTGGGATTAAGGACATTGAAGCTTGGAACAAGACGAATGTGGCAGAGCTGTTTTATGATGCGCTGAACAACCCGGATTCAATTTGGTTCAACTGGGTGGCTGCCACTCACACAAGGGGCCTGAGCTTATGGGAGGTTAGAAGCTGTAGCACGTCCAGCGCCTTGTGGAAGGCTGTGCTGAAGATGAGGAACGAGGTCATGGCTTCGCTGAATGATAACAATATTCCGTGTGTCTTTTCCACCAGATTTAGCAAGTTTGACTGGAGGGGTTTATATGACAGTTTCAGGAGTAGAGGTGAACCAGTCCAGTGGGTTGACATGATTTGGACAAAGCTCAACAATCCAAGGGTGGATTTTACTGTCTGGAAAGCTGTTAATGATGGTATGAAGACGAGAAGCAAAGTCATGAGCTGGGGTCTAATTGATGATGATCAGTGTGTGCTGTGTGGGAACAATACGCATGAAACCACTACTCATCTTTAGTATGAATGTCACTTCTCTGTCTCAGTTCTGAAGGCTGTTTTGAAATGGGCCAGATTAGGCAGAATGGGTATAAATTTGGAGCATTGGATCAGCCAAGCTAGAGGCTTTAAGGACAGGAAGTCTTTCACTTTCAATTTATGGTGCCACTGTCATAGTGTTGTCTTATATTACACTTGGAGGGCTAGAAATTCCTTGGTATTTAGTGATCAAATCATAAGTGTGGAAGATTGCATTAGTATGTGCAAGAGACATATTAGAAATTGTTGTAAGGCTAGGTGGCAGACCAAGTCTAGAGCTCTTAGGAAGTTCTTGGAGAGAGTTGAAAATGGTAATGATGTAAATAGCTAGCCGAGCTAGTAAATTTTGTAATCGTCTTTTTCTAATACAATTAACCTTTTATTCAAAAAAAAAAAAAAAAGTTTGTTAGAGAGAAATGATCATAGACTCATTTGATCTTGAGCTACCATTGCAAGAGCATTCATTTGAATAATGCAGGATAATGACATAAACTTCACTGTCTACTAAACAAACTGTCCAAATAGCATTCATTTGCCATACTACTTGTCCAAATATCATTCATTTGAAAGAGCATAAACTGGAATTGTACTAGAGAGTGCATTTGGACAGCAAAATGCACATATCCTAGGCAGGCAGCTAACCCAAACACACCGTTACTCGATAACCCTTCAAATCACATGAACAACCAGCCTTGTGCTCAAGAACATGAATTACATCACCATCTTCCATCCTCAGCTGTAACACCAAAGCACACCATATGTATAAGAAGAAAGCCTTGTGAGAAACATGTTATAAAGAGACAGCAAAGATATATGATGATGGAGTCCTGATAAACCTCTTGAACAGTATGATTAGGCAGAAGCTTAAACCCTTTGAAATAGAACTCAAAATCCCATCGGGGCTTAGATTGGCGCGTACACCACGCAGACAATAGTCTCTCAATCAGGGTGTGCCTCTTCACGTTGAAAGGCGTCATTACACCGTCCTACAAACACAGAGCATTTGAAATGTCTCAACATTTGCAGTAAGAAACTCAAATCCCCAAATGCCAACCAAATTGGGACTTGGGTATGGTAAAAAGGTTCAAACTTTATCTATGAAAGCGATCAAATCAAGAATTCCCAAACTGAGGAAAACCCTAGGAATGGTGGAGGAAGAACACGAGGGGAATTGAAATGGATACCATGTCGCGAACCACGATGTGGACGTACTGGAGTTCAATGGGCAAGCTCCCGATCTCTCTGCCATCATCAATGCCTCTAAGCTCATTCTGCAGAGTCGAAATCTGTTGGTCGAGAGTCCAAATTAGGGGTCCGAAAGATAAATCCCCAACTCCGAGAGTCGCGTAATGAGCTTGGATCTCCGTCTTCGACGCCATCAAGCCCTCGATCGTTCTCCGGATCTGCGACGCCTTCACTATGTTCGACTCTTCCATTGTCGGACGCTCACTTTCAACTTTCAAAGGTTCAGCCTTTTGGAGAGGTACTAGGAGCGTGTGTGATGGTAGGCCAGCTTTTTTAACTTTCATAGCTAAACTTGAGTTTTGGTCTTTGATGGCACGCCAGGTGAAAGGGTATACCTGTCATTTTTGCATCAATGCTGGCTCAGTCGTTTATACATCGTTTGAATTTGAAAGCTGCTGCTTCATGAACGCAGCACTGAGGTGCCCCGGTCGGAGAATTCCGGCGCACCGCTTCAAGTGTCGCGGCACCCTCCATAGCGATTGAAAAAAAAAATACGATGATCGTGGAGGCGGTGGGCGAGATGGCGATCAGGGTGAATTAGTTTTTCAGTGTCCCAACTAATCGAGTTGAATGCGGTAGTTGTAGTTAGATAGTATAAATAGACGGGGATGGTAACATCTCTTCCTCGCATTCGTCTCTCTCGTTTCGCTGGTGAAGAATTATCTCCTCTTCCATTTTAAAATTCTTACCCGCCTCTTCCTCTTTCGATTTACCGCCTTTTTTGAAACATAACTATTACTCCTAACTCACTTAAACTAATAAATAAAATATTAACTCTAAATATTTATAAAATAGTCCATCCCACAAACTTCTCACATTTCTTCCTCCTACAATTTTGCCAAATTTGTCATCTTTCTCTTAAAAACCCATCACTGACCGACATCCTTCTTCAATGTTACGCGCCACAACCACCATCGTCGCCAGCCACCGCAAGCAAATAGACCCGGCAATTCGGGTTGTTCGGGTCAGTTTGGATCGGGTTGTTCGGTTCGGGTCAGTTCGGGTGAAACAGTTATTTCGGGTCTTGTTCGGTTCGGGTTCGGGTTTGGATGTTGTTCGGGTTCGGGTCTAGTTCGGGTTCGGGTCTAGTTCGGATCGTAATATTTCGGATTAGTTCGGATCGGATGTTGTTCGGATCGGATGTTGTTCGGTTTTGGGTCTAGTTCGGTTCGGGTCCTTTTCGGATTGCTTCGAATCGGATCATTTCGGGTCAGGTCAATTCGGATTTGGGTGTTATTTGGATTCAATTTTTTAAAAAATTATAAGATCACCCGCAACGGTGAGTTTTTAACGTAGAAGGTTTGGACACTTTAATGAGTACTTTAATGTGTCTTGTAGGGCTGTAAAAACAGATATATCCGATCCGATCCGAATCCTCGGATATCCGAATTTTTTTGCCTAAAATTGTGATCCGTATCCGATCCGTTTATACCCGAATATCCGAGAAAATATATCCGTTTGGATCGGATATCCGATGGCGGATATCGCGGATATCCGAACTATCCATTTTGATTAAACAATACATTATTTTAAGCCAAAAGTGGAAGCAGATCAACAGAAATTCTGCTCGGATTCCAATTAAACTTGTGTTTACTAATTACAAAAAGTTAATTTAAACCTACTTAAAGTTCAAATTACAATATTACTTATAAATTAGAATCAAATTCATTATGTTATTGAAATTATACATTAAATTTTAAAAAATATATATTAATATATATATGCCGGATATTTTCGGATATCCGTTTATTTGAAACCTCGATCCGTATCCGATCCAAATATCCGAGAAAAATAGCGGATCGGATCGGATACGGATCAATTTTAAACGGATTAATTTGGATACGGATAAAAACGGATCGGTTGTAGACTGTAGAGTTTAGAAATATTGTAAATGATCAACTGTTCGAAACTCCATCTCTTATAAAACTATACAATATGTTATTTCCGTTAATATTTAGGGTTTAGGGTTTAGGGTTTATGTGTTTATCACCCATATTCTATTTATAAAACTATAAAATATGTTATGTCCATTATATTTATAAAGATATTCTAATACTATGACATATTTCATTTGTTAAACTATGTAAGTCTGTAACTACTAAAACTATACAATATGTTATTTCCATTAATGTTTAGGGTTTAGGGTTTAGGGTTTAGCGTTTATGTGTTTATCACCCATATTCTATTTATAAAACTATACAATATGTTATGTTCATTATATTTATAAAGATATTCTAATACTATGACATATTTCATTTGTTAAACTATGTAAGTCTGTAACTACTAAAATTATACAATATGCTATTTCCATTCTATTTAGGGTTTAGGGTTTAGGGTTTACTACCCATATTCTATTTATAAGAATATTGTACATGTGTTTATCACCAATATTCTATTTATAAAACTATATAATATGATATTTTCCATTGCATTTATAAAGATATTCTAATAATATGATGTAAGATTGTAACTACTAACTATTAGTCTATTGGATCTTGCGAGTTAAGAACTTAAACAAACATTCCTCATAAAACCTTACTAGCCGTCTAGTCGATGACCCGTACGTACCTTTTACGTAATTACGGACATATTTTCACCGTTTACATATAATGATATAAAGAATAATTATTATATCATAGCCGTCTATTTTATTTTCTTAAATTCTATGTTTTTTCTTAATGATTTATTATTTACTTATTAAAAGTATTTCATAATCGTAATTTTTTAAAATGCAAACTTAATTATTTATGTTTTAAATCAATTTCTTGATTTGACCAATCAGATAGTTAACACGTTTGATAACGTTGTTTTCGATGGAGACATCATTCTTAATAAGTTAACAACATATTTGTTCGAGTAATAATGTCAATGTTTTTATGTAAAACATAGGTCGGTTTCTAGATAAATTATTTTAAGACGGTTTCTTAGGAGAATTTAATGAGGGATCGAGTTCAGTTTCACTTTCGGGTGACGATATCTCCGAGACTTCGACCCAATCTGACCCGCTTACCTGATTCGTACACGTGATAATTTAATTCATTTTAATAGATATAATGTATTATGTATTATATTAATGCATAATATAATATATATAATATAATATTTTTATTTTATTTTACTCCTATAGTACTATACTAATGTCGGCCGTCCACCACCAGTCGGCACCACAATTCCAACAAACAGACTCATAATATATACTTTTAAATTTTATAAAATCCCCCCAAAAAAGAGAGCGCTTCACTCTGGCGCCAGGTATTCCCGCCAACTCACGTGTCTTCGCGGTTTCCCCCAAATCCCAATTATAAACAGAGAAACGCCAAAGAACAATCCAACCCAAACCCTAGATCTTTATCAGACGCTCAATTCCAATTCCCATTCACCAGTTTCTGTAAACCTCCCCCAAGGCAAGATAGACAACAAAACGGTTGTCGCCCTAGGTCCGGCAAAGTTCTACGGGAGCAGCCTCCCGAGGCCTCGTTTCTACACCGACGTCATATTCAGCGACGAGAGGGTCGATCCGCCGGCAACGATGCTAGATCCGCTGCTCTCTTGGGCCACCGACGCTCACTGGTCCATGGGAGGCCTCAGCTACAAGCGCCTCCGTCTCCAAGGCCGGATCGAAGGCAACGTGAAGAAGCTCCAAAAGGAGAGGGAGAAGTCCGAGAAGAAGAAGCATCCGAGCGTTACTCCGATCGCCGGCCTCGGCCGATTCACCGGCCGTTGATGGCGGAAGCAGGAAGAGGAGAAGGAGCAGGAGGTTTTCGTCCGATTTTTCAGGGTAATTGCTCGATCACCTGCTAGCTTACACTCTTTTGATTTTTCTGGGATTTGCTTTTCTTCTTACTGTAATTCTGATGGCGCTGATGATTGGGTTTATAGGGTTTTCTGTTTTGGCGAATTGGGTTTTCGGGAGATGAGCAGAAAACGCTCCCCTGAGCCTCTTGATTTCTACATCTGGACTGTCCAGGTAAAATTTCCCTTTCCCCCCAAAAAAGGCTTACAGTCGAACTCTGATCTTGTTGTTGTCTACTTGTATGATTCTGATGACGAACATTCTATATCATGTGCTACCTTGATTGAATGATCTGTTTTTTTGGGTCTATGTTTATAATTCATGACTTTCTAGGGTTCTGTTTTGTTGGGTTGAATGCATTTTCCATAGGCTTCATTCTCTACAGCTCTGTGCTTACAGGATTTGTTAGGAAGCTTAAGGATGATTTTGATTTGGTGGCTGATGATTCTGAGAAGGATGAGGAGAGATCTGTGGCTTTGAGTACCAGAGGGAGGAAATCGGAGGTTAACAAGGAGGTCAAGAGTTTGAAGAAGAAGAAGAAGCTGAGGAAGGCTGTAGATGTGAATAGATATGCATCTCCTGTCTGCCTTTCTCCCAAAAGGGCTAGAACTTCTCCCAGGTTTAAGCATGGTTCAAGGTATAGTTTAGTTAATTCAGGAGCAGTTTCAGATGTGTTAAGTGTAGTTATTAGTTAGGGTTTGGAGAATGAACTATAAAGGGTTGTGTTTGCAGTTTGTGCTGATTCTAAGTAATGAATATATCATGGTGTCTCTTTTTGTTGATTTGAGAAGTAAAAAGGCCCTTATATCATGGATTGTGTGGTTCTGATGCTATGTATCTGTTTACATTTTGCCTTGGAATCCTCTACATTTTGCTTCTTGGGGTCTTAATATGACAGTTTAAGAATTAAACATGGATGTAAATCCAAAATGTTGTACGTTGCTGGAAGATTTTACAACTGTATACTGCTGATTTCTTCTAGTTGGAATTGTGTTAGGGGATTTTAATACGATTAAGCCCTATTTTTTATTTTTAATAGTATATCTACTCTTAAAATTTTAGTTTGGATGATTTCGGGTCAAAATTAGTTTGGGTCAGTTCGGTTCGGGTGCAGTTCGGTTCGGGTCATTTCGGTTCAAGTTCAGTTCGGGTCAGTTCGGTTCGGGTGTAGTTCGGTTCGGGTGAAGTTCGGTTCGGGTCAGTTCGGTTCAGGTTTAGTTCGGGTCAGTTCGGTTCGGGTGCTGTTCGGTTCGGTTCGTGTTCGGATTGTTCATTTTTTGTTGTTCGGGTCCAATTTCGGGTTCGGTTCGATTCGGTTCGGATTTCGGGTTCGGGTCACTTTCTGCCGGGTCTACAAGCAAATACCAGCCTCCCCACACCAACCTATCCATCACAAGCATCTGTTGATGGATTTTTTCGTCGCCGACCTACTTACCCTAAATCTAAATATATACCCAACTCAATTTCAATCCAAATTTTAAATTCATGCAATTGAATACATCATACCATCAAACCTTCTTATGTAAGTTAAAACAACAATTTATATTCGGATTCACATAAATCCCTCAATGAACCAACAAAACCCTAAAAATTACAATTAAAGATTTTAGAGTTAAATTCATTTGAATTTTATCTTACAAACTAATTAAAAGTGAATGATAACTTCACCAGAAAAAAAAAATGGATGATAACCGATGAATGACTAAAAATGGAAAGAAAAACATCATTCAATTGAAGGTTTTCATATAAGAAGTTACACTACATGCATGACGGCAAAGTGAGTTTGAGAGGGAGAAGTGAACTTACAAATTAGATAAGTTTTGTAGTTTGAGAGAGAGGGGTTGATTTGCAAATTAGGTAAATTTGGTGTTTTTTTATTAGCTCTAGTGTGTTACGAATAACATGGCCCTTTTTGAATATGAGGGATTGGTTATCAATTGTAACTATAAGTTATTCATCTTTTTACAATTATAATTTAAAGTAATTAATTTCGTTAATTATTGTTTTATATTTAGGTTAGTGGGTTGGTTCATTTTTGTAATTTTATATGGGTTTTAATACTAAAGATGTAAAGTTTGGCTTTTTTACCTAGTCATTATCTACCAAATTTTTCCTTTAAAAAATTCATTAAAGATTAAAATTAATTACTGCTAAATAATGGCAAGTGTGTTAGCGATAATTTATTTATCTTTCTTAATCTACTTTTCAATACAAGTTTTAACTTTTGTTGGGTCCAGTCAGTCCAAAGCCCAAGATGAAGGCCCAAATAAGGCCCACTAAATTGGAGTGGCTGGTAAGAAGTAACCGTCGGCAATGTGAAGAGACTCACACTTGGTCAAGAACCCAAAGGCCTCACTTAATCAACTAATTAGCATCATTATTTATATTAATTAGCAATTTCATTTAAGGGGGAGATTATGTAACGTAAAGAAAAAAATTAGGATAAAGGAGGAGAGGAGACCATTGTAAGGGGAGTACTCAACAGGGAGAATATTTCATTCTCTCCCAAGAAAAATCATTTGTTCAATCTATTCTTCAAGCACAAAATTGATTCAAGTTCTCCTTCGCTTCGGCCCGATCATGGCTAGCGTTCGTAGTCTCCGTAAACGAATTTTAGCTCAAACAATTTGGCGCCCACGTGGACCCGGAATCGAAAGGGTGCGCTTGAATCGATCTAGCCAACAGACTGGACCTCGCTAGCGACGAAGGGCCGTCGGGCAAACGTAGGGGCCTTGGCGCCAGATACAACCGCGTCACCCCTCCAACCACCGTGCTTGGGGTCTCAGTGCCCTCCGACACCTGGGGTACCGACCGAACCACGACACCGCTAGTTGTCATCTGCTCGGGCGGCAACCGCTCGCCCTCCCTCACCAGGGCTTGAGACTCGCTGGAGGGAACTAGGAGGAAGATTTGGATCGAAGGCTACCATTAGATCTGGACGAGGTCATTCAGCAAAAATTCAGAGAGCAAGTCAACATATTCACTGGCCAGATGGCTCGATTGACTGGGGTATCTCGCCAAGTGGAACGGGAAGAGCTAGATAGTTATGATGAGTCCCCTTTCGTGGCTCGTATTGCTCGTGTCGAAATCCCTAGGAAATTCTTACTAGCCCATGCGCGCCTAGAAGAGGACCGCAAGCTGCGGAAGGTAGTCCAAGACCAAGACTTTCAAATGCTAGAGTCGAATCACCATACCGCTCTAGATAGCCCGTATGCCTAAGAATCCTCCAGTGACAATGAAGACAGTCATCGTGGTCTAGTCACCCATATCCACAAGAAATGCAGATACCATCCAACCATTACTAAAGATCTTATTTTACAATTATGTTATCCAGAGGCGTAGTCCTTCGGTTATATCTAGAGGCAGAGTCTCTCGGCCATCTAAAAAATTACTCTCCAGTCGCCGCTAGTTATTCTCTAGTTGTCACCTGTTATTCTCTAGTTATATCTAGCTATTCTCTGGTTGTCGTTATTTGTTCTCCAGCTATCTCTGGTTAGTCGCCAGATGTCGCAAGCTATTTGCAAGTTGTCGCAAGTTATTCGCCAGAGGTCGTAAGTTATACGTCAATCGTTGCAAGCTCACTGATGGTTGTCGCAAGTCATCTGCCAGATGTCGCAAGATTATTCGCCAGTTGTCGCAAGTTATACACCAATTACCGCCCCTGGGTAGCTCCCGTTGGGGTAGATCATTCGCCAGATGTCGCAAGTTATTCGCCAGCTGCGGCAAGATTGATCGCTAGCTCTAGCTAGTTACCACCGATTCGCCAGTTGCCACGAGTTAACAGCTAGCTCTAGCTAGTTACAGCCGATTCGCCAGTTGCCGCGAGTTAACTGCTAGCTCTAGCTAGCTACAACCGATTTTCCAATTGTCGTGAGTTTACTGCTAGCTCCAGTTAGCTACAACCGATTCGCCAATTGCCGCGATTTAACTGCTAGCTCTAGCTAGCTACAACCGATTTTCCAGTTGTCATGAGTTTACTGCTAGCTCTAGCTAGCTACAACCGATTTGCCAGTTGTCGCGGGTTTATCGCTAGCTAACCCATCACATACAACTAATCGCTCGAAAACGCTAGCATCCGCTAGCTAATCCCTCGCTCGCTACTAAATGCATGAAAATGCTAGCGCTCGCTAGCTAGTCTGTCGCTTGTTACTAATCACACGGAACCGCTAGAACACTCACGGGGTGCTAGAATATTCTGGTTCACCTACCACTCGCTAGCACACACTAGCTAACAATCATTCGCTGAGTTATCACGAGTCTAAAGTCAGCTCTGCCGGCTACAAGTCATTCGTCCATATTCTCTAGTTGTCACAAGTCACCCACTCACCATCAGTTGTCAATCGCCAACAAATGCACTACGTACGCTAGACACCACGAGCAATCACTGGAAACAACACAAGTGATATCAAAAGTTTGAGTTCGCTAGAGACGCAAGGGATCGCTAGCGCAGTAGCTTACGCCAAACATTCCAATCTACAGAGACTTCGACAACAACGAAACTACCGAATGATTCGCAATTATGAACTTTATAGATGAATGCATCCCTTTGATCCTAGTAGGCTGGGGTCCCCGATCGAAGTGTCACCGAATCAGATTCCGTCCAGCTTGTCCAGCATATCTGAAATCTAATTCGGGGGTATTGTTGGGTCCAGTCAGTCCAAAGCCCATGATGAAGGCCCAAGCAAGGCCCACTAAATTGGAGTGGCTGGCAAGAAGTAACCGCCGACAATGTGAAGAGACTCACACTTGGTCAAGAACCCAAAGGCCTCACTTAATCAACTAATTAGCATCATTATTTATATTAATTAGCAATTTCATTTAAGGGGGAGATTGTGTAATGTAAAGAAAAAAATTAGGATAAAGGAGGAGAGGAGACCATTGTAAGGGGGTACTCAACAGGGAGAATATTTCTCCCAAGAAAAATCATCTGTTCAATCTATTCTTCAAGCACAAAATCGATTCAAGTTCTCCTTCGCTTCGGCCCGATCATGGCTAGCATTCGTAGTCTCCGTAAATGAATTTTAGCTCAAACAATTTTTGATTTATTTGTGTATGGAACCATGTATTTACGTCGTTTGACATGAATTATTGTTTACTTGTTTTTGAATGTATCCACGTAGCTATGCATAGAATAGAAATAAATTCAATCAATTTGTTTTATAATATTGTTTACTTGTAAATCAAAATAATTCAGATATGATAAGTTAAATCAATTACATTTGTTTTATATTATAATAGAAATAAAGGTGAAAAAAATTATGCATTTATGTATATCTAAATTTATACTTAGAGTTGTGTTATTTAAATTTATCTAAATTCGTTAATACTATTGCATTTTAATTTCACCCATTTCAATTTATTTATTTTAATTTATGCACTTTATATTTGTAAATTTTAAATGTATGCGCTTTAAGCAATGTATTTTTGTAGAGAGTTCAGTTTCCAGATTTTTCCAATCACTTCGAAATTGATAATGACTGGTTAGATAAGAAAAGTGTGAAGCAATGGGCAAAAGATTTAGGACGGAGTTTGAGCATTGCCGCCATTGCGTAGTCATGGGTTTCAAAATTCTGATTAGGGTGTGCTCTCTTAGAAGAATACCAGCCAAAAAAGAAGGGCAAATCTTGTGTTATTGTGTCAAACTTACAAGTAGATGACAATCTGAGAGAAAAGCTACGCTATAGAAAGATGGATTGCCCATTCGAGTTAACTGGAAGTCAAGATCAATGCAGTCATGTTTGGCATGTAACGGTAAAATTTGGTCACCATGATCATGAACTACTGATACGTCACATACTGAGCCACCACCGGTGCGGAAGATACCACTTAGGTTTAGAGATTGGTATTATTATTTTATGTAATTTTCATTATTGATTTTTATTGTTGAGGATAATTACCTCCTTCTCAAGTTTTCTATCGGGTTCTTTCTTGAGTTGTTTTTCGTTGAACCCGTGGGGCTAGTATAAATACTTGTTATGTTCCACAATTAATAACAAGAAAATATTTATGCCCTAATTTTTGCCTGCTCAAGTTTTCCTTTTCTCCCTCCTTTCACCGGTTACCTATCGTTCATTGATCTACACCCTGCCTTGGTACGCAAGCTACCCTTGACCGTACCAACTACACACCCCTGAAGGGGTATGCATTTATGGGTCGTACGACGGAGGTGCAAAAGGATGACACAAAGCAACTAACTCTTGCTCATGTGAAACCGAAGTTTCTTATGACATACCTACGCAACAAGTTTCTAGGGATTACAACATCGATGAAGTAACTATGAAGTTTTCGATATGAAGTATTTAAGTAAGAGATTGGCGCGATGACGATGACACCCATCAAAAGTTTGGGTTATTTGAATTAATTTTCCCTATAAATATAGTAGTATGTCATTAATTAATATTAATGCCTCTGTAAAAATGGTTACACATATAAGTGCAAATTATATATGTGTTTAAGCCAAACTATGTGTTCATAATCGGGAAACTGTCGTGTTTGATTGAATCTGGGACTACTTAATTCTATCAGTGATTAGCGTCAAGTCCTTTGATCAATTGTCAATGAACTCCCAACATCTTTCGCACCATACTCATTAAGCTGACTAGCTGAGCCTCGAGAGTCAAAATTCGAGCTTCAAGATCGAGTTGCATGTTGAGCTTGGATCTCCCTCTTTAATGCTTTCAACCCTCGACTGTACTCAGGATTTGCGAAGGCCTTCGCTTTGCTCTACTGCATCGTTCGACACTAAGTTCCAACGTTGCATGTTTTCCAGTGAGAGCCTGAGAGCAAATGATAAAGCGGGTTCCTTGTGAAGTAGAACGTACGTACCAAGCATTTGAGTTTGCATTAATCATCTTCTTGAAGAACTTTGGAAGAGTTATCTGTTGGACCGTACCACAAGCATGAGCTCTAACACAATTAGTACAGAGACTACACCAAAGTGGTGCATAGCATAGTTCCAAGGAAACTCTCCAAAGCCTTCAAAAAATACTACTCTCTGATGACTGATAGGTGTTGAGTGCATTACCTCTATACAATTTTCCTCTGTTTTCTCTCACATTTTTGTATCAAAAAATCAATCCAAGAAAGATTTAAAACTTGAATCTCGAATGTGTTAATAAGTTGACAAATTATGGGGAAATGCAGGTTGCTAGCCTTCAACAAAAATCAAAAACAAATAATGCAATTTTCCATCGAAAGGGGAAGACCACACACAGGACAAATTTGAATTGGAGCTACCAAGTCTCTGGCTGTAATCCCATTCCAACGTTACTATTTAGCAAACAAAATTACCCCTTTCAATCACCAAATGGGTTGGCTAGTGTTGGAGAAGACGGCAATATCACTCACTGCTATTTCAACTACAAGAGACGCTGGCTGGTCCGGTTAGTTAGACATGGTTTTACTGCCAAGAGGATGGTTTTTCTCATGCAAAAGTTGTATGGTAGGCAGCAAATGCAGTGAAGCTCCTAAACTCCTATAAGATCATGTGAACATTAGTCTACGCATATGCCGCAGCTTGCTGAATCCCTTGAAGCGCCTCCAGACACGCCCACGAATGCATCCATTTCATCACCGTCTTTCATGTCTAGCTGAAACACCAAAAGGGCTTGATTCTGAGGAGCAATAACTCTTTCAAAATGTCATACACAGGAGCTGAAGAGACAGGGTGATAAGATTTTAACCAGTTCAGGAGTCTGAGAAGGTTCAAGTCGGCGTCCTCTATAGACAAACACAACATGTACACCGCATCCACGTTCCACAGAATGGCGGTTACACCATGCTGAGATGAGTTTCTCAAGCGGATTATATTTCTTAATCCTGAAAAATTCTGCAGAACCATCCTAAACACACACATTCAAATCCATGTGACTATTTTTAGGGAGAATAACTGAAAAACAAAAAAACTTCATGTTGGTTATAAGCCACAAGGATGCTTGTACATCTTCAATAAACAAGCAAAGTCATGGTAAAGGAAAATGACGGTGACTACATGGATCATGCATATGAGTTTTGTAGAGGTAACATTATATTTCCAAAGAAAAGGCAGACAACAACATTGCATCACACTAGCAAATATGTATGACCACATTTGCAAAAATTTCTTAGGATATTCTTTTAGTGAAAGATTTATCAAAAACTACGAAGGAAGGAATATTAAGAGAAACTGATGGTACAAAATTTATAATTTAATCAGCTGTGAAGTGAGAGGCTTTTATACTTAACAACTTGTGAAGTGAGAGGTTTGTGAACCCATGGTTTTTAAAAATTACAACAGTAGACTGAAGAAGATCTTGGGAGAATAACTAAACATGGAATTACTACATAGTTATAATACCTTTGGTAAGAAGAAAATAGAGTAAACATTCACAATGATGCTAATTAATGCATAATAATAAAAAAAAGAAACTAAGAGCAAGCATTCCCATGTTGTCTACATCAGTGATACCTGTGTTTGAGTATATATGAAGCCACAACACATTCAAGCCCATTATCAGTTGCAATCTATATTCAGAGTAAGTAGGAAAACAATACAAGCATTTTACTCATGGCCACATACATCTTTTTTATTTTCTTAAAGGCTACTTACATACATCTTAGCATGCCTATTACAATCTTATAGCATCTTCAATGGTAGTACTAGAGTATCTCAATTCGCAAACAAAAAGGGAAAAAAGTCAGAAACAGCAACAACAACAACATTTACCCAGGAAAATCCCGCAAAAGTGGGATCTCGGGGTAAAGATGGGGTCATTTTAGACCTAGATAAACTACGCCCAATGGGAAAAAAAAGTCAGAAAGATAAAAGATAAATTTTACTCATGGCAACCAATGCACAATGTTTGAAAAGGCAAGGTGACTGGCGACGACCCCAAGGAGTATCATGCAGATGATAATACTTTCTCGGTTCACTCTCCTCTTAAGAATAGTTCAAGATAATCACAAGGAGGTTCACCATTGAAGATGCTCAAAGGTCTTCGCCATCTCAAAAGTCAAATTTTTACTAGAATTACTTATAATGACCCTTGAGATAACTACGCCACAAAAAGCCAAAAAAAATGTAACTCTATGTTGCTGTCATGCAACTGTCTATATTATGTAAGCATAACATGCAACCTTGAACCTTCAACCTTTAAAGAGCTTAGATCTGAGTTTCACACAATTTTGCAAGGAAAACTAGAATACCCAAGTACCAAATGTGCAAAGCAAGAAAGAAAGCTAACATTCTGAGCTACAATCAACCCCCCATTGTTTCTTATAATCTTTGCCAGTAACCCTCACATTGCAATTGCATTGCAGCAAAATCTAAATATCTCCCTACCAACAGATCAGCCTAAAATTTCTTCAGCAAGCATTATTGTAAGTATAAATTACAATTCTAAGAAGCCAAAATGAACATGATTATGAACAACATACTGACAGTTTCGTTCCCAAAATAATCACATACCAAATCAGAAAGCAAAAATTGAACAAAACTCTAGGAAGAGGAAGAGGCAGAGTAGAAGTAGAGGTTATAATACCGGGCGCATAACCTTGAGGCTGATGATGTCTACTTGAGCGCTGATACTGGTCTCACTCTCTCCCCCAACATAATCCCTAAGCTGAGCCTCGAGAGTTGAAATTCGACCTTCGAGACCTGAAATCTGAACTCCGAGAGTTGCGTGCTGAGCTTGGATCTCCCTCTTTGACGCCTTCAAACCCTCAAGTGTACTGAGTTTCGCCTTCCCTCTGTTCGACTCCATCGTTGAAGAGGAAGAAGGAAAATAAGGAAAATGAATCTGTGTGAAATACTACTATAGTAGTACGACAAATTTCAAAAGAGGGTCTAAAATTTTAGCTTCGTCATTTCTCTGTGAATTGTACTCCGTATATAATATTTATGCCACGTGGTGTAATATCACGCTGCCACGTGTACAAGTGAGAGTGGATCTCAACCATCCAATTCCAATCCCTTATAATAGATCTTGCACCGGTGTATTTATACCTCACATGGAAGACCAACAGCAACTGAAGCTTATAAAGTTTGAGATAAGGGTCCTCTTTACAGAAGCTTAATTGGTGAAAGGAAGGCCATGGATAACATAACGGCCAACGAAGTAGCGGGTCTGGGAGTAGGAACTTTGCTCTTATGTGCCACCTTGGCCGCCCCCAAAATTGATGCTTTCATCTCTTCTTCCCAGAGAAGGTACGTTTTCAATCTGTTCGTCATTTTCGGTGCCATATTAATTGAGCTATTTGGTTTATCAAGAACAACTTCTCAAATGCTGTTTGTAGCTTTTTAAAATTCATTCTCTCTTGCAGCTCGTTAGGCATGTGCAAGAGATGTGGTGATTTGAAGATGATAGCTTGCCAGAGCTGCAAAGGAGCTGGTTCAACCCGACCCGGGGACTTCCTCGGGCTCAATCTCGCTTTCGACTCCAACTCGAACCCGAAGCCTATACGGTGCACGAAATGCCGCTCTCGTGGCCATTTTCCCTGCCCTCAATGCTCTTCATCATCATCATCATCTGTTTAATCCCCCATTGTATGTTGTTTTGTGCAACTAGCTAGTATTCTATGATTATTCAGGTCCCTAGTAATAATAATTGTGCAAGAAAATTTGAAAAATATGGAAGCCAGCAATTTTAAGTAAAGAAACAATGAATATGTATTATATATCGTCCTTGGACGGAGAAGAAGAAGATCAACAAAGGAAGAACATGGCTGGAGCAATGATCATACTGGCAAGGTACGACAAGGCCAAGGTTACACAATATCTGTCTGAGGTTGAAGAGGCCGGTAGAACGGAAGGAGTTGATGAAGGGGGGGCAGCGACCGGGACAACTGCAGGCAATGGCGGCTCTGACACATCAGCATCGGTTAGTACCTCAGCTGGAGCCTCAGCTGGAGACGGAAAGCTCAAATACGACATCAGACCTCCAGGGTTAGCTGGAAGCATGTATGGTGGCACCGTGACCATGTTAAGACAACGATTCCCTGCGACAACAAAGACAAGAACAAAAAAGATGAATCAAATTAATGATTTTTGTTATGCATTTGTAACTGAGTGAAAGAAATGTGTATGAAGAAGAGACTTACTTCGGTATGTAGCAGCAGTCTGTGGGAAGTCTGTGATGATACCATCAATACCAGCATCTGTAGCATGTGAATTCATTTCCAGGTTTATGTCTTTGAAGTAGTCTTGGTCTTGAGACAAGAATTCGTTTCTGAAAACTTGGGCGTAGACACTGAGGTTAAATGCATGGAATCTGTCCACAACTTCGGTTTTCCGTATTGTGAAGCCATCAGAATCAGCAGGATAGATGGACTTCTTATCAACAACCACAGCATCAGCAAAACTCTTGATGTGTGCCACTGTGGAGTTCTGCGCATCGCTGATTTGCGTATCAAGTTCATACACGAGTTGATATCCTTTTCCCTTGAATGTTTCAAGAACCGAGCTGTCTGTAGACTGTAACATGACCTTTTTCGCTGTCTGGTTTGTATAGCCAGAAGTGTCCAAGGCCTTTGTCACTGCATCCGTGATACTCATGCCCTGGTTTTGTGCAAGGTAGGCTGCATTCTGAAGCACAAGTGTGAAAAACAAGAATCAAGCATGTTACTCACTGTGGTTGACAAGAAAATTCAATACATAGTCAAATCTTGGCATATTTTCTTGCATGGCCAAACTCTACACTAACCATTAAAATGTGATCTTTAATTAAAGATGCTGTCACAGAAGTATAAAATGAAAAATGTCACATGCTTGTCTGACAAGAAAATAGGCAAGCTCAAAATACAATTCTATCTGATTAAATAGATTCCCACACAATAATGGTTGATCCTTCCTTTCTATTAGCCTAGCTTGGTCAACAGATTACTGGATATTTTTGTGTGTGGGAGATAAAAGCAGAATTAAGTTGAGATGTAGAAGTCCAATGTAGACTCACCTCTATGCGAATTACAACACCGGAAAGCATGGTAGAATTTTTTGCAATGCTTAGAAAATTGGTCAGAGATACGAGTTTTCCAGCATTTTTATTCTTGGGATTCCGGTACATATTGCTGTTTGAGTATACGTTTGATATTGCAGCTGCACAACATTGAAATAGATGAGTGCAATATTGGTCAAAGAAATAGTCACAAAGAATAACAATAAGATAAGCATATTAAAGTGTTCCAAAGGTACTAGCTATAACGCCGTAAAATATGATCAGTTTTTACAGCAGAATATAAATGACTAAGCACCAGACTAAGCAATAAGCATGGTAAGAGATAAGTAGTCACTGAAGCTCTCTCTAAAAATGAATATCTAAAATACTTCTAATCTTGCCTACAGATTACTTGGATGAAAATTTCATCCAAGTAAAAATGGAAGGGCATAAAGTTCAGCCTGTGTATGTATTATGTAATTCCTTAATTGTACTAGTAGAAAATATTATGCAGTGTCCCATAACATATTCACTTAACCAAGTTACCCCGAGAAGCTTGCTCTCATGTAAGGTTGTTATAATTACTAACGAGAACAACAAAGATCAATTCCATACTTGTAGTTAAATTTCTGAATTAACTTACGTGTTAAGCCTTGAATGTCTTTCCATGCAAGTCTAAAGGAAAATATTCCTTTCATATTAAGTGCAGGAATGTTTTCTTGGTGGGTAATGAAGCCTGTCTGAACAATGGTTGTGCTATCTATGAGATTTATAGAGCTTAAGCAGAAAGGAACTCCATCTTTTGACATTTGAACAGAACAGTCAATGTAATCAGCTCCATCTGAAATCGCTTGTGCATACGCGAGATTAGTACAACCAGGGTAGTCACCACTAGCTCCATTGTGTGAGATGACCAAGGGTGCCTTTGCTGAATGGCAAAAGAATTACCAAAATTAAGCTTCACACTTATCTCAAACATCAAAAAGTTATGGAATGCAAATTGTAAAATAAATGGGACACACCTCCAGAATCATTTCTGCCTAAGTGAGCAAAGCAATCTGCAATAAGGAAAAAAATGTGTCATTTAGACAACCTAAAACAATCTAACAGCACACCTAAACAATAAGGTCATCTGTCACTGAAAGCAATATCTACCTACTGCTGCAGATGGAGTTATTGGAAAGTCAGACAAGAAACCATCAACAGAGAAGTCTCCATTGTCAATGTAATTCAGGTATTCTGCAACCGGGTTAAAGCTGTAATTGTAACTAAGGACATTATCATTAGCAAAATCCGATGCATAGACTTGCAACCCTGCAGCATGAGCATCGTGTACAAGGGAGGTATGAGGAAGCAGATAGAGGCTTGAATCAGAAGGCCATATGAATGATTTGGGAACAAGGATTCCAGCAGCAAAAGTCTTGATAAAGGTAAGATTCTTCTTCAGATCACCATATGTCTGATTCGTAGTAGGTTCAGTAGCATCCTCTTGCAGAAAGCGGAAAACCAAAGTTGTCTGCTTTAGTTTCGGGCCAATGGCTCTCAAAAAGCCAACCTCGGGAGACGAGAGGTAGTCAATAGGGATCCTACTCTTGATGACACCAAGTAGAAAGCTTTGCATGCTCAACTTATGCTGGCTGTAAAATAAGTCATGCTGCAATAGTAGACAGTGGCACCAAGACATAATACAAGTATCAGTGAAAGCATGTAAAGTAAGCTCTCTATTGAGAAGGAAGAATCTATGTTACAAAAACAAGCAGTGATTACCTGAACATTCAACCAAAAGCCTATAGGTGTGGATTTCTGGAATACATCTCTCACTGTCAGAATAGGTAAGCTGCCGTCGAAATCAGGAGTTCGGGAAAAGATTCCCTGAGTTACTGCAGAGGATCAAACATAACAAATCAACACTAATAGTAAATCCACATGCACTAGTAGACAATCCAAACAAGACATGAAGGATAAAACTTGACAGGCACATGGAAGAAAAATCGCAGAAGCACGAAAACAGCCAACCACAGAAGCACTCAAATTGCAAGTAAAAGCTAGCTCTCTAAATGGGTACATTACAAGTAACGACGATAGTAAGCTTCTCATCATGAGCCAAGATAGCCAAGCATAGTGATATCCATCAAACAAGAGGCTAGGAGGTAAAGGATTTGGCTCTTGGCCAAAAGTATCATGATAACCACTTACAAGTCAAGTTTTGAAGCTGCGCTGCAGAGTAGTCAATGGTGAAGAACCCGGTAACTGAAGCTCCATTGACAGAAAAAGTGCTCTGCTTCGAGTAGAAGCTGTTTACGGTGGAACTGTTTTCAAGAGTGAGACTAGGAAAGCAGATACCAGCTGCATCTTTGGTGAGCTGAACATCACACCACAGGACGACATCCGCCAAATTTGTAGACATTGCTGTGCCGTATGCATATTCGCTGGAATCCGGAAACAGGCCAGAACACCCGCCCCGTGCCACTACTTTTGGAGCACTTCCTGCAAAAACAACAGTTGCTCTAATTCTCCAATGCAATTCATTTCCAAAATGAGGAGCATTATCACAAAAGCTCCATATTAACCTAATCTCTTCTTATTCGGGCGAAAACTTAGCATTGCCCGATACCAGAAACTACAGGAAAAATCCCTGAAAAGATACAATCTTTATGTGCAAGATGTGGTTTTATTTTTAGCTTTGAACTCAATTCTGACGAAATGATCAAACATGAACTCTGCTATCCCTGTTGAAAGGAAGAGCCATGATCCTTGAACACATGGCCGGAAATCATATCATAACAACACAAAATCATGGAGCCGAGAATTATGAAAAAGAAGAGCTAGCTGTACCATCGAGTGTGAGCCACTTAGAGTTAGATCCGGCATCAGTGCCAAAGGGAAGGAGCTGAGCAACTAGCAGAGCCCCCACAACAAACCGACACATTGCCGGAAAATTCTGCCGATGAACCATTCCAGTGAAAGACCTCAGGCGGACCGGAGACGACTACGGCGCCGGGAAATTGGAGCTCCGGGAGAGAGTGAGGGTGCCTGCAGCCTGAAGGTGGAAGTGGCGGTACAAGTACAACACTGTCAGGTTTGGTTTATTTGTTTATTTATATTTTCATGTTATTCGGAGCAAACCCTATTTTTTAGTTGTCCAAACTCACATGTACGAATATTTTAAACAAAATCACACGCTTCTTCAACATGCTTTATGCAGGAAGAAATTAGGCTTTGTGTCAACGTCCGTTGTATATGTTGTAACGCTGTCTTAGATCATGTTTTGGATGATGACTATTAGTAGATCTCTTGTCTAGCTTCCAAAATCGGGTTAACTTTTGCAAATTTGTCATTTAGAAATCTCACACTTGATTTGATCCTATTATTAAGCACTTAGCTTATAATTTTGGACCTATTGAGCACTTGTCAAAGGGAAAAATTTGCCGCGTATATAACATGCGCGCCATGTAAATTACACATCATTAT
Source organism: Polygonum maritimum (assembly GCA_963924305.1). Lineage (NCBI taxonomy): Eukaryota > Viridiplantae > Streptophyta > Magnoliopsida > Caryophyllales > Polygonaceae > Polygonum > Polygonum maritimum. The sequence continues at coordinate 4,812,793 of OZ002734.1, forward strand.
TATTAAGTTGAATTAAGCAACATAAGCACTTGTGACTAATGACATGTAAAGCCACATAAGCACATGTGACTACTGACATGTAATAATATTAAAAAGGAAAATTGGACGAAAATAATCTAAAGTATCGACTTTCAAATGAAAATAATCTCAAGTTTAGAAATCACTGACAATGATCCGAACTATTACAATATTAAGCGAAAATGATTTTCCGGTGACTACTCCGTTAAAATGAATGACGTGGCAAACGGAAAAGTGACATGGCAAATTAAAATGTAACATCTTTTATTATTTCTTTGACATGCCACTCAAATAAAAAAACAATAGCCACGTCAGGTATATTGTTAGATTAGATTAATATCATTTTTAATTACAAACAAAAATAAAACAAAAAACGCTTTCAAAGTCGAAGACAATGAAGAACAATGGTGAAGAACCCTAACTTCCCCCCAATTCCTGTAAAAAAACCCTAATTTGACACCTCCATGGCTCCATCCCCCCATGTAAACAACAACAATGGAGGTCAGGCTGTGGAATACTGGTAAGCATGCGCCTAGCGGACGGCCTCGACCTTGAGATCGCCGAGCTGAGCGTAGAGCATCTCCTCGGCCTCTTCGGCCACCTTGACTCGGCTCCACGCCTTCCGGAGCTCCTCCTTCATCCGCTCCTCTCGAAGCCGACTCTCATGCAAATCCCACTGCTCGTTCTGGCGCCGGAGCAACGCCGTCGACGCGTCGCCGTCTTGTCGGAGGTGGATCGCCGGATGAGAGGCGGCAACGACGAAGGCTGATGGAGCCATTTGGTGGCCGGAGGAATGGGGGATTTGGGGGCCGGAGAAATCAACATCCTTCACGTCACTTTTCCGTTCTTCGGTGTCCAGATCTAGATCTGGGGAATGTGATTTCAACTTTGAAAGGGTTTTTGTTTTGTTTTTGTGTTTAATTAAAGATGATGATGTGGCTATTGTTTTTTTATTTGAGTGACATGTCAAAGAAATAATAAAAATGTTACATTTTAATTTGCCACGTCACTTTTCTGTTTGCCATGTCATCCATTTTAACGGAGTAGTCACCGGAAAATCATTTTCGTTTAATATTGTAATAGTTCGGATCGTTGTCAGTGATTTCTAAACTTGAGATTATTTTCATTTGAAAGTCGATACTTGAGATTATTTTCGTCTAATTTTCCTATTAAAAAAGAAAAAGCAAGTCTAAAAAATTATTTTTTAACAAAAAAGAAATGAATAAACTTCAACCTCACTTTACCTCTCTCTTGAACTCCCTCTCCCTTGCGGCCGAGCTTGATGGCAAGCGAGCTCAAAATCTCCAATTCGATGGTGAACGACGCTCAATCCTGATAACTTGAAACGTGAATTGATGAATTCAAATTGATTGGAAGATTCAGAGGTGAGTGAATCACATTTCATTCGCGGCTTTGAGGAATTTCATAAGGTTAGGGTGTTTTCCTGATTTTGATTTCTAACGTGGCTTTTTTAGTGGGATTTCTCTCTTTCGTGATTTGAATACGATTTGGTGTTAGGAATTTGGGTGCTTTGGATTCAGGGTTCAAAGTTGCGAATTTGGGGGTTTAGGGTTTACGACTCAATTGATGCGATTTCAGCCATGTGTTTGTGCTTACGGGTTTGACTGTTTCTTTTAGGGTCGGTTCTATGTGAGCAATTACCGATGAGGATCCAACTGTTTGTTTTAGGTTTTTCGGTTGATTGTGTGCGAAGTTTGTGATTAATCTATTGATACACAAGGATTTTCGTTTTGTTTGTTGGGTTACATTGGATTTGAACATTTGTATTTGTGAGTTTAGTGGATTGAATGCATTTACAGCTTCACTCTAAAAATTGTGTTAGGGTCACCGTCCTCTAAACACTCGTACTCTATCTTCGCGTTCACTACATCTCTGCCAGTTTGTCTTGAGTTGTCCTATTTACTCTCATTGCGTTATTTCCTCATCCATGTTTTCTAGTTTCAACTATAAGTTTACTGTATTTCAATCGTTTCAACTAATGTTATTATATACTCCCTCCGTTAAGAAGTACTTGTCGGTTTAGGTTGATTGAGTTGTTAAGAAATACTTGTCATTTTAGATATTTTAACATCATTTTCCAATATTATCCCCATTAAATGAAAACAATTACTTAAATTTATGCTAGAAAATAAAAGATCTTCCTAAGATTGAGGGTATAAATATCAAATCATTTGAATTCTATTTTTAAGACAAACCGTAAAACGACCTGTATTTTTTAACGGAGGGAGTAATAAATATAATATACTTTATGAATTAAGAAAAATAAGAAGCATTTAATTTTTTTTGTCGTCGATGATGAATTCTACTTTTTTTTTAATATATCATCTTTTTAGTTTAAAATTATTAACTAACAAAATTAGTATGGAAATTGTCATCCTACATGAATGCATATGTATAGACCTGTCAAAAGCTAACCCGACCCGTAAACCCAACCCGACCCGACCTAAAATTTATGGGTTTTAACCCGTAAATTTGAACCCGAAACCCAGTTTGAACCCGAACAAGATAAACCCGAAAATTTCTGGGTTAGGGTTAGGTCAAACCCGGTGGGTCAAGAAATCTATAAGGCGGAAAACTTATTTTAGAATATACTCTAATATAATAAAATGATAGATTGACGGGTAATTGTGCATCCAAAATTCTCTAATTTTTTTTATACTTGCATTATTATGGGTTCTGTTTGAGCCAAAATTCTCCCAAAGGGAATATGGCCTAAATCGGGCCTGATCGTAGAGAATCACAAAGAAGACGAAAGTCGTAAAAGCTTTTGAATTGTATTCGAAGTAAGACGAAAGTCGCGGATGCTTTTGGGGGTATTGTGGTAAACTCTTGGTTCAGGAAGAGGGAGAATCAGTTGGTAACTTTTCAGAGTGCGTTGAGTAAAACGCAGATTGATTTCTTTGTGGTGAAGAGGTCGGATAGAGGAGGGTGTAGAGATTGTAAGGTGATTCCGTTTGAAGGCTTGTCGACGCAGCATAAGTTGTTAGTTTTGGATTTCAAGTGTTTGGTAAAGCAGGGAAAGGGGTTCAGCAGTAAGCCGCAACCGAGAATCAGATGGTGGCGCCTATCTGAAGCGAATGGGCAGAGTCTGAAAGATCGGATCTTCGAGGAAGCTGATGCAAAAGGGGCTTGGCTGGAGAGAGAAGATGCTAATGAGATGTGGGGTAAAATGGCAGAGTGTATTCGCAGAGCAGCTTGTGGGGTTTTGGGTATGTCGAGAGGCGGTTCTAGGCACAGGAGATCAGTTGCTTGGTGGAACGAAGAGGTGCAGGAAAAGGTGAGGGGCAAACAACTTGCTTTCAAAGCTTGGCTGAGGAGTAGTGATCAGGACAGGGAGTTGAGGTCGGAAGAGTACAGATTAGCAAAGAAGGAGGCAAAGAAGGCAGTGGCAGTTGCGAAAGAGTTAGCGTATGAAGGCTTGTATAAAGCACTCGATGAAAAAGGAGGAGAGAGAGTGTTGTTTAGGCTGGCAAGGGAAAGAGACAGGATGAGTTCGGATTTGGATAGGGTGCGCTGTATCAAGGATGAGAGTGGGAATGTGCTAGTGGAAGACCTAGAAATCAGGCGGAGGTGGGAGAGATACTTTTCAGGCCTCCTAAACGAGGGTTGCGAGTCGGTGGGGAGTCTCCAGAGTACAGGGAGTCAGGCTAGTTATCTGCTATATAGGCGAGTCTCTCAGTCAGAGATCAGTGAAGTGATTCGCAGAATGGGCAGTAAAAAGGCAGTGGGACCAGATGAAATCCCAACAGAGATTTGGAAGTGTTTGGGCGTCAGAGGCTTAGAGTGGCTTGCGTCTCTTTTCAACGTTATCTTCAAGACGGCTAAGATGCCTGATGAGTGGAGAATCAGTAAGCTAATTCCGTTATACAAAAACAAAGGGGATGTTCAGCAGTGTAGTAACTATCGAGGTATAAAACTACTAAGTCATACAATGAAAATTTGGGAGAAGACTATAGAGTTGAGACTGAGGCGCTTGGTGCAAGTGTCAGAAAACCAGTTTGGTTTCATGCCGGGGAGGTCGTCAATAGAGGCTATTCACCTGCTGAGGAGGTTGACAGAAGAGCATAGGGAGAGGAAGAAGAATCTGCATATGGTGTTCATAGACATAGAAAAGGCGTACGACAGGGTTCCTAGAGAGTTGATTTGGGGATGCCTTGAAGTCAAAGAGGTTTCAGACACTTATATCAGAGTCATTCGAGATATGTATGAGGGGTCGAGGACGAGTGTGTGTACGCAAGGAGGAGATACGGAGTTTTTCGAAGTGGGTATGGGTCTCCATCAGGGATCAGCTCTGAGCCCGTTTCTTTTCACGGTGGTGCTAGACGTGCTGACAAGGGACATCCAGGGGGAGATTCCGAGGTGTATGTTGTTCGCAGATGATATTGTCTTAGTGGAGGACTCTAGAGCAGAAGTTAGTACCAGTCTGGAAGTGTGGAGGGAGAGGTTGGAATCTAAGGGTTTCAGGTTGAGTAGGTCCAAGACGGAGTATGTAGAGTTCAGTTTCGGGCAAGAGGTCGACTCCTTGAGTGAGGTGTGGCTGGGGGACGAGGTCATAGCGAAGAGTGATAACTTCAGGTATCTGGGTTCAGTTTTGCAAAGCGACGGGAGTATTGATGAGGATGTGAGGTCTCGGATTCAGAAAGGTTGGCAGAAGTGGAGGGCAGCTTCAGGAGTTTTATGCGACAAAAAGGTTCCGCTTAAGCTTAAGGGAAAATTCTACAGATCTGTGATAAGGCCAGCGATCCTCTACGGGGCTGAATGTTGGCCGACGACGAAGGCCCAGGAGCAGAAGCTCGCAGTCGCAGAAATGAGGATGCTCAGATGGATGTGTGGGCACACGAGGTTGGACAAGATTAGGAATGAGGAGATCAGAAGCAAGTTGGGGGTGGCTAGTATAGGAGACAAGATTCGGGAAACGAGACTCCGATGGTTTGGGCATGTTCAGAGGCGGAGTCCGGACGCTATAGTCAGGAGGTGGGAGCGTCTGGAGTTAGGGGCTTACAAGCGAGGCAGGGGTCGTCCGAAGAAACGCTGGATGGACAACATCAAGCAGGATATCGGTTTGTTAGGGATTTCTGTGGAGCTGGCTCAGAGCAGGGAGAGTTGGAGAGAGAGGATCAAGGTGTTGGATGGCTAGCGGGCTTTCTGGAGCGCGGGGGAAGAGCAGGGAGCTTTTTTCGTTTAGTTGTACCTTTAGTTTTAGTTTCTTGTAGTCTAGTTTAGTTTAGTTTCCTTTGTACTTAGTTTTAGTTTCTTTTGGATTGGTCTAGTGTGTCTCTCTTGGGTTGTATTGGGCGCATTCCATCCAGGTCTGGTTTGCCCCCATCTTGACCCCCCAGATCCCGCGTCTGCGGGACTACCTGGGTAAATGTTGTTGTTGTTGTTGTTGTCGAAGTATGACTGAATGCGTAAAACAGCATAATGGCTTACAATTGGTCTTTTATAGTACCCTTTAGGATCGATCTATCTTATAAGAAAAGATAAGAAAATACAAGATTCTAGCTAACCGTGATCCTAACGAAATATCTTGAAGAGATCTATCTTATATCTTTAACTCTATCTTGTTTAACCGACTTCGGTCCTTGCCGTCTCTCGCTGTGCTCTGAAGAAGTACTGAAGAAGTCTCGACCGGGTATCAATACTTCATCGAGGAAAATCTGGGCCCAACAATACCCCTAAATGCAGCGTTCGGATTTTGAAATCTTTTCAAATTTTGAATGGTGCATTTAAATGATGTGACGTTGTGGTCAAGCCTGGGTTTTCGGGATTTAGCAGACCCTTTAAAGCTCTCTTTTCACCTTCCTTAGCCATCTCCGCCTTCAATTGTATTCGTCCTTCCCTCTTCTTCCTCTGTTCCTTGTTCTTCCGACGCTCAGGTACTGCTACTACCCTTTCTTGCTTCCTTCTTGTTTTCCATGGCTCCAAGATCCCCCTTTACCTCTTCTAAAGCCCTTAGCGAGGAAGACCTTCTTCCTTGCACCATGACCCGAGATGAAATCGCCGAATGGGTCGAATTTGGGGGTTTCCCCATTGGCACCCGATTCCACGCTCCAACGATCGAAAAGATTGATTGGGTTCGCAAGGGCTGGGTCTGTTTCTTGGATTACCCCTTTACTTTAGGTCTGAAGTTCCCCTTCTCCGATTTCATTCGTGAGTTTATAAGTACCCTAAAGGTCTCCCCTTGTCAAATCCTTCCCACAACGTGGCGGACCCTTGCTCGAATCGACGAGCTTGCCACGGAACGTGGCCTTAAAATGTCGATGGGGGAACTCCTTCTTGCTTACAAAATCGTTCCACAAAGAGCCGGCCGAATTACTCTCCATGCTAGGGATGTAAGAAACCCTTTAATTCCCAAAACGAAAATGCCCTCCCGGAGCTTGCAAGCTCGCTTCTTCTTCATTGAGTTAGAATCTCTAAGGGGCTTAGATGAGGATGTATTATCGGTCTTTCGAGATGGATGGAACACGTCCCGTAAGGCTCTGAGCCTTTATTCGCTGTTATCCTCTGTTTTTTTTTTTTTTTTTTTTTGCACTTGTGACTGATTCTGACTGATTTTCCTCTTCCCCCTTTTTTTTTACAGTACCGGTGGGAATCAATTCCAGGAGTTCGGATACAGGTGTTTGCCGGCGATTGTTGAAGGTCAAGGTCGAAAAACGTAAGCCGAAGAAGATCAAACCCGAACCTGAAGAACCCGCTGAGGAGGTGGGGATATTGGACCCTGAAGACAAGACCGAAACAAGCGAAATTCCAACATCTTCTGATATGGCGAGTTCATCTGGAAAGAAATCAGGTCTGAACCCATTTATTCAACATTTTGCATCTCTGAATTCTTCATTATATACGGGTTACTAATCTTCTAGCACCGGGCAGGCGCTAAGATCGACATGTCCGCTGCTGGGATGGTGAAGAGGCTGAGATCCAGTGGAATCAAGGCTTTGGCATCCCCGACTCCTTCTATAGACTCAAAGAAATCTCAACCGCCGAAGCGCAAGAGGACTGACGAGACCCCATCCCCTGCCGCAAAGAAGAGAGAGCCGAAGGACCTCCTGAGTGTTTTCGGCGACAAGCTTTCCCCTAATATCAAAGCTGAGTTCCAATCGTTACCCCTTGATGCGGCCTTTAGCCGTGTGGGAACTACCCTTAGACTGGTAAGTCAATCTTCTCTATCATATTTTATCAATACTTCTTCGATACCTTGTACTCAGCAGGCTGTGCTTGTTGCAGGCTTTTCAAGAACTCATGGCGACCAACTACCGTACTCATGAAGAGTTGTCGAAGCTGGAGGCCGATACTAAGAGTGCCAGAGACGCTGCCGCTGCCTCCGAGAGGAAGATCCGTGAGCTCCAATCGACCATCGACTCCTTGTCGATTCAGGTGGAGGACCTTCAAGCTGAGAAGGCCTCACTGGAGTCTTGGATGCACGAAGCGAAGAAGTCTGCTAAGCACTTCTCGGAGGTGGTGACCCAAGTGGCCGGGTATTATACGCTGAAGGCGCGGGTGGAACTTCTAGAAGACCAGGCAGAGGGAAGAGGAGAAAACTGGGTGTTGGCCGCAGAGCAGGAAGCCCTGGAAGAGTATTTTCGGTCCTGCAACCCTCCTCCAGGCCAAGAGTTCATTGAGACTGCCGAACAGGTGGCCGCGGACGAGGATTCAGAGAAAACCAAGGAGGCCGGGACCCCAGGTACTACCGCCGAGAATCCTGGTACTGAGGATGATGTTGTGACCATGGGCGGCGCGACAGATGCCAGAGATGAAGATGCTGCAGCCGAGGCTGAAGGGAAGACGAGCCCGAAAGACGAGTGACCACCCCTGCCTTCTTTTTACTCAAGCTTTATATCTTTCCGCCTGTCTCTAAACTTTCCAGTTGATTTAGACTTTCTTGATACTTTTTTGGCCATCGAGCCAGTACTACTCTAAATATTTTCGGCCGTGGGCTGGAAAATATTTGACTTAATCGTTTTGACGCCCACTGTATGGCGCTTTTGATTATATGTCTTGCGATGCGTTTTGTTATTATTTTGATTTGCGTTTGGTTGGCAATGTTTGGTAGTTTGGGATGCGTTAGTAGGTCAGCATCCGGGGAAAGCGTTATGTGACTCCTCCCCAGCGCATAATGTTTACGAAATAGACTTTCGGTTATTGCGCTTAGTTTACTGCAAAGGGCCGTGCATACTTGTTTGTGATTAGGCATCCTTTGGATCCATAAGGGTAGCGCCTTAGGATGTAATGTGTTCACGGCGTCCCGCGAATGTGGCCTTGGGTAACGGTGCTATAGCATTCCCCTTCCTGTACTAACCCAATGTGACTACATTGATTGGACTTAGATGGGGGGTAACCAACTTATGGGTTACTTCATCACATTGTATGCGTGACGACATCGTCTTATTCAGACGGTACAACCATACAAAAGCTCAGTGGTTGATTTGAGTAAAACGCTTTTGGTCGCGCATAAGTTATGACCGTGAGGATGTTTTGTGCGAAATGACTTTGAGTTGTGGGAGAGTTGTGTTCTCGCGAAACATATCAAGTCATTAACAAAAACAAACTCTAGATCGTATATAAAAAAGAAGACAGTGTATCGACGTCGGGGGTGATGACCCCAGAGTCTTTTATTGAAAAGAAATTAACTAGGTCCTAAAGAAGTCTCCAAAACTAGTGCTAAGGAAGGTACTAAAACTTTATCAAGAACAATTGAGTTTAGAAGTAATACTTCTTTAGGTGCGTTGCGTTCCAGCTTCGGGGGACTGCTTCTCCGTCCTTGGATTCCAACTGGTATGCTCCATTTCCTGCTACCTTGATGATCTTATACGGCCCTTCCTAAGTTGGTCTCAATTTGCCGGCATTGGCCCCCGCGGTGTTCTGGAATACCTTGCGCAAGACCCAATCTCCCTCTTGGAAGCACTTGACGCGGACGTTCTTGTTGTAGCTCCTTGTGACCTGCTGCTGGTATTTCGAGATGCGCGCGTGTGCTACCTCTCTGAGCTCTTGGACCGTGTCTAGGTCAGCCTCCAATTCTTCTTTGCTACCTGCGGAAGTGGCAAGTCCGTATCGAGCGGTGGGCACCGTAACCTCGGCTGGTATAACGGCTTCACAACCATGTACCAGGGAGAAAGGTGTTTGGCCGGTTGCGCCCTTGGGTGTAGTGCGGTCGGCCCATAGGACGAAAGGTAGCTCCTCTGCCCAATTTCCCTTGGCTTTTGCTAACCGTTTCTTCAAGTTGTTGATGATGACTTTATTGCTTGCTTCGGCCTGTCCGTTAGCTTGAGGATATCTAGGTGTGGAGGTGACCAAGTCAATGTTCCAAGCCTTGCAAAAGTCGCGCATCCTTTTACTTATGAACTGGGAGCCGTTATCGCAAGTGATCTCTGCGGGCACTCCGAATCTGCTCAAGATGTTTCTTTTTATGAAGGAGATGACTTGCTTGTCTTTGATTTCTCGGAAGGCCTCTGCCTCGATCCACTTGGAGAAATAGTCCGTCATTGCCAGGAAGAAAACCTTCTGCCCTGTGGAGGGGGGTAGTTTCCTTACGATGTCCATTCCCCATCTCATGAAGGGCCAGGGAGTAATCGACGGGTGGAGGACTTCCGGTGGCTGGTGAGGTACTGGGGCATGGCGCTGGCATGCGTTGCAAGATTGGGCGTATTTGTTAGCGTCATGACGGATGGTGGGCCAATACCACCCCTGCCTGAGGATTTTATTAGCCAAGCTCCGACCCCCAGTGTGGTTACCGCAGTCCCCGCTGTGGACTTCCCTCATGACCTCTTCAGCGTCTTCTTCTTCTATGCAACGTTGAAGGAAACCCGCCGCGGATTTGTGGAATAGGATCCCATCAACGATAGCGAAACGCGTAGCTTTTGACCTCAGGGCTTTGGCCTCGTCTTTGTCCCTAGGGGCTTCTCCTTTGACGAGCCAATCGAGGTATGGTTTCGTCCAGCTGGCTTTGGTACTTTTTCTAGCCTCATCGGGGTCTTGATATTTCTTTGGTACCCCAGGCTCCGGGGGAGAATCCTTGCTCTGCGCCGCTGATGTCTCAACGAGGGCTGATCGTAGAAGGTGGACTAGCGGTACACTGCTGAATTCTCGGGGGTCCAAGGTTGATCCTAGCCCTACTAGGGCGTCGGCTGGAGCGTTTAGCTCACGAGGGATCTGCTCGAATTCAATTTGGTCGAACTTCTCGGATAATGTTTTGACTATCCCGAGGTAGCTGATCATCCTGTCGTCCTTAGCTTCAAAGACCCCCAAGATCTGGTTGATGATGAGCAGGGAATCGGCGCGTACCTTGATTCTCTTTATAGCCAAATCGGCAGCTAGTTCTAGGCCGAATATGAGTGCTTCGTATTCGGCTTCATTATTTGTTGCTTCGAAGTCGCACCTTACTGCTTGGGCTATTAGATCCCCCTTTGTCGACTTTAGAACAACCCCGAGTCCTGCTCCTCTTATGTTTGAGGCTCCGTCGGTGTGTAGTAGCCATTCTTCTTCTGTACCGTTGTTGGAGGTAGTTAAGACCTCTTCGGGTACTCCTTTTTCAGGGGTTGGGGTGAAGTCGGCAACGAAATCAGCCAGAACTTGTGATTTGATTGCTCTTTTGGGCTCGTATCTGATGTCATAACCGCTCAGCTGGACCGCCCACTTCGCCATCCTTCCCGAGAATTCAGGCTTTTGCATGATTTGTCGGAGCGGGTAATTCGTCAGGACTACGATGGTGTGAGACTCGAAGTACGGCCGTAGTTTGTTTGAGCACATTACCACTGCCAACACCAACTTCTCCGTGGGAGAGTAGCGTGTTTCTGCTGGTACCATGGTTCTGCTTACGAAGTAGACAGGTACTTGTTGGCCTTCTTCCTCCTTAACGAGTACCCCGCTCAGGGCATTTTCTGATACCGCTATGTAGAGCTGTAAGACTTTTTCAGGGACCGGTTTGGCCAACAGCAAGGGGTTGGCGAAATATTTCTTTAGCTCTTCGAAGGCAACTTCATGTTTTTCGGTCCACTGGAAACTCTTGTTCTTCTTTAGGACTTCGTAGAATAGCCCACACCTATCCGAGGATTTGGAGATAAACCGGTTTAGTGCAGCTATTTTTCCGGCTAGCTTTTGTACATCTTTCACACTTCGGGGGGATCTCAGGGAGGCAATTGCTCGCACTTGGTCTGGGCTGGCCTCAATCCCCAGTTTGGTCACCACATGCCCCAGGAAAGTACCGGACTGTACCCCGAAGATGCATTTTTGTGGATTTAGCTTCATGTTGTACTTCTCCAGGATTTTGAAGGTCTCTTCAAGGTGGCCCCTATGTAGGGATTTCTCTGTGCTCTTTACCACCATATCGTCAATGTATGCCTCCATAGTTTTACCAATCTGGTCCTCGAACATTCGGTTGACCAGCCGCTGGTAGGTTGCGCCGGCGTTCTTAAGACCGAATGGCATCACTCGGTAGCAGTAGGTGCCTTGTCCTGTGATGAAGGAGGTCTTTTCTTGGTCTTTGGGCTCCATTTGGATCTGGTGGTAGCCGCTGAAGGCGTCCATGAAGGTGAGTAGCTCGTACCCAGCCGTGGCGTCTACCATAGTGTCAATGTGCGGTAGCGGGAATGAGTCCTTGGGACAGGCTTTGTTGAGATCGGTGAAGTCCACACACACCCGCCATTTTCCGTTCTTCTTTGGTACCACCACCACGTTTGCTAACCAATCTGGGTATTTTACCTCTTTGATCTTCCCCGTTCCTAACAACTTCTTTACTTCCTCTTCGATTGCTTGGACCCGATCTGGCGCGAACCTCCGCCTCTTCTGCTTAACAGGGGGATGTTCGGGGTTGACATTGAGCTTGTGAGTGATGATGGAGGGGTCGATCCCTGTCATATCCTCGTGGCTCCAAGCGAAGCAATCTTGGTGACTTTTCAGGAACTCTACTAATTCTTCTTTGATGGTTGGTTCTAACTTTTCTCCAATCTTCACTACCCTTCCTTCTTCGAGAGTCACCTCCTCCGCCCTCTCTTCGGTCTCGATCTGCGCAGGTGGAGGGGTGACGCTTTGTAATTGCTGTGCTTCCGGTCTTAGGGTGGTTGGTTTGAGGGCCGCTTTGTAGCACTCCCTAGCCAACCGTTGATCCCCGCGGATTTCCTCTACCCCCCAGGGGGTCGGGAATTTCACCGTCTGGTGGTAGGTGGACGCGACGGCTTTCATGTCGTGCAGCCATGGACGTCCTAGGATGACATTGTAGCAAGAGGGGCAATCCACCACGAGGAAATTGACTTGCATGTTAATCCCTTTAGCGAAGGTAGTGAGAGCAATGTCTCCAACTGTGTGTTTAACTTCGCCGCTGAAACCCACCAATGGAACCGGATGCTTGTGGATGTCGTTCTCGGACAACCCCATCTCTTTTAAAGCATCGAGTGTCATGAGGTTGGTAGAGCTACCGGTGTCAATTAGGATTCTTTTCATCAGAACGTTCCCCATATGTAGGGAGATCACCAGGCCGTCGTGGTGGGGTTCGGCTGAGAAGTCCGCGTCGTTGTCGTCGAAGACAATAGCGGACCCGGATGAACCCCCACCGGTACGTCGCGGGCGATCGAAGCTGCTTTCGCGCGCGTGTCGCTTCGCCGCTGAGTACGTGAGGCCGCAGATGCTTGAACCCCCTGAGATGACATTAACTACTCTGTCGGGCGTTGGGGGGGTCCCTCCTTTTCCTCGGCTCAGACTGCAGATTCTCCACTACTTCTCTGGGCACTTGAGCATCTGGTGCTACATCTTTGATTCTCCCTTCTGAGATAAGGCGAGCCAATTCCTTTCTGAGCATGATACAGTCTCGGGTCCAATGGCCGTGATACTCGTGGTAATCGCACCACTTGGTGGTGTCCCTGTCTGCTTTTGGGGCTTTGTCCCGCCGAGGCCACCTCACGTACTCTCCTTGTTTTGCCATGTTCCGCAGAAGCTTATCCGTGGAGATATTGAGTTTGAGTGATTCTAATGATGGTGGCGGCGGGTCGCGGTATTGATCGTCCGCTTGTCTCGCTCTGGCCGCGTTCACCTGTCCGTGGCTAGGGCGCGAATACGGGTGTGCTCGACGATCTTTTCGTTGATCGAGCGAGCCTTTACGGCCGTCAGTTGAGCCTCTCTTCTCGTACTTCTCGAACTCTGAGGTTCTTTTGCGCAAGGTCCTGTCTTCCTCCAACCTGACGTGGGCCAGGGCCCTGGCTTGAACCTCCTCGAAGGTGTAGCAGGGGTGCTTAGTAAGTTCCTTGTATAGGCCACCATCGGGGATGATCCCTTGCCTGAATGCTTCCACTGCGGTAGTAACGTCACAAGACTGTATCGAGACTTTTTCGCGGTTGAACCGTTCTAGGAACTCTCTGGTAGTCTCGTGTTGCTTCTGACGGATCCGGTAGAGGTCGCTAGATTGTTTCTCGAATTTGCGGCTACTGGCGAACTGGGTGCGGAAAGAGTCCGATAGTTCGGCAAAAGAACCGATGCTACCGCGTGGCAGTTTTATGAACCAAGTCAGCGCCGGACCTGTCAAAGTTGTGCCGAACCCCTTGCACATCACTGCCTCTTTAGAGTATGACGGGACCGCGCTCGTCATCATCTTTTGCTTATAGATCGCGACGTGCTCGTCAGGGTCGGAGGTACCATTGTATGGAGTCATGTTTGGCACGGTGAATTTCTTTGGTATTTCGACTCTGGTGATGCGACGGGAGAAAGGGGACTCGTCGAAACCATCGGGGGCTTCTGGTTCGAGAGGTTCGAAACTTTTTCGACCGATCCGGAGTTGATCAGCGATGACCCCTATCTGCTCCGTTACCTTCCTTCTTATGGCCGCGTCGAGGTCTCTGGGCCTCCCCCTTTCGAAATCCTCTTCATCGGTTTCTCCCCTGCTCGGCCAAGCATCCCGAGGTGGTGTTTGGTGTCTCCTAACCTCTGACCGGGGATATCTTGGTGGGTCTTTGTCAAGGAAGACTTCTTCGCGGCGGTGTCGAGCGAAAGCTTCTAGGGCATCCTCTGGTAACACTGGTGTCTTGTCACGTGTGTCCAGAGTTTCGCCCCCTTTGGAGGTTCCTTCTCCCGCTCCAAAGTCGAGCCTCCTCACTATGCCGTTAGTGCGGCGATTGACACGGAGGGACCGACGGCCCGTGGCGATAACCTCGTATTGCTGCTTCAACTGACTGTTTTCTCGCGTGAGGCGTTCCACATGGGCGTCGTAGAAGCTTTTCTGGTCGCTCAGCTCCTTTTGGAGGAGTTGCATCCGTTCCCTGAGGTCAGTCATCTCCTCGTCTTGCGACCGGTTTTCAGGGAGCACGGGATCTTTGTTGTGGTCGGCAAGGGGAGTTTTTGGTGACTCGTTTCCATCGCCTGACATTGTCGCCGGGGAGTTTGAATCAGCGTGTCTTTCGCGTGATTGTTCCGATCACGGCCCCACGGTGGGCGCCAAACTGTTTGAGCCAAAATTCTCCCAAAGGGAATATTGCTTAACTCGGGCCTGATCGTAGAGAATCACAAAGAAGACGAAAGTCGTAAAAGCTTTTGAATTGTATTCGAAGTATGACTGAATGCGTAAAACAGCATAATCCTCCCTAGGGCTTACAATTGGTCTTTTATAGTACCCTTTAGGATCGATCTATCTTATAAGAAAAGATAAGAAAATACAAGATTCTAGCTAATCGTGATCCTAACGAAATATCTTGAAGAGATCTATCTTATATCTTTAACTCTATCTTGTTTAACCGACTTCGGTCCTCGCCGTCTCTCGCTGTGCTCTGAAGAAGTATTGAAGAAGTCTCGACCGGGTATCAATACTTCATCGAGGAAAATCTGGGCCCAACAGGTTCTAAATTTGTCATCTAATTTATAATGTTGATCAAATATAATAAATATCGTGATTAGGGATTAATAGTATCTAACATACGTATATGATATAACGTAGGGACTTATAATTTAACCCAACTTATGAATATTATATAATAAGAATATAATGATAAATACTAAAAATGAATATAAATAGTCAATGTATCTTCTTAATACATTTATCATGATGGATCAAAAAAATTCAATATAAATTAGGCTTACTTTATTATTGATAAACTTATATTAAGAAATTAATTAAGATTTTCTATAGTTGGAAAAAAATCAACAAATTTGTTTGAAGGAGAGTTGAACACATAACATATGGATTACTACATTTATAGTGATGAATAAAAAAATCATTCTAAATTAGTCTTACTTTATAATTAGTAAATTCATTTCAGATATTTTATCTCTATTTATCTTTCCTTTCGATTTCCATAATGTATATTCCATTAATTTTAGCCACTCAACAGTTATTTTAGAAATTGATTTTCTAGGTCAAGTGAAGGAGGAATTCAACACAAATATTGAAAATAATCCAAGTGGTATGTGGTAACAATCAAGTAGACATTCACGCGTATATAGACAATTGCAACAAGTGACATAACATTTATCCTAAAAAAATTGTATATTTATTTTCCAAACAGAAAAAATTTGGAATTAGAGGTGGAGACGAATAGGAGAACAAATCCTCAAACAATTAACGTGTTTAGGCATTTTCCATCCACTGATTACTTGGTTTTTCTTTTTTCCCTTACATACCCACCACTTTGATCTCATCATTTTAAACATACTCTTTTGGTAATAAAAATTTTAAATTTCAAATCTTTTGGAGCCAAAATAAATAATAAATGATAATTTGAGAAAAAAATACTAGTAGTTTATTGGTCAACTATACATTTATACCATTGTCTAATTTAAACATCATGCATGCATTTGGCAATAAAAGATTTCAAGTTAAAAAACTATTAAAAATTAGTAAGAGGTGAGATGAAATGGTCCTTGCTAATCTTTTAGTTTTCTCACAAAACAAAATTTTCAAAATCAAAAACGTTGAATTTGACCATTTTGAGAGTATAATACATTTCCTATTTAGTCAATCCGCCCGTTACCAAAGGGGCAATCAATCACAGCTAAGAAATTACAAGATGGGTTGGTCAATGATTTTTTCCACCTTCTAAAAATCCAATTAAATTTAAATTTCACACATTAATTGTCTTTTCATTTTTATTGGCAATAAATCATCATAATTGTAAAAAAAAAGTGGGTATAATTTTTTTGAGGCAAAACTGAAAATTGTCCGCTGTATAATAAAGGCATTGCCCACACCTTCTCTCACACTACTAAAACCAACAACAGAGAGAGAGAGAGAGAGAGAGAGAGAGAGAGAGAGAGAGAGAGAGAGAGAGAGAGAGAGAGAGAGTTGCATCCATGGCTGCCAAATCCTCCAACTCACCTAATTTCATTAACTTTCTCAAAGAGAAGCCAACAACCGAAGAAGCGAAAACAACTCAAGTCGAACAACAAGAAGAACAACTTGCAATCGAGGAGCCCATGTCGCCAGTGGACCGAGCT
Organism: Polygonum maritimum; assembly: GCA_963924305.1. NCBI lineage: Eukaryota > Viridiplantae > Streptophyta > Magnoliopsida > Caryophyllales > Polygonaceae > Polygonum > Polygonum maritimum. The sequence continues at coordinate 4,829,236 of OZ002734.1, forward strand.
CCGTCCGGAGGGAGGAAGAGAAAGGCCCCTAGAAACTCAGGCAAGTATTCTTCATAACTCGTCCTTCTCTCTTGTGTGCATGCAAATTGATTTTTATATTATGCCCATCTTTGTTTTTTATTACTTGCTCATTTACTTACCGTAAAAATAATTTGTCTCGCTCCAAAAAATGGGTTCTTTGGATGAAAAAAAACTCTTAGAAATCGATTTGCTCGGTCTAGTTTAGGTTGGTTTAGAAATGAAATAATTTTTTGGGTTGAGGGCTTAACCGTTTGACTAGATGTTTGAAGACGGTTCAGAAATGATATATTGGATTTTCATATTTAGATCTAAAAAAACAACTCTTAGTAATCAATTTGTTAGGTCTAGTTTAGGTCGGTTCAGACATGATTTTTTTTTTGTTGAGGGCACTGCTTCATAAGTCAAATTTTTACATCCGAGTACTACTCTTTGAGACTTAACCGTTTGACTAGACGTTTGAAAACGGTTCAAAAATGAAATATTGGATTTTCATATTTAGATCTAAAAAAAATAAAACCAAATTCAATTGTTCCTTCTGTTGTGGTATAGATCGGTTTGCTTGTTTGCAACTTTTTTTTGTGTCTTGTCTTACAAGATTGTGGTTTCGGGCTCTTAACCTATCTGCTCAGTTTGAGACATCGCTTCTCGTTCCGAAAGAAAGAAAATCGAATTGGACCGGAGAGGAATTCGTTTGTCATGATGACAGATCCATGGTTTTAGTTTTAGTTCAATCCAAACCGGTCTGGCATATATTTGAGATCCATGTCTATGTTATGATATATTTGAGATCTTTTGAAATAAAATTGTCTTCGTAATATGTATCATTGTATAGAGAGTTGGATTTTAAACGAATGAATATATCAAATTTTATCTTGGAATTATAAGAGAAAAGAAATATGCATAAACAACTATTGTAATGCACGGTTATAACACATCATATGCATGAATTTAATACGTTATATACATAATGTTTTATTGGTTATATATATAAATTAAGTAGGCATTTATTGTTATTTTTGGATTCAAAAATACAATAAATGAAAAAGCATGCATAAACATATTATAATTATGGGTATAGATAGACGATTTCATGCATATGTGTAGTTATCTTAAGAACACATGAATACATAAATAGTAAAATATCATGAGTATGTCAAGTTATAATAATGCATATGACATAATATAATCATGCATATACGTACTTGATTTTTAGTTTCTTATAACTTAAAGATTTTCTAAATCTTCTCTTTCTATAATTTTATGATTAAATCTGGTCTATTTATTTTAGATCAAATATTCCACAAATATTCACTATGTATCACTATAAATTAAATTAGTGTACCAATAGAACTTAATTATAAATACATTCTATAATTATCGATAGAATTGGGGATAAAAATGCATTTTTAATTAATCAATGAAATATATATATATATATATAATAAAGAAGAAATACAACCAATGAGTAAACTAGTAGTGGTAACAAAATGAATATAGATAGATCTATGTAACAACCTAGAGAGTTGGACTATTCTTTGTAGTCAATCTTCAAGTCATTACAAGCATTAATCAACCTTCCACCCAAACACACACAATTAATGAAATCCGATTAATTGATTGATTAATTGATTGATTTTGGTTGGTTGATTGATCATAAACGATAAATTAATGTGCACAGAAGAAGAGGAAGTGGTGGCCCTGACACCGGAGGAGCTCCTAGCCACCCACCGTTTCGAGTGCCTGCTTTGCAACCGGGGGTTCGCACGCGACCAGAACCTGCAACTCCACATGAGGGGCCACAACATTGATGATTGGAAACTGATCAAGCGGGACCCTAATTCCCGTCGTAAGAGGTACGTGTGCCCTGAGCCCAAGTGCATCCACCACGACCCGGCTAGGTCGTTGGGCGACATCACTGGGATCAAGAAGCACTACTCGAGGAAGCACTGTAAGAAGCAGTTCCCCTACCCCAACTGCGACCGCTCTTACGCGGTCATCGGGGACCTGAAGGCTCACTCCAAGGTCTGCTCTACCCGCACCTACTCTTGCTCATGTGGTGCCTCGTACCCCAAGTACGTACCCCTAAACCCTAGCCCCATTTCGTTTTTCATTTACGCCAATTACCTCTTGTGCATTTGATTTATTGTGTGGTTTTATTGAAAATGATTATTGTGATTGATTGTACCATGCATGTATTATTATCTATTCCGTAGTTTTTTTTCTAGTATATTTGTTGTGGGGCCGAATAGTCCAATTTAGTTTAGGCTTCTATACAGACCATGACACATTGTCCTTCACTCTCCTCATTCACAGATTTAAAAAAATAGTATAGGAAACTATCTATTTTTTTTAAATCTATGTGTAATTTGTGCACTTGATTTAAATGGGAATGTGGTAACAAGTGTTAGTGTAGTAACCAGTCGAGTGGGTAGTTTCGGTAGGGTTAGGATTAGGTCATATTAGGTTGCGTATGCTTTTCAAGTTGTTACAATGTATAGAACGTCGAGTCTTGTCGTTCTTGATTTTGTGGAGGTATAAATTTACCCAACTAATAAAAAACAATTTTTAATATTATGTCATTAAACTTTTCAATTTATATATTTGAATAAAATAGTAAATTATAATTATAATAAGTTTTATATTTTGTGTAAAAAGTTATGGATCCATTTAACCAAAGTAATTCAAATATTAACCCAATCAAGTTCAAGGGTCAATTGAATTTGGCCGGATTGTACTTTGACCCATTAGCCTTTGGTTTGGGTTTCTACTCTAAAAATTCGAAGCAATTCGAGTCAAGTTGTCGGTAGGATCCAGTTGTGAATAGTTTTGACCGGCCTAGTGTGCAAGCACTTTGGAAATTTTCATCTCCATTGTCCTATAACAATGGCCTTATAAGTACCTTTCTAACATGCCAACGAATACATGAGAACTATAAAACAATGCTATTAATATATTGGAAATTCATTTTGATCAAAAAATATATATAGTGAAAATTCACAAATATTGTGTTTTTACTCTTCATAATTAATTTTCAACTCAATTACTCTAATGAGTTACATTGACATCTAGACATTTCCAAATCAACTCTCTAGATATCCTATCATAGGCTTCTCTAGGTCCATAAATACCATATACAAATTTCTCTTTCTCTCTCTATAAGCTTCTATTAGCCTTCTCAACAGATGGATAACCTCTATGAACGATCTCCTTGGCATAAAACCAAACTAGTTCTCTAACACTTGCACTACTCGCCTCAGTCTCAACTTGATTGCCTTCTCCTACACTTTCATCGTATGACAAAGCAATTTCATACCTCTATAGTTGTGACACTACTGTATATCCCTTTTGTTCTTATACAACGGGATTAACCTACTAAGTCTCCACTCCTCTGACATCTTAGCCGAATTGAAGATAATAATGAAAAGTGTTGCTAACCACTCCAATCCCCCTCTCACCTAAACATTTCCAAATCTCAACCGGGATCTCATACGGACCCACTGCCCTTCTGCTGCCCATTCTACGGATCACTTCATTGACTTTTGTCTTAGAAAAACACATGAAGAGAAGACAACTACCCTGGCTCCCAGAAACTTGGTGCTCCTCTATTGGTTCGCATCCCTCATTCAAAAGCCCACAAAAGTATCTCTCCCACTGTTGTCTGTTTTCCAAATCAGACAAATAGAAAGGTTTGTTTAAATTTATCCCTCTTCATCAAAGGAAATCAAGAATATTTTAAACTTTAACCAAGGTGTTTGCTTAAACTAAAATCCCCCAAAATCAACAAAACGGCCAAAAACTTCTTTTGAGTTGATCTTCTTTAATGAATCTTAAATCCATTTAAGCTTTTCTAGAGAATTGTTTTCCACAATTACGAGCATAGGCAACATTTAGGATAGGTGTGTTCATAGTGAAGTTTGAGGTTATTAATTATCACTTATTTAGGTGTGGGCAATATTGAGGTGATCAATCGTGTCTCCTTATATGAAGATGACTGATTTTTTTATGTACCCTCCATATTGCTTTTTATAGCGCTTAGCTCACCCACTAGTGTTTTTTGCTGCCTTTTGATTTCTCTCTTTCTTGTGTGGAATTTTTTACGTTTATGCTTTTTGTTGATTCTCGAATTTGATTCCTCTTATATGTGTGTTCATCCCACACTACTTGCATGAGAGATAAATAGAACCCCGATGTCTTATGATCCTAATCACACTAAGAGGTCACAAACATTAGAATGACTAATACAATTAGAGTCAATCAGATCCAAAGAGTGTAAAAAAGGATAGCAAAATAAAACCAAACATGTGATATTATGCATCATATTTATACTTTGTTATTATATTTTTGTGTTGAATGTTAGTATATTAGCATGTGTAAGTATTTATAGGTTGCTAATAAATAGTGACATCAAGTGTTGTTTTACTAACTAACACATATTTGAATTGTCAGGCGAGACATTTTGATAAATCACCAAACCTTGTGTGATACATTCCTGAAGAGGACAACTATGAACCTCTCAGCCGCAATAGGTAACTCTGATGCATTCACCAAAACTATAGTGCCATCTTTTGCTTTAAACTCTAATTGCAATGAGTACCACAAGAACATAATGGACGGATCCTCTAATGCATTCATTGATAAAGTAAATCATTCTCGGTTTGTGAACCTGTCAACTATTTTGAGAAGTCATGGTCGAATCATTGAAGTTGAAGATCTTGAACCCTCTCTAAATGCCTCTATCTCTTTGAACACCCACTTTGATGCATTGCTTCATGGGGCAATAAATGCAATCCCTATGGAAATGTCTAATTGTTTCCATGGGAGTGCTATCCATGCATCCTCTTGGAATACCTTCGATGCGTTGTCAAAGAGTGCAACGCATACACCCTCTTTAAATGATGACCCTTTGAGCTTAATGCCTTCATTATCTTTGAGTTCCATACACATGCCATCTTCAAAATTTGCCTCTATGAATCTCTATGCATCTTTGAATAACCCTATCTCGTTACAAACCATTGACAACCATTCTCTTGATGATTTAGAAGACTATATATTAGGAAAAGATGATAGTTATAACAATCGTGAGTTGCTAAAAGCCTTTTCCCTTAGCAAACGCCATCAAATGTTGAAACATCCTATCTCTCCCTGGGTAAACTCTCCATGTTCAACAATGCCATCCTCCTCAACCTACAACTTCCTTGGACCTCCAGTTGCTGATTGTGGTAAGAACAAGAACAAGGAAGCCTTCAGATAAGATTTGCGAAGTCCTATGGCTGTAGACATCTCTGCTCTTACTATTGTGGTTTCATCCGCATATGGAATTTCTGCTGAAAACAACAAGACAACAATCTTGAAAGATTTCATGGAGATTTGGAGTTGACAAAACAAGAGCATCATCTTGAATAAGGGTCTAAACAATTGAAACAATACCTTTTCATTTTCAAGCTTGTCTTTCTATCAATTTGATAAGGTTGAATCAAGAGTGCGCATTTGGAACAAGTTATCAGTATGCATTTTGTAGCTTTCTTGTGAAATTTATTTCCATAGTTGGAACTCTGTATATCAGAAAACATGCATAAAGTTGCAATTTTTATGATTGCGAGCATTTAGTCTGATGACGAAATCGGATCTAGACCTCTATAGATAGTGCAATTGTGTTGGCATCCAAGCATTTATAAGGCCTTGATATTCAAGTTCAGAGCCTTGATTCAACTCTCCGTTATGAATGCTCAAAGAGGTTGTTTAAGCATAGCTAGGCTACTGAGCAAGCTGGATAGTACATAGTAGGTGGAACAATCATCGAATGGATCAAATTTCATTTCTTGGATGTAAAGAGCTAAATTTCATGAACGACTAGATCTATATGGATTATCAGCCATTGATGCCTATTACACATGCACAACTCTATCCATCAGAAAATGGAAGACTGGTTTGAGTTTGACCACGTCTATTTAAATTGGTCGCAAAGTATTATCAAAATCCTGACAATGGTGCATGGACCATCTATCAAGATATTCAATCAAGAGACAAGCTAGCATGCCATAATTTCTCCTCATTGAAATCTAGATTTTATACACTACTTAATACCCTGACTAAGAAGTTATCCGAACCTTAAGGGTCCTCTCCCTTTATCCTCGTCATGTTTCGAATCAAACTACATGTGTTAATTTATAATTCATGCCTAGTTAATGTAACTTTTTTAACATCATTAGGACCCTTCCACCCTTCTAGTGATGTTGAAGGTTCTTGATTAATCATAACAATATTTGGGTTTAGAATTATGATTCGAAGAACTATCAAAGTTGATCAAAGTCCTAATTTTCTTCGATTTGGAAAGATAGTCCAATAGATTTATACCATTGATGAAAACCAGTAGTAACACCTAATGAAGGATTTTCAAACAAATCAAGTACAACATTGGCATGAAGGTTGATACATGCATTAATACTATATTATGGAATACTCCACATATAATGGAGATGAAATTATCAAATGAATATCGTGTTGCTATTGATTAGTCAGTAAGTCATAACTATTTGTGAGTCCATAATGGGTATAAACATGTAGACTTCGAAGGAAAAAAAGTCTTATGAGATCTTGTATATTCACAATATCGTAGGATAGTCAATCATCCTAATATTACACAATGTCGATTGGTATTTACTATGTTAGAAAGTGACAAGACATCTTATACCCCATGGTTAGAGCCGAGAAGTAACCTTGAATGCTCAAACAACTGAACATTGCCTTTATACATTTTCCAAACGTTACTAATTTCATCCCAAAGTCTAACTAAAGCTTTCTCAATAATCTTTGAAAAAAGAATTCACCACTCCCATGGAGCCGAGAAGACACATATTACAACAAGTTAGCAATTTTAGATTAGATAATGAAATGACAAATACAAAATCGGAATATCTTCCATTTAGGGTCAAGACAGTATTGTCAGTCCTAATTGGTTTTTCTGATAGATCAGATATGTTCCATTTAAACACTTTAAGTTATTATTTTAAAATACTTTAGAACAATAAATACTGATAAAGTTAATGAGACACTAACACAATCATCTTAGTAATCGAAATAAAACTCTGATAAAAAGCAAAGAGAAAATTTCCTATTATGCAACAAATTAATCAGGCGTAACACTTAGATATTGGCTTTATTATCACAAAATAAGAGCAATGTATCCCTTGTCCAAGTACATAGTCTAAAATTTATGTTCTCACCAAATTCGCAATCCAAAATTGAAGATCCAACCAAAGTAAATCAAACACAAAAAGAAACCTACTTAGTTCGATAAAAATAATATACGAGCTAAAGGATCTCACCAACACTCGTCGGATATCCATGCCAATAACCAAACTGAAAGGGGTGTGGATTGTTTTAGGCGAATTAACCGCGTAAACGAGGTACTTCGCTACTATGAGGGAATCCTAGTCACAAAGAAGCCACAACACGTTACAAGCTATGAGCAAGGTGTAAATAACGAGATTAACAAATATGAAAAGAATGGAAATTGCATAGATTGAAAGTAGAGTTATATTGATCGTGTGATTGCTATTCTTGGTTACAAACACTTCGACTCCAGAACAAAGATTTTGACAATGATCGATGTTTGAACGTAAGAACACTAGAATAATAGAGTGTTTTGGCAAGTATAATTATGAGAGTTGTGCGTGCAGATCGTGTCCTCTTTCAGCCTCTATCCTTCCTTTTATATTCAAGTTTCCATTCCAATTGTGCCGTTGACAAACCTTCTCACGAGATCCCGAGAATCTCGCCCTCACGGTTATGATTTTATACGCTAATATCATCCCGTTGCTACAGTCTTGATTGCTTCATTATGGACGAGCGAAATCATCGGGGCTCTTAACTGGTGTTGATGAAGAATCAGTGATGGGCCTCCCAACTCTCGCGTTTGGTGGGCTTGGATTCCTAACGGCCCAACAATGCCCCCTCAAAAAGCCCAAGGAAAGCTCCCGCTAGAGGTTTCCTAGGGTTTTTGAATCTCAACTCTTTTTGGGGAAGTTGTAGTGGGTTAGTGTCAAGTCCCATCAATCTTCTATTTAAGAAGTGTTATGATGGCATACAAGCTCTTATTGCTTCGTTCTCACTCCCAAGGTACGCTCTTCCCTCCTCTTTCTTCATCGTTCTTCTTCGTCTAATTTCCATGGCACCTTCCAGCCCTTCTTCGTGTTGTCTAAAAACCGCTTCGGCCCCTTCTTTTTCACCTTCCAACATCCTTACTTCTGCCCACAAAAGAAATTCGACCTCCGAAACCCCATGGGAGTTAGCTCCTGTGTGGGCTTCCCTTCTCACACAACAATCTTCCTTCCCCCTGCCGGAATTCATGCCGACTTTGTCTGAGCCAAAATTCACCCAAGGGAATCCTGGCCTAGATCGGGCCTGATCGAGGTGAATCACGAAGAAGACGTATGATGTAAAAGCTCGTGAATTGTATTCAAAGTGTGATTGAATGCGTAAAAGAGCGTAATCCTGCTTTAGGGCTTACAATTGGTTTATATAGCGCCCTTTAGGATTAATCTATCTTGTGAAAAAGATATGAAAATACAAGATTCTAGTTAATCGTGATCCTAACGAAATATCTTGAAGAGATCTATCTTATATCTTTAATTCTATCTTGTTTAACCGACTTCGCCTTCCACCGTTTCTCGCTGTGCTTTGAAGAAGTACTGAAGAAGTACCAACCAGGTCTCGATACTTTTGCAAGGGAAATCTGGGCCTAACAATACCCCTAAATGTAGCGTTTGGATTTTGAACTCTTTCAAATTTCGAACGGTGCATTTAATTGATTTGACGTTGCAGTCAAGCCTCGGTTTTCGGGATTTTGCAGACTTCTTAAACCTCCTCTTTCGTCTTTCTTTTCCATCTTTGCCTTCAATCGTGTCCGCCTTCCTATCTTCTTCCTCTGTTTTCCGCTCTTCGAACGCTCCAGGTACTACTCCACCCCTTTTCGCTTCTCTTTTTCACTTTCCATGGCTCCGAGGTCCCCCTTTACTTCTTCCAAAGCCCTTAGTGAGGAAGATCTTCTTCCCTGCACCATGACCCGGGACGAAATCGCGGAATGGGTCGAATTTGGGGGTTTTCCCAAGGGAACCCGATTCCACGCTCCCACCATTGAAAAAATCGATTGGGTGCGAAAGGGCTGGGTCTGCTTCTTAGATTACCCGTTTTCCATAGGCTTGAAATTCCCCTTCTCTGATTTTATCCGGGAATTTATTAGCACCTTAAAAGTTTCACCTCGCCAAATCCTCCCCACAACTTGGCGTACGCTTGCTAGAATCGACGAGCTCGCTACGCAGCGGGGCCTTAGGATGACCATGGGAGAACTCCTCCTCGCCTACAAAATTGTCCCCCAGAGAGCTGGTAGGATCACCCTTCATGCCCGGAATGTCAAGAACCCTCTGATCCCCAAGACCAAAATGCCTTCACGAAGCCTACAGGCTCGGTTCTTTTTTATCGAATTAGAATCCCTAAGGGGCATAGATGACGACGTGCTAGCGGTCTTTCGAGATGGATGGAACACATCTCGTAAGGCTCTGCGCCTTTCTTTGCTGTTGTCCCCTTGATTTTGTGCTGTGACTAATTCTGACCTGGGTTTTTCTTCTTCCTTGTGCAGTTCCGGTGGGAATCAACTCCAGGAGTACTGATACAGGCGTTTGCCGGCGATTGCTGAAGGTGGAGGTCGAGAAACGCAAGCCTAAAAAGATCCGTCCCGAGCCCGAAGAACCTGCTGAGGAGTTGGAGGTGCTAGAATCTGACGAAGACGAGACCGAGACAAACAAAACCCCAACATCTTCTGACATGGCGAGCTCTTCCGGAAAGAAATCAGGTTCGGGTTTGTCTATTCGAAATCCTGTACCTCCAAGTTCCTTGTTCTGTCATGGTTTGCTAATTGTTGGCCGTGCGTAGGTGCTAAGATTGATATGTCTGCCGCCGGGATGGTGAAGAGATTGAGGTCTAGTGGCATCAAAGCTTTGACTTCCCCGACTCCCTCAGTGGACCCCAAGAAGTCTCAGCCTCCGAAGCGGAAAAGGACCGAAGAGACCCCGTCCCCTGCCACGAAGAAGAGAGAGCCCAAGGATCTTCTGAGCGTCTTCGGCGACAAGCTATCACCCAACATCAAGGCCGAGTTCCAACCGCTGTCCCTCGATGCGGCCTTTAGTCGTGTGGGCACCACTCTCAAGCTAGTAAGTTGATCCCCTTTATCATTTTTTACCAATACTTTTTTGCTTCTTTTGTGCATACTCCAACACTTCCTTTTTGTTTATCGGGCTGTTCTCACTGCAGGCCTTTCAAGAACTGATGGCGACCAACTGCCGCTCTCACGATGAGCTATCGAGGTTGGAAACTGACACCAAGAGTGCCAGAGACGCCGTTGCCGCATCCGAGAGAAAGGTCCGTAAGCTCCAATCGACTATTGACACCTTGTCGATTCAAGTAGAGGACCTTCAAGCTGAGAAGGCCTCCCTGAAGTCTTGGATGCACGAGGCGAAGAGGTCAGCTAAGCATTTCTCGGAGGTGGTAACCCAGGTGGCTGGATACTACACGCTGAAGGCGCGAGTGGAACTTCTTCAGGACCAGGCGGAAGGGAGAGGTGCGAACTGGGTGCTTGCCGCGGAGCAGGAGTCCTTGGAAGAGTATTTTCCATCCTGCAACCCCCCTCCAGGTCAAGAGTTCATAGAGACTGCTGAGCAGGTGGCCGAGGATGAGGACTCGGAGAAGACCAAGGAGGCCGGGACCCCAGGTACCACTGCCGAGAACCCTGGTGCTGAAGACGGTGCTGCGGCCACGGGTGGTGTGGAAGATGCCAAGGATGGAGATGCCGAGGCCAAGACCGAAGGGAAGGCGAGCCCAAACGATGATTGACCACCCATGCCCTCTTCTCATGCAAACTTTTTGTTTTTCTGTCTGTTTTTAAACTACCTGGTTGTTTAAGACTTTTCTGATACTTCTTTGGCTAGCGAGCCAGTATTTTTCTAATATTTTTGGCCGTAGGCCGGAAAATATTAGTCTTTAATCGTTTTGACGCCCACTGTATGGCGCTTTTGGTTATCTGCTTTGTGATGTTTTCTTGTTATCACTTTAATTTGCATTTGGTTGGCAATGTTTGATGGTTTTAGATGCGTTAGTAGGTCAGCATCCGGGGAAAGCGTTATGTGACTCCTCCCCAGCGCATAATTATCACGAAATAGGTTTTCGGTCATTGCGCTTAGTTTACTGCAAATGTCCGTGCATAATTGCTTATGATTAGGCATCCTTTGGATCCATAAGTTTAGTCCTTAGGATGTATTGTGTTCACGGCGTCCCGTGAATGTGGCCTTGGGTTATCGGTGCTATAGCGTTCCCCTTCCCGTACTAGTCCAATGTGACTACATTGATTGGACTTAGATGGGGGGTAACCAACTTATGGGTTACTTCATCACATTGTATGCGTGACAACATCGTCATATTTAGACGGTACAACCATGCAAACGTACAGTGGTCAACTTGAGTAAAACGATTTTAGTCGCGTGTGAGTTTTGATCGTGAAGATGTTTTATGCGAGATGACTTTGAGTTGTGGGAGAGTTGTGTTCTCGCGAAACATATCAAATCATTAACAAAGACAAATTCTAGATCGTATATTAAAAAATAGTGCATCGACATCGGCGGTGGTGACCCCTGAGTCTTTTATTTGAAAAGGAAACGGCTAGGTCCTAAAGAAATCTCAAAACTAATGCTAAAGACCGGACTGATACTTTATCGAGAACAACTGAGTTTAGAAATAGTACTTCTTTAAGTGTGTCGCATTCCAGCTTCGGGGGACTGCTTCGCCGTCTCTGGATTCCAACTGGTATGCTCCATTTCCAGCTATCTTGGTGATCTTATACGGCCCTTCCCAAGTTGGTCGTAACTTGCCGGCATTAGCTTCTGCGGTGTTTTGGAACACTTTGCGTAAGACCCAATCTCCCTCTTGGAAGCATTTAACGTGGACATTTTCGTTGTAGCTCCTTGCGACCTGCTGTTGGTATTTCGAGATGCGTGCATGTGCTACTTCTTTGAGCTCTTGGACCGTATCTAGGTCGGCTTCCAATTCTTCTTTGCTGCTTGTGGATGTGGCGAGCCCGTACCGAGCGGTAGGCACCGTGACCTCAGCTGGTATGACGGCTTCGCAACCGTGTACTAAGGAGAAAGGTGTTTGGCCGGTCGCGCCCTTGGGCGTAGTGCGGTCGGCCCATAGGACGAAGGGTAGCTCTTCCGCCCAATTTCCTTTGGCTTTCGCCAACCGCTTCTTCAAGTTGTTGATGATGACTTTATTGCTTGCTTCAGCTTGGCCATTAGCCTGGGGGTATCTAGGTGTGGAAGTGACCAAGTCAATGTTCCAAGCCTTGCAAAAGTCGCGCATCCTTCTGCTTATGAATTGAGAGCCGTTGTCGCAAGTGATCTCCGCTGGAACTACGAGTCTGCTCAAGATGTTTCTCTTTATGAACGAGATGACCTGCTTGTCTTTGATTTCCCTGAAGGCTTCTGCCTCGATCCATTTGGAGAAATAGCCCGTCATTGCTAGGAAGAATACTTTCTGCCCCGTGGAAGGGGGTAGCTTCCCTACTATGTCCATTCCCCATCTCATGAAAGGCCAAGGGGTGATTGATGGGTGGAGAAGTTCTGGTGGCTGGTGAGGTACTGGGGCGTGGCGCTGGCATGCGTCACAAGATTGTGCGTACTTGTTAGCGTCTTGACGGACGGTGGGCCAATACCACCCCTGCCTAAGAATTTTATTGGCCAAGCTCCGACCCCCAGTGTGGTTGCCGCAATCTCCGCTGTGGACCTCACTCAGGACTTCTTCAACGTCTTCTTTCTCTATGCATCGTTGCAGGAAGCCCGCCGCTGACTTGTGAAATAGGATCCCATCAACGATAGCGAAACGCGTAGCTTTTGACCTCATGGCCTTGGCTTCGTCTTTATCTTTAGGAGCTTCCCCTTTGACAAGCCAATCGAGGTATGGTTTTGTCCAGCTCGATTCGGTGTCTTTTCTCGCCTCGTCGGGATCATGATACTTCTTTGATACCCCAGTCTCTAGGGGAGAATCTTTGCTCTGTGTCGCTGACACCTTAGCGAGGGCTGATTGTAGCAAGTGGACCAGTGGCATGCTGCTGAACTCTCGAGGATCCATGGTTGATCCTAGCCCTGCTAGGGCGTCGACCGAAGCGTTTTGCTCACGAGGGATCTGTTCGAATTCAATTTGGTCAAACTTCTCGGATAGTGTTTTGACTATCCCGAGGTAGCTGATCATCCTGTCGTCCTTGGCAGGGAATCGGCGCGTACCTTGATTCTCTTTATAGATAAGTCGGCAGCTAGCTCTAGGCCGAATATGAGTGCTTCGTACTCAGCTTCATTGTTTGTTGCTTCGAAATCGCACCTTACTGCCTGGGCTATCAGATCCCCCTTTGTCGACTTTAGCACAACCCCGAGTCCTGCTCCTCTTACGTTCGAGGCTCCGTCAGTGTGTATCAGCCACTCTTCTTCGGTATCGTTGTTGGAGGCAGCCAAGACTTCTTTGATTACTCCTTCTTCGGGGGTTGGGGTGAAGTCGGCAACGAAGTCAGCCAGAACTTGTGATTTAATTGCTCTCCTGGGCTCGTACCTGACGTCGTATCCGCTCAGTTGGATTGCCCACTTTGCCATTCTTCCCGAGAATTCAAGCTTTTGCATGATCTACCGGAGCGGGTAGTTTGTCAGAACTACGATGGTGTGAGATTCGAAGTACGGCCGTAGTTTGTTTGAACACATTACTACCACTAGCACCAACTTCTCTGTGGGAGAATAGCGTGTTCCGACGGCACCATGGTTCTCCTCACGATGTAGACTGGAACTTGTTGGCCTTCTTCGTCCTTGACAAGCACCCCGCTCAGGGCGTTTTCTGATACTGCTATGTAGAGCTCTAATACTTCTCTAGGGACCGGTTTGGCCAGCAGCAAGGGGTTAGCAAAATGCTTTTTTAATTCCTCGAAGGCAGCCTCGTGCTTTTCGGTCCACTGGAAACTCTTGTTCTTCTTCAGGACTTCGTAGAACAGTCGGCACTTGTCTGAGGATTTGGAGATGAACCGGTTCAGTGCGGCTATTTTTCCAGCTAACGTTTGTACGTCTTTCACACTTCGGGGGGATTTCAGGGAGGCGATTGCTCGTACCTGATCTGGGCTGACCTCAATCCCCCGCTTGGTCACAACATGCCCCAGGAAGGTACCAGATTGTACCCCAAAGATGCATTTCTGCGGATTTAGCTTCATGTTGTATTTCTCCAGGATTTTGAAGGTTTCTTCGAAATGGCCCCTGTGTAGTGAACTTTCAGCGCTTTTAACCACCATATCATCAATGTATGCCTCCATGGTTTTACCAATCTGATCTTTGAACATCCGGTTGACTAATCGTTGGTATGTCGCCCCGGCGTTCCTGAGACCGAAGGGCATCACCCGGTAGCAGTAGGTGCCCTGCCCTGTAATAAAGGAGGTCTTCTCTTGATCCTGTGGCTCCATCTGAATTTGGTGATAACCGTTGAACGCGTCCATGAAGGTTAGGAGTTCGTACCCAGCCGTGGCGTCTACCATTGTGTCGATGTGGGGTAGAGGGAACGAGTCCTTGGGACAGGCTTTGTTGAGGTCGGTGAAGTCTACACATACTCGCCACTTTCCATTTTTCTTTGGTACCACCACTACGTTGGCTAGCCAGTCTGGGTACTTCACCTCCTTAATCTTTCCTGTTCCTAACAACTTCTTTACTTCTTCTTCGATCGCTTGGACCCGATCTGGTGCGAAGCTCCGCCTTTTCTGTTTAACAGGTGGGTGTTCGGGGTTGACATTGAGCTTGTGCGTGATGATGGAGGGATCGATCCCCGTCATGTCTTCATGGCTCCAAGCGAAGCAATCTTTGTGACTTTTTAGGAACTTTACTAATTCTTCTTTGATGGTTGGTTCCAACTTTTCTCCGATCTTCACCACCTTGCCCTCTTCGAGAGTCACCTCCTCCGCTTTTTCTTCAGTTTCGATCTGTGCTGGCGGAGGGGTGACGCTCTGTAATTGCTATGCTTCCGGTCTTAGGGTGGTTGGCTTGAGGGCCGCTTTGTAGCACTCCCTAGCCAACCTTTGATCCCCGCGGATTTCCTCTACGTACTCCCCAGGGTGTTGGAAACTTCACAGTCTGGTGGTAAGTGGACGCGACGGCTTTCATGTCGTGCAGCCACGGACGTCCTAGGATGACGTTATAGCAGGAAGGGCAATCCATCACGAGGAAGTCGACCTGCTTGTTGATCCCTTTGGCAAAGGTGGTGAGAGCAATGTCTCCTACTGTGTGTTTAACCTCGCCACTGAAACCTACCAGTGGAACCGGGTGTCTGTGGATGTCGCTCTCGGACAACCCCATCTCTTTCAAAGCATCGAGCGTCATGAGGTTGGTGGAGCTCCCGGTGTCAATTAGGACTCTTTTCATTAGCACGTTCCCCATGTGCAGGGATATCACCAGGCCATCGTGGTGGGGTTCGGCGGAAAAGTCCGCGTCGCTGTCGTCGAAGACAATAGCAGGTCCGGACGATCCCCCACCGGTACGACGCGGGCGATCGAAGCTGCTCTCGCGTGCGTGTCGCTTTGCCGCTGAGTACGTGAGGCCGCAGATGTTTGAACCCCCCGAGATGACATTGACAACTCTGTCGGGTGTTGGGGGATCCCTTCTTCTTCTCGGTTCGGGCTGCAGATTCTCCACTACTTCTTTGGGTACTTGGGCGTCAGGTGCTACATCTTTGATTCTTCCTTCTGCGATAAGGCGAGATAATTCCTTCCTAAGCATGATGCAATCTCGGGTCCAGTGGCCATGGTACTCATGGTAGTCGTACCACTTGGTGGTGTCCCTGTCGGCCTTCGGGGCCTTGTCTCGTCGTGGCCATCTCACGTACTCCCCTTGTTTCGCCATGTTCCGCAGAAGCTTATCCGTGGAGATATTGAGTTTGAGGGACTCCAACGTTGGCGGCGGTGGGTCACGGTATTGATCGTCCGTCTGTCGCGCTCTGGCTGTATTCACCTGCCCGTGGCTAGGGCGTGAATATGGGTGTGCTCGACGATCCTTCCTTTGATCAGCTGAGCCCTTACGGCCGTCGGCTGGGCCCCTCTTCTCGTACTTCTCAACTTCTGAGGTTCTTTTTCGCAAGGTCCTGTCTTCCTCCAACTTGACGTGAGCCAGGGCCCTGGCTTGAACCTCCTCAAAGGTGTAGCAGGGATGCTTGGTAAGTTCTTTGTATAGGCTGCCATCGGGGATGATTCCTTGCCTAAATGCCTCCACTGCGGTAGTAACGTCACAAGACTGTATCGAGACTTTTTTGCGGTTGAACCGTTCTAGGAATTCTCTGGTAGTCTCGTGTTGCTTCTAACGGATCCGGTAGAGGTCGCTGGATTGCTTCTCGAATTTACGGCTGCTGGCAAACTGGGTGCGGAAGGAGTCCGATAGTTCGGCGAAAGAACCGATGCTACCGCGTGGCAGCTTTATGAACCAAGTCAGCGCTGGACCCGTTAAAGTTGTGCCGAACCCCTTGCACATCACTGCTTCTTTTGAGTACGACGGGACCGCACTTGTCATCATCTTTTGCTTATAGATCGCGACGTGCTCGTCAGGGTCAGAGGTGCCATTGTATGGAGTCACGTTCGGCACGGTGAATTTCTTTGGTATCTCCACTCTGGTGATGCGACGGGAGAAAGGGGACTCGTCGAAGCCATCGGGGGCTTCCGGTTCCAGAGGTTGGAAACTTTTTCGACCGATCCGGAGTTGATCAACGATGACCCCGATCTGCTCCGTTACCTTTCTTCGTATGGCTGCGTCGAGTGGGCCTCCCTCTTTCGAAATCTTCTTCGTCGGTCTCTCCCCTATCCGGCCAAGCGTCCCGAGGTGGTGTTCGGCGTCTCCTAGCCTCTGACCGGGGATTCCTTGGTGGATCTTTGTCAAGGAGGACTTCTTCACGGCGGTGTCGGGCGAAAGCTTCTGGGGCTTCTTCTTGTAACACTGGTGTCTTGTCACGCACGTCCAGAGTTTCGTCCCCTTTGGAAGTTCTTTCTCCCGCGCCAAAGTCGAGTCTTCTCACTATGCCCTCGGTGCGGCGATTAACGTGGAGAGATCGGCGGCCCATGGCGATAACCTCATATTGCTGCTTTAACTGACTGTTTTCTCGCGTGAGGCGTTCCACATGGGCGTCGTAGAAGCTCTTCTGGTCGCTCAGCTCCTTTTGGAGAAGTTGCATCCGCTCCCTGAGGTCAGTCATCTCTTCGTCTTGCGACCGGTTCTCAGGGAGTTCGGGATCCTTGCCGTGGTCGGCAAGGGGAGTTTTGGGAGTCTCGTTTCCGTCGCCTGACATCGCAACCGGGAAGTTCAAGTTGGTGTTTTGAACGGTGTGTCTTTACGTGATTGTTCCGATCACGGCCCCACAGTGGGCGCCAAACTGTTTGAGCCAAAATTCACCCAAGGAAATCCTGGCCTAGAACGGGCCTGATCGAGGTGAATCACGAAGAAGACGTATGATGTAAAAGCTCGTGAATTGTATTCAAAGTGTGATTGAATGCGTAAAAGAGCGTAATCCTGCTTTAGGGCTTACAATTGGTTTATATAGCGCCCTTTAGGATTAATCTATCTTGTGAAAAAGATATGAAAATACAAGATTCTAGTTAATCGTGATCCTAACGAAATATCTTGAAGAGATCTATCTTATATCTTTAATTCTATCTTGTTTAACCGACTTCGCCTTCCACCGTTTCTCGTTGTGCTTTGAAGAAGTACTAAAGAAGTACCAACCAGGTCTCGATACTTTTGCAAGGGAAATCTGGGCCTAACAGACTTCTTTGCGGATGATTGGGTGTGCTTGTATGAGTACCCCTTTCGCATTGGTCACCGATACCCCTTCTCTCCTCTCGTTACTAATTTTTTGACAAAAATGGGTGTCTCGCCGGGGTAGTTACTCCCTAAAGTCTAGAGGGTTTTGCTTTCTGTTGAGCGGCTATGCTCCTCGCAAGGCATTGCTTTTAGATCTGAAGATTTCTTTTTGAACTATCGCGTTTCTAAGGGCGGTTCGGGGCGTATCACGTTGAAAACCCTTAGGACTAAGTCTGATCTTGTGTTCAATATTTCCAAATCTGACCGGGGCTGGGCAGATAAGTTCTTTATTGTGAAGATTTCTTCTCTAAAAGACTGACGCGACTTTCTTGCAGAGTCGCTGGAAACCTACATGTAGTGTTTTCCCCTACTTGTTATGTTTGACCCAAATCTAAGTCTATTTTGGTTCTTTTTGCAGAACAGATCACCCCTCCTCCACTACACCAAGGATCTGCTGTGATTATTTCTCAAATCGAGGCGCTCTCTGTAGCGGACAGGTCCTACCCTGACCTAGGCCAGTCTTCTTCTACCGAATCCGACGACATAGAGATGTCAAGTAAGTATCTTTGATTTTCATGTCATTTCTCATGACTTAACTGCTCCAACCCATAACACGTTGTTGTTATACTGTCAGGTTCAAGAACCACTTGATCCACCGCTGCTCTCACAACGACGGAACATCTTGATGCCAAAAAGAAGAGGAAAGCAGAAACCGCTTCCAGCGCTGAGACTAAGACGGTAGTGCCCCTCCCCCCAAAGATTCCAGATCCTACGGCAAAAACCTCCAAGAAAGAGTCGGGTGCTAAATTGACGGACCTCCCGAAAGCCATGATGTCGCTAGACATGGACCCCATGAAGTGTCTTGGTTCCCTGACACCTCTCAAGGTAGACTACCTCAAGGGTCGTCCTCACTCGCCTTCCTACCACGAGCTCTTTGGAGAAATCCTCGCATCTCAGTGGCAGGTACGCTACGCCTTTTTTACTTGTCCCTACGCGTTCCTTGCTTTCAGGTAGTAGTTTGACAGCTTCTCTTCGTGTAGGGTCTCCAAATTTCTCTTGCAGCTTTCGACATGTTTAAAGATCTTCCAGGCCAGCTAACTCAAAGCAAGATGAGCGTCCAGAACGAGAAGGACAAGTCCACCCTCTTGACTCGTGAGAAGGTGGCATTGGAGTCCAAAGTTGTTGAACTGCAAGAAGCCCTGAAGAAGATCGCTCAAGAGTCCAAGGCCTGGCAGGAGGCGCTTAAAGCCGAGCAGAAGAAGTCTGCCGCTCTAGCTCAAGAGGTAGAGGACTCTGCTAACTACTGGTAAATCAAGGCGCGAGTCGAGACCATAGAGGAGCATGCTGCTAGGAAACAAGTCGACTGGGACGCTGTGAAGGAAAGGGCTGACTTTGAAGCCATGTTTCCGGAAGTGCCTAACGCGTCGAAGGGTCCATCGCCCATTGACGATATTGCTAAGGTAGCGCAGGAGGTTGCACAGGTGGAGGCGGCCAATGTGGATCCAGCCGTGGAAGCTTCTCAAGATTAAACAATTTCTTGTTTTTTTTGTTTTGCCTGAAAACTTTTATCCCACCCCCAATGTTTTGGGGTTCAAAAACTCGTTATCCGTCCGCTAGTTGTAGGGCCAAGACTTTGTTACTTTTGCGTGGTGCCCTTGGTTTTGTGGGGCTTTTAGTGACTTCTTTTGTCAATGCTTGCCTTGCCTTGTTTGTGTCTGTTTTGCAGGTTTTGCACCAAGTTTGGAGTGTGAGAGCCCTTGAAGACTGAATCTGTCCAAGTGTTTTTGTATTTGATATCGTAATTTGTATAGCGCTATGTATGTAAGATGCTTTAAAAAGGATGAAAATGTAAGAAGTAGAACGACTTGTATTAATGAAATGACCAAGTTTACATGTACATCAATAAGAATTCTTTTTGTCTTCTAAACTCTTATTGTCTTGTCTGCCTCTTGCATCTTGTTTCTTGACTAGTCATTGTGTGCACTTTGCTGCCTGATTGTAAGGCTTGGGCCCTTGTTTTGGCCTGTAACGTCACAAGGCGTCCCTTGTTAGTTTTTCAGAACAGTATGTGTCGATGTTTGTGTAAAAATGTTACACATTTGAATCATGAAATGTATGAATGTAGAAGACATTTTTCAATGTATACCTTGTTTAGAAGTGGTAAAGTTTCAGATTCATCGCGTTCCAGCTTCTGGGTGCTGTTTTGCCATCATGCGACATTAATTCGTAAGGGCCTTGACCTACGACTTTCACAATTTGATAAAGGCCTTCCTAGTTTGCTCCAAGCTTTCCAACATTCAGTTCTTGGGTATTCTAGAATACCCTTCTCAACACCCAATCTCCAACTTGAAATGCTCTAACGTTGACACGTTTATTATAACTCCTTGCTACCCCCTGTCTGTATGTTGCTAGTCGTATTGAGGCCTCATCTTGTAACTCGGCCACCGTGTCTGGGTGATGTAATAAGTTAGGGAGGTTTGACTCTTCGGTGGTAAGACCATAATGAGCGGTGTGTATAGCTACTTCGACAGGCAATACGGCTTCGCACCCATTGACCAAAGAGAAAGGCATATTTCCGGTAGATGTCTTGGGTGTTGTCCAATCTGACCATAGGATAAGTGGTAATTCGTCTGCCCACTTCCCCTTGGCATCTTTGAGCCGCTTCTTGATATTGTTGAGGATTACCTTATTGCTCGCTTATGCTTGACCATTTGATTGAGGGTAGCGGGGTGTTGACATTACTAGTTGGATGTTGTATTGTTGACAAAATGCTCTTGTTTTGTCGCTGATGAACTGGGAGCCGTTGTCGCATACTATAGTGGATGGTATCCCGAACCTGCTGAGGATATTCTTCTTGATGAAAGAAATAACCTGAGTTTCTTTAACTTCTTTGAAAGCTTCGGCCTCAATCCACTTAGAAAAGTAGTCCGTCATGGCCAAGAGATAAACGCGTTGCCCTGAAGCTGGAGGGAGTTTCCCAATGATGTCCATCCTCCATTTCATGAATGGCCAAGGTGAAGTTAGGGGATGAAGTAACTCCCAAGGTAGATGCGGGATTGGTCCATGACGCTGGCATGCGTCACACTTGCGGGAAAACTCTGCTGCGTCTTTGTTCATGGTGGGCCAATAGTATCCCATCCTGCTTCCCTTCTTTGCCAAGTTCCTACCCCCGTTATGATTGCCGCATTCCTCGTCATGTATATCTCGTAGCACTACATGTACTTTGTCTTCCTTTACGCATCGTGCGTATACACCTGACGACATTCACTTGATCAAAATGTTATCTTTAATCGTGAATGTAGAAGCTTTTACCTTAAGCCGCCGAGCTTCTTCTTTGCTTCTGGTAGGGTCCCTTGTGGCAACCACTCTAGGTAAGGCTTCACCCATGACGGGTTCTCATCTGGACCACTTATTGCTAACACGTCGGCTTCCTTGACTATAGACGGTGCGTCAAGATATACAAAAGGGATTTTGGTGTACTCCCGCGGATCGATGGCAGACCCAAGATTAGCTAAGGCGTCAGCCTATGTGTTAGCGTCTCGAGGAACCTGCTTTATCTCAAAATGCTTGAAATCCTTGATGATTTTACGTACTATCTCGAGGTATGCTTTCATCTTTGAAATCCCTGACAACATATGAATCTGTTACTTGATTCACAATAAGTAGTGAGTCGCAAATTACCTCAATTTCTTGTACGTTAAGCTTTTTGGCAATGAGTAAGCCAACTATGAGTGCCTCGTACTCCACCTCATTGTTAGTGGCTTTGATTGTGCATCGAATAGCCTGGACTATCCTATCCCCCTGTGGTGACTTCAGGACTACCCCCAGTCCGACGCCTACTTGATTTGACGCGCCGTTTGTGTGCATTAACCACTTGTTGTTCCTCGTTACATTCAGCATTTCCCGTTCTTCTTGCTCTGAGGGGGTAGGGGTGAAGTTGACCACAAAATCAGCCAAGGCTTGCGACTTTATTGCTGTTCGCGGCTCATATGCAATGTCGTAGCTGTTCAAGTGTATCAGCCAACACGTTAGACGACCTGAAAACTCTGGTTTTGACATGATACTCTTCATAGGATAGTTAGTTCTTACGATAATAGAATGACTTTCAAAATAAGAGCGTAATTTAATCGAAGCCATTACTAAAGAAAGAACTAATTTTTCCATGGGGGAGTACCTGGTTTCCGCATCAAGCAAAGTTTACTTACATAATATATTGTTAACTGGTTACCGTCTTCCTCCCGAATTAGCACGGCGCTGACGGCTATATCTGTTACCGCCAGGTATATGTACAACTTTTCTCCTTGATGAGGTTTTGATAATACCTGCGGGTTAGACAAATACTGTTTCAACTCTTCGAATGCCTTCTCGTGCTCTTCACTCCACTCGAACGACTTCTTCTTCTTTAATATGTCATAGAATAACTTGTTTCGATCCGAAGAACGGGATATGAATCTATTCAAGGCTGCTATTTGTCCTGTAACATTCTGAACATCTTTGACACATCTTGATGATTGTAACTCCATTATGGCTTTGACTTGCTCCGGGTGTTTGACTATAAAAATTTATAAATTAATGAATTTAGCATGGTGGTTTAATTGAAGATCGTTAGAGCATATGCACCGGTAAAAGAAGATTGCTCCTCCTATTTGAGGAGGAGCAGGTGTTATTTGAGAAGGTGCAACAAATAGAAGGTGCAATTCAGGTTTTTCGTGCAGTAGTGCAAATAAATAGCACCTCCTATTACTGTTCATGAATTATTATTTTTAAAAAAAATTAATTTTTTGATAGATTTTCAACCAATATTTGTATGACATTGTTGTTATCTTCTAAGTAGTTGGATAGGATTCTCGGTGAGATTTACGTCCAATAAGTGGATGACACGTGTCATATACAAGTGTCGTTATCATTGCAATAATCAGATAAGATTCTCCATAAGATTTCGGACCAATTTATAGATGACACGTGTCATCATCTTCAAATATCAAATGAGCTAGAATTGGCTATATATATACACAACTCATTGTATGCTCATTTACACCATCTACAAATTACTCAATATTCTACCCAAAAGCATTCCCAAAATTAGATAAAATGAATCCTTTCAGGTTCGACAACTTTTTCAGAAGGAGGAGGCACCAACGCCGACGAAATGCGGAGATTGTTAATTCCTTCATCACTGATGCAATCACAGTGGATGCAATCGTCGATGATGAGCCACCTCGGCGTCGTCAAAATCTAGAAAGGTTGAGAGAGTCAAGGGGGCATAATCTGATGGAAGATTACTTCATCGAACGCCCTATTTTCGATGCTCAAATCTTTTCGTCGAAGGTACCGAATGAGCATATCTATTCAATCGTATACTGACGGATCTTTGCAACCCTGACAACTTTTGGTGTCAAAGGTCAGATGCCACCGGACTAGTCGGGCTTCTTCCACAACAAAAGATGACTGCCGCTCTTCGAATGTTGGCATACGGCTCAGCCGCAGATCAGTGTGCTGAAATCACACGGATGGGTGAATCTACAACACTGGAATGCATGAAGAAGTTTTGTATCCAAGTGTACGAACTTTATGGTGACATTTACCTCCGTGCTCCAAATGCAGCAAACATGACTCGACTTCTAAGGATGGGCAAGCATCGAGGATTTCCTGGTATGGTTGGAAGCATCGATTGTATTCATTGGGAATGGAAAAACTGCCCCACAGCTTGGCAAGGGGTATTCTCTGGGCGAAAGAAGCATCCCAGTATTATTTTGGAGGCAGTAGCTTCATATGATACGTGGATATGGCACAGCTTCTTCGGTGTACCTGGTGCACAAAATGATATCAACGTGCTCCACCAATCTGATATCTTTGATTCACTCCTTGCCAGAATGAGCCCAAATGTGAGGTATAAAGTCAATGGTATGACGTACCACAACACTTATTATCTAGCTGACGGAATATATCCGAGGTACTCCTCATTTGTCAAAACCATTTCTAATCCGCAGGAGCTACCAGAGAAGTTGTTTGCAAAAAAACAAGAGGCATACCGCAAAGATGTAGAAAGATGCTTTGGTATCTTGCAATCTCATTGGGCAATTATTCGTCATGCAGCAAGGTGTCATCGCCAATCAACATTAAAGAACATTATGTTGGCTTGCATCCTAATGCACAACATGATTGTTGAGGAAGAATTTGTGGAGGAAGAGTTTGAGGAGATTTTGGAAGAAGATCTACAAAACTTATCAAGTGCTTTCACAATTTATGATGGGCCAGTCGATGAACAAGGTAATCGAATTCCATTTGAGCCAGTTGAAAGAGATGGAGCGTATTACGAACAGCGGTTTCGAGACCATGTTGTAGATCTTCAATCTTCTTATATCCATGGAGAGCTTCAAAAGGACTTGGTTAAACATAACTGGTTTATTGAGACCGGTGAACGATTATAACTATGTTGTTTTAATTCTTTCTCTATGCTTTTGTTTCTTTTTTGTGTTTATATTAAGTGTGTTTGCATTATGTTATTTGATTTGATGGAGTAAAAAAGGTGTTGTATGAGCTTGTCGGTTCATGTTTCATAACTAGAAATGAAATTACATATTAAAAGTACATAACTAAGGGAAAAGAAATTTCATATTAAAGGTACATAACTAAGGGAAAATAAATTTCAAATTAAAGGTACATAACTAAGGGAAAAGAAATTACATATTAAAAGTACATAACTAAGGGAAAAGTGGGCGATAACAATTCGAAAAAATTTCCTCGCTATCATGTTCTTCCTCGTCATCCATTTGCTTAAGGATTGCTGCTTTCCTCTTCGAAAAATATTTCTTTGATGTTGGAGTCATAGCCTCCGTATCCATTGCCATAATCCTTGATTCTTCCGCTAAAGCCCTTAATTTGTAGTCCTTCTCTTTAAGGCCAAGTTGTTTTCCGTATAAAGCAAGCTCCATTGCATCACTTGTTTGTTGCTTGGCGAGCCAAGATTTTTGATTTTCCGCAATGCTTTTCAAAACCTCAACTCGTACCTCATTTGAAGAAGTCATGACCTTCTTTCCCTTTTTTTAGCTTCCTTGGCCGCCTTCACTCCTATTGGTCTAACTGGACTTGAGGAACCTTCCAGGTTGCTTTGTGGTGTTCGAATCACTTCATTCTCATCCACATCAAATGTAGGAGGCATTGGGCTAACGAGCGGAGTAGCGACGGTGTCGGTATATGAAAAAGGGGGAGTACTAGTTGAGACTTCTCTAAAAGTAGGGTGGTTTTTCAACACTTCCCAACATTCAAACCTCGTAAACTCTTTCTTCATTTTTGCCACATACCATGATTGAGCTTTTCGTCGCTAATATAAATAACAAACTTATTTATCACAATAATATATATTTAATAAATAAATAATACCAAATTTATGTAATTAATCATATAAAATTAAAGGAGATGACAATATTATAAATACTTACCTCATCTTGCAAATTTGAGCCGGATTGTGAATTCCTTCGTGCATAAGCAAGAGCCGCACCCCAAGCTTTGAAAGTTGGCTTCAACTTGGTAAAACGAGGTGAAGCTGTGGTTTGGCTCCTAGGCTCCGCCCTTGATTCATTAGGCGCCATCTCCCAACTTTCGCAAAAATCAGCATATATTTTTTCCCATAATTTATTAGACTTTTGCATGTTGCCGGTGATCGGACAAATGCTAATGCGACAATAAGAAATGCACAATTGCAAATCTTCGGAAGGAAGCCAATTGGACATTTTTCAAGAAATTACGAAGGAACGAGAGAGGAGATGGAAGAAGATGATGAATTTTTTGTGCACAAATTGGTGTGGGAAGTGAATGAATTTGATGTGGCTGGGACTTAGGACCCGAAGAACCGAAGAACCGAACCGAACCGAGCAGTTCGGGTCGGTTCGGTCCGGTTCCTGAAAAAAATACACTGAAAAAAGTTCGGTTCGGTTCCTGCCAAAATATCGGGTTCGGTTTTCGGTTTTTGAAAAAAAAAAGACAAAAACCGAAGATCGGATATAACCCGTACTTTTGTATTACTTTTCTTTAAAATTCCCAGCCGGCCTAGTACCGCAGTTCGACAGCTGCTCTTCCCCGTCAATAACCCAAATCGGCAGTTCCGCAGCCCTACTCCCGCAGCCCGCCGCAGTTCGCCCTCGTCGCCTTCGTCCTCGCGAGTCGCCGCAGCTTCGCCCTTGTCGCCTTCGTCCTCGCGAGTCGCCGTTCAGTTACAGTGTTCCCGTGCTTCTCCCTCGTCGCCCTCGCGAGACTTCCCGTCCTCACCTACCTCACCTACCTGCCGACTTCCCGAGCTCACCTTCCGGTTCCGGCCTTCGTCCTCGCGACTTCCCGTCCAGATCCTGCCGCCGCCAGCCTCCTCCAGGTACAGTCTTCTTCGCGACTTCCCTCTTTCCTCCTCCAGGTACAGCCTTCGCCGGCCTTCGTCTCACGCTTTACCGGTTTTCCCTCTTCCAGATCTCTTTGTATCTCGCCTCTGCTGCCTCCATCTTGACGCCTTCGTTCAATTTGTCCAAATCCTTCAAGGTACGTTCAAATCCTTTGTCCTCTGCTGTTTTGTAGCATCTGAAATGTGTTGGGTTGTTCATCTGTTCTACCTTTGTTGAAATGTGCTTTGTGTTAGTAAAACCTGACTATCATTCCGTTTGCTTTGCCTCTACTTTGTTATTATGATCCACAAAGCTGCTGTTATAACTTATAACCTCAGAGATTAGTTGATTAGTTGCTAAGCTGTTGTTCATTCAACTGCTTTGTGGATCCCGAACCTTGCTATCAGAATATGCGTCCACAACCACTACATTGTTTAGCTTGTTGTTCATTCGGCTGTTCTGTTCATTGGGCTATTCATTCATTTGAAGCTAATGGATTCACCTCAGACCGAATTGTTTAAGAGAAATTAGATAGTGCTTTGGTTGATATGTACGGGAAGTGTAGCGACTTAGATAGTGCATGGATTGTTCTTGATAGTATGAGAGTTGATAGTATGGTAGCTTGGAATGCAATGATGGCAGGGTTCATGAGAGAGGGCTTTGAAAAGGAAGCACTGTTATTGTTTAAGAGAATGCACGGTAAGAGCATGAAACTTGATGAGTTTAATTTACCTATCCTTCTATTCTGAGCTGCTGGGCTTCAATTCTGGATAAGAGGAATGCAAAGTCCCTTCACTGGTTGGTTCTGAAAACTGGATTTGTTAGCTATAATCTAGTGAGCAATGCTCTTGTAGACATGTATGCAAAACATGGAACGATAAGTTGTGTGCTTACAGCGCTTAAGAATATAGCAAAGAAGGATGTGATCTCTTGGACATCCCTTTTTACAGGCTATGTGCAGAAGAACATGCAAGAAGAACTTTTTCATTCTTTTATTAACTTTTGTGTCTTTGTGAATATGTAGAGAGGGAAGATGAAGCTAGACAAGAAGCAGCTTTGAAGTCTACCAACACTATGAGTACAAATGCGTCAACTGCTCCTACACCTCAATAATCTGGCAAAGTATCTACAACTGTCGAACCAGCAATCAAGAAAAAGAAGCTCGCCAAGGGGAACAAATTAACAAGTTTCGTTTTCTTTTGTTTTTATGGATGTTTTAGTTTTTTTTGACCTTAAGATTATGATTTGAATCTTTGGGCAGCTCAGTTTTTAGCTCTTGATGGTAATAAAAACCGAACCAAATTTAGGAACAGAAAAAACAAAAAAAACGACTAACTTCGGTTAACCGAAGAACCGAACCGAATAAAGTTCGGGTACGGTTATTACGGTTCCTAACTAAAATTCGTAGGAACCGAACCGAACTAAAAATTTTTTTTACCCTGCGGGTAGGCTGAAAAAAACCCAGGAACCGAAGTATCCCAGCCCTAATATTTATAAAAAAAATTCTAGGGTATTGTTTGCAATATTTTAGGCTTTTTTGTAATTTTTCGGGATTTTTTTGTATTTTTTAAAGATTTCTGCCCATTATGATTTCATACCCGTTGTTTTTAAATGTCATCCGTTCGATCAAAATTTGGATCTAAATGGACAAATCTCGTTCATACACGTGTGTGGTCAAAACCAAATTAATTTCTTTTGTATGGACCCCATGCCTATACAAATCTAGAAAGAAAAAACAATAACTTTCCTCTCTCTTTTTTTATGTGGCCCACCACCTGCAAGAAGTAGCTGGCAACAACATTTGTATGGGGACCACCAAATTGCAAGAGCAAAGCAACGAGCAAATTTTGCTCAAGCATCTGCCGGTGTAAGTGGTCAATGTGCAGTCTTCTAAAATTTAATTTCACCGCTGCACAACTATTTTTTTTACTGCTCGTGCTATTTCTTTAAATGGCCCACCATTTGATCTCTTGCTCGTGCTAAATAACGTACCGGTGCATATGCTCTTATGACTATATATAAAAGTCTTAGTTGAAATTCAACTTAAAGAAGTTTGCCTTACTTGGTAATCAATAAGGCAGGGTAAATGTAGTCAAGTTGTTGAGGAGCTCTTAGAGGCGAGACTGCTTCGTCTTCCATTCCTCGACTCTTGCTCGTCCAGCTCGGTCAAGCCCTTCTTGAATCCGTTGAAGTTCACTCTCTCGTTGCTGAATAGAGCTTTGAAGAGCAACATTCTTGGTCTCTAGGCTTGCTTTCTTGGCAGTAAGATCAGCCTCCAACTTCATAACCTTCTCCTTCAAGACTAAAAGCTTCGCTTCTTTTTCCTTTATGGCAAGAGCTTCTTGGGATAGCTGAGGGAGTTCGGCCCGTTTCAGTTCCAAATCATTCAGACACTGGACAAGGTTGGCGGTTAGTGCTTCAATGTGCTCAATATTCTTCACTTCATTTGCCATCGTAGCAAGTGCTTCAACAACGTCAAATACCTCTGTCACCTGTGAGATGAATGCCGAGAGGGAGACATTATTGACGTTAGCCATAACCCGTAACGTCTCCACCGACTGAGAAATACGAGTGCGCTCAACTGTCAACTCCGATGGGGTTTTAAGGCTTGACATTTGTTTCATAACCACATTAACACCGTTCTTCAAGCTTTTTCGGATCCAACTGTCCATGGGTAAAGAGAGCAAATTATGTAGAGTGGCAGGCACAATCTCTAAGGGAGCGGCATCAAATGAACTTCGCTTTGTCCCGGGAGACTGCGGATTAGAGGCTTCTATGATTGCACTACTTCCTTGGTTGGTTTCAAAAATCGGTGCTTCATTTTCCATGAAGGAGGGCGTTTGATCATCATCATAATCAACCTTTTTCTCCAGATATGGCTCCTATGGGTCTTTTGAAGCATTGACCCTTGGAGCTGAGCTAAACTCCCCGGGATCTTTCAGTCCGCTCACGGTGTCAACATCAAAAGAGGGCATCGGGGAGGGATCTGGGTGATAGTCACCTTCAGTCCTAATGTCGGACTCATCTGAGTCTGTTGATTTCTTATACTTCTTGCGCTTGAAGTGCACATCATCACTTAAATACCCCTCTCGTTCGGCTCTTTTCTTTGCTGATGAGAGGACTTTTTCAGATGGGTTGCGTTCCAGCTTTGGGGCACGGCTTTTCCGTCCTTGGATTCGAGTTGGTAAGCTCCATTCCCGACTATCTTCTTGTTGATGAATGTGGGAGTGGTTGTGACCAAGTCGATGTTCCATTCTTTGCAGAAATCGCGCATCTTCTTGTTGATGAATTGGGATCCATTATCGCAAGTGATCTCCGCGGGAACCCTAAATCTGCTTAAGATGTTTCGCTTGATGAACGAGATTACTTGTTTGTCTTTGATTTCCCGAAAGGCGTCGGCCTTGATCCACTTGGAGAAGTAATCTGTCATAGCAAGGAAGAAAACTTTTTGGCCCGTGGAAGGGGGTAGCTTGCTGACAATGTTCATTCCCCACTACATGAATGGCCAGGGAGTGATTGAGGGATGGAGAATCTTTGGTGGCTAATGTGGGACCGGCGCGTGGCGTTGTCATGCATCACAGGATTGGGCGTATTTGGTTGTATCTTGGCGAGTAGTAGGCCAATACCACCCTGCCTCTCGTACTTCACATCGAGCCACATCTTTTTCCCTTTGAAACGCATCATCAAACCCCTCCGGAGTGGTTTTGTGACGTCAATAGAAACCCTCATGCGAATGTACTTGGCACACATGAGCAAATCTTCCTCATCAAACTCCTCCACACCCCCAAAATTTTGCCCTAATGCCTTGGCTGTCTCCTTATTCATCGCCTCAAGAGGGATATCATACACTCTAATCCAGAAAGAGGTTCGATCCAATACCTTCCTGGACGGCTGTTCATGTCCCAACTCCTTCAGCACAAGCAAAGACTTATCAAACGTCCAAGGTCCTCCCGAGAGGACTCTCTCCTTGTCCTCCTTCGCTGCAAACTTGAAAAGGAACAAGTTATTACGTAATTCTCTGAACACATGCCCACTACGTAATCGCCACGCCCCTTTCATTGTATTGTTCAGTGCAAAAGCATTGAACGGTTTGCCCGTCAACAAACTTCCCACCAAGGAGAGGGAGCCTCCTTCAAGATCGACTCCATCAGCATTGTCACAGCCTTCAATCTCCACACAATCTACTTCCGTTAGATGCAAATCCTTCCTTCGTCCCGACGCCATCTTTCAGAACTCCAATCCTGATCCTGCACACACCCAATCCGGTGACTCCCGCACGAGACAGCGGGAAACCCTAGCTCTCACGACCGGTCGCCGGAGAGAGGCCAAAAAAGCGAACGGAAGAGCCGCCAGAACACAGACATCAGAACGCTCTCGAATACCCTAGGGTTCTTCTACTTGCATCATCGAGATCGATAGAATGTAGAACCTTCGATCAAACTCAATCAAATATATAGAGTTTGTTTTATTAATTAAGATTTTCTATAGTGAGAATGAATTATGCTATTGGTGTTATTTTTCATTTGATTGCATATTATGTTATTATACTGGGAAGATTGCAATAAAAATCACCCATCCTTGCTTAAAAAAAAAAATCACCCATCCCATATATATTAATATATTACACCCTCGCATGTACAATGTATTTGA
Source organism: Polygonum maritimum (assembly GCA_963924305.1). Lineage (NCBI taxonomy): Eukaryota > Viridiplantae > Streptophyta > Magnoliopsida > Caryophyllales > Polygonaceae > Polygonum > Polygonum maritimum. The sequence goes on from OZ002734.1 coordinate 4,860,179, forward strand.
AAAAAGAAAAGAAAAAAGTCATCCCCACTATTTTTTTTTAATGTATGTGATGGTATGTATTAATGTGATTCATTTCCAAATTTTAACCACGCAAATCCCATTAGTTTCCATATTGCGTAGATAATAATCAGATTCAATGCTTTTGCAAGAAATCAAATCTGACACATATAGAAGTTTCAATATATGCTGTCATGGCCACATCCATCCACAATAAAAACCCATCCAAACACATAAGAATCGTCATTGTATAATACAAATTCTCAATGATGAAGACAAAGCCGACGTTCGCCATTCTCTTGCTTGTGTTGACAGCGTTCCTTCTCACTTCCAACGGTAAGATGGATCGATTGAGTGAACAGAATTTGCATTTTCCGTTATATATACGCTTAATTAATTAAGTACGTTTTTGTCGACCATAATTGTGATTAATTAGGAATGGTGGTGGGTGACTTAGAATCTCCGATTGGAAATGCGAGGGCCGTACCAAGGGTATGCCACACCAACCTCTCTTGCCAACATTGGCAGTGTCGTCGAAGATGCCGATCCCCAGAAGCCTTATGCAAAGTCTTTGGAACCCCACAGAAATTTCAGGAATACTGTTGTTGCTATTAATTCTTTGAAATTATCAAACATTTATATATGATGATCTCATCCGATATAAGAAAATTATTTTAGTATCGGCTGTTTGTTCCTATATATGTGATTCAAGGATTTTGCTGATCGATGGTTATATATCATCGAATATGTTATTTTTTTGAAGACAAAAAAATATCATCTAATAATAATATCAATAAGCTTTAATATTTATGCATTATATGTTCTTATATATATATATGACATTTCATTGATGTCTAATTTGCCCACATGTTATTAGACACGTCTATTTTTCGAATATTCACAACATTCCTTCTTTCAATGATATTTTATTTGCCAAAATGTTATTGATTCAAGGATGACCGGTAGTCCACTTCATGCTCTTCTATCTTCTAGATACTTCCATCCCGAATAAATGTTCATATTCTAACAAATTCGTGGGGGGTGAGATTCCAGTTATGGGGAATGTTGTGCCATCCCCGGATGCCATGGCACCACACGATAGGTGGGCTTGCGGTGGCTAAGGTGAGATAGCTATTGTTGTTGGAGAAAGTGTCAGGGGGTTGGACATAAGTTGTTGTATGTCGACAAGGCTGCAGATGCGTAACAGACGATCTCATACAACAACTATTGCTTTTCTAGAGGTTGCTAGCTGATGGTTCAGTTGGAGCACTCTATACGTCTTCATCGTAGACAATGTACGTACATCCGTTATGTCCAAATGTTCACTTGGTCGGAATCGAGTTCAAAACGTGACCTTGCAATGCTTGCCTTGTTCTGAGAAGTAGATAACATTGTTTTTTGTTATTTAGTCGACATTTTTTGACAACCGAATGACCAAAGTCAAAGATTGATCAACATTAATTTAGCATCAAGTCTTGCGGATTATGCAAATCAGAGTTTAGGAGTACGCGCCTCATGCACGTTCTCCCCAAAGTGAGTTAGCTTTGAGCGGCCGTCGGCATCACCATGGGCAAAAAGCCAAGATCCAATAAGATTTCCAAGCTGCCTCCTTCCCCATCCTTCCTAGCTTCCCCTTCCTCCTCCACTCCGCCACCCACCCTTCCAATTTCTCCCGACTCTCCGGATTCAAAAAGCTCCTTCGATTTAATTCCAGATGAGCTTATTCGGAGCAATAACTCAAAATTGCTGAAATCCCGTGCCATTTCGGCTTAAATTCTCGTCCTCATAGTATTTCTCCTCATTCCCTCCCACCTACCTCAGCTTTTGTTCCCTCTGCTCATGGCCCCAAAATCAATCCTGTCGACGTGAAACCCTATGAGTTCCCCAACGGTCTAGCGAATCATGTTCAAGGCTATATATAGAGCGCTTCATAAATGCTAATTGGACCGGAGTTATTATACCAAAGATTGTTCTGAACGAAAAATAGCTCTTTCTCTTTAGATTCTCCAATGAGGAAGATTTGTTCTTTGTTCTCCAAAAGGGGACCTTGGTTTTTCCCGGGAACGCGCCCTCTTATCCTTCGTCACTAAAGTCTAGGGATGATATTGGACCTATGGCGTTGAGTACGCCCAAGTGGGAGGTGTCCCATCCAAGTGGACGACGCCCCATCATGTCAAGTGGCTTGTGGGCTGAGACTCCCCGAGCACTGCCCTAAACAACCAATCAGAGAATGACACGAGTATAAACCGATGTCATCCTACATCGGAAGATCCGCCAAATGTGAGGTCGGGTTACATGTATAAATAGCAGGCATGATGCACATGGAAAGGAATCAAAAACTTCGTGAGTTAACAATACTCCTAAGTAAAAGATCAAACTTGTTGAAACAATTAACACTGTGGGCGCAGAGCAAGATAGATTCTAAACACTTGTACACCATCCTCAGCTAGACACCGCTTTGTTTATTACAAATAATACCAACTCCAAACACTTCTACTCTATTTTTGTCCTATTTTCTATCATTGCGTTATCTCCTCGTGTTTTCGAGTTTCAACAATAAGTTTAGTATTTTTCTATCGTTTTAACTAATGTTATTATGTAATAGATATAATATATTTTATGAATTAAGAAAAATATGAAGAATTTTAATTTTTTGTCATCAATAAAGAATTCTATTTTTAGTATGGAAACTGCCATTCTACATAGACCTGTCAATCGGGTCGGGTCGGGCGGGTTCGGGTCGGGTCGTTCCGGGTTCGAGTTGAGTTTGGGTTCAGGTCAATTGGTTTATGGATCAAACTGGGTCGGTTCGTTTCGAATTTTTGGGTCGGGTCCGGTCAACCCAACGGGTCAAGAGTATCAATTGTGTTACCAAAATTTAAATAAAATATTTCTTAAATAATAAAATATTATTTAAATTATAAAATATAATAATAAAATATAATTTTTAAATAATTTAATAATAAAATATAACAGAATTTTCTAAAGCACATTTTATATATTATAATATAATTTAAATTATAAAAAATCGGGTTCGACCCAATGGGTTCGGGTTTAACCCAACGGGTTTGGGTTTCAATCGGATCGGGTTGAAACTGGGTCACGGGTCTAAATTTTAGGGTTGAAACCCAAAAATTTCGGGTCGGGTCAGGTCGGGTTTGCGGGTCGGGTCAACTTTTGACAGGCCTAATCCTACATGAATGCATATGTAGTAAACGAAATTTCTCCAATTTGTTTTTATACTTGCATTATAATTAGTTCTAAATTTGTCATCTAATTTATAATGTTGATCAAATATAATAAATATCATGATTAGGGATTTATAGTAACTAACATACTTATATGACATACCACATATAATAAAAATATCTTATCATAACATTATATAATAAGAACAAAATGATAAATACTAAAAATGAATGTAAAAAGTCAATGTAATTGCTTAATACAATTATCATGACGAATCAACAAACTTCATTATAAATTAGCCTTACCTATATTATTGATAAATTAATATTAAGATATTTATTAAGATTTTCTACAGCGGAAAAAAAAATCAAAAAATTTGTTTGAAGGAGAGTTGAACACATAACATATGGATTACAACATTTACAGTGATGAATCAAAAAACTTCATTTTAAATTAGTTTTACTTTATTACTGCTAAATTAATTTTACACCATTTTAAGACATTAATTAAGATTTTCTATAGTGAGAATGAACTATGACTATGGTATTAATGTTATTTTTATTCTGATTGCATATTGTTTAATTATATAGGGAATATTGCAATAAAAACAAGCTCGTCCTATTAGTATATTACACCCTCACATGTATTGAAAAAAGAAAGGAAAAAGCCACGCCCAACAGTTTTTTTTTATTTTTTTGATTGAAGAGGTACTAGCTCAAACAAGCCAAAATTAGGCCACCTATGAGTTCAAAAGGATAGCTAAATCATCGCTGTTGGGCTCTAACAACTACAAGGCCCAAGGCACGCGTTGGAACGGCCCGCAAGATATTTACAAAGCCAGTCCGCGAGTTTCCAAAAGGGCGATCGAGTAAGTTTGACCAAGTATACCGATTTGACCATCCGAGTATAAGGATAGATTGAGTCATATCTATTTGTGATTCTTTTTATCTTATATAGGCGAGATCACACCGATTCTAGGGACGATATATCTTTTACGATTTATCTATCTATCTAGTTATCTTTATATCTTGTGGAACACTGTATCTTTTAGGCCCTTATAAATACATAGAGGGGGGCACGCATATGTAGGTCACATATACATACATCAATACAATTGGACACATACGAATTCTAATACAATTTTCGCATTCTTTTACTTAATTCCCAAGTTCGTATAGCTTAATTCACGCCCGATCTAGGCTAAGGGGTCACCAATCTCTCTTGGTTTATTTCTAGCTCTAACAATTTGGCGCCCACCGTGGGGCCCAGAATTTGGCAAAGTACGAACAAGGAATCACTTGTTGTTCAAGTTTCCCATCAACAACGATGTCAGAATCTGGGGAATTCGTGCCAGAGAAGAACAACGCCACCCAACAAGAAGAAATCTTGTCTAAACAACGAGAAGACGAGATGGCGGACGTTCGGCGTCGCATGGAGCTTCTGTAGAAGGAACTTGAGCAACAAAAAGGCTTCTTTGAAGCCAGCATGGAACGCTTGACCAACGAGAACAACCAGCTCAAGAGCCAAAACCAGTTACTTACTACGGCAAGGCAACCCGCCAACGTCCCCAGAAACACTGAGGGTCTGGCAACTCGGTTGAACTTCGATTCCGGAGAGGGGACTTCTGGGGGAAACAATGGGAATGACACCCAAGGCGGAGTCTTGAACACTCAACAAACGCCTAACCCCGAGAGCAATCGTGAACAAGCGACGAACAGGGAGATCCCCGGAAACCAGGTCACACCTCCGGGTACCACCTATAGAACCCGCTCTAGGATCGTATGGATAGCTGAGAACGCTTACTTTGAAAGACACCAGGAGGTGGATCTAGACGCCCTCATCAGAAGGAAAGTCATGGAGCAGATCGGGGCCATCTCCGATCAGATTGTGAGGAGCCACACCGGATACCATCCGGTGCAACCAGAGGCCCACGACGGGTACGACGAATCACCATTCGTACCCAGGATTGCTCGGGCCGAAATCTTGAGGAAAGTCACTATCCCCACCATGAACCCTTACAACGGCACCACGGACCCTAACGAGCACATAGCCATCTACAAACAAAAGATGATGACTAGCTCGGTTCCCAGTCATTCAAAGGAATCCGTGATGTGCAAAGGGTTTGGAACGACCCTATCGGGACCGGCCCTCACCTGGTTCATCGGTCTACCCAGAGGGAGCATCAAGTCCTTCGCCGACCTCTCGGATACCTTCCGGAGCCAGTTCGCGAGCAATCGCAAGTTCGAGAAGTAGTCTAGCGACCTTTACCGGGTCAAACAGAAAAATCATGAGACCACAAGAGCTTTCCTAGACCGCTTCAACAAGGGAAAGGTAACCATCCCAAATTGCGACACTACTGTTGGACCCTGGCCTGAAAGCCCACGAAGTTCTCTAGCGCGGCCCGCACGAAGCCTAGCAGAGACAAGGTTCTAGAAGGCAGTCCGAGTAACAAGCCATGAAATCAACATATCTGTCCACCAAGATATAAGATAGACGACAATTCTATCTTATAAGGGTTCCTTTTATCTTATGTAAACGGAATTATATCATATCTAGGGAAATTCTATCTAGTAGATGCGCATCTATCTAGTTAGTACTCTATCTTGTAAACACTCTATCTTCTAGGCATCCCCTATATATACAAGGGGAGGGTCATGCATTGTACACATTGACGTTTGCACACGTCCACACACGATATCACCACATGTACACGACATACACATTCACACATGATCATACACGATCAATCAATACAAAATACATACGTCTTTCCACAAATTCTTTCGTTCTTTTTGCTTAGTTCAAGCCCGATCTAGGCCAAGGGGTCACCAATCTTGCTTGATAGATTTCTGGCTCCAACAATTTGGCGTCCACCGTGGGGCACAGAATTTGGCAAATCACGAACGAAAGCAAACAACTTTCGGTACAATCGACATCATATACTCGTTTTCACACGACCGGTCGGCTCTACAACCAGAAAACGATCCTGGGTTGCGCCGCCAAACCTACCGGAATGGCGAACTGCCCAGATCGAACGACGCCTAGATAGAAGACGAAGAAGTTATCCCAAACGAAAGCAAGCAACTTTCGATCCAGTTGACGTCCATGTCAGTAGTAAGAAAACAACATCGAAAATCGAGACGATGGTGGAAACGCCCAGCACAAGGAACAATAGGAGAAAGCTCGATCGGGGTGCACAAGATGGCTTGCTATCGACGCCGTCCAGAGATTCTCCAGAAGAAATCAACTTGACATCGAACTCTTCCACACCGGAGACAACCAGTAAGAGATCCTAGACGCGATCTGAGTTTCTAGACACGATCGGAGTTTCTACACGCGGTCAGAGTTTTTACACGCGATCGGATTCCTAAACGGAGTACCTAGATACGATTGGAGTTTTTACACGCAATCGGAATTTCTAGCCAGAGTTCCTAGACACAGTTAGAGTTCCTAGATACGCTCTAGAATTCTGTGACACCGAGAACACCTCAAGGAGGAGCAGCCTAAGAACGATCCAGATATCCTCAAGGCCGAACCTTGAGGATGGCGAAAAAACATCAAGAGGGGTAGCGGCTTCAATGTCATACCTTGGAGAAATACAACGCGAAACCAGCCCGGACACAACCATGGCGAATCGACCTTGACGACCCTTCTGGAGTCAGGATCAAGTTCCAGTCCTTCATATACTGGTTTCCTCGTTCCTTTATCTCGCAACTCATTCTATACTTTTATTTTGCTAAAAGATCATCTCTCTTTCTTACAAGCATCGATCTTTTACGCTCATACATATTTACTGCTCACTAGTTTTAACTGCTAGACACAATGATAAATCGCTTGATTGCAACACGATTGATCGCTCTATGTTTTTGAGGATATTCCAAGACTCCTCCTAGACTAATGTTTTACATTTACTCTTATGCCCGAGAGACAGGAACCCCACATACGGGAATTCACGACCTTTTGTGACAGCAAAAGATCCTTGCACTCAGGTTTTGCGATACCTAGATGACCTAGCAGGATTTCCACATCTTCAATGCTCAGGTGGAATACTTACACATCGACTACGCAAGAAAGGCTCGTGCCAGCACCAGGCACTGGTCATCCACAAAACTTCAAAGTTCACAAAAAAGTGGTGCACTATCCACCCAGCTTTGCATTCTAGATAACAATTCTATCATTTAGCATTAGTTAAAACACTATTGTTCTTTCCTTCCTTTGCAATTCTTTCGGCATATTACATACTTGAAGATTGTTCGCAAACTTTGCATGGACAGTGTCATGCAAAAGCCAGCACGACACAAAGTCTTCCCCCCCTAGGGTACCTACCCAGTAGTCCTGATCAGACTAATTACGGGTCACAACGTTATTGCGCAAACATATCCTACCAGGCGGTCCCCCTAGAATGGTTACAAAACACATCCTACCAGGCAGTCCCCCTGGTATGATTACAAACGCATGTTCCTGCAAATTTCGCGGAAGATATCCCGCAAATCTCGCGAGAAAGGATATAATAGGCCCATAAGTTGACCTAGGCATTTATCGCCAGATTATCCCACAAATCTCGTGGACATAACGATTAGGCCCATAAGTTGACCTAGGCATTTATCGCCAGTGTTGCAAATCTCGCAAGGCAAAATTCGCACGAAACAATGGATCCATAAATCATATCCTACCAGGCAGTCCCCCTGGAACGGTTACAAAATTATCCTACCAGGCAGTCCCCCTGGAACGGTTACAAAATTGTCCTACTAGGCAGTCCCCCTGGAGCGGTCACAAAATTATCCTACCAGGCAGTCCCCCTGGAACGGTTACAAAATCATCCTACCAGGGAGTCCCCCAGGAACGGTTATAAAACACACACAACGTACACGGATTAATCCACAGGAAAGCTACACAACATATCCTACCAGGCAGTCCCCCTAGAACGGTTACAAATTATCCCACTAGGCAGTCCCCGTGGAACGGTTACAAGACACATCCTACCAGGCGGTCCCCTTAGTACGATTACATAACAAAATATCAAACCAGACAGTTCCCCCTGGTATGATTGCGAGATTAAAACGGTTGTACAACATAGATAACCTATCAAACGGTTGACATCTCGAGCTAACGTTAGCACATTGTACAAACAAGCTTGTTCAGTGATATCACAACAACGACCGCTGAGACGCACTAAAATACCTTTAAGGACTTTGTCACAAACGCATGCACCGCTCGAGCAAATACACACGAAAGTCTCTAGACACAATCTCTAGAGATCGACTATCCTTTTCTAGACACGACATCTAGAACACATACCTCTCCCAAAAACCGCCACAATCACGTAAGTCGGGTACGAAGACATCCTACCAGGTAACCCCCCTGGAACGGTTATAAACACATCCTACCAGGTAACCCCCCTGGGACGGTTATAAACACATCCTACCAGGTGACCCCCTGGGACGGTTATAAACACATACTGCCAGGCAGTTCCCCCTGGTATAAAATAATCCTACTAGGCAGTTCCCCCTGGTACGGCTACATAACATATCCTACCAGGCAGTTCCCCCTGGTATGGTTGCAAGAACATCTTACCAGGCGGTTCCCCTTGGTACGATTTACGTACTGACAAAGCTCTAGAGCATACTCACATCGAGTATCCACTATTGCGGGTACAATCCTGGACCAAACTTATAAAAATACTTTCGAAACATGCATCGACCAACATCCTGCCATCGAAGAACGAGTGTACCGTTCAACGAAAGACAGAAGCACAGCAATCATTTCTGGATATAGACTCTAGAAATACACTTCCCTGCTTCGGAATAGGGGCCATTAGACATGGCCTACCTATATTATTGAAAGGTGATCATAACACTGATTAACCTTCTCATTACTAAGACATTGATTCGCTCCATACAACTAGAAGACGATACAATAGAGCAAGAGCGAACGGTCACTTCTAGATACAATATCTAAAACATATCTTTCCCGAGTCGCTAGACTCAGTATGCTTACTTATCCAAGACGATGGATTTTGACATCTATCAAGTTTCCGGATATCTAGACAAGCGCCATGGAAACATCCTTGGCGGAACATCGATGGTCGTCTTTAGTTTAAGCCAATACACTAAGACTCTAAGACCATAAAGTACTATTTGAGTGTCACAAAACACACATGTGCATCGAAGCACAAACGACCATACAAAGGGCCGACATGGTTAGACATGGAATCCAAGATACATGGGGTATGGAGCATCACCCCACGACACGGGGTATGGTACTAGTACCACACACCAGACAGTGCCTCATCAGCATCAATAAGACGAAGTTATTACCAGACAGAAACAAGTGCTAGCAAAGGAGAACATAAACAAAGTTACGCAAAAGAGTTCTCTCAAGCAGAAGGATTACGTTTCTAGATCTCATATCAAGAACACAAACCCGGACAGGGGTACGCAGAAACTCTTACAAGGTGAAGACATCACGACACCAACGGAAGTTCTTGGCTTAAAGGATGTGATACACCACGAAGTCAATTCAAGACAAGTGTTCTAACACACGGAACAATAACAACACAGGGGTACTTGAATCCAGAGAACTACGATTGCTAGCTGGTTCTTCTGGATCAGCAAACTGGAAATCATTAAAGCACTCCCATCCTAGCCGATTATCTCTTACCTAAGACAGGGGTTTGAGTACATTCTGGAAGGCCTCAAACGACACTATATTCACTATTTTGTCTGGGGTACGTTGACGAGGTACAAGGTCTTACCAAAGCTCCCAGTACTAGGGTGCTGGGGTGGAGATACATAGCAACATTGTTCCAATATGCGGTTACGTCCTAGTAACCATGCCTCTCAGCAGCCAAATCTCAGGAAATATTCAAGGCAAGGCTTCATCAAATACTAAGTAACCACGACAACCACCACATTGACCAAACACTAGGTCACCTTCACAACTCCATTTCCCAAGCGCAGTGCAACTCATCGAGTACTCGCAAGCTGACCTCGAGAATCTCCGATGCAGACATGAGAAACCAACCGGTTTTGCTACCTTAGAAGTCACTTTGGGATGCAGTTTTCAAGACATAAGCTTTCACGCTGAGACATATTCTTCAGTTTCTTGAACACCTATCAACAATGTTCAAACTCTAGAATCCTCTTTGACGATGGTTCTGGACAAGTCAGCGAGGTTTTAAGACAACAGAGACTTCGACGACACATTACGAATCGGCTTCCAACTCCATAGCGGGTCTGGATTTACAACCCGATCCGGGGGTATTGTTGGACCCTGGCCTAAAAGCCCACGAAGTTCTCTAGCGCGGCCCGCACGAAGCCCAGCAGAGACAAGGTTCTAGAAGGCAGTCCGAGTAACAAGCCATGAAATCAACATATTTGCCCGCCAAGATATAAGATAGACGACAATTCTATCTTATAAGGGTTCCTTTTATCTTATGTAAACGGAATTATATCATATCTAGGGAAATTCTATCTAGTAGATGCGTATCTATCTAGTTAGTACTCTATCTTGTAAACACTCTATCTTCTAGGCATCCCCTATATATACAAGGGGAGGGTCATGCATTGTACACATTGACGTTTGCACACGTCCACACACGATATCACCACATGTACACAACATACACATTCACACATGATCATACACGATCAATCAATACAAAATACATACGTCTTTCCACAAATTCTATCGTTCTTTTTGCTTAGTTCAAGCCCGATCTAGGCCAAGGGGTCACCAATCTTGCTTGGTAGATTTCTGGCTCCAACAACTACTACCGCAATCGAGGCTTTCCGACAAGGAATCATACCAGACGGAGGATTGTACCAGGAGCTGACCAAACACCCCTGTGTTACTTTCAAGG